>OX422209.1:600093711-601295211 GCA_949130495.1 Sambucus nigra
TCATATCCAAATCATAGACCAAACATATATTCATTTATTCTTGGTGATTAAATCGTTATCATATTAGTATTCCAATACAAAAGACGCTACATCGTTTCAAGTCTCCTAGAGCAGGATATGCCCATTTCTTTACCACATAGCAAATCTGCCCTATAGGCTCTTTTATCGTTCATTCAACTTCCAGGAATTTTCATAATTTTTCTACACCATAAATTTATATGATATTTCACCCAACATCAGTAAACATATTTAACAATACAATATTAAAATTTCATAATTTTCAGAGTTCATTTGTTATGTCAAGTGAGACATCAAATATATGGTATGCATACTTTCACCCTTGGGGCAGATTTCATACCCGAACTTCAAACTCTCACCAAAGACCAATTTCTTGGTATTTTCACATGATGTTTGGATATTTCATACATATATGAGTCCAGGTTAATCTCCAATTGGAATCAATCAATTTCAGTAAGTATACAAAAAGATATGATAGTTTGAATACACAAGGTTTCTAAACAAGGCAATTTCAAGGGTTTACACATTCAAGTTTGCTTAAACATGCATCTATCCATGAGTACACATCAAGACATGGAATTTCAGTAAACAAATGATCATTTCTATCATTTAAATCAGCAATACAAAAAAATCAAACAAAATTTATGGATGGAATTACCTTAGGGGATTTTATGTAATTTTCAATGAATTTCTCCTCACACTTTCTTCCTAGACTTCAAAACTCTCTTTCCTTAAGTTAAAACTCTTGCATGGCTGAAATATGCTGAAGGGAGAGCTTAATTCAAGGGTTTTAAGTCGGCATAAGGCCACCCCCTCTTGTTCCAATCAAAATATAACATGTGGTGCCATATAAGACAACATATCATTTAAGGCTAAATGACTACTTTACCCCCTGTTCGTAAAAAGATGATATCTTCTCACTCGAATGTCCGTTTGATTCACTGTTTATTGTGTTACAAACCTAACTCATATATATACAACTATGTAGTTTATACGTCAAGTCAATTATTATATTATACTGTTCAAAACTGGCCTTAAACATGAACATTCCTACCGAAACTTCAAAATTTCATACTTGTAACTAATTCGATATTTCATGCTTTATGAAGGTAGGAATAGACTAAACATAATGACTTAACATTATATATACTAATAACATATTATCCATATCACTTAATCTAATCATGATTTAAACATAATTTATCATAATTATATTCGGGTTGTCACAACCTTCCCCTCTTAGAAAATTTCGTCCCCGAAATTTAGGATGAATTTCACTTATCAAACAATTGGGAATATTATTTTATCATTCTATATTCCCATTACCATATTACTTATTTAATTTTATGTATCCTCCACAACAGTTTAACTACGAAACTACTTTATTCCCTAATACTTGCTCTTTACGACCAAGTATTTCAATCGGTTCCTCGATGTACGACACATCTTCTTTCATAATAACTTTAGTATCCTTATCATTACCCGTAAGAATAATCGTCTAATGATTTATTATTAATGAAAACCAAACCCCAACTCATATATTACTTCATACCTTTATATACGTATCACAAATATTCACACATACTTGATTATCAGTTATATCATCGTATATTCATAATGAGTGAATATTCTTAACAACCTAATGTCATTCTTTACCTTTCTTCCTTCATTCCTATAGTTTATCCTTACCATCGTGTAGTATTTCAATTCATAGATATCATATTACCATATTGGCTTATTACACGTCATATTTGCATCTTCCGTTCAACACCAAATAAACGTGTTTGACTTTAACTACTATCCATATCATTTCTGATGTTTAAGAGTATGTTAAATCTCGTCCTTACAATTTCTTAATTTAAATATATCCTCAGTACTTTTCATGTATCAAAATTGTACAATCTTTAGCTAAGTGTTTATTCTTAACCACGTTCATGTATATTGTGCAGTCATGAACTATGAACTCAATATAACTTCTCACTATATTCCCCTTTTTAGTATCGTATGATTATTCTTTAACTAAACATACAACGACTTTAACTAGTCATTTATCTAGCATAATAACTTTACAATCATAATCTTACCCCAATCCTTATTAACATTTAGTCTTATGCAACATTATTAATACACTCACCTTATCCGTTTGGTAACATGGACATTAAACATAACATCACCACTGAAAATTTTAACCACACATACCAACCCCATAATACTTATCTTAACTATTATATGTCGTATTTATTTCAAATAACTTCAACAAATACCTTAATGTATCCTATTATGGTATCTCACCTTAGAGAAATCCTATTGGTCCAATTTTTGGCATGTGATTCTTTTTACTGTCAATATATTTCTTTTCGGCTCTTTTAAACGGTGGCTTTCACGATGAGTTAATTTTTTACTCTCGCAGCCTTTTCCCGTAAACACTCATCATTTTTTTATTTGTGCATTTTAATTCCTCACGGTAAACGGTTCTTACATGCACACCTCCTCCTAAGTCTACTTACACATAAATAACAAAATTGAGATAAGAACGTCTCATGAAACTCAAATATTCATGTGATGTCAAGCATTCATATAAACTCGTGCATGTGTGCAAGAATGACATATACGCAAAGTCGAATCCAAATGCATATGAACTTCGAAACAACCCCATTAAAACAATGGTTAAGATTATTCAACGCATCAATAATTATGACCAAATGTCCTAGCCACGTGGACAATGAAATGACGGGGGGTCCAAGCACACCAATATGTTATATTAAACATGAAAGCTCATGACACAACAATCGAAAATCTTTTTGTGTTTTTCAAAAATATTTTTAACCCAAAATAAAATCTTTTTGTATTTTTATATGACTCAAATAAAAGAAAAAAATACAACTAGATACACGTTATAACCCTAGAAATATACATCACGATAGCACACTAGAGTATGACAAACCGACGAAGATGATCAGCCAAAAGATGAAACATGGGGGGAAATATGGGCAATGACACACGTATCACCAAGTCCAATACCTAACGCCTCTAAATCGGATTTCCTAATCCAAGTAGGTGTGAAATGACGAGTGGGGGTTTTGGGAACCAGAATGGCCTTATTCTTAGACTTTTTAGGAGAGTTTTTAAGATCGTAGCAAAAACGTCTAAGATGACCTCTCCTCCCGCAACGAGTGTAAGTGTAGATACGGAGGGGAGTGTTTGCTATGGGACAATTATATCTAACGTTCCTAGGCGGGTCTCTCCTAACGACCCTGGATGGCTCTCTTACTTACATGGTTTTGGCTTTGGAAACGAGCGCAACATACCACACCTATCATCTTTGATTTGGAAGGTTCCTAAGATTTTATCTAACTTTTCGGACCTAACTTCTAAATCAAATTTAACCTTCCTCTAATCTTTCAATTTCTCCACAAGCTCACATATTCTCGACTCAAGTAAACGCCTAGAATTCTTAGACTCAAGAAGTTCCTTTTTCATAGCCTCCCTCAACCCTTGAAGACTATCTCTCTCACCCTCGACATATTCTAGCTTCTCCCAAATTTTGTTCTCACGCGCCCTAAGATCCTCAATTAAAGCATTAGAATTATTATTTTCTATGTAACATTTTTTCAACTTAGCTTCTGATTAGGCATAAATATTGTATATTTATTCCCCTAATTTCGGTACATTTGTGAACCCGAGTGATGCAACCGATATGGTTTTAATGCACATTTATGCTACTAAGCTTCGTTGGCAAGTATATTGTGTTTCTCCTATTTGTTTTACAAGTTAATTATGCAAGCGGTGCAAAAGAGAAAGCGAAACGATGAAAGAAAGGCTATAAAGGCAAGTTCAAGGGAATTTTGGTAATTCTGCAGCCAGATCCCGGAGGAGGAGTCAACTGGAAAGTTGAAAATCTTGAAACAACGAGAGCACTGAAATAAACGGCACCCAAATCCGAGCTACGGTTGATGAGTTATGACCAGTTGAAGTTGAAGAAAAATCCAAGGAAGAAAACAAGAAAAAAATTCTAAGTGTTAGAATGAAAGAAAAGGACATCCAAACCAGCGAACTTTCTCAAACTCAATGCGAACCGGTTTGGGGGGCGAACCGGTTCGGGGAATATGCGAACCGGTTCGGGGGTCCTGAAGCGCGAATTTTTTTCCTTTATTCTAATTGGTTCAAAGAATCCCATTAGGTTAAAACTCCTACAAAAACAATTTTGGACGTACGAAGAGACCTAGCAACAGCAGTTCTGAATAATTTTTTTTTGGTTTTTGGTAGAGAAAAAAGAAGAAGAACATCTAGGAACATAACTTGAATTAATTTCTGCAAGATTGATACAATTTCGGGGTTGTTTTCAAGTTGCAATCCAAGTTTCATCTTATGATTATTATTCTTGCATGGTAATTTTCCTGCGTGATTTGAATAAATTTATGCGTTCATAATACTTAGCTACGTATTTCAATCTAGTTTTATCATGAGATCTTTTGCATGCAACGTTACTATTTCATGCATCCTTCAGTTTAATATGTTCTGCTAGGTTTAGAAGGCCGGGATACATGAACCCAGCCTGATGTGTTAATTTTTCGTGTATAAAATTAATCCTCTGAATTTAGTGATTGAATACGACCGTATTGCGCAGGAACATAACAATTGTAGGTCTTTATATCTCGTTTGCCTCTGGGTAACCGTGATGATTTAGAATGCAATTCGAGTGTTACTATCGCGATACCGATTTACTCGTCCTCAGATTAGGTATGACGCGGGCTTGAACCTCGTATACATAATGCTTGGGAGTACTAAATTCTGGGGCGAGTTAATTAGTTAAATTTACGATTAATATTATAACTGCAATACACTAGGGTTGGGGGATTGTATTCCCGTCCTGTTTTTCCCATCACTTAGTTCAAAGTTTCAAATCATCTTTCATTCATATTTTAGGTAGTTTAGTGTAATTGCATTTCTTCATAATTTCATAATTGCATTTAGCATAATCATTCTCAAAAACCAAATCATTTTTTCCTTTCTTTTTAGAGTCAGAGTTAGGGTTCCTTTGTCTATTACCGTCGGTTCAACTCCGTTGTCCTTTTTCCCTGTGGATACGATCCCGACTTACCGGGTTTATTACTAACGCGACAGGCTTGCACTTGAGCCTAGAGTGAACGCACATTAGATACCCATTCTGAGTCGCGTCAAGTTTGCCCTCTTTACTTTCAAAGTTTCTTCGTATAACTCATTAAAGGCAGTTTACATGTCTCTCTTATCCTCACTCCCATCCTCACTCACCTCACCCTTACTTTCTAGGGCGTCATAACATGTGGCTGCGAAAGAATCATGCAAAGGTATGTCATCATCACTCACATGATTAGCCACAAGGGTGGAAAGGTTTCGCTTACTAGCATAGAAATATTCTTCTTCCGGGTTACTCTCACTAACGGTAGAAACACGATTTATCGATTTATTAAAATTCTCCCTAATTTTATTGGGGCACTTATCTATCCTATGGCCAAACCCCTCGCAACAAAGACACTTCTCACAATCATCTTTTTTAACAAAATTTTTAAGAGCAGACTTCATGCATGATTTCTAATTAGAAGTTTCAAACATGTGAGTTCTAAAATCATCAAAATAATCGAAAGGCATACCAAAAGTCACAGGATCACAAACACAGAAAAGTACTGCAACGTTCTCTGATACGGAGTTGAGAAGGCCCTTTAGTGTGTGCTTTAAGTAAAAACAACTTTTTACCAACTTTTATTAAATTCAAATTTTATCTACTTAAACCCTAAACGTGCGTCTAAGTGAATTAATTCATCAAACAATTATAGCATGCGGTAAAAGAAACAATTTCAGGAAAAAAAACTTTTCGGGTAAAATATTTTTTATTCCGCTATGAACAGTAAATCGCAACTTAAAACATAGAAATATCTACAATGAATCTACCGCAATAAATACACATAGACACGCAGTCTAACTAGCAAAGCACTCCCGCAAGAACCCTTAAGAATCGTGGCTCTCGTATTCGGCATGGTACACCCGCAAGTATGCCTAATGACCGCAGTCATCAGAAGTGAAGAATAATATTCCAGTAAACGTGTTCAAGATCACAAACTTTGGAATTATGTAATTTGATCTTGAATAAACTTTGGGTGATGGAAAACTTAATGGGAATATAGACAAACCGTTCTCTTCAAAACGTTAGGGCGAAGTTCTGTATTTATATCTGAATAAAAAGAGTCCAACAGAACTAAAACATGAAAATCGAGGCGGCGCTGCTTGTTCGAAAGACATGCCCATGTCGTTTGAACGACATGTGCATTCCGTTTGAACGACAACAAAACGCTATTTTATTTTTTAAATAAAATCCTTTTTTTTCTAAAATTATTTTCACCCGGGAACATTTAAAATATGTTTTCTCAAATATTAAATAAAACTCCCATTATTAAAAACATTGAAATCATCCATCATTTTATCAAAATTCTAAATCACATTAATTCTCTTAAGTATTTATACATGAGTGCTTAGAACAAACTGAGTATGAAGAATGCAACTTGACTTGGTTTCTTCTTCAAAGCTTTTAATTAAAAATTCTTCAATCTTGAACTATCGTGGGCTTGAATCAATCTCAATATCAAAACTAGCCTAGACTCAATTTATTTTGTCCGGAATTAAGTCAATTACAAACAAATTGACTCGACTAGAAATTTGTTCCTACAAATACCCCCCTTTGTCTATTTCGGGACAATACCCAAAAAATAAAAATGCTATAAGCCGTAAAACATATGCCCTATCCTAAAAACCCAAAATGATAAAGATACAGGACATGCATAAAAAACTGTAGAACCGGCAAGCATATGAATGTGAATCTGTCTCTGAATGTGATGTAGTAATGACTATCTGAATCTCTGGAAAAAAATATACCTACACACACGAGACATAAACAAATACCCAAGTGAAGTATGGAGGACCAAAAATCTATCAATAAAGCATGAATAAATAAACTCCCCCTACATCACATATCTCTCCCCCTTTTTGCCTAGAATAGACAAATCGTGGGACAGACAAACCAAATCTAGCAATAATAAATGGATACTAACTGCATGGCTAAATAAACAAATGTCAGTATAAACATGACAATAGATAGTAAAATATAGTAGTAAATGGATAAAATTCATAATCAATACGATTGCATCAGTAATAAAAATGTACATCCATGCAATAAATACACAAAAATGAAGATTTAAAGTGTCCATCAATACAAGAGTACATCGTATCAGAGAAATAATAAATACATCATACACATCAGAATTCTCAAATACAATGTCTAAACAAATAGACAATTAAATATTTGTAGGTGTATCATCATCATCTCCAGAGTATGTAGCTATAATATGCCCTAAGCCAGAAGAACCAGCTCCTCTACTCTGCTCTCTGCGCCTCATCTCGTCAAAGAATGTTATCATCCGTGAATCACAACGGTCATGGGCCTCGGCCTCAGCATCAGGTCTAGCCATGATGGTGTCATACATCCTGGTTTGAGCATCCATCTGTGGCTCTAAAGTATAGAAATACTCCTCAGTATTGCGTCTCGGTGCATAGGAGGAAGGGCAAGGCTGAGAGGCATCAAGACTGGGATCATAGGTACCAGTTGGCTGGGAATAACATCTAGCTCCTGAAGGATCACCCTCAGATGGTGAAGGTCTCCCTCTCGCCTCTGCACTCAAATAACTTTTTGAACGAGTGAACGTGGCACGATCAATGATAGCGGACTCGAAGAGACACATATGATCCTCTAAGACGGTAACTCCAACAGATGTTAAAATATGAGAAACGAGGAGCCCATAGGGAAGAGCAGTGCGAACTGGGGTGTTACCGACGAGTGTAACGGATGCCATCACCTGAAGCATAATAGCAGGTAAATCGATATCCCACCACTGGGATACAGCGTACATGAAATAAATTATATCAAAACCTATATGTGTATGATTAATCCTGGGAGAAACAGATGATGACACAAACCTATTAAGTACTCTAAAGCCAGGAAAAAGTTGGCGGTGAAACATACTAGATCCGTCCTGAGGAATCTCCCAGAAACAATGGCAAAAAATATCCTCAGTCGATTGACTATCATCTCTAATCTGGAGAAATACAGCATTAAGGACGCGCGACATCTGTAGCGATTGTGCTATCAGATCAGCTGTGATGAAAATATAAACTACACGTATGGAGGAGTGAATCCCCTATGAAGTGTGGGTAGCACGATAGAAAAACTTTTTGATGATATCAGGATAGACCACACCATAAGCTTCAGACGGTGAATCCCAACCCCAACCTAACATCCAACGAGATATGGATAAATCCTCGAACTGGGAGACACTAAAAACACTCTCCCTTACAATCGCACGGATATAAATCCCTAGCAAACAATAGTGCTCGTACTCGACCTGGGTCGCTCATCTCACAGCAAAGTAGGGAGGGCGGTGAGTCCGAGCTCGTCGGGCGTGAGAAGATGTAGGCAGCTCATCAAGACGGCCAGAAAGGGCACCTCGACGTCTAGGAGGCATAGTTGGTGTAGAAAAAAATACCGCGTAGAAAAATGAATGTAACAGACGCTGAAACATAGACAACTAAGAACTTATCTCAGTACACAATTCCAACCGAACCACTGCGAATACCAACCACAACAGCAGCTCAGACAATCAGATAAAATACTCAACTAAGACAATCCAATAAAATGACACAAATTATGGGTATCCCCAAAAAAATACAAAGTGACAAATGAACCAATTTATTTTTCTTAGATTAATTTGTGATACACACAGGGGCAGAAAAAAATCCTAACCGAATAGTGCAGCCCCAATCTGAAATTTTTGAGATAAAACACCATAAACAAATCACTAGTAACTCAGTAGGTTATTATGTGTGTTTAAATCAAAAAAATCAGACAGCTTATAATGATATTTGATTACAAACCGTCATACCAAGAAATGATACACAACAGTAGTAGAAAATCATTAGAAATCAAGTGTATATTTCTTTCAGTTAAAATGTGGAATCAAATATAATAAAAAAACCAGATAATCAAGACCAAAACCAACAGAAATAAAAAATACCTCTGAATCAGAGAGAATCGATCTCTGTGAAGATTTTGAGAACCAAACAACTGATTATGGCAGAAAACGAACCTCCAACTCGAGAAAAACACGCGAACTCAAGAAACCCCAAAACTTATTTTTCCAAACTCCAAATATAAGCTCAGGAATGGTGCAAATTGGTAGAACATGAACCATGAAACAAAAGCTTAATCAGAACACAAGGTTAATGTTCAAAAATGGAGGAAACAAAGGCTTCGAGTCTGAAAAATGGAGGGTTTTTGAAAAATCGCTTAAGGTTTCGTTCAAGCAGAGAGTGAGAATAATAAAATGGGAAACGAAGTCGTCAACTGAGCGATATAACCAAGAAGCCCAAGGATTGCGTGATACGTCGCTCGAACAACGGGAGGGGTCACTTGAACGACAGCTTATCGCGACACGGAGAAATCGCTCGAACGAAGAGCTATTGTCTCTTGAACGACACAGAGAAAATCCCTACACCAGTCTCCAAAATAGACAAAGTTTTGGCCAGTGATTTTTTTTTAAAAATAACTTACTGGAACGACCCTAATAGTACTAAAACAGACTCAAAATAGGAAAATAAAATAAAATAAAACGATGTGAGTTTCATGCCAACATAAAATCAATGTGCTCAAACATGTAAATGCAGTGTGTGGGCGTGAACTACAACAAGTGAATCACAATTTCAACACATAGAAACGTTCAAGAAGCTCTAAGTGATAGCAATATGTTAACAAACATTGTTTTAACCATATGTGACAATTAATAATTGAGATAAACGAACCAAACAATGAACATACACAAAAACCCAGAATTTTGACGATTTTATGAACAATAGCATCATGATGCGATGTTTCAACACTAGGATTCGTGGTGCAAACCCGTTTTCTACGTTTCCATCCGAACACCTTCATAAATAATATTTCTTTTTCTTTTGAGGTGATCTATTTTTCTCTCCTTAGAGAAATCCTATTGGCCCCATTTTTGGCATGTGATTCTTTTTACTGTCAATATATTTCTTTTCGGCTCTTTTAAACGGTGGCTTTCACGATGAGTTAATTTTGTACTCTCGCAGCCTTTTCCCGTAAACACTCATCATTTTTTCATTTATGCATTTTAAGTCCTCACGATAAATGGTTCTTACATGCACACCTCCTCCTAAGTCTACTTACATATAGATAACAAAATTTAGATAAGAACGTCTCATGAAACTCAAATATTCATGTGATGTCAAGCATTCATATAAACTCGTGCATGTGTGCAAGAATGACATATATGCAAAGTTGAATCCAAATGCATATGAACTTCGAAACAACCCCATTAAAATAATGGTTAAGATCATTCAACGCATCAATAATTATGACCAAATGTCCTAGCCACGTGGACAATGAAATGACGGGGGGTCCAAGCACACCAATATGTTATATTAAACATGAAAGCTCATGACACAACAATCGAAAATCTTTTTGTGTCTTTCAAAAATATTTTTGACCAAAAAAAAAATCTTTTTGCATTTTTTATATGACTCAAGTAAAAGAAAAAAATACAACTAGATACACGTTACAACCCTAGAATGATACATCACGATAGCACACTAGAGTATGACAAATCGATGAAGATGATCTGTCAAAAGATGAAACATGGGGAGAACCACGGGCAATGACACACGTATCACCAAGTGTAATACCTAACGCCTTTAAATATGATTTCCTAATCCAAGTAGGTGTGAAATGACGAGTGGGGGTTTTGGGAACCAAAACGGCCTTATTCTTAGACTTTATAGGAGAGTTTTTAAGATCTTAGCATAAACGTCTAAGATAACCTCTCCTCCGCAATGAGTGTAAGTGTAGATATGGCGGGGAGTGTTTGTTATGGGACAATTATATCTAACGTTCCTAGGTGGGTCTCTCCTAACGACCCTGGATGTCTCTCTTGCTTACATGGTTTTGGCTTTGGAAACGAGTGCAACATGTTTATCGTAGACAATACCACACCTATCATCTTTGATTTGGACGGTTTTTAAGATTTTATCTAACTTTTCGAACCTAACTTCTAAATCAAATTTAACCTTCCTCGAATCTCCCAATTTCTCCTCAAGCTCACCAATCCTTGGCTCAAGTAAACGCCTAGAATCCTTAGACTCAAGAAGTTCCGTTTTCATAGCCTCCCTCAACCCTTGAAGACTATCTCTCTCACCCTCGACATATTCTAGCTTCTCCCAAATTTTATTCTCATGTGCCCTAAGATCCTCAATTAAAGAATTGGAATTATTGTTTTCTATGGCACGTTATTTCAACTTAGCTTCTAATTTCAAATTTGCCCTCTTTACTTTCAAAGTTTCTTCGTATAACTCATTAAAGGCAGTTTACATGTCTCTCTTATCCTCACCCTCCTTTCTGAGGCTTCATAACCTGTGGCTGCAAAAGAATCATGCAAAGGCATGTCGTCATCACTCACATGATTAGCCACAAGGGTGGGAAGGTCTCGCTTACTAGCATAGGAATATTCTTCTTCTGGGTTACTCTCACTGAAGGTAGAAACGCGATTTATCGGTTTATTAAAATTCTCCCTAAGTTTACTAGGGCACTCATCTATCCAATGGCCAAACCCCTCGCAGCAAAGACACTTCTCAAAATCATCTTTTTTAACAAAATTTTTAAGAGCATACTCCATGCATGATTTCAAATTAGAAGTTTCAAACATATGAGTTCTAAGATCATCAAAATAACCGAAAGGCATATCAAAAGTCACAGGATCACAAACACAGAAAAATAATGCAACGTTCTCTGATACCGATTTGAGAAGGCCCTTTAGTGTGTGCTTTAAGTAAAAATAACTTTTTCCAAATTTTTGTTAAATTCAAATTTTATCTATTTAAACCCTAAACGTGCGTCTAAGTGAATTAATTCATCAAACAATTATAGCATGCGGTAAAAGAAACAATTTCAGCGAAAAACCTTTTCGGGTAAAATCTTTTTTATTTCAATATGAAAAGTAAATCGCAACTTAAAACATAGCAAAATTTGCAATGAATCTACAGCAGAAAATCCACATAGACACGCAGTCTAATTCAGCAAAGGACTCCCGCAAGAACCCTTAAGAACCGTAGCTCTCGTATTCCGCAAGGTACACTCGCAAGTATGCCTAATAACCGCAGTCGTCAGAAGTGAAGAATAATCTTCTAGTAAAGGTGTTCAAGATCAAAACTTTGGAATTATGTAATTTGATCTTGAATAAACTTTGGGTGATGGAAAACTTAATGGGAATATAGGCAAACCGTTCTCTTCAAAACGTCTGGGTGAAGTTTTGTATTTATATCTGAATAAAAAGTGTCCAATAGAACTAAAACACGAAAATCGTGGCGGCGCTACTCATTTGAGCGATATTCCGACATCGTTTGAACGCCTTGTGCATGTCATTTGAATGACAGTGTATGCCGTTTGAACGACAACAAAATGCTATTTTCTTTTTTAAATAAAATCCTTGAATTGTCTAAAATTATTTTAACCTAGAAACATTTAAAATACGTTTTCTCAAATATTAAATTAAATTCCCATTATTTAAAAACATTTAAATCATCCATCATTTAATTAAAATTCTAAATCACATTAATTCTCTTAAGTATTCATACCTAAGTGATCTTAGAACAAACATAGTATGGAGAATGTAACTTGACTTGATATCTTCTTCAAAGCTTTTAATTGCAAATTCTTCAATCTTGAACTGTCGTAGGCTTCAATCAATCTCAGTATCAAAACTAGCCTAGACTCAATTTATTTTGTTCGAAATTAAGCCAATTACAAATAAATTAACTCGATTAGAAATTTGTTCCTACAATAACATACTATTACAAGAATTTAAATGAACAAACATGTATGATACTTTTTGGTAATTAATTTAATGATTCAACATAGCAGTTCCAACTGTGTTCCATAAGGTCATCACGCAATTGGTTATGGGCTTCCTTATTTTCCATCTTCGCCTCTCGCACTTGGTATTAATAATATCATGAAGGATTTTTCCTGCAACGCAGGGTGGTGCTTTAGGAAGCAATTGGTCAACATGCAATTGGGTGGTGCTTCATGATGACAAGCAAATCAATATATTCCCATAAATTTTTTGAATTCCTAATGAAATGGAATCATGATCGTAGGATGAAAAAATCCCTTTCAACATCCTTTCTTGATCCCTCACGAGTTCTTGTGTTCACGTTTTGTTTTTGAGTGGTTGGTCTCTTAAAACTTTTAGCAATAGTAGAGATATGAGGGTAAATACTATCGATAAAGTAGTACTCAATGTCATACATGTTTTCGTTGATCTTGAAGTGCAAAGGCCTTCGATTTCCTTCCAATAGCTCTTCGAACAACTGTCATTTAGCTAAAATATTCAAATCATTACATGCACCAAGCATACAAAAGAAAGAATGACATATCCAAGTGTTATATGATGCTACAGCCTCGAGGATTATAACTGGGGCATGAAAATGTCTCTGGTATTGGTATTTCCATGCATGTGGACAGTTCTTGCACTCATAATGCATGGAGATAATGGTACCGATCATTCTAGGAAAATTGTGATGCTCATTTTCTGACTGCATGTGGGCAATATCTTCCTCACTCGGTGTACGATAATACTCCTGTTGAAATACCTTGACCACAACACAAGCAAACCATTCCACGGTCTCAATTATTGCGGTCTCGACAATTTTAAGATATTCATCTTGTAATTCTCTTCATCCACTATACGCTAACATGCGTAATACACACACAATCTTTGGGCGCATTCTTAATCCCATCCGACCACGATAACCGGGCTTCCAGACAAAATATGAATCTTTCTCATGAATGACTTCCAAAATACAGTTTAATATGGACTTATTCATCCTAAAATGATGCCTGGACATATCGTCTGTGTACTTTAGATTTTCCTTAATGTAGTCGTTCCATAAGTTTTGATGTGACATTTCGCTGCCCCGGTGCACCGTTCTTCTTTCATAATAAACTTCCCCATTACCATGTAGCAATGGCGAATGGTAGATTGCGATTTGCAATTAGTTGTGGATGGACGCAACTTCTTCATCTTCGTCGAGGTTATAATTTAGTGCAATTGAGGCGAGTATCATTTCTTCCATATCATTGTTACACATAGTTGGAACAAATTTTATGCCTTATATGTTTGTAGGATGTCTGGAATGATAAGAGAGGGAGTTGAAAGATGTGTATAAAATTTCCATCAATGGCATATATTTATAGTATTGAGAAGAGTGAGGGTATTTTGGGCATATATAGAAAAATTCATCATATTAATTGAACATGACAAAAGTACAAACTTATTATTAATATTTTAGCAAAGCAAAATATTACAATTACACATGTCACATAATCCCAATGACATAACGTCCATCTCTCGGGTGGAGTTATGGATATTCGAAAATCTAGTGGTCCAATGAATGCAAGACCAACCCCATTAGGATTGAGCTATCGAATTAACGGAGGGAGTATCGGTCCCTTCCTAATAATTATCCAGTAAGTATTCCACTCATGTTGTGACGTGGGCGTGACATGAATCAATGTTGGTTCTCAAGGGCCATTTTCTTGCAAAACATATCGCCAAGGAATATATGCCTCAAGTATGGTGGAATTCATGAAATCGCAATTTCATTCATCAACTGTCAGTAATAACGATCTAAAAGATACCAAGTTCCACCCATTTTCAGATCAACTAATATGTAATGATGTTGAGTTAAATCATATGCAACTTGTATGTCACCCAACTCATTCTGTGATAATTGATCAAATGGTTGTTATGCTAATGGTTTGGGCTATCTCATTTCAAGTTGGTCGTGCATGATCAACCCTTTGAACTACATCTGTCCCAAATGGCCCCCCACTGTTCATTTACCCACCACAAAATATGAGGCCATCTTTTCACTGCTTCGTTGTGTAAAATGTGAGACATTGTGTGCAAGTACAAGCACCTAAAATATAACAATATTCAATAAAATTTATTTACAGACTAATCAATATTTAGCCAAAATTTAAGTAGGCATATAAACGGATATTTAAAAATCTGAATATGTTCGATTTTCGAATCCATTATTGCTAATATTTATCTGAATAGATATCCAAAAGAGCGGATACCGATACCATTGTTAAATATTCAGAAAAAAATGGATACATATATGGTTACTCATGTATATATCATGAATAATCTGTATCCGAAGCGGTCTATCCGTGTTTATGAATATTCGTTCTGGATATCCGTATTCGTTATATATATATATATAACACAAGATACTTAACGGTCCGAATTAAAGCCAACAAGACACTAGATGGACGGTGAGATCATAATTCACACCATAAGCTCTACAACTCACCACACCTCGTTATATATTTTATAATGTATTTACAATTTCAACCCACTAAAACATACTTTCCCCATCATTTTCTTCCTAGATTTTCAGTTCCGTCTATCAGAGGGTATTTTGGTAACACATGCAAAACGTACTTCGGTACTGAGACACAATGACTGTCTCTCTCCCGTTCACTCCCTCCACAACACACAAACCCTCTCAACTCAAGCCCTCAGATCTCGCACAGTGCATCTACTCTCTCTCTCTCAGCCCTCACCTGAGTTATTTTTTGTGATTTTGATTCAGGTTTTACACTGTTTGTGCTCGGTTTTACATGGGACTTTATGATTCCAGATTAAGGATTTATGGTTTCTTGGGGTGGTTTACGATTTTAGTTTCTTTTGTTTAAAAGTAGGACTTTTGTTTATTGGGTTTACAATTTCAGTGTGTGTGAGTTTAAAAGTAGGAGTTTCGTTTAAAGTTAGGCTTTCGTTTACGACTTCAGTTCCTGATCGGGATTTATAGGGTTTGGGTTATAAGGTTGTATTTGTTAAAATATTTTGGATTTTTTATTTGAACTCTTGAGGTTTCTGATTTAACTTTGTGTTAAAAATTCTAGTTTGGTCTCTCATTTTTTATGTTGCAACATGCAAGTACTCTTTCTCACTTATATCTTTGCACATAGGTTGCAATTGACATTGAGATTTGTTATTGCCATTAACATTCTGAATGTTATATCCTATAATATATCACACAATTTTGTATTCATTGTTACAGGTTTATTTTTTATCAAATACCCAATTCATCTGTTGGCTAACATATATTGAGGTTAGCCATATACATTGATGTTTTTTCTTCTATTGGCTAACAGATATTGATGTATATATCTACATATGTTTTTTATCCTCAGTTTACAAATCAGGACTCTTATTTTAAAAATATGTTAACTAATATATTTGTTTTCAAGGTGTTTATTTTATTACACACTATATGTTTGACAAAATGCTTGATGGAGTAAAACACTATATGTTTTTAATGTTATATGCATTTAGATTGGGTTGTCGCTTATGGTGTGTGCATTTAGAATTTTTGGGATTCAAAAGTTTGTGGACATCACTGTCGTCCAAAGCTATATTATCAACAGTGCGAAGGTTGTTTCTTGAATGAACGCCCATAACGGTGCCATGAAAATGCATTTTAGGCATGGTTATGTCTGGGAGATTAATGGCTATTATTGATTCTTTGTGTAGTTCTGGACTTGATGTATAGAGTTCATGTAATGTGTGTTTGTAATGATATGAACAAATGAGTTTCATTGTAAATTGGCAGGAGAAAACTATTGAACTCAACTTATTCGGTAAATTTAATTGGCATTTTCTACTGGAATATAGCTCTATCCTATATTAGCAGCAGAAAAATATTTGTTTGATATCGATATCACACTGCTTATATTGAATGACAGATATGAGCCAACAACATAGGTTGCAATTGACATAGGATCAAAACAACATAGGTAGCCATTGACATAGGATCAAAACAACATAGGTTGCACTTGTTATTTTAAAAATGTTAAATTCGTGGTTTTCATAAAGATTTGGTTAATATTTCAGGTTGCGGTCAAAACCTTGGAGATCGTAGATTCATCATTCATGTCACGGGGTTTCCATGTACCATCTCCAAGGTAACCTTATGTGATTTGTTTTTCAAACCTTTTTAGTCATTTTTTACAGTTTAATCATTATTGTTCCTCCACAACATTATTATGTATTCTGTGATCTGGAGCTTCATTTCTATCCTAGTTTCAACGCATTTTGAAGGCTTTATGGATCTGGAAAGAAGTGATTGTAGAAGGGTATTGTTGAAAAGTGGGCGAGAAGGGTAATGTAGTTACGACGTGGAGTGTTGTGGGTAAAGTCTAATTTTCTCTTAGTAGGTTTTAAGGACAAAGATAGATTAGGATTTTTAATGACAGGAGATATCACATAAACATTTACTGTGGTAGGGATACATAAAGTACTCTGCTTAGATTTTATTTGTTCTTTGAGTTAATATTTAGATTTTTTTTTTTAATTTTATCATTAGATCTCTACAACTTTGAACTATTATTGGGATATCATAGCTTGATGGTTTCAATAGTAATTTATTTTATTCTTTTAAAATGGTGAATAGTGAGTTCTTAATTTCACATCCCAATGCATATTCATTTAATTTTTTAACAAATTCTCATATTTGCCATGCTTGGTTCATGTTTAGACACAACCATTAGGGATTTTTTATTTTCAATGCATGTTCAATGGGTAAGAGGACAACATTTAGGTCTGATGTCAAGGGATTTATTATTCTTGTCTTTGACGAGGCAACACATTCTAATGTATTCATCTAGAAGGTCAAAGATGGAATCGTCTACATTGGATGAGATTTCATCGGTTCTGAGATAAGGAAAGCCAGAAGCATCAAACCTGACACATCCTTTAATCACAGTAGGGAGATGAGTTTTATGAATCGAAACCAAGGAACAATCATTTTTAGAAGCTAATGCAACCAAGGAATCCGTAACTGAGTTTGCTTCCATGAAGCAGTGATTAATTTGAATTTGACAAAGATAAAAACCCCTCAGCTTTATTAAAAAATGTTGGATATTCCATAGGGATAAGAGGGAAGAGTTCATAGTAGAGATAATTTAATTGGAGTCTATATGAATATGAGGTGCAAGCATGAGATAGGTTCAATCTAAGATTAGTTCTTATGTGAATTATTTGATACGTTAGTGTTATGTAGAGAAGGGAGCTGAATTAGTGATAATCCTCATGTTTATTTTCAGAATGTATGGTTCTTATATCTTTATTTTTATTCCTGTAAAAGAATGCTTATAAATGTGAAAATCTACTGAAGCTCTACACCGACTCAATTATGAATATGTATAATATATATTGAAGCTTTACACCGACTCAATTGTGAAATCTACGTTGGCATTTCCCATACAGAGTTTAAGTCAAATGTTAAATGACTACTCTCTTTTATTATGCAATGATGACTATGGGGTTTCATAAATTCTTCCCATTAAATAGTGCTACTTGGGATTTAATTGGTAAGAAAGTACATGGGGTTTTAAGAGAACTTAGCATATAAATATTATTGATGATTTTGTTAGCTAGGTAAGAATTCTTGATGTGCAGGGATGTCATCAGTGTATGAAATACACTTAAGGGATAATTTGCATTGTGATTCTAAGTGCAACACTGGAGTATTTATAAGCAACATGTAACGCTATAAGGGGCATGTTGTAAAATCATTATACGATGTCATTGAGGGAAATTCTCTAAATTAATTTTACACTTGTGCCACTGGCACGAGCTATATATATAATTTTTCATTTTTCATTACCATTTTTGTTTTTGTAGACCGAATTTGGCATTTACAAATTTAAGTTCAAGTATTTGGGCTTTTCAAGATTCATGCTCAGTTTATTTGTGTTTTCAGGTTCCATTGGTGGATATTTTCAATGGTATTGGCAGTCGCGTAAAAGAAAACCACTTAATGGATTTGAATCAAGTTCCCCTTATCTCTTTATGCTTCTAATTGATAAGAATTACACATTTTCAGTTGGTATCAAATATAGAACTCATAATATACTAGTAACTTTAAATAATTTGATTGTTGAGTTTGGGCCATGCTTTTAAACAGAGTAATGTCAGTTTGAAACAAGAAAACTAAGGTATGTTTACAACCATCGACATATAGTTTGAAACTCAACGGTTTACTCCATAGGGCTCATATGCAACTTTTGATCTTTGGCACCGTCACTTTAATGCTGCTAAGCTGCCTCTTTTTTTTATCATTGAATGAATCATTGGAAAGTTGCCTTTTTCTCGACTTTTCATTGGACAGTTTGTTCTTGCTTTTCCATATTTACTATAACATAATTTGAGACAAAACTTGACAAATAGTTGCAGTAAATGAAGAGCTCTTACGTATAATAAAACAAGACATAATCAAAGAAGAATTAAATTATGCGTCGAGCTGAATCCCAGTAATAGTATCATAATAACGTTAAACTCAACTGAATTATATTGAAGACAATGACATTTAGATGGGAAACAGAAACCTACACATACAAAGTTGTTGGACTTTCTAGGGATCCAACTTATGCGATAAATGTTTGTAGATAAATGGTTTGACTTTTTTCACGAATTTGACCTTAAGCTGTTGTTATCGAAAATGCTCTATATTCTTCTAAACAGGATTGTCTCCAACGAAAAATGCATTTTCTTCTCTCTGATCTATATTCAGCTCCAATTTTAACTAAATCCGATGCATATTGTTTCCCATGGGTTTGGTTCAATTTTATTGATTGGTTTAATTTTCAGCGGTATATTTGGTTCAATTGCATACTAGATTGTTTAAATATTTTGTTTTTCTTTTGTGCAATTTCCTTTTTGTTATTTGTTTATACAGGGTTATTTTGTGTAGTTTCCTATACTTATTTTAGTCTTTTGTTATGTATATCGCATGTATATACTCCTACTGTTTTATTTCTCGGTTCAAGTGTGAACGCAAGTCACCACTTTCACAAGCATAGGTATATTGTGTCTTTCCTTATATTAGAAGCTTAAATAACTTTTTTTGGAGTTGACAGATGTTATATTATGTCTTTACTTATATTTGTTTGTCATTTTCTAATAGCACTTAAACTTCTTGGGTTAATTTAAACAAAAAACTTATCAAACTCCCATAAAAACAATATAAAGTACTAAGGCATATGGTAAGGAACTTTGTTCAAATTTATTGTCATTTCAGTCATATACCCCGAAGACTTTTATATATCAAAATTTATTATATTATAAAAATATATCACCAAAGAAGATAAACATGTCATCATTGAGAGGAGTAAAATTAAGAATCAACATGTTTACGTTTAGTATTTAGGGAGATAATTTTATACTGGTTCTGTTTTTAGATTAAGGTTATTTTGTACTAGGGGAAACCCATGCCTAAAGGCGACAAACACTTTAATTATTGCTTTTGTGTATCTTAAATATTTTTTCCTTCCATTACGATTGCGGTGTAACATTAATAGGGCATTATTTTTCTTCTGAATTATGTTATAATTTCCAAATCATGTTGCTACTCATCATTTGAGAACAAGATAATTTTGTTAGTTTTTTTATTGAAATTTTGGGTTCCTTTTATATTTTGGGGTCTATTGTGTTTAGTTTATCTATTTTGTGTTTGTCGATGTAGGGTTCCTTTTATATTCCTTTTAAATCAACATAATGAGAATACAAGACTCATCAACATTCATATATTAACTACTTGGAATCAGAGAAGGTACAATACCTGCGACTTGCTTAGAAGACGAATTCGATCAAACTTGGATTCAAATCCTAGATGATTTAATTATGCCTACAAATGATGATCCCATATCATCGATCATTGCAAGAATGTACTCGGGCCTTCTTACCAACATGTCAAACAAGGATTATTTGAGATCGAGGGTAATTCCAACCCCAACAAATAAGGTTGTTGATGAACAGTATGAATTACTGAAAACACAACTATATGTATATTATTTTACATATTTTCACCAGACTATTTACAATAGGGGTGGCAATATGGGTCAGTGGGTCGTGTTTTGACCCGACCCGACACGACACGACAAGGTTTTTTCGGACACGAACACGACACGACACGAATTCGTGTTTTTTTAGCTGACACGAACACGACACGAATAAAAAATAACACGGCACGACACGACACGACATCCATAATTTCTTAAATTTTAGGCTTAAAAAACACGATAACACGATAACACGACACGACACGACTTCGTGTCAAAAGAACACGACACGAACACGACACGAACACGAAATATCGTGTCAATTTCGGGTCAATTTCGTGTCGTTCCGTGTCGTTTTTTCGTGTCGTTTCTAAAATTGCCACCCCTAATTTACAATATCATTCTGATTGAAGTTGGATAATGTTATCATACTTCAACTCAATTCATTAATATAGTCATTTTTTATTTAGGATGATCATATTCGTGGGGTAATTTCGAAAGAGGACGTTGAAGATTTCAACAAACACAACTAGAAAAAGGCATTCAGAACAGTCCCACATCAATACATCATCCACGTCCTCGGCATTACAATTGTGCAGGAGCTACAAATAGATAACGATTAGCAATACTTACGAATAAATAATTATTTTCAAAACAAGCAAAGAACGGTTGTTTTACAGAGATGGAGTTCATGTGAGAGTTGTTTAGTTAGACGAATTCTTATTGTAGATCATGCTAAGCTAGATGTGCTAGAACAGTTGCCCAGTCTAATTATATATACATCAAGATAATGGCTATCGATTTTCACCTCCGGTGGTGGTGTTTGTGTTGGTGACTTTCTATACATTTCATAGCAGCCAGGCCATATTAATTGGCAGTAATAAAAACACAACCCTTTAACCTCTCACATCCCTTTTCAATTTTCAGTGGCTTTGAGTTTTACCACAATGCTTTAAAGGCTTCAGCATATTTTAGTACCTATTAACACTGTTACTTTCTCTTTTTTTCCAGGTTTACTACAACTTCCATCCAATTTTAATGCTTGCAGAACCATGGATGTTGACATATGTAATTTTCTTCTTATTCACTGCTTGCATAACTTACCTGCACATGGATATATCAATATATAAGAGGAGAGAACCATTGCCTGGATTTTAAAAGGTACATAAGTCCAACATAGCGATGTTGGTAAACTTTTCCTCTTCTATCTGTAGTTATATTATTAGCTAATGGTTCGTTGCTTTAACTTGACTTTCATATGTGGTACAGATCTGAAGCAGGTAGCTTGAACTCTTCAGTTGATCAATATTCGAATACAGTTTATCACAAATTTTGAATTTTGCAAATTTCTCTCTCCAACACAACTAAGAAGTTTTGAATTACAGTTTTGCAAAATTGGTACGTTGGTACGTTGCAAATTTTGAATTATAGTTTCCCACTGATTTTAGTTTTTGTGGACAAAATACTTCATCTATATGCCATGTTATAATAGGGGAAGGAGCACTATTTATCTTTGTTCCATTTATGTTCGTGTAACTATAAACTCTATGCACTATAAACTTTTATTTATTAGTATTCACTGGCATATAATTGTGAAATCAGTTTATGTCCATGCAGCTATAGTCATAATAAGGAACTTGATTGCCACTGATTCAACCAATTCACTATGTTCTTCCACAACTGATCCTAAACCCAGGTTATGTTATGTTTTTAGGCAGTAACAAATATTAATTTTTACATTTCTCAAATTTTAGGCATGCAGAGGTGGGAATTGGCTTGGACATTCCATGCCCTCAATATATTACAGGTGGTGTGGTTGCTTATATGCATTCCCATGTTCGATTGTATACATTGTTAGGCTATGATTGCATGTGTTAGGTGGGATAGTATCTGAATTACTGTCCCTCTTTTTTACAGCTGCTTATGAGTTTCCTGTTTTTTGCAGCTTGGACCACATTATCCTATCTTTTTTCTACACTAGGGAATAACTATGATGTCTTTTTATTTCAAGTCCATAAAATTAGTATGCTACATAAAATAAATGTAGTATGCTGTATAAGTTTTATAGTTGAATCATGCAACAGTTTCGCGTACTTGAAAAGCAACTGTAATGATAGTTGACCAACAAAAGTGAAGATTCATAAGTGCATCATTTTACTCGGGATTACTTTGAGGTACACCCGTTTATACATTTTATCTTTAGTCCAGGAAATCATTTAGGATTAAAATGATAACGTTTTTTTATTATAAATGGTCACAATGATCATTAGTCGTGGCTTACCTTGACGTTGACCCCAATGTTTCCAGACAAGATCAATTAGATAACAACCCCCAATTTATTATATTTACATCCCCCACCCCCAATTAGGTGAAGCTGGGGAATAAGTTTATTAAATTTATTAAAGCAGAGTAAAAATAGATTTTTACTTTCATCTTTGGTTGTTTGCATTCTTATATGTCTTCATTCACATGTTCAACCCCAAAGCCCACGTTTGATTTCAGCCTCGACGAGCCCAACACTTTTGGGAACGGTATCCATTGGATGCTAATGTTTGGACTTAGGATTGATGAGGACGCGAGTGAGGCTAAATCAGACATGTAACCATTAGAGGAATCAAATGTTGATAATGAGGGTAGCAAGATGGAGGAAGTTGACTAAATCTAGAACGTTTGTCAAGTCTCTTTTTAGTTTTTCTTTACTGAATTAGGGATAACTCTTTGGGGCATTATATCACATCTTTAGGATGCTAGTCTTGGATGTTGTTGGGATATAATGGTTTGTGGCCAAAAAATGTCCGTGTTTTTATAATTTGTGTTTTTTTTTACCAACATAACTACGATGTCTTTTTACTGATGTGTATAAAGAGATTAGCCTTAGTTGTTGATTATCCTGATGATAATTGTACTTTCAGACTACTTAATTAGTATTAGTATTATGGTTGGAGTATTTTTTATTTCTTAAACAGAGCGGACAGTCCTATAAACAAATGAAAATTTGCCTATTTTTCTAAATTGTTTACACTACTTGAACGTTGTTGGACTATTTGTTATTTGTTAAACATGGTCGCTAGATAAAGGAGATTATGACTAATTTTTTTAAAATTACACTTTTTTTGTTGGGGGAACAAATTTTTTATCGTTTTTCAATTACTTACTTTGAAAATTTTCGCCGCTTTGCGATTACATACTTTTTGAAAATTTTCGTTGTGCCTTCAGGCATTGGCATACCCTATATATATATGTGTGTGTGTGTGTGTGTGTGTGTGATTTAACTATCAAGATGTCTTTTTTGAAAATAATTTAAATTATTAATTATTTAATGTATAAATAAAAAATTACATCGATTTGTCTATTGTCTTTAATACTTTCTTAATCATTATGTCTCTATTTTACATTGGTTATGTTGTCGAAAGTCACTATAACTTTTGACATTTTCTCATTTGGTTGACATATTCACGATGACTCATAGATAGTTATCTTACCAATGTAGTGTAGTTAGGACCCAATCTATATTCCTTTATGTATTCACTAAAATACTTTCTCAAACTCTAATTCACCTAGATATGATTATTGGTCAATAAATAGTCACTTATTACACATTAATGTTATAACTTGTTTTTAATGTTCCTCCATTTTTCTATTCATCTTTAATAAAAATATTTTACATTATAGAATGTTGTGTAAAAAATATTTTTGTTAAGATTTAGAAAACTTTCAAATCAAAATGTATGTATATTAAATAATACAAACGGATATGGATATTCTTCAAATTCGATAAATTAAAAAGGATATGGAAAAGGATAGTCGTGTTTACTATCAGAGAAGATAAGGATACTGCACTTACAAACGGATAATGGATATTATGGTTTACTCTGTATCCACTTGTTTTACACCCTATTTATAAAATAACTTTGACATAAATGAAAATATTTATTTGTGGATATTTACTTCTACATGCGAGAAACAATTCACCGTATTTTGTACATTAGTTGTACTTATATTGTCACGACCCCAACCCAACAGTAGTAAGGAATGAGTGTCTTGACAAGCCACCAAGGCATTAAATATTTTGGCCTTAAAATATTTCTTGAAATAATAGCAACAAAAATACATTCACATGGTCATGAATCGTAAACTATTGAAAAAAATTGGAATTACGTCATCAGACCTTTCTAAAAGGAAATTTCATATATATTAAAAGTATGAACGAATTATAACTTATGCCAAAATAAAAATCTATTACTGAAGAGCCAAACATGCTCTATCTCATAAAAACAAACGTTATATTTAAAAGTATAACAAAAGAGCTCCTTAAGCTAAATCTTCAACATAGTCCTTCTACACTCCATCCTCCAGTCTAATTATTTTCTGAAAAATCGTTATTTATACAACGTCAGCTAAAAGCGGAATAAGATTTTATCTCTCGACATTCCATGGTTTTCAGAAAATATATACCTATTCAAGTCAAAAGATAAGACATATACATATATGGATAGGAACTTGCAGCAAATAGATATATATTTTTTGAAATGATAGTATATATATATATCACAATTGGATAGCTCAGAATAAGAAAAATGAAACAAATCAAATGTGATATCTTTTTCTTTCAATCATATCATTTAGTGGCTAAGTACACTCTAATACCGTGTTCTTCTACCGTATTATACCCCGGTAGTTGAGGGTCAATCGAACTAGTTCGTCACAAAGTCTTATTTAGGGAACACCAGGGATAACCCAGCTAGGAAGGTCAGTCAGTAAAAGAGGTCCCTTAGCCGAATCTTATTTCTAATATTCAATCTCATTTTCAATACTCATTTCAATCAGTATGTCTAAATGGACAGATATAAACATATCACAAATGAATCAATCACTGGTATCAGATGTATTTTGAGAATAAAAGCATTTCACAAAATACATAGTTTGCATAATATCATATAATTTAAATGTGCAAGAAATGACATATAGTACTCACCTAAAATAGAGGCTCGAAAAATACAAATATCGAGTCTTGGATCACACGTTAATCTAATAAATACAATAAAGGTTTAATTACGTATTCTAAATAAAGCCGAATTCTAAATATTGTGTTTTAATCATAAACTAACTTTCTGTAAAAGGTTACTAAAACTATTTTCTCAATTTTTAATATTCATTCATCGTATTTAAAGAATTCAATTCATAGTTCTTCCTAATTAGTCGGTTCCCAGTAGAGATGGAGGGTCACATGGGCACCATTTAAATACTATCTCATCTAGACAAAATATTTTTGAATTTATTCCCAGTAGAGATGGAGGGTCACAGGGGCACCACTTAAATACCATCTCAACTAGACAGAATTTCATCGGGACTGACTTTGGAATTACTTAAATGAGATTCCATAATAACGAGCAATTACTTACAAAAAACGTATACATTTTCAAACAAGTTTACATATTTTGAAAATAAAATCCATTTAGATTGTTTCCAAATTTTAAGTTTTCATTAGTGGAGCCTTTAATGTATATTACCAGCATAACTACTAAGTAAAGCTATAAAATACGAAATTAAAACTATAAAAATGCATTATAACATTTAAATAAAATCATACCTACGAAATGAATTCTTTCTTCAAAATTATAGAAGTACTTCTTAAGATATTTCCCAAGCTTTCTATCACTCTTTCTTACTATAATTCTCAAGGAATTGGTGTGAGTTTCAAATGAACCCTAAGGCCCTATTTAAAGGTTTCCAAAAGTATTCCGGTGTTGACACGTGTCTAATGACTAGCCTTTTTGTAATGGTGAATCAACGCCGGGGTGTCGCATTCTAGAGTGGTGTTGTAGTGTTAATATCACCAAATGATGACACGTGTTTTAGCTTTCTCTCCGAAGACGACATGTGTAAGGTGGAGGTGACCAGCACGTGGTGGAAAAGTGATAAGGGTATAAGGGTCATTTCACACATGAAGGGTATTTTGGTAATTTCATACTATATATTTTCAATATTTCTTAGAGGTCCTTGAAAATATTTTATTTATAAAATGGCCCTTTTTATTTTTAGTTTAGTCCCTAAAGTTTCATAAAATTATATTTTCTACCCTAAAACTTATCACTTAGCTTAGGATGTGCTATAAAACTTCAATTTGACCCATTTTACAGTTGATTCTTCAAATTTAAAAACAGGCCTTGTCATATTAAGAATCCAGAATATCACATTTGTAATATTATAATATTTTCAAATAGTAAGTAAGACGCAATTGTAGAAATGATTATATATTGGCATACAAAAATGGGGTCATTACATCCTACCCTCCTTATAAAAAGTTTGGACCCCAAACTTTACTTACATTAATTTTCAAAAAGGTATGGATATCGCTCATTTATTTCATCTTCCCACCCCCATGTTGCTTCTTCAACAGAATGATTCCGCCATAATACTTTGACTAGTGGAATAACCATGGTTCGTAATATTTGATCTTTATGGTACAAGATTTCCACTGGATGCTCAATGTACGACAAATCTTCTCTAACTTGAAGAGGCTCGTGACTTAAGATATGTTTTGGATCTGGGACATATTTCTTTATCATTGATACGTGAAACACATTATGTACACTAGAGAGTTCAGGTGGCAAGGCTATTTTATATGCAGCATCTCCTATCTTTTCAAGGATTTCAAAAGGTCCTATGTATCTTGGGCTCAACTTTCCTTTCTTCCCGAATCGTATTACTCCTTTTGAAGGCGATACTCTCAAGAACACATAATATCCTCTTTGGAATTCTAACTGTTGGCGTCGATTGTCAAAATAACTCTTTTGGCGGCTTTGAGTGATTCGAAGTCGATCTTGTATCAATTTCACTTTCTCTGTTGTGATCCGAATCAATTATGGTCCCAATAATTTTCTTTCTCCAACTTCTACCCAACATGCGGGAGAACGACACCTTCTACCATATAGTGCTTTATATGGAGCCATTTAAATACTTGCTTGATGACTATTATTATAGGTAAACTCCACTAATGGTAAATGATCATCCCAATTCCCTTTCAAATCAAGTACACAATCCCTAAGCATATCCTCTAAGCTTTGAATAGTTCTCTCAGATTGTCCATCTGTTTGAGGATGAAAGTGGTGCTGAAATTCAATTTTGTTCCCATGGCTGCTTATAGGCTTTTCCAAAAGATAGAAACGAATCTAGGGTCACGATCAGAAATAATTGAAATTAGGATTTCATGAAGCTAAATAATTTCCCGCACATACAACTTGGCTAACTTTTCTAATGAATGGGTAATCTTAATGGCAAGAAAATGAGCAGATTTAGTTAACCTATCAATAATTACCCAAATAGAATCATTACCATTTTAACTCCTTGGTAAACCTGTCAAAAAATCCATGGTAATATGTTTCCATTTCCATTCAGGGATAGGTTGAGGTTGTAATAATCCTGATGATTTCTTATGTTCAGCTTTTACTTGTTGACAAACCAAACAGTGAGATACAAATTCTGCTATCTCCCTTTTCATATTATTCCATCAAAACACTTCTCGAAGATCTCTATACATCTTGGTATTTTCAGGATGAAATGTAAATCTCGAGCAATGAGTTTCCTCCAAAATTTGCCTCTTTAGTTGGGCATCACGTGGAACACACACTCTATTTCCAAACCTCAATATATCACCCCGTATCACAAATTCAATTCTCTTCCCTGCAATAACCTCTTTTCTAATCTTCTTCAGTTGTGGGTCATTTACTTGTGCAATTTTGATCCTTTCCATCAACGTGGGTTGTACTTGTAAGGTTGCGATTATTCCTCATTTACTATAAATACATACATCTATTTTCATACTTCTCAAATCCCTTAACAAAGGTTCCTGATTTATAATGAGACATGCTAAAATTTGTTGTAGACTTCCTACTTAAAGCATCAACTACTACATTTGCTTTTCCGGGGTGATAATGAATATTTAAATCATAATCCTTCATCAATTCTAACCACCTCCTTTGTCTCATGTTCAATTCTTTCTGAGTAAATATATATTTCAAACTCTTATGATCAATATAAATCTCACAAGTCTCACCATATAAATAGTGTCTCCAAATCTTAAGCGCAAAAATTACAGTAGCTAATTCTAAGTCATGGGTTGGATAATTCTGTTCATGTGGTTTTAATTGTCTCGAGGCATAAGCTACTACTTTTTCATTTAGCATTAGCACACATCCCAACTTTTTTTTGAAGCATCACTATAAATCACCAATCCTCCTGTCCCTGAAGGAATAGTCAAAATTGGGGCAGTTACTAATCGATTCTTAAGTTATTGAAAACTATTCTCAACTTCTTCAGACCATTCATATTTTACCTTCTTTTGTGTTAACCTAGATAGAGGTTTGGCAATGCTAGAAAATCCTTCAACAAATCTTCGATAATAATCTGCTAATCCAAGGAAACTACGAATCTCTGTTACATTAGTTGGTCTAGGCCAATCTAGTATAGTCTCGATCTTTTGAGGGTCAACCAACATTCCCTCCTTGGAAATGACATGTCCAAGAAAAGAAACACTAGGCAACCAAAACTCATACTTCTTTAATTTTACATATAACTTATCCTTCCGAAGGATTTGTAATACTATCTCTAAATGCTTCTCGTGTTCTTCAATACTCTTAGAATAAATAAGTATGTCATCAATGAAAACAACCACACATTGATCCAAATATATCCTAAACACTCTATTCATCATATCCATAAAAACGACTGGTGCATTAGTAAGTCCAAATGGCATCACAAAAAATTCATAGTGACCATATCTAGTACGAAAAGCTGATTTTGAAATATCATCTTCCTTAATCTTCAATTGGTGATATCCCGACCTAAGGTCAATTTTAGAAAATACTTGCTCACCTTGTAGTTGGTCAAACAAATCGTCTATACGAGGTAGGGGTATTTATTCTTAATGGTTACCTTGTTCAGTTCACGATAATCTATACATAACCTCATCATCCCATCCTTCTTTTTAACAAATAACATTGGAGCGCCCCAAGGGGATATACTTGATCTAATAAAACCCTTGTCTAACAGATCTTGTAATTGAACTTTTAGTTCCCTTAATTCTAAAGGTGCCACGCGATAAGGTAATTTTGAGATTGGTATAGTTCCAGGAATAAGGTCAATCGTAAACTCTATTTCTCTACTAGGAGGTAGACTGGGTAAATCATCCGAAAAAACATCTGAAAAATGTTTAGCTATAGGGATCTCTTCTAAACTAGGCTCTTTCATTTGAAAATCAATAACACTTGCAAGAAATCCTTAACATCCTTTCTTAAGAAAACTATAGGCTTGCATTGCAGAGATAATACACATAGGAGATAGGACGCCAGTTCCTTCAAAACTGAATTTTAGTTGGTTAGGAATTTGGAAAGTAACTCTCTTCTCAAAACAATCTACATTAGCATGATATGATGCTAACCAATCCATCCCCAAAATGACTTCAAAATCTCGTATGTCTAAAACTATCAAATCGATAAATAGTTTATGACTACTGACATCTATAGGGTAAGATTTATATACTAATGTACCCGTCAATAAATCACCAGAAGGGGTAGAAACGTGTATGTTATGATTCAAGGGTTCATGAATATTTTGAAAGCAATTAACAAAACGTAAAGACACAAATGAATGGGTAGAACCAGGATTTATTAAAACTTGAAAAGGTTGTGCACATATAGAAAGTGTACCTGGCACTACTGCATTAGAAGCCCTTGCATCGGAAAGATTAAAAATTCTACCTTGTCTACCATGATCCTTATTGTCATTAAAAGTCTTTGTTGGCGTCTTCCCTTTGTTAGGGCAATCTCTCATTTTATGTCCCTTTTGGCCACACCCAAAGCAATTTAGTGTCTCCAGGTAACATGGTTACCCTCTATGAATATTACCACATCGTTGACAACTATCAACATTAAAGGGTTTGTTCACAAAAGGTCGCCATGTATTGGGTATAGTCCTAAAGGGTTTATTATTGGGGTTCCTTCCTCATTGTTCCCCAAACTTCCTCTTCCCTTATCTAATCTGATTATATTCTTCACTGTCCTTCTCAGCTATCGTTGCTCTAGTCACCACGTCAGTATATGATGTCAACTTCAGGATGGAAATTCGACTACGGATATTCAACCTTAACCCACATTCAAACTTCTTTGCCTTTAAAACATCAGTTATCACAACATGACGTGCAAAACGGGATAACTCGGTAAACTTCGCCTCGTATTGACTAACCGTCATATTTCCTTGAACAAAACCCATAAAGTCGGTTGCTTTTTGGTCTTGTACTGTTTCAGGAAAGTATTTCTCGTAGAATATCACTAGGAAGTCATTCCAACCTATGGTATTATTCCTTTACTCGTATATTCTCTTAGTCATTCTCCACCACTGTTCGGCTTCACCTTCTAACATAAACGTTCCAAATGAAACTCTTTGCTCATCAGTACACTTAAGAACATCAAGTTTCTTTTCTATTTGCATCACCCAACTTTCTGCTTCAGTGGGGTTAGGAGTACCTTTAAAATATGGAGGAATCAACTTCTTGAACTGTTCAATAGTACATTTACTTAGTTCAGGATTCCTTGGTACTCCATTATTCACCTGATGCTCCATTGTCTTTGCTAGACTTTCGATCACCATGTATGCACCTTCTAGTCCTTCAATACTCGAATCACTAGTTCCCATAGATGATCTTCTCTTGGTCATTTTCTACAGTCATGGCAAAACATAAGATCTACTATACTATATCAATATTGAAACTAAAAGACCAATTATAAATAATATAACACATATGGAGGGTTATCACATAAATCAGATATTTAATATTATCTCCTAAGGCTGGAAACATGAAATATATAACGTTCGAAACCTTTGTTCAGTAGTCTACATGTTCATAACCTATGCTCTGATACCACCTCTGTCATGACCCCAACCCAATAGTAGTAGGGAATGCGTGTCTTGACAAGCCACCAAGGCATTAAATATTTTGGCCTTAAAATATTTCTTGAAATAATTGCAACGGAAATACATTCACATGGTCATGAATCGTAAACTATTAAAAAAAATGGAATTACGTCATCAGAGCTTTCTAAAAGGAAACTTCATATATATTAAAAGTATGAACGAATTACAACTTATGCCAAAATAAAAACCTATTACTGAAGAGACAAACATGCTCTATCTCATAAAAATAAACGTTATATTTAAAAGTATAACAAAAGAGATCCTTAAGTTAAATCTTCAACATAGTCCTTCTACACTCCATCCTCCAGTATAATTATTTCCTGAAAAATCGTTATTTATACAACGTCAGCTAAAAGCTTAATAAGATTTAATCTCTCGACATTCCAAGGTTTTCAGAAAATAGATACCTATTCAAGTAAAAAGAGAAGGCATATACATATATGGATAGGAACTTGCAGTAAATATATATATATATATATATATATATATATATATATATATATATATATATATATATATATATTGAAATGATAGTATATATATCACAATTGGATAGCTCAGAATAAGAATAATGAAACAAATCAAATGTGATATCTTTTTCTTTCAATCATATCATTTTAATGGCCAGGTACACTCTAACACCGCGTTCTTCTACCGTATTATACCCCAGTAGTTGAGGGTCAATCGAACTAGTTCATCACAGCGCCATATTTAGGGCACACCAGCGATAACCCGGCTGGGAAGGTCAGTCGGTAAAAGAGGTCCCTTAGGCCGAATCTTATTTCAAATATTCAATCTCATTTTCAATACTCATTTCAATCAGTATGTCTATATGGAGAGATAAAAACATATCACAAATGAATCAATCAACGGTATCAGATGCATTTTGAGAATAAAAACATTTCACAAAATACATAGTTTGCATAATATCATATAATTTAAATGTGCAAGAAATGACATATAGTACTCACCTAAAATAGAGGCTCGAAAAATACAGATATCGAGTCTTGGATCACACATTAATCTAATAAATACAATAAAGGTTTAATTACATATTCTAAATAAAGCCGAATTCTAAATATTGTGTTTTAATCCTAAACTAACTTTCTGTAAAAGGTTACTAAAACTATTTTCTCAATTTTGAATATTCATTCATCATATTTAAAGAATTAAATTCATAGTTCTTCCTAATCAGTCGGTTCCCAGTAGAGATGGAGGGTCACAGGGGCACCACTTAAATACTATCTCATCTAGACAGAATATTTCTGAATTTATTCCCAGTAGAGATGGAGGGTCATAAGGGCACCACTTAAATACCATCTCAACTAGACAGAATATCACCGGGACTGACTTTGGAATTACTTAAATGAGATTCCATAATAACGAGCAATTACTTACAAAAAGCGTAAACATTTTCAAACAAGTTTACATATTTTGAAAATAAAATCCATTTAGATTGTTTCCAAATTTTAAGTTTTCATTAGTGGAGCCTTTAGTGTATATTACCAGCATAACTACTAAGTAAAGCTATAAAATACGAAATTAAAACTATAAAAATGCATTATAACATTTAAATAAAATCATACCTACGAAATGAATTCTTTCTTCAAAATTATAGAACTCCTTATTAAGATACTTTCCAAGCTTTCTATCACTCTTTCTTACTATAATTCTCAAGGAATTGGTGTGAGTTTCAAATGAACCCTAAGGCCCTATTTATAGGTTTCCAAAAGTATTCCAGTGTTGACACGTGTCTAATGACTAGCCTTTTTGTAATGGTGATTCAATGCCGGGGTGTCGCGTTCTGGAGTGGTGTTGCAGTGTTAATATCACCAAATGATGAAACGTGTTTTAGCTTTCTCTCTGAAGACAACATGTGTAAGGTGGAGGTGACCAGCACGTGGTGGAAAGGTGATAAGGGTATAAGGGTCATTTCACACATGAAGGGTATTTTGGTAATTTCACACTATATATTTTCAATATTTCTTAAAGGTCCTTAAAAATATTTTATTTACAAAATGGCCCTTTTTAGTTTTAGTTTAGTCCCTAAAGTTTCATAAAATTATATTTTCTATCCCAAAACTTATCACTTAGCTTAGGATGTGCTATAAAACTTCAATTTGACCCATTTTACAGTTGATTCTTCACATTTAAAAACGGGTTTTGTCATATTAAGAATCCAGAATATCATATTTGTAATATTATAACATTTTGATAAAGTAAGTAAGACGCAATTGTAGAAATGATTATATATATTGGCATACAAAAATGGGGTCATTACATGTATCAAGGGTGTAATACACTCGGACGAGAATAACAGATCCCCAATCCTTCCCAGCCATGTCATTCAAGTCGTGTAAATAAGTGACCCATTTTACAAACAAAATATTGTGGCTGCAACGAAAAAATAGTGAACTCATGAAATATATGATAAATACATGGACCATTTATTAACCGAACGCATGTCTTGCATTAACATTTTGTCTAATTCAACATGTACGCTTTGGCAACATGACATGTAATATTACATCCATCAACGCGGGGATTGCCTATATCGGGAAAATAAAGTTTCAATATTTTTGCGACAGTAGAACCCCTAATTATTATAGATATGTTTGGGTGTTTTTAATGTTCCAAAATTCCACAACTTTGTTTTTACTAAAAAATACCACTTAATTCTAATAGTTACTTCTTATTACCACATCAGGGCCACCACATATTTAAAGTACTAAAAATCATTTACACACTTTCCCTCCATCTCTATACACATTCAAACCTACAAACCTTTCATCTTCAACTTCCAAACTTTTCATCTTCAAATCCATTATCCTTCAACTAAATAATAAACATCAGGTACATTGAATCCACTATCCATTTGAATACCCAAATATATTAATATATTTGAATCATTTGCTGCTTAAAGTAACGAACTACATAGATCGAATCATTTGTTGTTCAAAGTAACGAACTTCAAAGTCCTCCTTCAACAAAGATGTTCGCACCATCTCGTTCATTTACATTGAATACACTACCGATTGCAACGATAATGTTTAATGACTACAGCGATCGCAATCCCTGTTTTGCTTATTTTCTGAACATAAGTTCCAATGAATTTTTATTTTCTATCATAACCTCGTCTGGATTGTTCAAAAAGTTGAAGGATACGAACTAGGGTTTCATTCCTTATGAACATACCTAATGAATTCCATCTATTCGATATGTTGATGATGAATAATTTTTTTTATTACTTAGGGTTTCATTCGTCACATTCATACAGAATGAACTATAATTTTTCGGTATATTTATGCCGAATGAATCTAGGTTTTACCTAGTTTTCATTCACTACATTCACCCCAACACAAAACCTTCCTCTCTGTGCATTTATGCCGAATGAACTAATATATTTCAGCATAATTATGTCGAATGACTTATTTTCTTAAATACATGAATTATTTTCAGCCTACATTGGAATATTATATAAAAACAATTTTGTATTGCTTATAAACAATTGTTTATAACTTTCTAAATATGTTGATAATGTTCCAAGGTTATATAAAAACAATTTTTATAGCTTTCTAAATATCCCACAAAATGAATTAAGTGAGGTTGATGTACACAAACTTTTGGTAATCACTATCTGGTGACTTATGTTTATAAATTCTATGTGAAATGCTATATTTCATTATAGTCATCAGTGTGTTAATTGTTTTAATGCAGGTCTACCATGGATAACCTAGTATCCTACTCTCGCAAGAACTGGAAGCCATTAACTACCTCGGAAAGTAAGCGTCGAGAAGAGATCCATGCTCATGTCTACTGCGACCGTTACTCCCTTAGAGGGCACTGTCCCGGATATAATGGAGGTGGATGCCTCAGTGGTGGAGATGCCCGAGGAGGTTGCAGTGCATGATGGGGAGGATGAGGAGATTGATGATGACATTGAAGTTAAGGAGGAGTATGACATTGAGGGTGAGGAGGAGGCTGAGGTTGAGGAGGAGAGACATGATACGAAAGGGGGTGATGGCGTGCTGGAGGATGAGATTGAGGGGGGTGTATTACCCGAAAGGCCTGAAAGTTTTTTTACCATTTTACACAAAAATTTTGCAGCGTATAGCAAGAAGAAAAAGGTAACTGAAGAAGCCACCTCTACCGCGGATTACAGGGGCCCCGATGATCTCAGCCAATCAAAACATTTCAAGCATCATGTGGCCTACGGTATTTGGATCGGTTCAATGGTAATTACATTTCTCTAGAACGTTAAATCATTAATGTTTGATATAATTCATTACTTTGATAAATCTTGATAAATATATTACTTATATTTTAGGAGGAGCAGGTGCCTTTATTGTGCATCAATCACTGGACGAGGATTAGGGAGTGGGAATTCGGTGATCTTTCTCCAAGTGTACAAAGGAGGGTCCAAAGGACTAAGTTGGGTGGGCTTATAACATGTAGCCACCGTTATATAGACTATGCCCTTGTATCTGTGTTTGTCGAGAGGTGGCATTCGGAGACTAACACATTCCATATGCCATTTAGGGAGATGCCAATCACCCTCAACGACGTATCAGTGATCTTGGGGGCGTTCCTCTCGTCAGACTACCTCTATATCACCCGCAGCCCATAGTTGAGGATGAGGATGTAGTGGTCCCGTCGGTTGTGGACCTTGTGGTGTAGTTATTGGGAGTGAGAAGGGACATTGCCCTTGAATAATGTGGCGATCATGCATCCATCTGATTGAACTGGCTCAGTGAAAATTTCAAGGAACGGTCCCAGGACGTCAATGCCTCGACTGCAGACAAAGACTATTGCGCCAGGGCCTATTTGCTCAACATTATCGGGTGCACAATTTTCCCCGACAAGTCAAAGAACAAGATTTTCGTGCTCTTCCTTCATGTTCTTATAGACGTGAAAAAGGTTGGGAAACTAGCATGGGGGATGGGGATCCTGGCCATGTGTATCGGCAATTGGTCCTTACCTCTCGCTCAGGTGTGAGGAAAATGAGTGGTTGCCTCTCTCTTATATAGGTAACTAATAATATAAATTCATATTTCGGTTATGTATGTTTATTAATTTCCCCCCTCTTTTTAATAATCCGTATTATCTGTGTTTTGCAGTCATGGATATATGAGCACTTTTCAGGGGTTAGTGGATAAGTCGACATGGAGTTCTATGAAACCATGCTAAGGATTGCACGTTGGTCATTGCAGTTCGCCTCTCAGAAAAATGCATTTCCAAACCTAATAAATTATCATGAACAGTTGGATGATATGAATGTTGGTGATGTGAGTAAAGTCTTTGGATTGTTTCTAATGTTTTCTTTTGACTTTGATATTTTCTGACATTCAATTATGTATTGTTTCTGTGTAGGTCACTTAGGAACCTTATCGAGATGCTCGGGCTGCTTATCCCTTTCACGAAGCATCATAGTATAGTGGGATTATGGTTTGTTTTGAGATAGGGAGCCCTATTACCCGAAAAGATGCCTTAGACAAGTCGGATGGCTGCAAATCATACCTCGTGAGCCCATGACACCCTTGAAGGACGATAGAGGAGACAAGGTGGCTCGATACAAGGTAAAATTCGATATGCAAAAATGGTACCAAGAAAACTAGCAAGACCACCTTCTATTTGAGAAGTCTCGGTCTGTGACCGTATTGAGCCCGTGGGACTGTAGCAGTGATTATATAGCTTGGTAACTGTCAAAATCCCATTCTAGAGTCTAAAACCCCAAGTTTCGCACAGTCAAACAACAACAAACATCGTTGGTAAGTTTTATGTGTAAACTACTTCCGGATGTTCTACTTTCATTACTAATTTCATGTTATTATATTTTCGATAAGAGGACGAGGTGCGCAAGGCTATGGATTTATTGAAGAACAATATTGACGATCGAATTGTTGCCGATGCACCCAGTGTCCAAGCCTACGATATCCTACCTGCGACCGTCGGGGGTAGGCAGGCCGGTTGTCATTGAGGAACGAGTAGCAAAGAAAAGCAAGTCCAAAGGCAAAGGAAAAGAGAAAGTAGTTGAGGGGTCCCATAGAAGTAAGAGAAAAAAAAATAGGAGTTTTGATTAAATGATTTGAAGTTGTAGTTGGGGGCTACCAAAGAAGTCAAAGAAATACTTAATTTGAATTTAAATGCTTATTTAAGTTTGAAATTATATGAATATGTTGGTATATATTGTGGTATTACCGTTGGTAATAATATTGGTATATATTGTGTTAAAAATGTTTGTATACCTGGTTGTATATTTAACTTTAAAATGTTTGAAATGTTGGTATACATATTGGCTATTACCATGTTGGTATAAATGTTGGCTATAAACATAGCGAGCAGTGATCTTATTAACAAAAAAATGCTTGGCCTCATTCGCAATGTTCATAGCGAATTAGGTCAATTCATTCGGTATAAACATAGCGATTTAAGTTGGTTTGTTATAAATATAGATAAAGTGACCTTATTAACAAAAAATACTTGGCTTCATTCGCTATGTTCATAGAGAATAAGTTCCCTTAATTCAGTATTAACATAGCGAACGGGGGACTTGTAAGTGTAAGTCGTTACAAACATCCCATATAGTGCACTTCAAAACAAAAAAAGATTAGCTTCATTTGGGCTAAACATAGTGAACAATGGACTTTTATTACAACTTCATTTCAATATTAGCCAACTACATTTGAATGTGTGTTTTGATTTGATTTCATACAACTTCATTTCAATATCAACCAACTACATTTGAATATGTGTGTTTTGATTTGATTTCATGCAACTTCATTTCAATATCAACTAACTACATTTGAATATCATACAACTTCAACATTTTGAATATCAAACAACTACATTTTAATATCATACGACTTCATTTCATATCATACAACTTTGTTTCGCACCAAACGTTACATGATTTCGTAAAATAAGAGACATCCCCATCTAGTTGATCTCGATAGGTTGATCGTTGGTTGCTACATCATTTAGGCAAATTATCCAGAACTACGTTACTTGTTCCGCGTATTTATCAATCTAAGGTTTTTCTTCGGGCAATTAACAACTATGCCAGTGACTTGCTACCGGGAAAATTGGACAGTCGTACTTCAACTTCAAATCTACAAAGTGATTCCCAAAAACATGAGCAATCTCTATGAATATTGGGTGGCCGGGTCGTTCATGTCTCATCGGTAGAAATGTGAGACACTGTCTCTTTGAGATGGGGATGCACACCCACTTGTAAGTTTCCACCAAAAGATAGCCGCACTCGGGCATGATCATCCAAGACTTCGGCATACATGGGCTTGAATAATCGTCCAACATATGTAGAATAGTGTTCGGAAACCAATCACCAAAACAGTGTGCATAAAAGTCATTATTTTCCGTAACTTCTTCAATCAAGTCTGATCTCACCTGTCTCCATCCATGGGGTCCTAATCTGAGGCATTTAGCAACGCATCTAAACCCACAATTTTCATCGGCATCAACCTCGGGGATATCTTCTGCGAAATCTTTATAAAAGACCGGTATCTCATTGATATACTGTTTATACGCGGGGGAGTAGTTCGAGCACCATGGGGCGGGGCGGGTGAACTCCGTAAAATAAACTTTCTTCTTAGGCCTTTGGACCGCGGGGTGTTCCTTTTCTGTTGATTGCCTAGAAAGTTCGAAGCCCGAGGGATCCCTTTTAGTTGACTTCTCATGCTTTTGCTCTTTAGCAGTTGGTTTTCAACATCTTGGACTACCCTTGCAATGCTTAAGCACGTATGACTCAAATATCCTAGCGGTGGTGGGACAACCTATGTCCTTGAGTTTTCACAACATGGCCCTTTACTCATAGATAGTTGACCGTTCCCACCTTCATTTAAAAAGTATCATTTCCGAATTGTAGTCAACCATATGTCACTTTGCTTATTCGGGCACCATTATTAATTTGCGCCAATGTGCATCGACATCCCTCCATGGTATTGCCCTACCCTCCATCCGGTAGATGACCAATTCATGAGCGCAGGGTAGATCATAGATATTGTGTGCTAAGTTTAGGTACGATTTAACATCCATAACAACGGTAACACAAATCTTCAGCTCCTCAACAATTAGGTCAATGGCATAATGAGAAACCCGACCTATGAGCTCACTCAAGATAAAAATACTATGGGAGTGCTTTAATTTTTTTAAAGAATCCTTAAACTCCCTCTTAATCTTGATAACTTGCAACTCAATGTAATTGTGCATGCCAGAAAAAACCTTGTCAAAAGGAAGTTGAGAACTCTCCAAGTGCCTCTTCAACTTAGCGTGTGCTCCTTCATAAGTAGCTTGGTTGCCCCGGTGCCTAACCATATTTTTCCACACATGAATGAAGCTCTCCCTTAGATTGTACCAAGTGCAATCTATGTAGTGAAGTGTGTTCGGATGTGCAACCCAATCACAGTGAAACAGCGACCACTCTTCGTTAAAATCGTTCTCGGTGGGGGATTTATCCAAATGCATCAAATCCCTCATGAACTTCTTTAATGTATCCTCATCGTGGATCTCTTTCCTAGCATGGAGCTCCACATTGTGATGAACGTGGAAAGTGCAAACCATAGATATCGCCTCAGGGAACAAAACTCGCAACGCGTTCATGCACGTAATATTACGTGGGACATGCAAAACTCCCGATCTGTGGTGAAAACCGTGGGACATGCAAACGGATCGAATAGGGATTTTAAACGTCCCAACGAACACTGATAGTTATCCACATTCTTCATTGCTAAAAAAGCCAATGTAATATTAAAAGTCCTTACGCACGACGTTATACTAACCATCTCGAACAAAGGCATCTTGTATCGATTGGTCTTATATGTGCAGTCAACAATGACAACAGACATAAAACACTTGGCTAGTTGGATTGATTTTGGATGAGCCCAAAAAATGTCTTCCACCTCCATGGTAGACTCATTCATTCTATACCAATAGACGTAATGTTTATCCCCAAGCAACTTCATTAACTGCTACATCGCCGTTCTACAATCTCGTTCGGAAATTCTTAACTTCCCCTTAGCGTTGTAAATTGTTTTCATGGTTGAAACATTATTAACATTACGACTTTTAATCGTCGTTAGAATGGCAGTCGACTTTTAATCTCTTCAACAATGTTTTTCTCCACCGAAGTAAGTCGATCGGCGTATGCATGTCCAACTAACGTTTTCGGCAATTAGTGAATGTGAACGCCGCTAACAACTAACAACATCCACTGTCCGTTATCAAGTGGAATGCCCTTCAACAAAAATGGACAATTGCAATTCTGGGTGGTCGTGTCCCTCTTCTGACTTTTTTCCCCTTGACTACTCCCTACGTTCCCATCATTCTTCTCGTGATGATCACGGTACTCACCACCTATCTCGCAACCAATATGTAGACGCCCCTTACGTATTGAATAAGGTGCGTTGGACTTGGTGATGACTATTACTGTTTTAACGGACCGGGCTTGCTCTTGAGTCCAAGAAACTAACTCTTGCCTAGTGAAAAATACCTGAGAATCAAGAATATGATGAATCGGTACAATCTAATTAAAATATATAAATATATTACATCAATAATAGACATTATAATACCTGCTACGTAAAGAACATCGCACTAACATCTACTAACACCGCACCACCTTCCCCGTTATGGGGTATATCGATGTTCGCTAAAGCCTAATCAAATAACAAGGAATTGAAATCCATGAAGGCATCCTGCATAGGTAAAATTATTATTAGATGGGAATAACGGTAATTTTAATCACAACGTAATTACAATTGATAACAAGCTTGAAACTTTTTCTATGTTGAATTCCATTCGACATGAATATAACGAAATCATTTCATTATTTCGGGGGGAAGATGACGAATTGTTATAGATGGTTTGGGGTGATCAATGTTCACCCCGAACCATCTATAACAATTCGTTATGTTCACTGAACATAACGAATAAACTCATATGGTTCGAGGTGAACCTAACAAATAATTATATATGGTTCGGGGTATATATGTCGAATATGTATATCTGGTTCAACATGATTATAACGAATGACCCTACTTTGAACAAAAAAATATAGAGTTGGTTTAGGAGGTTTACCCCGAATTTATGCCTTGAAATCGGGGCCCCGATCCCGAACCAACTGTACGTTTTCTGCATTTTTTTATATTTTCAAACCTTATGAAAAAACAAATATATATGCAATGGGATCCAAAGTTTACCTCAAAAATGAAATTTGTAGAGTTGTCATCTGCTTTTGAGGTGTTGTCATTGTCTAATGGCGGAATATCCATTAGTATTTAAATATTTAAAAAACAAACCCTAGATATTTAATAATGTTGTTGAAGATGGTTGGTGGAGGACAAAACTTTAATAATGATGTGTGGGGACCAAAGAAACAAAACTTTAATAATGTTGTTGAAGATGTTGTTGAAGATGGTTCGTTTGATTAATGGAGACAAATTTGTTGAGTGAAGTGAAGATGAGAAAGGGAGAGTTTGGAGTGTAGTGGATAGAGAGAGAAAGGGAGAGTTTGGACTGTAGTGGTATTTTGTGTTGTAGTTGAGTTAAAAAATATATATATACCGGGTGGTGGCCCTTAGCAAAAATCTGATTTATTTTTCATGTGGTATTTTGAAGCAATTTTTGTGGTGCCCTTAGAAACACCCATATGTTTTGGATCTTTGGTTGAAAACGTGTCAAAACTGTAGTACATGTTTGTTACATAAATAGAGAAACTCAATATGTTCTGTAGTTTATAAAATATTTGGCTTCGTTTTTCTAGAGCGATTAAGGTATAATTTCACTCTATGTATACCAGAGTTCAGACCAGCCTACATGCTCTTACGTTCACCAAAAATGTCTATATAATGTAAATTGAACCATAACCCCCAATAATATATATGGTGCACTTGGTCCTCTGCGTTATATGCATACACAAACATAGAGCACCAAAATCAATCTATAAGAGATGTAAGATGGTGCTAGGTAAATGCGGACCTGGGTTGTAACGCACCCTAAAAAATAAGAAATGTTTTACTAGTCATTCTTTCACCCAACTCAATACCCAATTCAACACGCTTTAGCCCACCCCAAAACGACACTTGATTTTGAGACATAGGTAGGTATTGGAGAGAAAGGCCAATGGACTAAAAATTTTAGATTTATTTTGTTGATGATTGGAATGGTATTGGACAAATATGAAATCGAGATTTGTATTCCGTGAGTCATTTTTATTTATTTTTCTTCCCTAGACTACTCTCTCTCTCTCTCTCTCTCTCTCTCTCTCTGTATATATATATATATAGAGGTAGGCTCCTGTGCACACTAAGTTTGCACATTACTTTTTTAAAGTAGTAAAAAATATATTTTTGAGTGCTGGCGCACACCAATTTTTTTATGTGATATTTTAACATTTTAACGGACTCACATAAAAAAAATTAGCTGAAAAAAACTTTTTTTACTATTTTTTAAAAATCGGTCAAACTTTCGCAGTTTTTAAAGGGCTTAAAAGCATAGAAAGTTTGACCGATTTTTTAAAACTAGCAAAAAAAGTTTTTTTGAGCTGATTTTTTTTATATGGGTTCCTTGAAATGTTTAAATATCACACAAAAAAAATCAACTCAAAAATATATTTTTTACTACTTTAAAAAAGTAATGTGCAAACTTAGTGTGCACATGAGCCTGCCTCTATATATATATATGTGTGTGTGTGTGTGTGTGTGTGTTTAAGGTTGTACCACTTGTGTGTATATTTGTATTGACTAGTGTTTTAATAATAGATATTTTGTTACAAGTCATGTGCCCTATGTTTTGGATAGCTCCGATCCCAGCAATTGTTTTTTCACTTTGCAATCCCAATGATTATGTTCATGTAGTCATTTTCTAAAATTAACTGCTCCCCTTTTCATGGGTTAGCAATTTTTTTATACTCAACACGTTTATAGGGAACAGAACCAACATCCAAAATGAAATAACTTTGGATTGCCCACTAAAGAATCTCAGTAACTAGAACTAAATCCTTGCGATCCCTTTTAATAATGCAACAAGGTATGTGTAGAAGTTTCTTTGAAACTTTAATGTCTACACTTTTTTCACACAATGTCATCGATTTGACAAATAACTTTGGCTATGGGTATATAAATTAAAATTCCAAAAAAATTGGCAAGCTACTTTCCCTCCCTCAAGGGGCCGTATGGTTAAGGATAAAATATATTAAGCAGTGAAGTGGTATAATAAATTTTCGCATATTTGAAATTAATGCTCTGTTTGATTGACATTGATTTCTTTTCCATGAAAATAGTTATTTTACTTCATTTTATTTTTATTGTTTTGGAGTTTGATTTCAAATACATTCTACGTAAACAACAGTTAACAAATATTTAAAGTACTTCATAGTTTTATCATATTCAGATTTCATGGAAAACTTTAAAAGATCAAACAACTCCCATATTTTTCACCAATTTTCCAAATTCGGATAAAAATGAACTATCCATGGACCTTTTTCCAGCTTTGTAATTAAACGCACCCAAAAAATTTGTTCATTTGAAATTGTAAATAAGTTCACACGCCATAATAGCACAATTTTAAACATAATTTAATTCATCACGATGCAAAGTATTTAATCACAAACCATGTGGAGGACCAATTTATTATGAGGTTGTCATAATATTAGCCCATCCCTCCAACGAATTCTGACTCCGCTCTTTAGTACATTTTTGTTATCGCTTATTAACTGAGTATTGAAGCACTTCTCTGGGCTCGTTGGTGTGGATGCACCGCGTAGGCATGCCAGGGGTGCAACATATATTTTCTCATTAGTCACAAACATGACAATTAAATAACTCCAATTCATGGTAAATTAATTTTGATCTCAAAAATTCACTAAGGATCCGTTTGATAGCAATATTTGCCATGGCAAATAAGAAATCTTTCTCATTTTTCATCTTTTATGCACATTTGATAGCATTTATCTGCCATGGCAGCATTTATTTGTCATGACAAATAATTCTAAGTTACACAAAGGTACTAACACCTTATGCACAAAAAGTTGATTTGCCATGGAATTCAATTCTTTGGGGGGGGGGAGGTTAAGAATTGAATTCCAGCTTTTCAATGAGTTGGAAATAAATTCCAGCATGTTCAATCAAATGGACCCTAAGGGTCCGTTTGATAGCAATATTTGCCATGAAAAATATGGAATCTTTCTCATTTTTCATCTTTTATGAACATTTAATAGCATTTATTTGCCATGGCAAATAATTCTAAGTTACACTATGGTACTAACACCTTATGCACAAAAACCAGATTTGCCAAGGAATTCAATTCTTTGTTTTGGGGGGGGGGGTTAAGAATTGAATTCCAGCTTTTTAATGACTTGGAAATAAATTCCAGCCTGTTCTATCGAACGGACCCTAAGAATTTTTCGACATTTATTATTTTAATGGTAAAATAATTAACATGATTATTTAAGTTGAAAGGGCCCATAAAATATGTTGAAATACCATAACCATAAAGCAAATTAAACCCTAATAGAGTGAATAATAATGCCACCCTAAGCAACAATCAATTAAGCCGCATAACATACTCCAAGAATTGTGCACAGAAATAAATTGGAAATAAATTGTTCCAATTTAGCCACAGAAATAGAAAACAAAATCGGACAATGATCAGGGTAACAAAGGAATTGCACCAAATACATCGTCAAATGAAATGGAATGTTGTACCCTATGCATTAACATGTCATTTTGCTATATCAAGTTTGGTGCATTTTCCAACCAAATTTAAAGGCAGTTAGTATATAAAACAGCCTCCAGGAGGCGACATGATTGCATTGACTTTTAATGTTCAATATGATTAAATTTGGCCAATCCTACCAGATGTTATTAATTTGTTCTAAAGTCTCCAACACTTCATTCATCGAAGGACGGTCTTCAGGGCCATGTAGAAGACATTGCCCTACAAGTGCAGCTAATTTGAGTGCTCCTTTAAGAGGGTAATTTTGTTGCAACCGCGGGTCCATTATTTGCTTTAAATCCCTTTTACGGGATAGAAAAGGCTTGGCCCAATCCACCAAATTCTTCGTTTCACTGCTCCGCCTACTATCATATGCCTGCTGACCAGTTAGTATCTCCAGCAACACCACTCCAAAACCATATACATCACTCTTCACACACAAACGCCCTGCCACATGTGGAATGAGTTGTTGATTATCACGATATTCGGATTTAATACTCGTGGTAAAAGACATGTTTAAATCAAGAATAAAACTACGTTGACCCACAAAAAAACTTAAAACTCATACTCCATGCATTAAAAGCTTATACCTTATTGTTGTGAATCCTGCCAGGACATAAAAATGGGTCCCGCCCACTGTATAAAAAGCTTGTACTCATTTTTGTCCTATCAGGCGGATACACTTGTGGGTTTTTTATGGGTATGCATAGTTTTACTCTTAAATCAAACCACTCAAAATCCGGGGGTGCATCACTAAGGATAAATCATTATCATCATTCTTCTTCTTTCTTATTACTACTGTTACTTCTACTATTATTATTATTTTTTTTATTATTGTTGTTAATATTATTATTATTTAAAATATGTTTTTAAGGGATTGATCGATAAAAAAAAAGAAGATCCGCCACCTTCCACCCATCATCTCTCTCGAATATTTTTCTTTCCTCTACTTTATGCATTATTTTATCTCATCGAAATAACCTCCCAATTTTTTTTAATAGGGTCATGTTTAAGGCAACATCTTTTTTCTCCGTCACAACCTTCCCAAATCACCATCCCTACCACCAAAACTTAGGCACCCACATAGTCCAAAGTATTAAACTTGAAATGTTCATTTCACCTCATTTTTTCTTCTTCTTTCTATCATTGAACTTCTCTCTCTAGCATCAAATAAACATAACCCTAAACTATTACCTCCCACCACCACCACCACCACAGTATCGTCTTCTCACGACACCACAACTATCCACCACCAACATTGGTGCAACCACCACCACCACTGTATCGTCTCCTCACCACAACCACCCACCAACAACATTGGTGCAACCACCACCATCTCTATCTCTATAATATGTTCAAGAACACTAAATTTGTTGTATATTAAATAACTAAAATTATAAACAACTTTTAATAAGATTTTTGACCTAAAATGAATACAAAATGAAATTATAATCTCCATGCTAAATTCGAAATCGTAAAGAAATGTCAAAAACCATCATATAGGTCATTCGGTAATAGATTTTCAAAAACGATGACCAAATTTTATTACCGAATATGAAATACGGAATGCAGCGTCGGTAATAAATTACCAAATATTGTATGCACCTTCGTACTAAATCGCCACATTTTATCATCATTTTAGACAATCTTTAACTGAATTTGACATTTCTTTACAATTTTTAATTTAGTTTGGGGCTTTTAATTTCATTTTGTGTCGCTTTAGGTCAAAAATCTTTTTTAAAAAAGTTCATAATTTTAGTTATTTAAAAAATAACAATTTTCGTATTGGGTGGTGGCAACTCCTCCTGATCTAATTAGGATAGTTCTTGTCTCAGCTAACCTTTTGCGTCTAATATATTTTAATATGTCTATAGTATCTGTAAGTATTCTAGTATATTCTTGATATTTTTTAGATCTTGAAAATTCTTCTGAAAAATCGTCAGTTCTTAAATCTTGTTTAAGGAGATCACGGATCTCTGTTCAAATTATTTCTATTTTAGGTACTTCTCTTGTTATCCTGCGTATATTAAAGCAGTTTCTATAAGTAGTTTATCTGACGGGTCTGTAAGAGTCCCCTCTTGGATTTCTCTTATTAAGTCTAGATTTATTTGATTAACAAACACTAAAAAGTATGTAGTTATCTAAAGGCTCATGCAACTATTTTAAACAATAATTTTTGAAATGGCTAGGGGTTTGGTTTGAGTTTATACCTTCCTTCTAGTATGCAATTCCATTATCTTCTTTCCTTCGTCTCTTCAGTGTGTTATTATTATTCTCCGGTCTGTGCCTCCTGCAACTCTCTCTTTATATGTTGAACCTCAATCCACTATTTTGGCATTGTACCCGTTTCCTACCTGTACCCCATCACGCCTAACGCCCACCTGGCTAATGGCTCACGGTAAATCAACACCTGACGGTGGTTCAACAGTATAACACCTACGTGCTACACCAGAGGTTCCACACAATAATCCTATATGAACAGAAAATTGAAGATGTTTGGAGAATAATAACAACGTAACAAAAGAGATTTCTAGAAAAGAAAATACTTTTATTACACAGCATTAGTAGATACAGGTCTCACCATTCCCCTAACTGTGAGAGGTTTACTCATTCATATACATATTACTCTCTACTGATCTCTCTTTCTCTCACTTAAGATCTCCCATCTCTTACAACACACTGGACGCACCCTTTTATAATTGAAGGGCACATACAAATGACTTGCAACCGGTTGTGAAAAGCAAACCGGTGGGAAACATATAATAATTAAAGTCTTTACTTTACATAAAGCAATTTCGTCGTCTAACAATAATTCTGCCAGGTCTTTGTCTGATTTTGGCATCTAGCGAATAATTCACATTGGTGGACCTTGCAGGTCAATTTTGGTCTATTATGGAAAGCAAAATAATTCTGACGAATATTCTTTATAAAAGGCAGTCTAACAAGTGCGAGTCTAAATAATTGCCTCCTCGATCTTTAATAATTCATTGAGTATGGTGGGACCCTTCTCTGTCCCATCTGTTTCTTTCGTTGTCTCTTTAGCTTTGTTTTTGTCTGGTAGAGCATTATTGAAGTATTCGTCGATCCGGCCTACCACACTAATACTGGATGGTAAAGCTATCTATACTATTTATTTGGATTCCTTCTTAAGTCTTCCATTGAATGGCTCGTCTGCTTAGATGATCAAGTCTTCCTTATGGTATGCAGTATACCATCTTTCTTCACTTGTTAATAACTCCATGATTTCTATTGTCTCCATAGCTTGGGCAATCTGGAGTTTGGACTTGTCTACATTTAGATCTTTGGTATCGTTTTCAGATAGAATCTCAACATCTTCAAATGAAAAAGTGGAGAATCTAATGAGTCTAAATCCTTCAACTCCCATTCCTCTACAGGAACTTGGAGCAATCTGGTAAATTCTGGCAAACAGGGGAAGAAAGTCTTCTACCATCTTGATATACTTATGGACAATTTTTCCAAGAGTAATAAAATCTTCTAAGGTCTTTATCTGGATGAGCCAAATGAACCCATAGTCTGCAAGAGTTATGTGGGCCATCTCTGCTTCTCCAAGAAGATAAACTTTTGGAACTTCTTTGAAGAAGTCACTGATTATTAAGGCATCTCCATTAATCTTAGATAATAACATATTGAAATGTTCAATAATGCCATCACCTTTTATTTGACAGTCTTCTGAAAATGAAAAATTATTATGACCAAATGGTATAACAATCTTAGTCTTAAAAGTCTTTTGCTCATAACAAAAATTATCAACCGGTCTAATTTAGGAGGATTTTCAAGAGTCTGAGCATACGTTTGAGTTTGCGGTCTAGGAGTAGCAGTACTACTGAGTTGAGCCACTGCAAATCTTTGAAGTCTCATGAATCTGGCAATAGCTACCAAGTTCTGTTTGAGTTCTACCCATAGTTTATTCTTTACATTCCACCATAGGGCATCTATAAGAGTATTTTCATCATCAGAAAATTATCGTCTATATTTTATCAAGTCTGGGTATCTTTGGTTTGGTCTATATTGAGAAAAATAAATTCTCCCGATTAGTCTATTATGGGCAATGATTTCATTCTTAGATTTTTCAGGAGGAACTAGAATATCATCAAACACTACACTAAAATGGGTAAATTAACACCCTTCCAGCGGCTAGCCTTGTCACGGTCATTGACCATGACAAAAAAAACACGCGTTTTTTGTCACGGTCATTGACCGTGACAAGTCCGTGATAACGTATTGTCACAGTCAATGACCGTGACAAACCTTATAATATTGTCACGGTCAATGACCGTGACACGTCTGTGACAATTTGTTCAGTAAAAAAAAAACCTACGCTTACTTTTTTTCCCCACCGTTTTTGGTTTCCCTCTCTCTCTCTCTCTCTCTCTCTAAGGTATGTATTTTTCCTCTCTTTCTCTTTCATTTCAATGTGTGTGTATGTGTGTGGTGGGGGGAGGGGGCAGGGGGTGGGGTGGTGTGTGTACAGGTGTGTGCGTGTGTGTGGTGGCGGGAGGGGCAGGGGGTGGGGTGGGGTGGTGTGTGTGCAGGTGTGTGGTGGGGGGAGGGGGGCAGGGGGTGGGGTGGTGTGTGCGCGTGTACGTGTGTGTGGTGGGGGACGGGAGGGGGTGGGGTGTGTGTGGTGGAGGTTGGGTGGGGTGGGGTGGGGTGTGTGTGTGGTGGGGCAATCTCAACAATTGAAACGAGCAAATTGATTAATAAAATATGTATTGTCTTTGCCCCTTTCATATGCAAGTAGGAATGCCCCTCATTAACAGATAATTGTTGAGATTCGAAATAACTTTAATTGATAGCTTTAATAAAATAAATTATATAGCTTTAATTGTAACTTTAATTGTAACTTTAATTGTATAGTTTTATATGAAAGTAAATTAATAATTAGTACCCATTTCATATGAAAGTAGGATTGCCCCTCATTGTAAATTAGTAAATTAATAATTGCATACTTTAATTATTAGTTTAATTGATGAAATGATTTAATTGGGTAGATGAATTAGAAGGAGTACGGGATACACATTTGTTGTTGCGGTTGGATTATAGTGGATCGATGTTGGGTTGGTGGTGGGGGTGGGGGTGGGGGTGGGGATGGGGATGTTTCATTCTTGTACATATTATGAGCTAGATGCTGTTGTTTTGGAATTCAGAATTGAGGTGTGTGTGGTGGTGGTGGTGGTGGGGTGGGGTGTGTGTGTGGTGGAGCAATCTCAATAATTGTATAGCTTTAATTAATAAATTGTATAGCTTTAATTGTAACTTTAATTGTATAGTTTTATATGAAAGTAAATTAATAATTAGTGCCTATTTCATATGAAAGTAGGATTGTCCCTCATTGTAAATTAGTAAATTAATAATTGTTATACTTTAATTGTTAGTTTAATTGATGAAATGAAACATACTTGAACTCACCCTTAGGAGGAGATTGGGAGGGGGGGGGGGGGGGGGGGGGGCTGCGTGTGTGTTTATGTGCGCGTGTGTGTATATGTGTGTGTAGTGTGCATGTTTGTGCGTAATATCCCTTGTAAACGAATTGATTGGTTATTAATATTTTTAGTAAATTAATATATGATTGCCCCTCATTGTAAATTAGTAAATTAATAATTGTATACTTTAATTGTTAGTTTATTTGCATGTCTTCTTTTAATTCATTTTAATATGTACTAATAACATTTTTTACAGCAAATGTCTCCTTCAGGTATTGGCGAGGATGATGATGCTTGTTATGATGATGTCGTCTGGGCTCGGTGGTGGAGGAGGCGACGAGGGCTCCTCGGCCCCTAGGCTCCCCAAATATGGCAAATTGGGGATGGCCATCGAGAACAAGTCGACGCTATTAGCGAGATCCCTCGAGCTGGTAAAGACAATCATCGGCCCGGGGTACATTAGTTGGAAGGAGGTGCCATATGAGCTCAAGTTAGCGGTTTGGGTGGCATTACAGGTAATGTATTTATATTTATATTCATATGAATATTTCAATTTCGATTTCGATTTCATTTTATATTTATATTTATATTTATTTGCAACTAACATTGTCTTTGTTGGACAGGAACAATTCAGCCTGGATCCAAAGCTACGCGATTCCGTCTTGGAGCAGTTGAGGGAGCAACACAAGACATGGAAGAAAAATATGTGGACCCGGTACTTTGGGAAGACACGAGAGTCTATTATCCAAAGGTGTGAATCCGTCCCGCCGAAGGAGCCGATCTCATTGGCACAATGACAAAAGTTCGTTGACAATGAGATCGGGGAGCGAAAATTGGCATCTCGCCAATCAAGGAGGGAAAACGGGCAAAAAAGACGGACGTGCACTCCTCCGGCCCGACATCTTACGCCGAGGTGGAGCATACGATGATGGTAAGATTTAATTTTTCTATAACTACAGAAATATATTATTCTGCATTATTTTACTTTACGGGGCCGATACTAATTTTATTTTATTTTATTTCAGGGGACAGGGAGTGGCCCTGGGGTAGTCCACATACGCTCGATACTTATATGGCTCTTCGGACGAAGAAGGAGAAGGACAAGGAGGTGTCCCCGAGCGTCGCGACCACGATTGTAAGTAATCCGACATTTTACTTTTTGTTAATTACGTTATAATTTTTGAATTTACTTATTTTACTAATCACGTGCTTTTTGTCGTTTTAGGCAAAGCTTAAAGAAGTGCATGAGTCGCAGTCTGATGCCGACAAGGCATCTTTGTCCACAGACGCACTCAGGCAAGTGCTTGGCTCTGATCGCAAGGGGAGGACAAGGGGGTGAGCTCGCGGGTGGCCAAATCTAGGATCATCGGATTGGATACGAGCGACACCAGGTTGGCTCGAACGGTGGACTCGCATGACGCGAAGCTGTCCCGTTTGGAGGCGACGGTCCAAGATATGTTCTCATTCATGAAGCGTTCGTTGGGCGACGGAAAACGCAAGGGGAAAGGGAAGGATAAGGTGGGGGGGGGAGGGGGTGCAGGAGGACGAGGTGCGGGATGACGAGGATGTGGACCTCGCTGCTTCATCGCCGACACATGCGGACTTTGATGATCCACTTCCCTATTTGGCTCCCTTCGACCGACCGATGTCGACGCTTGGTTGGCCGAGCGTGTTTATACTGGACATATTTGATGGCCAGCGAATAGGGCGGGGGTTGAGGGATCCGAATATTGTCCAGGGTGGACTAGTTCATGGACGTGAGCTTCAAGACATCGAGTCCAGGGTGCTCGTCACGCATGTGATACCCGGGAAGGAGAACTCCCCGTTGTGGTTGCGCGAACAATGCGATACGATGTATATCAGTGGGTGTGTCAATTCGTATATCGTGTGGCCTACTCACCTCCTCGGATTTAACCTTACCCAAGACATGTAGTGACATTATTTGAATTGAATTGTATTATTTTTTAGTTGGTACATTTGAATTGTTTTTAAGTTGGTACATTTGAATTATATCGTGATGCATATTGTTTTTATTTTGAATGTATATTTGCATTATCTCTAGTTTATTTGGATATATGCTGTTTGAACATGTACAACGTTGCTATAGCAGGTACAAATATACTGCAGGGCAGTGGCAGTGGCCATACTGCCCGATAATTTTTTTTTCAATTATGCCCAGAATTGTCACCGTCATTGACCGTGACAAGTTCTTAACAAATAAAGTTGTTACGGACTTGTCACGGTCATTGATCGTGACAATTTTTTTATTAAATGTCACGGTCTTGTCACGGTTATAAACCGTGACAAAACTTGTCATGGTCAGGGACCGTGACACGACCGTGATAATTCTAACGAGATTGTCACGGTCCATGACGGTGACAAAAAAAGTTATCTCGCCCAGAATTGTCACGGTCATTGACCTTGACAAGTTGGCAAGGTCAATGACCGTGACAATTCGGCAGATTTGGTGTAGTGAAAACTTTCCAGAATTGGTCTTTCTTGAGAGTCTTGAATATGATTATGTGTCTGTTTTCGCGTTTAACCAGCATTTGCTCTTCCGCGTCTAAGATAGTCTGCGACGTCTTCTTTGTTTAGTCTATTTGTTCCAGAAGAACTCATGATGTCTAAGTCTTCTGTTTGTAACACACAACAAGAGATAACATTAGTGTTAGTAAATATAGGTTCTCTAGATATGATGTCTGGAATGGTATTTTTGCTTCTCTTAATATGAATAACAGAGAAGTCATAAACATTAATCAATTTTTGCCATCTAATAAGTCTATTAGTCCTTGATTTGGATAGGTCTAAGTCCCTGAATTTTACTGCATAAGAAGAATCAGTATAAACAGTAAAATGTTTAGGTCTAAGTAATAACATATATTTTTCTATAGCCCTTACTATGACTAAAACTTCTTTCTCATGGGTTGTATATCTTGTTTCTGGATCAGTGAAAGTTCTAGAACTATATCTACAAAGTTTCTTCTTTTTAATCTGATGATCAATGGCAAAGTATACTGCTTCCCATTGTTTATCAGAGGCATCTATTTCTACTATAAATTGATCTTCAGCATTAGGCAGCTCAACTAAAGGGATATTCTTGACTGCTCCTTTGATCTGTCTTATAACGTCAAAATCACCTTTAGTCCATTTAAAAGGATTAGTTTTCTCTGTCCCTTTTAATTTGGAAGTTAAGCTGTCTTTTTGAAGCAAGATTCTTAATAAAGTCAGTTGCGCAATTAAGCAATCCTAAAAATGATTGTAATTGTTTTATATCTTTAAGTCAGTTTGGAAATTCAAGAATCTTTTTAGTTATGTGTTCTGCTAAGGATATTTTTCCTTTATTGATATGCATTCCCACAAAGTCTATTTCAGTCTGAAATAATTGCATTTTCTTCTCAGAAATAACAATTCCATGTTTATCTAATTCTAAAATAATCTTTTTAAGATGATCTACATGTTCCATCTCAGTCTTGCTGACTATGAGAATATCATCTATGTAAACAAAACAAAATTCTGAGTAAGGTCTAAAAATATTATCCATACGTCTTTGGAATACTTTGGGGGACATTCAAGTATCCAAATGGCATTGCTAACCATTCAAATTTTTCTTGGGGCACACTAAAAACAGTCCAAGTAATACTATCTGGGTGCATCTTAATTTGCCAGAAGCCTGATTTGCAATCAAACTTGCTGAATATAATTCTGTCTTCAATCAAATTGATTAGATTATTGTTATATGGTATCTTATAAGAATCAAATTCACAATTCTTATTAAGGTGTCTATAGTCTATGACCATACGTCTTTTTCCTCTCTTTCGTTCAGACTCATTTTGAACATAAAAGGCAAGGCTATTATGTCTACTTTTGCTTTCTCTAACAATGCCTAGCTTAAGAATTTCATCTATGTCTTTTTTGAATTCTTCTCTATCTTCTTGTGAATATCCTTTCTTATAGGTTCCAACATTAATTGTGGCAGATTAATAAGGATGATTTCACAATAACTTTGGTCTTTGTCCCACTTAGCAATGGGATTTTCTCCTAAAGTAGGCTCTGATAATTGCCTAATCTTCTCTTTGTCTGCTTCTATATCCATTTTCTTTTGTTTGGATATATCTTGGACCTTTAATAAGGTTTGTTGTGCTTGATCTAAAATGTCTTGTTGTATAAGCGTTACTTGCTTATAACACTTTGATCTGGACACTTACATTCTTTTTGCAAGGGTTTAGTTATTTCTAGAGCTTCTTGTTGGTTTGTATGACTAGGTCCACCATGCTCAGCTGAAGAACTTTGATGGGATATTTGTCTATAATTAGGTTTGACCTGCATCAGGTCAAAAGCAATCTTATGATCAATTAGAGGGGCTTTAATATTAACTCTTCTTCGCTAAGTAATATCTTATCATTATACTGAGTATAAGGATGATATTTACTAATAAAGTCTTGTTCTAAAATAATGTTTCTTGTGAAACTAGGACGAGGATCCATTATCCAAAATCGATGGTTTACAGTTTTGTTTGTCTGATTTCCTAATTTGAAATAAATAGGAATAGTCTGAAAATATAAGGTAAATGGTTCTCCATTAGTTGCCTTACCGTGGATCTCTTAATTACTGTCTAAAAAATATTCTTCAAGGAAGGTATTAGCCTTACAAATACTTTGAGAGCATCCTGTATCTATAAAGGCTAAAAGTCTTTTAGGATAATCTTTATGTTGTGTGAATAATTCTACAAAACAAACATGTGGTTTAGTAGAAATTCCTAAATTATTTTTTTCTAAAATAGATATTCCTTTCTGGGGTTTATCTATAAAATCTATTAGTGTTAGGTCTTCTGAACTTCTATCAGAGCAGTTTTCTTCTAAATCATAGGAAATTCTTTTTCCTTTTAAGTCTTCATTTTCTTGTAATCTCTTGGCTATATTTCTATCAATATCTTGATAATATGTTTCAATATCTTGGGTCTATTTGAGCATTATACTGGGTAGTATAAATTGCTCTAAATATAGTTCTCCAATAGTTTTCATGGTAGTGTAATTGACAAACAACACAAACCATAAATAATTATATTTGTATAGTCTCGAAACGTTCTACACATCTTAAGTCTTTCTTGCTACATTTCATTTGGAATGTGCAATAATGTTCTTCATCATAGTAACATCTAGGATTATATGTTAGTAACTCAGGATTATTAATTGTCCATCTTTTCTTTAACAAGGGGCTTAATATACATTTATACCAAGCTTCTTCAAAATCAATATAATTATCTTCTTGATCAGTTTGCATCATATATAAGTCTAGAGTGTCTTGAGAGTCTTCATACTCATCAGTATCACTATTATAGTCTTCTGAATTGCTATCTGTATATGCACTACAGATACTAGTATTATCATCATTCTCTATATCTGATACTTCTATAACATATAGGATAGATCTGCAAAGTCTAGTATTGTACTGATAGTCTTAATACTTTCTTTATCTTTCTTGTTAGGACAATCCTTAGCAAAGTGTCCTTCATTGCCACAAGTCCAACATTCTTTAGTAGCAGTCTTAGATTGAGCTACCTCTTTTTCCTTTCTATAATTAGGAACTTTCTTATGTTTGTTGGTATTCCTTTTAAAATACCGTCTTTGGTTAAATCTATTTTTCTTGGTTTTAAAATTCTTTCCTCTAAAGGTAGTAAATGGTCTGAATTTATAATTCTTTGGAAAATCTAAAGGCCTAGCCTTAAACTTATTTTGTGTCCAATCTAGTTTCTTTTTAAATTTCTTAGATTCACTACCACATCCCCATTGGATTGGAGCAATGTCTCTTTCGTCTTTAATTAGAGGAATGTGTTTGAAAGTTTCTTCAAATAACTTTCCTTGAGTTATATCTCATCTTTTAGATATGATATAGTCTTTGACAAAATTGATTCTTTCACCAAGGGAATTATTCTTAATTCTAGCAACTCTTGGCTAATTCCTATATTCATTGATTAGGATTTGTCCAATAGCTGGTATCTTTCTAAAGTATTCATCTTTTAAAGTCTCTCCAAATTCTTTAATTTGGTAATATAGTTGTGTTGTTATATTCATTGATCTTATCTAGTTTGCAAATACTAAGAAGAGCTAACTTAGTTTTTGCTAAGTCTTATTCATTGATTTGAGCTAAATGTCCAGTGCCAATGAATTCTAATGTGAATAATTGAATATATTCTTCAATTGATCTTTCTTCTACATGTCGTTTCATCTTCTCAATTTTAGTTATTGATTCTTCATCTGTAGCTTGTCTTAGACTGTCTAAATAATCTTTTGCAATTCCTCTATTGGATTTCTCTGCGTATTGCTTACATGAACTTGCATCTCATTGTTCATCAGATGCAAAACACGTGTTCATTTGGTTACTCCATTCATCTAATGCTTTCTTTCTATCTTGAACATTGTCTAAATTAAGGTATATACCAACTGGATTTATGACTTGACTTGCGATAGTCTTAACAGGAGTAAAACTCTTGTCACTAGTTAGAAAGTCTTTTATGTAACCTGGTTTGGCCTTTACCAAAGTATTTGAATATATAGGAATATTTATTCCTATAGGTTTACTAAACAGTCTAGGAGCATCATTTAGCCTACTATTGGTTCCTATCTCTTGCTTATTATGACCTACTTGTGTAGCTGGCATTAGTCTTTCTTCTCTTTCTTCCATTAGTCTTAGTTTTCTAAGAAGTTCTTTAGTATTCTTAGATTCTTTTAGTTTTGATATATAGTCTTGGGATATCATATTAAATTTATCTGTCTTGGAACCTAACAGAATGACTTCTGTTAAGATGTTCTTTAAATGTCTTTATATCCAATTTTGAAGGTTCATGCCCAAAGTTTTGGATTCTAGCCTTTTCCCTAATTAAATCTTTTTGTTCAAATGATTTTCTAGGTTTAATTACTAGAGCTTGTCTTAATAAGCAAGAGCTAGCTTTACGACTACATTCTCCTTCTGAAGGATCATTGATTATGGCTTCTCCCATATTTCTAAATCTAATTTCTTCAATGTGGACATTCTTACTAATAGTCTTAGGGAGACCAAACTGGATAGTACATTTCCAGTGACATAATCTTGATTAATAAACAAAGGTTTATTCTGTATAGTCTTAGTTACTTAAAATTCTGGCAATTTCCAAAGACTCTTAGCTTTTTCTTTCATAGGTCCAGTATTTTTAATACTGTAAGTATGATTGAAGTCTGAATTATTAGTTCTAGCTAATATTTCTTCATTAAGTCTACCGCTAGGAATTCCTGATTGCATTCCTTCATAGGAGAATTGGGAAAATTTCACATATTTTTGAAAATCTATATTTATATTAGCATCTGGGATAATATAGTCTTCATAGCGACTAGCATATAAAATTAACTTAAAATGTTTGGCTGTGTCTATGGTTACTGTAAATGCCGAAATGGCATTAAGGTATCCTATATTATCTTACATTTCTAATTGGGCTATCCCAATAAGGCTTTATTCAAAATCTTTCCATCTGTTGTCTACTAGGCAACATAATATGTTGATATTATTTTGAGGTCTATGTAATCCTTGGATTCTTGCTTGAAAGAATCCAAAGGTTAGGAACTAGAATTTTCTATCAGTTTCTCTTGATTTTAGCCAATCCAAGTAAAAAACTTGAAGCTTAGTATATGAATTTTCTAACACATGATTCTTACAATGGTAAGTCATGTTATAATTAGGAGTCTTAGGAGTGGCTCCTTCTTTAAACAAGTCTATGTATCTAACTACTGGAAGTTGTCTATTATGTATGGAATCTTCTACAATTTTCCGTCAATTTCACCCCATTCTTTCCATTCAAGAGGGTTAGTGAAGTTTCTTTCTTTCCACCATGTTCTAACATTGGAGGATGAATCTTTAAGTCTTTGGATCATAAAATTATTATGTCCTATATTTGGGATAGGGATAGTTTTCTTGCTAGTCTTATCTAGTCTATCATTTACAATTCTTCTAATTATAGTCTTAACTTCCTTGGTTTCTATATAAGGAGATTCTCTAAATTTACAGGTGGTTACCTGTTTTTGTTCAAGTCTTTTTTCAATTCATTCTTTTTGTCTTTTTATCTGCTAAAGATTTTCTTCCTTAAAGATCTTATTCTCTTTTTTAGCATTTTCAGTGATATCTTCATTATGCTTGAGAGAATTACTAATCTTTGCAATGTAGTCTTTTACTTCATTATCTTTTTCTTGTTGATGCACAAATTCTTGTGTCATTCTAGCTTCTATGACTTCTACAGTTTTCTCCATTTTATCTAAGCGAGTTAGAATAAAAGGAGAGTCTAATTCTGCTTGGGAAGGTTTATTATATACAAACTTAATTTCTTCCATAATTTCTTCATATTTTTCTTTTGCTTGAGCCATGTTTAGTCTGAGTTCATTAACAATACTATCCATTTTGGATAGATTATGTCTTGCCATATTGTTGAGATAATTTGCTAAATTTTGTTGGAATTTAACAAAGTCTATATAGAAGGTGGCTAATCCTTTTGTCTTAGCCTTTAAATCTAATTGTAAGTCTCTAACAAAGCTATTATTGCAATCTTGTGTGGCTGCTATTGAGGTTGAGATTAGATTTAATCTCTCTAGTATACGTCTTGTTTCTTTAGCAGCATTAGCAATCTCATTTTCATTTATCTGATAATAAAATCTTTCATCATTTATCTATTCTAGAATTCTTTGATAAAAATTTGCTAAAGTTTGAATGGAGAGGTTTCCAGTTACCTCATTCCAATCTGATCTAACTATTTTCATTAGGAAGATAATTGTCTAATCTTAGGATAAACTTAGCTTGTTCTTTAATGATTTTGACTAAATCACTTTCTTGGTTTTTAGTTAGAGTCTTATGGTCTAAAATTTCTTTGTTAATGACTTTTATGTGATTTGTCCTAATATTTATGTCTTGTAATACTTGTACAAGGTCTATTGGGATTTGGTTGTCTATTTCTTGTATTTGTTTAGAAATATTTTTTTATCTCTATTTATAAGGTTTGGGTGTCTTTAAATAACTGTCTTAAAATAAGTAGGATACACTTATTTTGGTCTAGTATGTTATTAATAGCACTGGCAGTGATTTGTCTACTGTCTGCATGTTTAGCTGGGATGTGTTCAACGCGTGAACAACCGTTTATGTGTGAGGTTAAGCAACCTTCTAGGTCTAAATCAGTTATTGGTATGGGTTAATAATCTGGATGGGTTCCAAAAATATGTTTGTAAATGCGAGAGATAAATCTCAATGGCATTAAAATCTTTACTAAATGTCCGAAAGGAGCGTCTTGGCTCTGGTACCACAATTGGGTTTGGTCGGAATTCGGTCGGGTTTTCTTTTTCTAAAGCTCTGATACTAATCTTTGGGCTTAAAATATAAATCTATTAAATGTATGGTTTTAAAAAGGGAATTACTAGAAGACAAGAAAAACCATTGAAGGAAAATAACAAAAATGTATTTGGGACCACGAGGGGACCACGTTAGGGAACCCATGCACTCAAAATTTTAACTTGGTAATTACAACAAACATCTTGCGACACCATTCAATTTGATAAATAATGTTCGAAGCAAAGAGAGAGAGAGAGATTCACAGGACTCGTGTCTCTTTGAGTATTTCTAGTAAGAATGGGACTTTTCACTTGTAAACAAAACCGAAACTCATGTCAAAATTCAAAAGATTTTTGCGGAGAAATCTGGTTCATTAAGAGGTTGAAATCTATGTTTTGATATAAGGTTTATTATTTGGGAAAGAGGATGAGCGTTAGGTAACATGGATGGATTTAAAAATTAAGATTATTTTGGTTAACATGTGTTATTAAGGGTTATCACAAATTAGACATTATGGACTTTCTGACTGAGTTAATGATCTGTTAAAAAACTGGGGGCGAGTCCCATATCACATTAAATAGTGGGATTAAGTAAGAAAAACCCTTAACTCTATGTTCTCACTATTTGTTTCAAGAGAGGAGACGTGTCATCGTGTTCAAGGAATGAAAAAAAAATTCTCTAATATGTTGATATTCTTCGTCTTCTCCTCCCCTTTCATCCCTAGCATGACGAGAGATTTTTTTTTTTGAATTTTTCAAAATAAAAATGGATATTAATATTATGTAAGTGGGTTTTTATTTTGGGTTTTCTTGTAGAGAAAGAACTCGAGGAATGAGTGTAGTTTCTAAAGTCCCATATAGGAATTTACTCAAAAGCGAAAGAATATATAACAAAAGGACAAAAGAAGACTAATTGTCTTATAGTCAAAGACGCTATGACATAGTGTTTTGCGGTGGTGCAAAGCACCACCAATCGGGACACGCGGCGTGCGATGTGCAAAAGGGTGATTGGACGACTTAGGGCACTTTGATGGCACACTTGGAACTTCACAAGTGCGCATCTTCGCTCAGAGTGTGGGAGTCTTTAGTTTCGTCAAAATCAACAAGATTGACGGTTGTGGTGAAGCGATCTGATCAAAGGATGTTATAACGCAAACGGGTTTATTTGAACCGTTGGATTGACGTGCGACGATTCGTAGAGAGTGCATCCATTTGTAGACACCCCGTTTTGCGACCCCCAAAATTTTACTGCATTCGTGAAGGTTCGAGTTATCTACCAGAGACCTATGTGTGAATGGTAGTTCCCAAAACCTTCATATCACAAGTACAATATGTATTTTTGATGTTTTTAAGACTCTCATGAAGAGAAAAGGTCATCCCAAAGCGTCAAGCAACCAACGACTAGTCCAGATTCATGTTTTGAACTCAAGGACTACTTCTAAGAAAATTTAACCCAATAAACCTTCTGAATTTGGAGTTATTTGTCGAAGTTGTACATCTTTGAAGTATCTTTCCAGCAATTCTGACCATGCGCAAATCGGAGGTCTGAATCAAAAGTTATGATCAAAATACAAAATTGCTACAAAGCTGGCAAGATGCCAGAATCCATGATTGATCGGGCACGCGCTGACATGACCGATCGGTCATGCCCTAAAAAATGGTTGACCAACATATCAAATGCGTCCCTAACTTTCCCTAAAAATAGGGTCGAAGTCCCCTTACCTTAAACACCATCCCTCTCTTAACTTTAAAGGTGATTTTAAAGAGAGAAAAGCCTAGAACTCACTTTTTGTGAGGGAAAGGGCCTGAAGCTCTAAAAAAAAATAGCCTAGAGCTCTCAAGAAGTCGTAACGAAGCTCTGGCGAATTCGCTAGAAGTTGTAGCTCAGCCTTTCTGAAGATAGAGTCAATGTTCTGTCGAATATACCACTCTAGAGTGGTATATCGATCTAGAAGTTGGTGGCCAACCATCTTGAAGACATTGACAAGCGCTAAAGAGGCGAAGCTCTACTAGTAAACAAACTCAGATCTACATCTTAATTTTATCAGTAAACCAACTAGTCCTAATTTATCAACTAAGTAAGAGATAATCCTAAATAAATAAGGAGTTTGAATATTAATCCTCATAGACTATGGAAAATTAAAGGATAATACCAAAAATTATAAGATAAAAAGACAATAATAATTTAATAAATCATATATCTCTCGCTCCAGACATACTATAAGCGGACATCCCCACCCCCAGGGGTCTTATAAATCCTGTCGACATCAATTTCACTACGAGGATGATGAATAAGATGTTACACAATTTCTTTAAAATATTACTAAAACTCTATAATGATCTCTTATCAACAACTCTCACAAGAATCTAAAACTCGATTAAAGCACTTTGTAAACATTTTATTTGCTTTCCCTTCTACTTGGGTGAAACAAGGCTTACAAGTGATTTTTGATAGCCCTATAATGTCAACGAACATATCTGTTCTTGATATTTATTTATTTTTGGGTTATTTAAGCAAATGGGTAACGAACTTTGCAACTTTTTCCACTTAGGCTACTGAGCCATTGTACTCTTATTCTATTTCCACTTAGGCCACTGATATTAATGTGGATATTGAAACCTCCATTTTCCTTCTTCAAATATGCATTTTTCTTGTTCAACCTATCATATTTCTTATTCAAATATGCATTTTGAGTAAATAACCCTATTGACAAACACTTGGGGTGAGGGAAATTTTCACATCTAAAAATTCGAATTGAAAGTTTCTATCCCTGACCCCGCCAAATCATATATGGGTATACAAACACTTGGGGTGAAGAGGTTAATCAGAAATATGAAGGGTTGAAGAAAAATTCAGATTTGAAGAAGAAAAATGAAGGTTTCATTATCCACATTAATATTAGTGTCCTAAGTGGAAAAAAACTAAGAGTATAGTGGCTATAATGCCAGAAAAAAGTTCAATGGCCTAAGTGGAAAAAGTTGCAAAGTTCGTTACTCATTTGCATAAATAACCCTGTTACACAATTTCTTTAAAATCTTATTAAAACTCAATATTGATCTCTTATCAAGAACTCTCACAAGAAGCTAAAACTCGATTAAAGCACTTCGTAAACCTTTTATTGGCTTGCCCTTCTACTTGTGCGAAACAAGGTTTACAAGATGTTTTAAGTAGCCATAGCCATAGCCATATAATGCCAACGAACATAACTAATCTTGATATTTTTTTTAACAAATAACTGCTCTTGATATTGAATCACTAAAAAGTAAGCCTTTCTCACGAACCAGCTGACTATTTATGAAAACTAGTTGACTAGTATTGGCATAAGCCAAAAGTAAAGCATATTAAAAAGATTAGTACACTGGCAATACTGATAGGAACCAACAGGTTGGTTTCTCTACGAGGAGCATTTCGGGGGATTATTGACAGAATTAACATTATAATAATAATAATCTCCACGAGCACACCACAAATTATCCGAAAGTCCACAATTGAGTTAACCTCCATGAAGCGTTTCGAATGTTGTGAGGGAACGAAATATATTCCCTCGACGATAGTGGGACACGTGAAAAATAAGCATCGGGACTGTTTTGGGTAGGTTGGCAGATGACCTGCCAAGTCATTGGCATGTGGCCAACCTTGTCTGACTACAATCCAGATTGTACTCGATGACCGGAATAACAAGATTGAATATTGACTATGTCAAAGAAATAGTGTTTTAACGTAATGTAAACTCTAAAGGGTAAGTTTTATCCAATTGTAACCCATTACTCTATCAAAAAGGAAGGCACCATTGTGTGAGGGGGACTTGGAAGCTAGAAAAACACTCTCGTACAAATTCTCTCAATATTATAACAAAAACTCTATCACCGTCGTCGTGGATGTAGGTCGAACATGGTCGAACCATGTAAAGCTTGTCTCTCTCGCTATTATTTATTTGCTCTTATCATGAATGTGAGGAGTCCGATTTTAATGGTACCAAAATCCTTTCCAAAAAATCCATGGTGACCGTCCTCTATTAAGAAAAATATATAACAAAAAGATCTGGTAATGATTTTGTGATAATGGTGAGTCAGACTCCGGTAAATTGTATGCCTGATTTCATATTTGAAGTTGCAAAGGGATAAGCATACCAGTCACAGACTAAAGCCGATTCGATGTGAAACTGCTACTAAAACTTTGGGGCTTTCCAACGGAGTCACCCACATGACCCGGACACTAACATTTGCAGTTACATGAAGAAGAGGAGGAAAGACCCAAATTGGATTAAAAAACGAACGATAAGCTTGAGACCATTCTGAAGCCTCTTAAGAAAGCATAACATACAACAACAAAACCAGTCACAAGAGGAATTCACCCAACTTCCTTTCCAAATTTTCATTAACAAGAGACCTTGATCATCACCAACCCCATCAAAGAATATCAATTGATGAAGATCTCAAACCCTTTTCCTCAAATCGATGTGAGTTTATCGAGCCGAGCTCTGAGGAGACCATAACATCCCTACAAAATCATATTTCTCCTTTAAATGCTAAGATCGAGCGAAATTATCCAAGTCGACCACAACCGATTGTGAGTCAGCAAGCACAAAAATCTTCATAGCAGTGTGGACCCTCATTAGAGTCACCGACGAGTAAATCATATAATGCTAAAAACTCAATTTCCTCACATAAATCACCACACACATAACAAAAATCATTGAGAATCTTCCACAACCCTAATCGATCATCGTTAATGAAATTCCCGAGGGCTTGCGATCAAAAAGCTATGCACCATAAGCTTATTCCGAGGATTGATCTTTGTCGAACCACAATCATGATTTTTTAGAGAGATTACATCGTTTACCCAACTGAGATAATCTTTCGATTTCCTCTTCATATTCTGTCATTATAGCGTGTCGATTGTCTTCAACCTTGTGTATGCTTAGCAGTTGGGAAAATGTCATTAGACCTCGTCGGTAAACACACGCCCGTCACGATCGTCACCAAATTTCTGACACTATTTGCCAATAAATGCTCCTAACCGCCGGCACTAATTGAGGAATGAAATCGGAGCTGGGTTTTACATGAGAATACTCACCGTTCGGAACATTGACAATTCGATCACAATAGGCAAATACCGAGCTGGAGTGTATGGAGAAGACAATGATGTTGAGCAGTTAAATCGTACTCTCCCCAAAAAGCCATCATAATCATCCTCCCCCTCCATATCATGAATATTAAAGAGCAAAGGATCTTTTTGTCATACATCACCACCAGTTCATCACATGGGCTTTGAGTCAAAAAGTCATAAAGATGGGACCTACCACACTCTTAAGGATTTTCATGATTCAAAACACTGGTCAGGGCTTATACCATTTATTCAGCCTCAAATTCATCTCCCAACTCATTGTGAAATCGTGAGCAACCCTTGGAATCTTTATGACATCACCAACAGTTTACGTACGAAGCAAAATTAAAACGATTCAAGAATTTTCTTGAAAAATTAAATTAAAAAAAAATCATCATCGATCACCATTATTGAGATAAAAAACTACTAAAGTCCGAAGAACTTGGGGGCTGCCCCCTAAAATACGTAAGGTTGAAAATTCGCTCTCAAGAGATCGCCAAACGGGATGAAATATTTTTTTTACTGGAATTTGCGAATCACTAAGAAACTAAGATTTTCGAATTTCATCAAATTTCAACCTGGTGATCAAGGTTAAGAGTCTTATGATGAAACAATGAGGGCTAAGAATATGCCCCCTCAATTTTGATTTGCCTCTCTCGATTTTGACACCCAAAGATCGCTCCTAAGAAATTCCAAAAGAGAGCTGAGAATGTGCACCATAGAAGAAAAAAAATTGCGAATCTAAAACATGAGTTTACCTAAAAGATTAAGAAGGGGTTGAGAATATGTTCCCTCAATTTTGACACCTTTAAATGAAGAGAGGATCGGAAAATAATAAGTACTCACTTAAGAATGTTACAACAACAACAATATGCAAGAGATAAAATAAAAAGACTGAGAATACGCTCCGCAAAATCTTAAATCGGACATAATACTTATTGCTCATATCTTCCTATCAAATCAAGGCAGATCAGGTTCGCTCACACTCGAATGTGAATAATGTGGTCTCCGTAGCATCACCAGTCCACGAACAAGCTCACCTCAACAATGATCAACTTAGAACAAGCCATTGCAACAAGCTCATTTCACTGATCACCGTGCAGAAATCCTCATCAACGAGTCATAGGATTGAATGATAACTAAAAACCAAAGCAAATTCAACATCATGTTAAACACCCACATAAGTGTGGTTTTCCCACGACGAATGGGGGTTTCAGAAGTCCTACGAAGAAGAATACATGGGCAACTTGAACAATCAAGTTAAAAAAACCCATAAAGTATGGTTTTCCCACAGTGTGTGGGTTTGAGGAGTCCTACGGATAAGAATGCCTAAGCAACTTGAGATGATCAAGTTTAAAAACAAACCTAAGAATGGGAAGTACGGTTTGAAACAAGTTCATCTCGCCTATAGTTGACAAAAACCCACTTATGAATGGGTGGTATAACTTGAAAAAAGTCGATTTTGACTAGAATAAGCAAAAAACCATCTTAAAACAAGTGGTACAATTTATAACAAATCAGTCTCGAATAGGCAAAAATCCATATAAGAACAGGTAGTAAGACTAAAAATAAGTCGATTACGCTTAGAATAGGCCAAAACCATCTAAGAATGGGTGGTATGACTTAGAACAAGTCGATTTCGCCTAGAATGGGCAAAAACCCACTAAAAACAGGTGGCAAAGTCTTAGAAGAAGTCGATTTCACCTTGAACAGGCTTAAACCCACCTAAGAATGTGTGGTAAGACTTAAAACAAGTACATTTAGCCTAGAATAGGTTTAAACCACATAAGAACAAATGATACGACTTAGAACAAGTTGGTTTCACCTAGAATGGGTAAAAACCAACCTCGGAATAGGTGGTACAACCTCATAATGATCAAAATTGACCTAAAACGATTAAGGTAGTCTGAAACGACCAACATTATCTTAAGATGGATAAAATTGTCCTATGACGGCCTCATTTGAACTAAAACGTTCAAATTAATCTATGGCGATCACAATTGAGCTAAAACAGTCAAGCTGGTCTAAGTCGACCAACATTAGCAGAAGACGACTAAAATTGGCCAACGACAACTTTATTGACTGAAGAGGGTCAAATTGATCTATGACGGTCAAAATTGACCTAAAATGGTCAAGTTGGTCAAAGACGGCCTCATCGGTCCATCCTGACCTATATCAGTCAAATCAACCCAAAGCAACCTAAAAGGTTTGGGGCATGAAAATGATCGAGTTTGGAGAACCAAGATTGGTTCCCTGACAATGAGTATATGAAAATTCCAATAGAAAGAAAGATCTTAAACTAAATGCACGATTGAGAATGACTCAAAAGAGAAAAGCTCAAGGGCCTTGGTCAGCCTATCCAATTGAACTATTGAAAAAATGTCCAAAGTTGCAAAGTTCAATCAACTCTTAACCAACTTGTCAAACTAGTTGTCGACATTATAAATTGGATAAGAATGCCAATTTATAACACTAAGATTGGAACAATTGGGCCTCTCACGGACTAATCGGTCTATGACGATCTCATTAGCCTGTAACGACCAACGTCATTGATGATGATCAAGCATCTTTCCAGTCAAACTGAGACTTTTTTCAAAGTATTACAAAGACATGCAAGTCAAGAGTCAACCCAAGAAGGTTCACAGATTAACCATGCGCGAGCTCACCAGATTTGTTCCATTCAACACAGATAGGCCAACTCACAAATTAACCACTGCAACCTAGGGGCTATTGGGGGGGGGGGGGGGGGGGGGGGGCAAAAAATATGCCCTTTGCGATAGTGGGACACATGGACAATAAGCACCAGGACCATTTTGGGTAGGTCGATGGATTGCTACGTCATTGTAGACGTGACCGACCTCGATCAACCTTGGTCGACTACAATCCAAATTGTACTCCATAACCGGATTGGCAAGATAAGGACAACGAGATTCCAAGTCAAGATAGAAGACCAACTATGCCAAATATACAATGTTTTATTGTAATGTAAACTCTAAAGGATAGGCTTTATCCAATTGTAACCCCTAACTTTATAAGGAAAGACCCCCATTGTGTAAGGGGGTTTGGAGGCTAGAGAAACATTTTCGTGTAAATTCCTCAATATTATAATGAAAGCGTTATCACCGCCACCGTGAACGTAGGCCGAATAAGACCGAACCATGTAAATCTTCTGTCTCGTGCTATTATTTATATGCTTTTATCATATTTGTGGGGAGCCCAATTTTTTCCACCCGCTAACCCAATACAAACACGGCACGTAATTAGTTAGTTTGGGCTGAGCAAGGTTCTAGTCATTAACAAGTTAAACAATCAGACACTTACACAAATGTGTGACTTGATCTGGGATCCTCTACACATAGCACATATACAAACTTGACTATATACGTCTATAAACGGGTTAATACGGGTTTTGAATTAATTTTAACAAGACCCGACCCAAACACAACATGAAAAAGACACCCGTTGATTGTTTAACTATTCTTGCCGGAGAAACTACAATGCCATTAACCTTGACTTAGAACCCTTAGAAGCAATTTGCAATAAAATTATTACGACGATCCAACTTCGGGAGCTACCAATGGAATATCAAAATTCGTCCATCTTAGGTCAGGCCATTACAATGAATGTTCATACAGGTAGTATGACACGAGCTCACCCACTGTGTGTATCATCAACATGAGCTAAAGAGGCTATATGGTCAGCGAGGGGAGTAGCTGCTGAATCCATTGCTCCAGACACGCATGAGCAGGTTTCTCATTGATGAGGTTTTGTGCTTTCTTCTCGAGGAGATAAAAATTGGTAATCATCACTTCTTTAAAGTGTCAAAGCCCTAGAGTTATCTGACTTTCCTGCCTAGCTATCTGTGGTGCCTCTGTTCGCTAGGGATTCCTTTGGTTCTATTTTATCAGCAAAAGCATCTCACTTCTATGCTCCCAGTGCTTCTATGGCCTGCTCATTGTCTTCTTCCCATAATTGGACTAGAGCCTAATGCCATGCCATGCCATGCAAGTAACTGAAGCTGTCAATGCTCAGTTAAAGCCTCATTGGTCCAGTTCTCAAGTTGCTGAAATGCTTCATGGCATGACCATAGATAACTCCATCTTGTCCACAACCTTCTCCTTGGAGGATTCTAATGGTGCTACTCATACCCTTGCCAAATAGTGTTCTCTTTCTGATTTTGATGTCCCTGGCATCCCCTCATTACTAAGGAAGCTGCTAGAAATTATATCAGCGCTGATAGTTTATTAACTTTATCTATTGTTTAAGTTTGGCTCCTCTCTCTTGTTTCTCCATTTTCATCAGCAAAGGAAAAAAAAAGGGAAAGAAAATCAAGAGACGGTTGAGCTGGAGCATAGCCCAAGAATCCAGGACCTAATTAGACTGCATATAGATGAAAGTTAAAGAGTCGTAATTAATCAAACGGAAATCAGGCATCTTCCAGCACTTGATATTCACATGTGATTATGGTGGAGGTGCTACCAGATTTCAAAAGATCAGATAAACCACCTGTGGCCACATACTCAGGAGCTGCATAACCCTTGGTACCCACAACTGCCGTTGCACAATGTGTGCTGCCATTTGCTGGACCTGTTATTGCCAGTGCAAAATCTGTGAGCTTTGCATTGAAATCCTGGAAAATGTAATTCAGTGAAAAAATTGACAATTAGTTGCGGACTGAAGCCACCATCATGTCATCAGAATAGGTTTGCATGTATCAATAAATAATGTAAATATTTCATTACCCCATCCAGCAATATATCAGAGGTCTTAAAGCTGCGGAGTATGACATCTGTTGTGTGCAAGAAAGCAAGCCCTTGAGCTGCCCCTATTGCTACTTTAAGCCGAGTAACCCATGGAGGTGGTTCGACCACTAATAAATGTACAAATAATATTTGTCACAAAGTGTTAGTTCATATTTTTTTCAGTCACTAAATATCTGGAGTTTATGAAGTATTACTTACTCTCGAAAAGGTGCCTCTCTAAGCTTCCATTCTGCATGTATTCATAAACAAGGAGGAATTCTTCACCTTCCCAGCAGTACCCCAAGAGCTTAACAAAATTGGGATGACTGAATTTTCCCAAGAATTCCACCTCCGACTGCACCCACAAACTTATAGTAAATATTCAACAAAGTTTACGTGTTAAGTTATTATTATTGTTATCATCACTATTATTAGGTGTTGTTAACTTTCCACTATGAGATAACTGTGTACTTGGACTTAACCCCCCCAAGAAGCAAAAAAAATTATAGATAGCCCCCCTCCTCTCGGGTTGTCTAGCACCGTCGTCAACTAAAGTCGATGATTAATAAATGGGGCTTCTAGGGAGAGGTCCAACCCAACCCAAAAGTGTGTAAAAATAGGACACACCACACAATTTTATAAATGTAGTCTCTGTACTAAAAAAAACATGAAAAATGACCAATATACCATTTGACAACTCATACCAAAAAAAACATCTAATTTTTAAAAGTCCGTAACTTCAAATCTACAAATCTAAAATTCATAAATTTTATATATTTGAAATCTACTCGTAGAGATCTATCCAACACCCATATTCGATATTTTTTGACAAAAAAAATCAAAACAGATAAATTTACTATTTCACTAAAACCTCCATTTTTCCGGTGAAAAATCTTCTTCTCCGGCGCTGGCAATGGTGCCGCTGGCGCGGACCAAAAAAATGAAAGAAATAGACAAAGAGAGAGAAAGAAACGAGGAGAGAGAAACAATCCAACGAGGATTCCGGCGGGGGGGTGGAGGTGGGGTTATGAGTTTATTTTTATAATGAGTTTTAAATGAGTATGAGTAAGGGTATAAATATAAATACCTCTTTAACTAAAATAAATAAAATTACCTGTTTTGTGTACTCCTAACTTTAAAGGGACCGCACAAATAAATGTTAATTGTACCACAGGGACTATATTTATAAACCTGAAAAGCAGTGTCCTATAAATCCAAATATAGGATGGAACATAACCTTGAAAACTTAATTCTCCATTAATAAATAAACATTATATAAGGACATGTTTTTATAACCCCCTAGTCTGATTTTTGGCTTAATTCTGGAGACACAATAAAACTAGGTCTATGTGTCTTTTGAATCTTGAGTTGTAATTGAAGATCTTGAAGACAAAGCACTAAGGCAAAGATCTACCGGACTGGGCACTTTCAGAACAATCGGAGGTTTGGTAAGCATTGTCGGTTTTGTATCTCCTTAAGTTTAAATTCGAAGTAGGGAGTAACAAGAGCAAAACCATATTTATTAAAGGAAAAAAATGGGTTTAAAATCTAATTTTTAAATAAAGGAATATTCTTTTTACCGGATTATTCGAAGACAACTTCGAACGAGAGCTAACATAAGTGATCGTTCGAAGATAACTTCACATGAGATCTTCTGATTAGAAGTTAATTTTAAACGAGGGACTGTTTAGCATTCCTTGACCCCTCGTAAGATAATCATTTTTGCACGAGGAGTCATCGTACGAAGACCTTTTAGATTTTTTAGTCCTACTTATTTTAAACCCTCTTGATTATAGGTTTCTCTCCACACATCCTATCTCGCATCAATCCATGCCTTAGTCTCATGCATTAAAACATTATCAATTGCAAGTAACATACACCGCTGACCTCATCTTGTATTTGTCCAACCAATTCATTCATAACAAGAGAGAAAAACGGACTTGGTGTTGAACCTTAGTACAAACCTACAGTAATTGAAAATTCACTACTAATATTATAGTCATGGCCTCATCATACATATTCTTAATCACATCAATATATCTACTAGTCACTCTTTTTTATTTAAAACACATCATATTATATCTTTAGGTATTCTATCATACGCCTTCTCTAAATCTATAAAAAAAATATGAATATGTATTATGGAGTTATACGAAGATCATTCTGCATACGCCTCTAAATCTATAATGACAATATGATCTTTTTTCTTCTATCTATACCTTTCCATCAATCTACTCAATAAATCGATAACTTCCATTATTGACCTCCCAAGCTTAAACCTAAATTGACTCTTGCATAATGTTATTTCCAATATCAATCTGTGTTGTACCACTTTATCTCAAACTTTCATTTCATTGTATCTCATTAACTTAATACCACGATAACTTGAACAACATTGTATATTCCCTTTATTTTCATAACTAGGTACTAACCCACCTCTTTCACCATTCATCTGGCATCCTTTAGTCATTATAATTTTATTGAACAGTTTTATTGGCCAAGAGACTCCTTCCTCCCCTATACACTTCAAAATCATAATACCATATGGTCCTAAATCACTCATTATTTTTATTTTTTTGGAGCAATCCTAACCTCCATTATTTTAATTCTGTGAAAAAAATATATTTTCTCAAATCTCCTTAAGTTCCTCCATATCCAATCAACTCCCATTATCTTCATTTAATAACACCTCAAAATTTATTTTTTCGTCTTCCTTAGTCTCTTCATCATTGACTAAGGTTCTCGAATCATCACTCTTAATACACTTAACGTTATTAAAATCTTTTGTTTTCCTATCTCGAAGTTTTGCAAGCTTATAAATACTTTTTTATCCTTCTTGTGTTTCTAGTTTTGTATAAAGATCATTATACCCCTTAAACTAAGCACCTCTTACCATTTTCTAAACTTATTTCTTAACACATTTATATTTCTCAAAGTTTTATTCAATCTAGTTGTTTTCCATGTTTTAAAACACTCACTTTTAGTTTTTACTATATTTTGTACGGCTCTTTCCCGTACCAAATTCCTTTAAATTGTGGCACCCTACCTTTTGATTCTTATAGAATTTTTTTTAATATTCTCCTAATACGTGTGATGTGAAGTTAAACTTTGGAAGCGTAAATTACTAACTACACAACAACATATTGTTTAGAGGCCAATGGCCCAAGAAATATCTCTAATTCATCTCTCAAAATGTACAGTGAGTACAATGGATGATCAATGGCTTTATTTATAGAAAATGCTTAGCTTGCTAATCAAGCTAAGCCTAAAAAGGTAAAAATATTAAAAAGGGCACTTTAAAGACAGTAAAAGACAATGCCACCCTATAACCTAAAATAACAACTAAAATAGGAAAAATGCTTAATAAAACATGAAAATAAAATAAACAAAAAATACAAATAAATCTGGGACCCCGTACACATCACTCTCCCTCCTTGAAAAAGTTTGTCCCGAGCGTGGGAGGTGAAAGCAAAGGAGCGAAGGACCCATCAATGGCCTCCCCACTTGAAAGGGACGTAGTGCTCGAAAACGCTCGACATATCGGCTAGCAAAAAGTTTCGGGAGAATAGTCACAAGAATAGTCACAAAACCCGGTCACGGTCGATGAACGAGAACACGTCCTCGAATCCTACCACGATAAAAACTAGCACAATGACGCATCGGGGAGGGCCAACGGTGCCAAATATAGTCCAAGTTTCTGTTGTAACCGAAAAATATTAGATCATCTGGACCAGTGTAACAGTGACACCTGTCAACATCGTTTCTAAACTTTCCACGGTGGATAGCATCTGGTCGACTCAGGTCAGATCTCCAGCCGACCACATCCAAGAATATGAACCATCAGTCACATGAAGAGACACACGTGGAGAACTTCAACGGTCACTAGATCCATGTACGTGAATAAAAACCAAGCTGCATATCATTATGTGCAGGTGTAAATGCTTCAAGTTATAAAGCATTCCACCTCTTGAGATTCCACTTACTTTACTATCAATACGCCACTTTCCCAGCTGAAGGGGGAGGGACACATTCAACCCTAGAGTTGTATAAATACTATTGCCCCGTGGATGTAGACTTGATTCCTAAGCTGAACCACGCAAAAATCTCTGGTGTCTTTTTTCATATTGTCATTTTCTCTTTTATTTGTGATTATAAATATGGTAATTGAGAGCTAAGATGAATAATCCAAATTTAGACATCAACAGATTGGCGCCATTTGCGGGAATTTTCAAGTCACTGTTGTTTCCTACCCTTCTTTTTAAACCCGATTTTCACACCTTTGGGATATGGTTGATATCTCAGAGGGTAGTTTGGCTGAAGGAAATGCTTTCAACCCATCCGTTCCTCCTGGAATAGGAGACCTACAAGGAATTCTACTCAACATTGCCAGGGGACAGGAGGCAATGCAAGAAACGGTGAGGCAACTTACCCAAACACTACAAAACCAGATTTGCTGCTCCATCCGTTAGAAGGGAGATGCCACCTCCCCCTCCTAGAAATGATGGAAGCAGGACCAGGTATTTCCAATCTTCACAAGACCGATCTTACCGTCCAGGAGCGACTTCGTCAGTCAAATCTACTAACTATTATGATGGTCACTCTCTCTCTCTCCTGAACAGTTAAGTGCTTTGGAAAGATTAAGTAAAGCCTCTGCTTTTGATCGCTTAGGACCTCGAGCAAATAGAGGCTATCGTAGAGAGCCCACCAGGTCGCGAGATCGCCGAGAAGGATTCATTATATCTAGAGCTAATATACGAGGCTCCACCCGTGCCGAGCAGACTTCCCAGGAAAAGAGTTCAGCCCAAACGCATGGTCGAAATGCCAAAAGAGCTGCCTCAACCAAAACTAATCTGGAGGATCATTCTTGAAAAGGATCTATTCAGCGATTAGAAGATAGCCTTGGAGAAATAGCTAAATCCAAAAATCCTTTACAAAGAAGCTTTGTGAAGGGATCTCATTTTGTTCCAACTATTGTGGATTTTCCTACACCTTCCAAATTCAAGCCGCATGTAGTTACTCCCAAGTATGACGGTAAAACTGACCTCGTCCTTCATATCGAACAGTACCAAGCAGCTGCTGATATTACCCAGTGCCAGATGTGATGCGTTGTCGAGCATTTTCAAGCACCATTACTGGATGTGCACAGATTTGGTATAATAACCTTCCTCGGGGGCAAAATTCAAGTTTCCAGCAACTCGCCGAGCTATTCATCAGCAACTTTTGCTTTGGTGCTAAACCCATTAAAAGGGTAGCCCACCTACTGAGTGTTCGTCAGTGGCCAGGAGAAACTACTCGCGAATATATCACTCGCTTTAATAATGAAAAGTTGGAAGTGGTGGATTATGAAGAGAAGACTGCTATTACTGCTTTGACGAGCGGATTGCTCCCTGAGAAGCTATACTATGCCTTGGCTAAAGATCCCCTTAAAACCATGACTGAATTGATGGCTAAAACTGGCAAAATCATGAATGCCGAGGAAGCTATGGCCGCTAAACAATATTCAGGTACTAAGACTGGTGGTCATAAAAGTTTTTATAAAAAGGCCGAGAAACCTAAGAAGTATGAAGAATACACTCCTCTCACTATTGGCGTGCATCACATCTTGGAAGAAATTAGAGGATGCAGTGAGTCAGTGACCTCAAATGGCCTAGGAAGCTCAAATCCCCTCTTAATAGGAGAGATAAGTCCAAGTATTGTGAATTCTACAAAGATCATGGGCATACAACCGAAAATTGCATTGCTTTGAAAACTGAGATTTGAGAATTTAATTTGGCGTGGCAAGTTATCTAAATTTGTTGATAGGTCAGAGGAACGAGAATCCCGGAGGCGATCAGAATCTCCCTATAAAGGGAAAGATGACAAGAAAAGAAGTCGGGATGATGATTAAGAAGATGACCCAGATCTGCCGAAGAAACCTAGGGAACCTGACGTTGAGGTAAAGATCATATCTTTGGATTGTCATTTCATTGCAGGGCTAGATGCTGGTGGCGGTGACGAAGTAGCTAAAAGAAAAGCCTATTTAAATGAAATCAAAGTATGTTCCTATATCCGGCAGATTAACCTAGCTAATGAAGTTAATGGTCAGTCAAAGAAGGAGAACAAACATCGGTTTTTCCAAAAACAACCTTTTTGGGGTGCTCTATCCCCATGATGATCCTCTGGTTGTCACCATGAGGGTACACGAGGCAAGAGTGGTTAGAATCCTAGTTGACAATGGCAGTTCGGCTAACGTTATATTCTATAATTGCTTTCACAGTTTGGGATTACGCGATAGCAAATTGGAACCTTATCACAGGCCTCTAATAGGCTTCTCGGGAGAGAAAGTATACCCCTTGGGAACTGTTAAATTGGAAGTTCTCATTGGCACTTGGCCAGCTAGCAGAACTGCTAGGATTCGTTTCTTTGCCTTATATAAGAACGTACTATCAACCTACAATATGATCTTCAACAGGGTTGGTCTAAAAAAATTTAAAGCAGTGCTATCAACTATCCAGCAATGTCTAAAGTTTCCCACTCACTATGGGGTCGGCGTTGTTAAGGGGAATCAAATTGAAGCAAGGGAGTGTTATTACACTTCAGCCGACCAGGAAGAAGTAAAGAAGTTCATTGTCACTTACCAGATAGAGACTTTAGATCCTCGCAAGGAGGCTGATTTAGTCAAGGGACAAATTGTAGAAGCCACAAAAGCAATTGTCTTGGATGATCAAAGTCCAGAGATCATCTCAACCCTGGAACCAATCCTCAAACAGAAATTGATCAATTTTCTTAGAGAGCGGAAAGAGGTGTTCGCTTAGAGCCATGAAGATATGGTCGAGATTAATCCTGAATTTATATGCCACGAGTTTAACATCATAAAAGATGCCAAGCCGATCAAGCAAAAGCGATGGATTTTCAGTTTTGAGAAAAACGTGGCTATCCAAGAAGAAGTGGATAAGCTGCAGAAGGCTAAGTTCATTGAAGATGTCTAATATTCGGATTGGTTGGCAAATGTAGTGATGGTAAAGAAGAACAACAACAAATGGCGCATGTGTGTTGACTTCACATATCTAAACAAGGCCTGTTCCAAGGACCACTTTCCTCTGCCAGAATTGATCAATTAGTTGACGCTACAGCAGGGCATGAATTACTCAGCTTCATGAATGCTTATTCGGATACAACCAGATCAAAATGAATCCAGAAGACAAGGAACATACATCTTTTATCACTAACCGAGGTACTTACTGCTACAACGTTATGCCCTTCGGGCTTAAAAACGCTGGAGAAACATACCAAAGGCTGGTGAATAAAGTTTTCAAAGTCCAGATCGGTAAAAACATGAAAGGTTATGTGGATGATATGCTTACTAAGATCAAAAGAGCTGCCGACCACATCAGAGACTTCAGCTAGACGTTTGACCCGCTAGAAAAGCATCAAATGAAGCTCAATCCGACCAAATGTGAGTTCGGCGTACAGGAAGGGATGTTCCTAGGATTCATCGTAAATCAGAGAGGAATTGAAGCCAATCCGAATAAAATCAAAGCATTGATCGAGATGCAGTCTCCCTCGTGCAAGAAAGAAGTGCAAAAACTGACAGGAAGAGTAGTTGCACTCAACCGGTTCATCTCTCGGGCTACTGATAAATGCTTACCATTCTTCAAGGTACTCCGGAAGACATTCGAGTGGAATGACGAGTGTGAAAAGGCTTTCCAAGAGTTGAAAAAATACTTGGGATCTCCACCACTTCTCTCCCAACCAATTATGGGAGAAAAATTGTACCTATACCTTGCTGTGTCAGAGTCAGCTGTCAGCTTGGCCCTTATCCGACTAGAAGATGGAATTCAAAAGCCCGTATACTACACCAGCAAGGCCTTCAGGGGAGCTGAAATTCGATATCCTCGCCTGGAAAAATTGGCTCTAACTCTCATTGAAGCATCAAGAAGAATGAAACCTTATTTCCAGGCACATACCGGATTTACAATTGCGCCAAGTTATCCGTAAACCAAAAAAATCAGGGAGATTGATGTATTGGGCAGTGGTACTAGGGGAGTATGACATACTCTATGAGCCCCGAACAATAGTAAAAGGGCAGGCTGTGGCAGATTTCATAGCAGAATTTCCCTACAATGAAGTAACCACCGATCACCATTCTTCTGAGGAACAAATGGACGAGCAGACTTCCATGGAAGAGAGCTCAATGCCGAATCAAGCCGAGCAAAATTCTCCAGACGACAGTTCAAAAACTGACAAACCGGAATCATCCACTACCAGGGATATCACCAAGCAATATGACGAGCAGAGCAAGAAGTTATTCAAACAAGGATCCTTGGGCGAAGGAAACTTCGATGAAGAGATCCCTATATGGAAATTGTATGTAAACGGATCCTTCCGTACAACCGATAGTGGAGCAGGATTGATTGTCAATACCCCAAATAATATAGACGTAGAATATGCTCTTTTCAAGCTTCCAACAATGAGGCATAATACGAAGCCCTAATCACAGGTCTAGAACTAGCATTGGCATTAAATGTCGAGCAAGTCATCGCTCACAGTGATTCCCAACTGATCGTTAATTAATTGCTCAGGATATATGTAGTCAAAGGAGAGTTGATGACAAAGTACCTAGCCAAAGCTCAAAACACTATCTGCAAGTTCCTGGCGATCAGAATAATCAGGATTCCAAGAATTGAGAATGCCCGAGCAGATGCGCTTGCTCGACTTGCTTCAATAACTCAAACGGAGTTAAGAAGAACCATATATTCTGGCAACCAAAAATGTAGATGAAGAGAATGTTAGCTTAATATAAGTAGAGCTAGGTCATCATGGATGGATCCAATCAAAGGGTACATTGACAAGAGATTACTACCTAAAGATCCAAAAGAGGCCAGGAAGTTGAGATACAAAGCGGCTAGGGTACGTGCTGGAAGGCGGTGTTTTGTATAAAAGGGGATTTAATGTCTCCTTACTTCGGTGTGTTCAGCCAACAGAAGTACACGACCCGATCAAAATTAGTTTATGAAGGATCATGCGGAGCCCATTCAGTCGGTCGGTCATTGGTGCGACGAGTAGCCATGCAGGGATATTACTAGCCAATCATGAAGGCAAATTATTCTTCATACGCCAAAAGGTGTGACAAGTGCCAAAAGTTTGCTGCTATACATAGAAGACCGGGAGCTGCCTTGATGCCGATCACTTCCTTTTGGGCCTTTGCCTTGTGAGGAATCGATTTGATCGGTCCTCTACTAAGGACTAAAGGAAGTTTTAAATACTTAGTTGTTGACATAAACTACTTCACAAAATGGGTGGAAGCTCAGCCATTGGTCAAAATGCCTTACGAAAGGGTTTACCAGTTTATATGGAAGAATATCATATGTCGATATGGCATGTCGTATGCTTTCATCACATACTATGGAACCCTGTTTGACAACCAAGAGTTTGAGGATTATTGCGCTCAATCTAAAATCCAAAAGCTACATTCTGCCCCAGGTCATCCCTAATGCAATGGTCAGACAGAGGTGACCAACAAAACACTGCTCGACGGGTTAAAAAAAAGACTTGACGATGCTAAGGGAAACTGGATCAATGAGTTGCATAGTGTATTGTGGGCCTATAAAACCACGCCGAGGACAGCTGCTGGGGAAACTCCATACATACTAGCATTTGGAACAGAAGCAGTAGTCCCAACAGAGATTGGTTTGCTGAGTCACAGGGTGCTCAACTTTGACTCTCCAAAAAGCGATCTAATGAGGAGGTTTGACTTAGATTTGTTAGAAGTGAGGAAGAATGCCACACTTCGGGTAGCTGCTTATCAACAACGCACTACTAGGTTTTACAACAGAAGAGTGAAGCCGAGCAACTTGAAGGAAGGAGACTATGTCTTAAAGAAAGTGATCCAAAAAGGAAATAAGTTGGAGGCCAATTGGCATGGCCCATATCATGTTTCTGCAGTCATCCGACCAGGTACCTATAGCATAGAAACACTGGAGAGGGGGGGTGTAGTTCAAGAACCCATGGAATGTAGGGAACCTTAGGAAGTATTATCAATGAGTTTGAAAGGTTTCGACACATATGTAGACTCTATGAGCAATTTAATGAGAATTTATTAACTTATCATCAACCAGTTTCCTTTTTATGTTTTTCTTTTTGGGAGAATTGGAGATATAATAATCTCTAATGCAATACTGGGAGCAACAGCAAAATACAGTCAAAACTTCACAGCCAAACAATTTTCGGAAAAAAATCTAGTATGACTTCATCTTTGACAAGTCACAAACAAGAAATAAAAGCTTTTTGTATGACTTAAAGTCAAGAACAAGAAGTCTTACCAGACCAAGTTTCGAAAAAATTCTAATAAATTTGATCGCCAATGGTAACTAACACAAACATTTAGTCTCTAAACGATAAAGATCCGTTTGGACAAACATAAATGTGTTAGTAGATCCTAAGGCTGAACAACTTAAGTTCGTCCAAATTGGTAATCAGTCAAGTATAATTAGTCGGCTAATAGCCGACCTCCGAATCACTATGCTTCACCACTGATAGACCTCAAATACATATATATAACATGTGTTCATCAAATATGTTTTTTTATTAAGAAGATCAAGAAAGTTCATTACAGAGCGGTCCTCCAATCAAAAATTACAAGATCAAAGTATAAAAAGTTATTCAGCATGACGTTTTCCCATAGCTTTTTCCATTCATTCGGGGGGAACATCAAGAGAAGATGGGCGAACTATAGAACCTAGATCTCTAAGCCTCTCATGTCGGCTGGAGCTGGCCTATTCGTCAAATGTTAAGGTCGGACTAAAGTTTCTTCATCTTGCAGACCATAATCACCCAAGTATTTTCTGATCGGGATCATTGGTATAGCATCAGTGAGGATCCAGCTAGCATCAAGCATGAAAGGAGGATTTGGGTAATCAAGAACGCCTAGTCAAACAACCTATGCAAATGTATATATGTCTCTTTTATTTTATTGGAAGCATCCAGGCCGAGCAAGTCCTCCAACTCATCCTCTTCCAGATTTTCATGCCATGCTTCAAAGGGCAGAACACTTCTCCTGTAAAGGTCATTTTAGCCGCTGCTATGATAGATCCCCTGGATTTAAACTGGGGAATAAAACATGGAAAAACAAAAAGACCAATGTACCCTCCGGCGGTTCGCTATTTTTCAAGTTATTAACAAAATTGTCACTGCTTCGATATAAACAAAGGGAAAAATTAACAAGTCCTTATGATCGGCCACCAACCACAACCTCTATGAGGCGCCGAGCAATCATAGAAATGAATACTCCATCCTTTCATTCAACCTTCAAGCATGCAGTATTGGGGGATTTTGTTGTAACCTAAAAATATTAGGCCATCTGGACCAATGAAACAGTGACACCTGTCAATATCGTTTCTAAACTTTCCACGGTAGATAACTGACGTAAATGACGTCAAATGGAAGCACGAAGAAAATATCTCACGTCTTAACTCTCTCAAATCAACATCTCTACAAAATGCAGATTACCTCAAATGAGGCTACAAATGAGTATTTATAGGTGGGAGGTAGCTTGGGCTCTAAGCTATTGAGCTAATTACAATTATACCCCTACATGCCACTTGTCCTTCCCACCTCTAAATACTAAACAAATGAAAAATACAATGCTTTACTAAAAAAAAAAAAAAAAAAGACTAGAAAAATGACGATAAAGACCTTATTCACATCATTCTCTCCCCCTTGAAAGAGTTCGTCCTCGAACTCAAAAGGGAAGACCCTCGGTGTCGCCATCCAAAATAGTAATGAGAGCATGCTGGGGTGGAGCCTCCTCCGTCTCCTCTAGATACTCGGGGCCGCCAGAAGCTAGGAGAGCTCGTCACCGTGGTAGAGAACAATCTAAAGCTCGATGGCCAATCACCCCACAATTGTAAAATTTGAATGTCACTAGGTGAGAGGGCAGGAGGTGGGACAGTGGAGGTCGGAGCGGCCAAAGAAGGTATGGGCACAAGAGCACTAAAGATAGCAGGGACTGGAGGAGCAGTAGTGGAGCGGGCACGAGGTGGAGGGGTAGTCTGAAAGGACTCTACTTTGGTGGCGTACTCGATCGCCTTCGCAAAGGAGGTGATGTCACGCAAAGCAAGATCCCTCTGAATGTAACTATGCAATTCATGGATATATCGACTAATCATCTGCTCCTCGTTCTCGCCTAGACGAGCGCAAGTACATAGAAGCTGAAAACGCTTTGTGTAGTCCAAACTGAAGTGTCCTGCTGAGAGAGTGGACACGGAGGAAAAGATCTCGCTCATATAAGTAGTGGGAACAAAGGGCCATCAACTGTGCACGCATCTCGGCTCAAGACTGAATGGGAGGTTGGCCCTCGATGAAATGGCGCTGCTCTAAATCATTCCACCACACACTGGCATATCCCTGGAATGTGGTTGCCGCTAGTAAAATACATTAGCGACCCTTCAGTCGCTTGTACTAAAAAATACGCTCCATCGCGGCGAGCCAATCTATCACGGCATCGGGCTGGAGGTGTCCATCGAACAGCGGGACATCCATGCGAATATCTCCCTGCATGCTCCTCGATAACATCTGGAGGGTTAAATGTGTGATGGCATCGCCTCCCTGTAGGGTCAAATCACCCTCATCTAGCTCATTATCGCCTGGCGGAGGATCATCAATCGGGGTTTTACATCGCTGCCTTCGAGGCGGTGGATGAATAGGAGGGAGGACTGGTGGGGGTGCCTCTAGTGCTGCTGGTGGTGGAACATAAGGTGGTATGGGCTCCATAGAAGGAGGTGGTGGTGGAGCGGGAACCAAAGGCTGGCGATAGGGGCAGTGATCCATCTGATGATCCCTCTGGCAGCACAGAAAACAATGTCGCTCCGTAATAGGCACATATGGTGTGACCTTCAAGCTCAAAGAGTCGAAAGGCGACACATCCGTGCGCCAATCTGTCGGAAGTGGAGGCTCAATGTCTGGGAGAGACTAGGGTTGGGGTGAGGGAGGTCCGTCAGGTGGTGGGAGGCCAAGGCCAATCCACTCCTGTACTCACTCAAAAGAATCTACTGAGACAATGGGCTGAGCGGACATCCCACATAGAATGGGGGAACGTGTCTCGGATGCCCCGAGGGAGGAAGGGAAGTGTGTAGTATGGGTGGGGGCGGAAGCGTGGGAAAGGCAATATGGGGTGGATGAAGGTCAATAGTGGTGGGTGGAGCCAGGGGTATGGAAGGGAAATAATGGGACAAATGTGGCTCATGGTGTCTATGAGGTGGTGACGGGAGTAGGTCGAAATGTGGTGGAGGTGAGGATCGTAGTGAGAATTGGGAGGGTTGGGGTTTAGGGTTGGGGCGTAAATTGGATGATATGAGAATGTGGGGTGGTGGAAGATGGGGAGATGGGGGATGATGGTGGTGTAAATTTAGGTCGGGTCGGGTTGGGGGGGGGGGGGGTTCTTGGGTGGTTCTTGGTAATTTTTTAGGGTGGGTGTATGTTGGCATAGAGTTTCAAATGTGGGAACATGTGTTTGAGTGGATCCAAACACGAGAGGGTATGTGGTAGAGTAGTTTGTATTTAGAGGCTCTTGATCATGAGATGGATGAAACCCTAATGGTTCTTGGTCAAAAAAATTATCGTCGGCCACCGTTTGGGTGGTCCGACCATGGGATAGGGAACAACGGTGGTGCCCTGGGGTTTCTTCAACTAGATAGGACCCTTTTTCTACCGGATCATGGTCGATCGACTGGGTATGGACCGGATCTGAAGTGGTTGCGTGGATCGGGACATGGTTGGAGTTGTTGAGTACCGGAGAATGACCGAAAGATCCCATCAGTGCCTGAAGTGGGCTGTTAGAGAAGATCTGACGTCGGGGGCTGGGACACGCAGATCGACTATCGTGGGGCTTTTGTCGGCCACCAATGGGGTGGTGTTGGCACTAGGATTTGTGGGATTTATTTTTTTATGGTAAAGGTGTCGAATGGGTTGAATTAGAGGAATTAGGGTTAGGTTTTTTAGTCGGTATAGGGGCGGTTGGAGAGCGGCTAGTGGTGGTTTCCGGTGGCAAAAGGCGGGCATCAATGGCGTCCATTTGCGCCGCTAACCGATTGAGAATCTCCTTGAAACAGTCGGCACGAGTCTCCACAGGGGCGTACTTTATTCTAGGTCCCATTTGGCGTTGTCTACGATTTTTTTTCTACACAACAAAAACAACGGGTAGAATCAACGAGGCTCTGATACCAATTGACATAAATGATGTCAAATGGAAGTAGGAAGAAAATATCTAACGTCTTAACTCTCTCAAATCAATATCTCTAAAAAAAAATGTAGAATACCTCAAATGAGGCTACAAATGGATATTTATAGGTGGGAGGTAGCTTGAGCTCTAAGCTATTGACCTAATTACAATTATATCCCTAGATGTCACTTTTCCTTCCCACCACTAAATACTAAAAAAAAAAAAAAATACAATGCTTTACTAAAAATAAAAGGAAAGAACAAAAGACTAGAAAAATGAATATAAAGCCCTTATTCACATCAATAACATATGGTCGGCTCAGATCGGCTCTCCCGCCGACCACATTAGAGAATATGAACCATCAGTCACATGAAGAGACACACGTGGAGAACTTCAACAGTCACTAGATCCATGTACATGAATAACACCCAACTGCATATCAATTATGTACAGGCTATGAAGCACGGACACGTAATACGTGTTTCGACACGAGATACGCGACACGTGATTGGTCTAAAAACTAGTATACAACACGCTATGATACGTAATATATAATATCTATTTAAATATATATACTAATGAAATAAAATAAAATTTTTCTATAAAATACATTATTAGAGCATTCTTAACATGAAATTAAGAAAATAGACCATACAAAACAAAATTTAAACACACTTTGCATTAAAAATCATAAATAAAGCAGAATCAACATCACATGTCGGAGCGTGTCGCGTGTCCGACTTGAGTCAAAGTTGACTCGTGGCTTCCGGGAGAGTGTCCGTGTTTCATAGTGTCCGACACGACACGTTGCCTTCTGAGAAGTGTCCGTGCTTCCTAGTGTACAAGTGTATATGCTTCAAGTTATAAACACATTCCACCTCTTGGGATTCCACTTACTATAAATACGCCCCTTTCCCCAGCTGAAGGGGGAGGGACACATTCATCCCTAGAGTTGTATCCACGATATTGGAATAAGACCCTAAATACTATTGCCTCGTGGATGTAGGCTTGATTCCTAAGATGAACCACATAAAAATCTCTAGTGTCTTTTTTCATATTCTCATTTTCTCTTTCATCTGTGATTATAAATTTGGTAATTGAGAGCTAAGATAAATAACCCAAATTTAGACATCAACACCATCCAAGATAAAGAGAAACCCAAAAAAGTAGCATAAAGTCCTTCACATCAAACACTTAACCAATATCATGCTTCACTCAGGCAATTTCATCAACATCATCACCACTAATAATAATAATATCATTCACATACTAATAAAATGATGCATTTAAGATCGGTCTGACAATAAAGAAGGCATGTATGATCAGAATGACATCAAGTTATACCCATAGATAAAACTACCTCATTGAACCAAGTCCGAGGTGATTGCTTAAAGCCATAACGAGACTTTTGGAGATGAAACTTTCCCCGTATACTCCCCCGCAACCCAAACACCAAAAGGGGGATAAGCTCAAAGGGATCCCCATGTTAAAAACATCCTTAACGTCTAACTAATGCAGAGTCCAAGAATGAGTTATCACAAGAAAAATTAACGGGAGCACCGAAGTGAGCTTTGCCACTAGGGCAAATATGGTAATTTGGTTGAATTCTTTAGCCACTAATCTTGCCTCATAGAAATTGATAAAGCTATTTGGCAAATATTTCACAATGAAGACCCATTTTCACCCAACCGTCTTCTCCGTGGGAAGGAAAAAATAAGTTCTCATGTGCCATTACGCTCATTTCCACTTTTATGGAAGCCACCCAATGAGGTATATGGAGAGCCTTATATAGACCGGAGAATGCATATGGAGCCAAGGTGGCCCAAACAATCTTGGTTTGGACTTGAAAATTGTCATAAAAATAATGCTAGAAAATAAGGGGAAGGTCGAATATGAAAAGGATAATGAGACTAAAGTCAGAAGTACAAGGTGGTAAAGGAGATGGATAGCTACGTGAATCCGAAGAATCTGGTGGGGGCAACCGAGGGCAATAGGGGAGTACACCTGCATAGTAGGCTCCAAGGGTATGGGAGGAGGAGCCTTATCAAATATAAGGATATGTCGAACAAGCAATGAAGCCTCGTCCTTGGGAGATGTGAAGGTAGGGGCCTACAAAATATTCACACTACCATAGAAGGGAACATCCTTGTGAAAAGTAACATCAATATGTTTCAAAACCGGATCATAGCACCGATATCCTTCAGGAATTGAGGAGTACCTTACAAAGATGCACCGAATAGCCACATCATCAAGTTTGTGTCGAGAGGAATTACGATTATGAACAAAAAACGTACACCCAAACACATGCGAGAGAACATGAAAAAGAGTTCTATCAAGTTGAAGAAACTGAAGAGGCGCTTTAACGTAGCGGTAAACGTGAAAATAAAATAACTATCCTTGAATCCACAAGGCATGCACTTAAAAGAGAAGAAAACTCAAGTTTATATTTGAAGATGAGATAATTTGAAACACTTAAAAGTTTGCTCTTATATAGTAAGCTACAAAAGACACAATTATTAAAATTCTAATCCATTTACTAAAGAGGAAACACACTTTGCGTATCCCCGACACAAAAGGGAATCCTAAGTAAAAGGAAAACCCACGTTGGATAGTTATGGGGAACGAAGGAATACCCACTTTGGATAGTTATAGGGAACAAAAGGAATACAGGGGATGTGGAATCCAAAGGGGATCCAAGGGAGGATCCTAAGGGTTGTGGAATACTGTACGTATGAATAGTTCATACGGGACCTTTTATATATACAGTTACTGTTCACGTATACGCTGATTTTACCTTTTCAGCCTCCCCGACTTGCGGCGATCCTATGTAACCATATACTCCTGTGCTAGTTGTTCTACATCGGTCTCCCCTTCCTGAAAAGAACTCGTCAGGGGGATAATACTCATGTATGTCCACCACATTGAAGGTAGAAGAAATGGACATGTCCACAGGTAAATCAATCACGCGAGCATTGTCATTGATTTTCTGCAGAATTTGATATGGTCCATATTTCTTAGCCTTCAGTTTGTTATATATCCCCACTGGAAACCTCTCTTTCCTTAAATACGCCATAACAAGGTCGCCTTCTTCAAATATTTTCTTCCTCCGCTTCATATTAGGGGCAGACTTGTACTTAGCGTAAGCCTCCTCTATATGCTTCTTGACACCTTCTTGAATGGCTTTAACGTGCTCAGACATTTATTCCCTGGTAATTTTGGTAATGATACCAAATCCAAAGTCACCTTTGGAGGACAACAATACACAACTGCAAACGGGGATTTTTCCATGGACCGGTTAACCATGCAATTGTAAGCAAACTCAGTATGGGTAAGGGCAAGATCCCACTGTTTTGGTTTCTCTCCTGAAATATAGCGAATCAGATTTCCAGGGGTCATGTTTACCACCTCCGTTTAACCGTCAGTTTGGGGGTGATTGGTGCTACTGAAGTTAAGAGATGTGTTGAATCTCTTCCAAAAAGTTCGCCAAAAATGGGACAAGAACTTGGAATCACGATCGGAGGTGATGGACTATTGGAAACCATGTAAACGAACCACCTTCTTAAAAAATAGATTGGTCATATGGACTACATCGTTTGTCTTCCTGCACAAAATAAAATGGGCCATCTTCAGTGGAGGATCCAGGATTTTTGTTCGGGGGGGGCCAAACTTTCGAATGATGTCGGGGGATCGGGGGCGGGAGCCCTTGAGGCGAATTTTTTTAGGGTTAATTCAACTTCAATTCGAGATTTATACAATTTTTTCGAATTAATTTTTAATATTAATAAAAATGAGTTAATAATACTAAATTATTAGAGCCCACATTTCAAGAAGATTGAACATCTGATTAATAAGTTAATAACAATAAGTTAAGACTGGACTTTTGATTAATAAGTTGACATTTGAAATAAATTAACAACAAATCATAAATGGTATTTTTGTTCTAGTTACCTATTTTTTTCCTTCTAATTTGACTATATAATTTATAAAGATGAAATAGCAAGTATAAAATCCTAAATGGTATTTTTATTCTAGTTTCCTATTTTTTTTTTAAAATTTGACTACATAATTTGTAAAGATGAAATAGCAGCTATAAAATCATAACAGGTATATAAAGATGATAACATGTATAAAATAGCAGGTATAAGTTATAAAGATGTAATATATACCTAAACCGATGGAGATAGAGATCCCGGTTGATTTTCCGGCTTGTTTTTCGACGGTTAGCAGCAAGGGGCGGGGGATACTAGCCGACAAGGGGAGGAAATGGAGATGCCGGCTATTGGAGGTAGCAAAAGGGCAGAGAAATGGAGAGGAGATGTCGTCGGCTCTTGGTATGGAGAAAGAGGTGAAAAAAAATGTGTGTGCGAGATGAGAGAGAGGGAGGAAAAGAAATGGTTGTTTTTCTCAGCACTTAGTATAAAGGTAGGGTTTATTATTTTAAGCTATTTACGATTTTACCCTAAACTTCTAAAACTTTATTAATTTTACCTTTAACTTTCTACTTTTACGTATAGCACCCACCCCTAAACAAATATTCTCGGTAATTTTTTTCAAAATCTCAGGAGGGCGCCCCCCCCCCCCCCCCAAAAATCTGCCCCGACCATCTTGGAAAATCGATCGGCCACCACAAAAATAGAGTCTGCTCCTCGTTGCGTTCTTGGCAGCCCTAGAAAAAAATCCATGGATAAATCCTCCCATGGGGCATCTGGTATAGGCAGTGGTGTGTACGGGACAATATTCTGTGATTGGCCTTTACTAGTTTGGCAAGCTGTGCATCGTCGTACATGGTTCTCCACATCTCTTTTGAGCTACGGCCAGTATTACCGCTCTTCTACCAGCTCTTGCATCTTATCTCTTCCCAAGTGACCGCTTAATCCTCCCCCATGTAATTCACATACCACCTACTCTCGCAAAGAGCTTCGAGGGATGCACAACTGGTTTCTTCCGAAAATGAATCCTTAAAGGTCTGTCCCTGTTTACACATTGTCAATGCTTAACCAAAATCTTCGTCAACCTCATACCGTTCCTTCAAATAGTCGAATCCTATGATTTCATCTCTCATAGTTATAAAACAGGTTGCTCTACGTCTCAGTGCATCTGCCACCTTATTTTGTTGACCGGACTTGTATTTCAAGGAGAAGGTGAATCGTTGGATATAAGTAAACAACACGAACTCTCCCTGGATAAGATAGTGCTCCCACGTATGCAAAGCTTGCACCAAAGCATAGAATTTCAGCTCATAAGTAGCCCACTTCCTACGCGCCTCACTCAGTTTCTCGTTGTAAAACGCCAATGGTTTTCCTTACTTTGACAAAACTGCTCCTATTCCCACGATTGAAGTATCACACTCCACCTGGAACAACTTCTCAAAATCTGGAAGAACCAATACTGGTGTTATTGATAGCTTCTCTTTTATCAAGGTAAAACTTATTTCAGAGTTCTCTCCCCAATGAAACTTCCCTCTTATCATGTACTCAGTGAAGGGGGCCATAACGCTACTGAAGTTTTTTATGAACCTTTGGTAGAACTTAGCTAGGCCATGGAAACTGCGTACTTCACTCACATTCTTCGGCGTGGGCCACTCCCGAATGACTTTCACCTTCTCGTCGTCTACTCGAATACCATCAGTATTAATCACAAAACCCAAGAACAATAGGCTCGAAGTAACAAAATTGAACTTTTCAGGTTAATGTACAACTTATTTTCCTGCAAAGCTGTTAGTACCAAGTGCAAAAGGTGTTTTGCTTCTGTCTTACTATAAACTAGAATATCGTCAAAATAAACAACTACAAATCGACCAATAAACGGTTTTAGTACCTGAGTCATTAACCGCATGAAAGTGCTAGGTGCGTTGGATAATCCAAACGGCATAACTAGCCACTCGTACGGTCCTTCTTTTGTTTTGAACGCTGTTTTTCACTCATCCCCAGGCGGATTCGAATCTAATGGTATCCGCTCTTAAGGTCCACTTTGGTGAAAACTTGTGCTCCTGCCAACATGTCCAACATATCCTCTAACCATGGAATGGGAAATCGTTATTTGATGGTAATCCGATTGATTGCACTGTTGTCTATACACATTCACCAACTGCCATCCTTCTTAGGCACTAATAAAGCCGAAATTGCACATGGGCTCATACTTTCCCGTATTAATCCATTTTTCAGCAACTCCTCTACTTGTCTTGTAGAATATGGCCTTTCCCTAGGATTTATCCTCTAATGGGGCCGGTTTGGCAGGCTCGCCCCTGGCACCAAGTCAATGTGGTGTTGAACATCCCTCATGGGTAGAAGACTTCTGGGGAGGTCTTCCGATACTAAATCATCGAATTGCTTTAATAGAGGTTGTACGACTGCTGGTATAGTAACAGGAGGTTATTCGACCACTTCTCCTTTAAGCAAAACAACAAAGATCTCAAGAGCCGTCTTCACTTCGTCTAGAAATTGTTCTCGGCTTGTCAGCATAACATGATTTCCGTTGGCCAGGGTAGCCTATGGGAATTCCTCATATTTTAATGGTCCAAGAACAATCTTCTAACTATTCTTGTATAGAACATAAACACTGTCTTTATCACGGTGAGTGGCGTCGACATCAAACTACCAGGGCCTCCCTAAGATCATGTGACAAGCATCCATATCAACCATATCACATCGTATCTCTTCTGCATAGACCTTCTCAATCGAGAATGAGACAAGGCAGGTTTCAGTCACTCGCATTTCTAAACCTTTCTTGATCCATCCAATTTTGTAAGGGTGGGAATGTTTTTCTATCTTCAATCCCAACTTTCACACCATTGTTGAGGAAACAATATTCTCACTACTGCCACTATCGATAATAACGTCACATACCTTTCGATTGACAGTACAGTGTGTACGAAACACGTTATAGCGTTGTGGATGCTCCTCTTTTTTGGGTGAGTACATCAGCCTCCGTACTACTAAAAAATATGACAATAATTCGCCGTCATCCCCCTCAATCACCTCGTCGTCCTCACAAGTGGGGTCAAAATCGACTTCTTCATTCCCGTCTTATTCATGTTCGACCAAATTCACAGTGGGTCATTTTGGACAAACGTTGGATTTATGGCCTCACTCTTCACATCGATAACACTTGCTCACGCCTGGGCATGCATATGTATTTTCTCGTGCTGTAGGGACTGCTTGCGGGTACCGCAATAATTGCCCTTGATGGACCCATTCAAGTGTCTCGTCATGTTGCCTGAGAAATTACAGTGGTTTGTTTACCTTTGTCCTGTATAAGGCGTGGGGTATACGAACCATGAGACCAATTCTTTGCCCTTTCCAGTAGTGACTTTGTTCTCTCAGCTGCTATGACAATGTCGGACAATTTGAATAATGGTTGTAGCACCACCTTTTCTTCAATCAATATCCCATCGTAACCCTCCTTTAAATCGAGCCACCATACTAAACTCAGGTTCCACTAGGTTGTTACGAGATGACAACCGGTAAAACTCTTCAGCATATTCAGAAATAGTTATATTTCCCTGTGTGCAATTTTGATATTGTTGGTAAAGAATCTGCTCATTATCGGGGGGTAGAAATTGGGCTTTCAACAACTTTTTCATCTTGACCCACGTACGGACCGGTTCCTTACCCTGACGTGTGCGGGTAGTTTGCACCTGATCCCACCATGCAGACGCGTCGCCTTTTAATTCGTACGCGACCAATTTGACTTGTTTCTCTTCTTAGATTTTCATATAATCAAATAAACGTTCGACTTCAATAACGACTCTGAAAAGTTGGTAGGTCAATCTTCATACGAAAGTCCCTAAAATCATCTTGCTCCCATCGACCTCAATTGTCTCCAAACACTAGTACGACACGGTTGTTACCGAAACCAACGTTTTCCTCATACGTTGGCTGCCTAATTGGGATGTTTGGACTGCGGTTACCGGTAGGATGTCCATAATCACCGTCGTTGGGCATCCTATCGTTCTCGCGGTAAAGTTCCACCATTGTCATTCTTGCTAGGAATTGACGCATGGTTTCATGCAAATCGCTCAAGGTTTGATTAACGTTGGTTTGGAACTCGGTAAATTCAACCCTCAAAAGAGCTACTCCATTACGATCACCGTCGTTGGAGTTTTGCTTCCATCACGTGAATCAGCCATCGAAACAAATGTGAATCTTAGGATTCGAAACCTCGCTCTAATACCACCTAACGTAGAGGAAAACGTAAAGATAAAAGAATATCCTTGAATCAACAAGGCACACACTTAAAAGAGAAGAAAACGCAAGTTTATATTTGAAGATGAGATGATTTGAAACACTTACAAGCTTGATCTTATATAGTGAGCTACAAAAGACACAATTATTAAAATTCTAACCCATTTACTAAAGAGAAAATACACTTTAAGTATCCCAGGGGCATAAAAGATAACAAGTCATTAATATAATGACATAAAAGGGAATCCTAAGTAAAAGGGAAACACACTTTGGATAGTTTTAGGGAAAGAAAGAACAAAATGAATACAAGGGATGTGGAATACAAAGGGGATCCAAGGGAGGATCCTAGGGGTTGTTGGATACAATACGTATGAACAGTACATACGGGACCGTTTATGTATACAATTATTGTTCATGTATACGCTAATTTTACCTTTTCAGCCTCCCCGACTTGCGGCGATCCTTCATGTGTTGTGCTAGTCGTTTTACGTCACTCTTTAACCCCAAAACCCAACTCAAGGCGTGATTAATAATTAAAGCGAGAAGGACGATAACAAGATGCCAATAATATTTGGGCACCTTTATTCCATTCAATAAGCACCGAACCACCCCATAAGATTAAGGTATTTTGTTCTATCACCCTTTTTGTTAGGGGGTATATGGGCACATGAGTTGATGTAAGACCCCAATATGATTAAGTTGAGACCAAAATCCATTGGAAACACACTCTTGCCCATTATCAGATAGGATATTCTGAATCACGACCTTAAATTGAGTTTTAACCATTTAAAGGAATTGGAAAAACAAAGGGAGAACTCCATATTCGTTTTAAGGGAATACATTCAAATACACCAAGTATAATCACAAAAAAATGTCTCATATCAGAATGAGTCAAGTCAAACTATCTAGGAGCACGACTCATATGTGATATTTAGCTAATTCCCTTGAAAGCTCACAAACTTTACATAAAAACTTCTTATCCTTGCTACCTTTGAAAAGATAAGGAAAAAAAATAGATACTAAAAATTGACATGCCCTAAACGGGCATGCCACAAATGCAAAGTCCTTAGAAAAACATCATAAGAAATGGAACTAGAAAAGATTAAAGCAATAAGGCTGCATTTAGGAAGTTGCGATGAAGCATCCCTGAAGTAGTACAACCCATCACGCTCATAGCTCCAACAAAAAATCCTCCTTGAACTCAGGTCTTAGATGATAATGGGTAGGTAAGAGCACAACACAATTGAGGTGTTCGACAAGTTGGCTAACAAATAAGAGATTATAAGTAAAATTATGGACATACGAAAACCGGAAAAAAAATATTAGGAGACAAACACACATCCCCATACTACAAATACGTGCAAGGGAGTCGTCTGCAAGACAAATGTATTGACAAGGGTGAGGGAAAAAGGGACCATTCTCCAGTCATGTGATCATTGACATTGACGAGCTGTTTGATGGGAATGAAATCCCCATGGCCAAGAAGAGGTATTTTTCTATGAAAGAACAAAAAATAATAATGTAGAAAAACATAGTTCAAAGGACAGTGCAATATCACCTATGAAGTTCGCATACAATTCGATGGCAGTGGATCAACGAAGTATTTTTCTTTAAACTTAAATATTTTAGGCTTTTTACCACAATATTGTACACTTACTACACCACATTGGTGTAGTTGCAATTAGTTTGGTTTTCCTATTTGAAATTACGAGTTGCATTTTGTTTCGTGCTCCTTTTTGTTTATGAACTTCTAATTTTGTATTTTCTGTTAGCATTTAGCCAACAAGTGAATCTTACAGAATTATTTGCAATTGTATAGAGTAAACCTAGGGATGAACTAACCTAGGGATGAACTAATTTTGTCTACATATACGTGTCCCTCTAAAGAAGGCTCGTAACAAGTATTGCAAAAAAAACTAATTAAATTAAAAAAACTAAAACTAAACAAGAATATTAGTTTTCTTAAATATCGCCAAAAATTAAATCAACTATAATGGAACATGACAAAAATTGTTGGAAAATTACGAAAGTTAATGAAAGATGGCATTCCATAGTGAAACGTTGATGCCTGGGAAAATATAGTGCCTAGTGGAGAAAGTTGGTTGCCAATATGGAAAAGTTACCGCCCAAGTAGAAATGTTGGCACTGAGCGAAGGAAAGTTGGCAGCAAGTTCAATCTGAGTAAGAGAGAGAGAGAGAGAGAGAGAGAGAGAGAGACAAAAGAATTCAACCCAAATCTATTAATTAATCCTCAAATTTGGAAATCAGATCAATAGAGATGAAGATCGTTGGTGTTATTCTTAGTCGTGTAATACCCCGTATTTTTATGGCATTTATTTAAATTTTAATTAATTATTAGTTGCATGATAATTAGATATTACTTGTGACATTCAGTATGTCATTTTATAGATTGACTTGTGTAATACCCCGTATTTTTTACTATATTTATTTTGGGGATTAATTAATTAAATTGCGTATTAATTGGAAATTAATCCGGGTTAAAAATACTAATGTGATGCGAATTGGTATTAGATTATGTGCATATATGATTATATATGAACTTGGTATTATAAAATTTGTCGTGGGATTTATATACGGCATTTTAGAAATTTTGTTGAGACGCGTGGGACCGCCGCGTCACGGTATATTATTTTGTTAATAAAAGTGAATTTAAAATCTATAATCCGTATGGTCGTTTTGAGTGCGCCAACGCGTCCGGAAGGGTCGAGATAGTCAGAAAACACTAGCCGAGGGTATAATTTGGGTCCCGGGGTATTTTTAGGCCATACCGGCAACTTAAAGGGTATTTTAGTAATTTGGTATTTTTGGGTAATTAAAAGTGACGAAAATTGAGAGTTGTAATCTGATAAGGAATTGACCCAACCAACCCTTTATTAACCCCATAAGCTACGTAGGTTATCATTTAGTCTTCCAACTCTCCCAAAGCAAACCCTAGCCACCATAGCCTTTTGGAGAAGAAAGCTTGGAGAAGGAGAGAGAGAGAGAGGAAACTCTGCAGAAACTTCATCAAACCAACACCAAATCCGGAATCAAACCAAGGCAAGTGATTTATTCCATTTAAATTCGGAGAATGCTTCTTCCATGTTAGATTTTTTCAAAAACTTTGTATGTTCTTGGAAGATAATGAAAAACCCATACGATTGGAGTTATTAGTTTGAATTTTGGGATATAGGTTGCATGTAGAATGTTACTGGACGATCATATTATGTGAATTACTGCCTTTTGTAATACTAAAAACGGATTTAAGATGAGGTTCATGACTGTTCTTGAGAAAAATCAGAAAAACTAGGTTTTTGATGAAGATTGATCCATATGTAGCCTATAGTTGTTGAAATATTGATTTATGGACGTTAGTAATATTGTAGGATTGTTATATGACATTACTATAACGTTATATTTGAGAATCACACGTTAGAAATAAGTTTTGGGACGTTTTTACAATCTGCAGAACGAAGCAGTCCGTAGCCATACCTGTTCGATCGATCGATCGACATTCATCAGTCGATCGATCGACTAGATCGATCGATCGATATTCATAGGTCGATCGATCGACCTTCCCAGAATGAGTGAAATTTTCCTTAATATGATTTTAATGATGGAAACCCTCGGAGAATATGTTTGGAGACTTTGTGAATACCCTTAGCTTTAAGGAAGACCAGTAGGCATGATTATGAAGTGGGACTTTAATCAGAATGTAATTTGAGGAATTATTCTAAATAAATGAAATTCGTTATGTGAGATAATATTTGGGTTAATAGTACAAATTTGAATAAGTTGATGAAATAAGGTTTGGGGCAGAAGTAAAGACCTTAGGTATAAAGATATTATGGAAACTTAGTAGTCTATTCGAGATAGGTTTTAAGTTTAAGGAATTACGACGTGAGACGTGTCGACTATTTAAATTATATATTATCGGATTACTTGAAATATATAAGTTTGGGATAATGGTATAATGATGTAGAAAATACCTTATTAAAATGGTGATATCTAAGATGTGTGAATGCTTAGTATATAGTTTATGTGTATGACATACCTACCATACTTGCTATCACGGGAGGTTACGTTCGCTTAGGACCCTCTAATCCTTGTGTGCCTACGGGGGGGATATAGACTGGTACCTTGATGAACATAGGTCATAGAAAGACTTATTGTGATATTAATAAGTCCGCTGACCATGGGAGCGTAGGTATGTGCGTGACCCATGTGATGGTGACTGTGTTCGCCTCCACTATTTGTGATTTGTGTTATCTGAACTATTCCTGAGAGATTCGGAATATGTGATCCTTATGTACGTGATGTACCGGGATGGATAGCAGAGTATGTGTGCACCATAGCTTAGATCGCGGGGTGCTTGTATCGTATATTTATGATGTGAATAATATACATTAAAATATGGAAATCCTCATGTTAATGTTATAAAAATATTACGGTATTGTTTCGAGATATATAATGAGTTAGCTGATAGTTATATCAATGGCATAGTTAGTAACTGAGTTTACGATAAACCTCTATTAAATTACGAGCGTTGTTATGTTAAATTAACCGAGTAAAATGGGTAGAACCTTTGGTAGTCTAGCTAGTTACGTTGTCACTTAGCTAGTGGAAAGGGTAGTTATAGATGGGTACTTACGTTAGGAGTGCACAGTTAGTCGAGAGGTGAGAATTTAATGTGAGTGCACGTCCTAACATGTACTTTGCATTTAATGTTTTAAATGTTTTTAAAGCACTTGCAGGTTTTTAAAATGATTTCCACTTTCGGGCTCTGACCCATTTGCTTTCAAATATATTTTCTTGTAAAACCATTTTAGGTGCCCAGCCACAAGGACACCAAGCATAGGATTCTCATTCAGGTGACGAGCTGTAGCTGTTTGTGGAAGCTACAGGGATTTGCATGTAGACGCTTCTCTCATTTGGATTCCAATCTCAGCATCTATCAGTTGTAGGACATGTTGCCCAATTCTATTAGACATTTTTACATTTCAGTTTTCAGACTCTAGCATGTATTGCTCAGTGTTCAGTTTTAGTTATTTATTTCAGTTTACTTATCAGTTGTGGGATTTGTATTGAGGAGTTTTTCCTCCAGACTTTATTTACTCTATTGTGATGGTTATTCGTTTTACTTCAGTATGGTGAATGGTGTTATTTAGTTATTCATTGCTGTTGTTGCATGTTAATCAGATTTAATAAAATTTGGCACTTACTTTTTAAATACTAGGTGGTTAGTAATAATAAAACGTTTTCGACAGTGATGCTATTAACTGAGCCAACTTGGCATTTTGAATTAATTTTATAAAGGAGTAGCTACCCGGTGTTTAATTAGTCGGGGTGTCACAGGTGGTATCAGAGCATCAGGTTCTAGTGTCCTTTAGGATCTGTACGGCTATTATGTTTCCGCTACGTTTTCTTTGATATAGAGCCCTATATTTTAGGACTGTTGTATTCTTTTGTGTATGCTTCGATCTTCAGCTATTTTAAGTTTATAAACCGTGAACTTATAAACTTTGTTCCTATTTCAGATGCCTCCACGACGTGCACGACGAGTTCCCAGGAATGCAGTGCCCGAACCCCAGCCCGCTCCAGTTCAGGGCATGTTGAGCACCGCTGAGGTTGCAGCTATAGTAGCTCAAGCGGTGAATGCCGCGATTGCCGTTGTTCAGCAGGCACCACCACAGGCGCCGGTTGCCGCGCCAGTACAGGTTAATGCATTCCCGTCTGCTTGGGAGCGTGTACGTGACGCTTTTCAGAAAGCGCATCCGCCAGAGTTTGCTGGAAGCTCAGATGTGGTTATCTCGAGCCAATGGAGGAAAGACATGCAGAGGCATTTGAGGATGCATGAGTGCACTGATGTTCAGAAACAGGTGCTAGCTACTTTCAAGCTAGTTGGATCTGCGCTGCAGTGGTGGGAGTCCATTACCACCGCGGAGGAGAGGGATACCCTCACGATACAGGAGTTCTGGGTGCGGTTCGACCGCAAGTACTTTCCGTCCGCAGTTCATACAGAGATGAGGAGGAAGCTGATGAGTTTGAAGCAGGAGAGCAAGACAGTGGCCGAGTATGAGGCCGAGTTCACTAATCTGTTGAATATCGTTCCAGACGAGTTTCCAACAGAGAAGAAGAAGATAGAGAAGTTCACTGATGGGTTGAATTGGAGGATCCGTCAGCATCTGCTAGGGAACCTATCGTTGGCCACGTATTCTGATGTGGTTAACGCTGCACTATTGCACTGCCAGGACCACCGTTTTCATATGGCCGAGGGCAAGCGGTCAGGGGAGTCTAGCCATCAGGGCAGGACTGGAGGACATGGTGCCAGCGGGGCACAGACCGGTCAGGGGCAGAGACAGACTGAGCAGGGTACCCAGCAGGGGGACAATAAGAGGTTCCGGTCAGGGAACTACAGGCAGGGACAGGGAGGTTTCCGCCAGGGCCATCAGGGTCCAAACGGCCATCAGGGCCAGCAGGGACAGAATGGGCAGCAGTTCCATCAGGGCCAGCAGGGCCAAGGGAGGAATGGTAACGGCCACCAGGGCCGGGGACAGCAGGGGCAGAGGGGAGGGAATTTCCCAGGGAAGTGCTTTACTTGTGGCAAGACTGGCCATAAGAAGCAGGATTGTCCTGATAGGGGCAGGGCCCCACAGCAGCAGCAGCAGGGTGCTCGCCAGGAGCCACAGAGACCCATGTTTCCCGCCGCTCTTCCTGCACCGCCACAGATGGCAGCATTGCCACCCATCCCAGCAGTCCCAGCTCAGCAGGGGCAGCTACAGTATGGACGTGTCTACAACGTTCACCAGGCTGCAGTTCCACAGGCACCGCCCGCGATTGAGGGTACGTTTCCTATCCATGGCACTATGGGTCGGGTGTTATTTGATACGGGTGTTACACACTGTTTTATTGCTACACACTTCGCGAAAGCTTTAGGATTGTTAGCTACGGCAGAGAGCACAGTGACGTGTGTCGACTCACCATTAGGGAGTGGGTCACTTATTTTCTTTATATGCCGGGGAGTGGGAGTAGAGGTTGGTGGTTTGGTATTACCTGCGGACATGTTAGTATTAGACATGCATGTTCACGATGTGATCATCGGTATGGATTGGCTCGTAGCATATAGGGCCATGATTGACTGCTTCAGCGGAAGCATTGTTTTTGCCATTCCGGGGCAAGAGATGTTTGTAGTGGCGATGCCTCGCCCAGAGGGAGGATCGACCGCTCATCTGTATTACATAGAGGAGGATACCTCTAAGGAGGTTGTGATTCCTTTAGATTCTATCCCAGTTGTCAGGGAGTATTCAGATGTATTTCAGGAGATACCAGGCTTACCACCCAGTCAAGAGATAGACTTCGTTATAGATTTGCTACCGGGTACGAGACCTATAGCACGTGCACCGTACCGTATGGCTCCAGCTGAGATGCGAGAGCTACGGGATCAGATAGAGCAGCTGTTAGGGCAGGGCTTTATTCGTAGGAGTACCTCACCTTGGGGCGCTCCAGTCTTGTTTGTTAAGAAGAGGGACGGTTCACTGAGGTTGTGTGTGGACTACCGAGAGTTGAATAAGGTCACGATACGGAATAAGTATCCGTTGCCTCGAATCGATGACTTATTCGACCAGTTGAGAGGAGCTTCTTTCTTCTCGAAGATTGACTTGAGGTCGGGATACCATCAGTTGCGTATCAGGGAGGAGGATGTCTCGAAGACTGCGTTCTTGTCGAGATATGGTTCTTATGAGTTTCGGGTTATGCCTTTCGGCTTGACCAACGCTCCAGCAGTGTTTATGGACTTGATGAACAGGGTGTTCAGAGATTTCCTCGATCAGTTTGTCATTGTCTTCATTGATGACATTCTGGTCTACTCTCAGACAGAGAAGGAGCACGCCGAGCATTTGAGGCAGGTTTTGCAGACACTTCGTCAGAACGAGCTGTATGCAAAATATGATAAGTGCGGGTTTTGGCTGAAGGAGGTCCAGTTCTTGGGTCACATTATTTCCGACCAAGGAATATCTGTCGATCCGGGGAAGGTGTCAGCGGTGAGGGAGTGGGGACAGCCCACGACACCAACAGAGATTCGTAGTTTCTTGGGCTTAGCAGGATACTACAGGAGGTTTATTCGGGGTTTCTCGGAGATAGCAGGTCCTTTGACACATCTTACTCGTAAGGGTGTGCCATATATCTGGAGTGATGCCTGTTAGTTGGCATTCGATGAGTTGAATGACAAATTGACCTCAGCACCTGTGTTAGCATTGCCGAGACCGGGAGTTGAGTATTTGGTTTACACCGATGCGTCTTTGCAAGGGCTTGGAGGTGTTTTGCAGCAGGAGAGACAGGCCATAGCTTATGCTTCCCGTAAGCTTAAGCCTCATGAGAAGAATTACCCCACGCATGATTTGGAGTTGGCAGCAGTGGTATTTGCCTTACGGATTTGGAGGCACTATCTTTTGGGGGAGAAGTTTCAGCTGTTCACGGACCACAAGTCCCTACAGTATCTGTTCACGCAGAAAGAGTTGAACATGCGGCAGCGTAGGTGACTTGAGTTTGTGAAGGACTACCAGTTCGACATCCAGTACCACCCGGGTAGGGCTAACGTGGTAGCAGACGCGTTGAGCCGCAGCCCAGCAGATGAAGTGGCAGAGGTATGGAAGGCTAAGTGGAAGGAATTGGGACACCAGGATGCAGTGGCCCGATCTTTCATGTCTGCGATGACCGTTACACCGCAGATTGTCACGAAGGTAGTACGGGCACACGCCGATGACCCGTTCTGTCAGGAGCAGATAGTTCGATTACTTACAGAGGGAGCCGAGTCCTATACCGTTAGCTCAGACGGGGGATTGCGCTTCAATGGGAGATTAGTAGTTCCGGAAGGGGAAGAATTGCGGCACGATGTGATGGCAGATTCGCACGGCTCACGGTTCGCGGTACATCCCGGAGGGGACAAAATGTACCAGGACATGAGACGCCAGTATTGGTGGAGCGGTATGAAGAGAGACATCGCTGAGTTCGTCTCGAAATGCGCCACTTGTCAGCTTGTAAAAGTGGATCATCAGAGACCAGCCGGATTGCTACAGCCGTTGGAGGTTCCGGTGTGGATGTGGGAGAGCATATCCATGGACTTTGTCACGGGGTTGCCTACGTCGCAGAGGGGTCACGACTCCGTTTGGGTAATTGTGGACAGGTTGTCCAAGGTCGCTCACTTCTTACCCGTAAGGACTGACTACACTACGGGACAGTATGCCCAGCTCTTCATTTCAGAGATTGTGAGACTTCACGGTGTGCCCCTGAATATCGTGTCTGACAGAGACAAGATATTTGTTTCGAGGTTTTGGGAGAGTTTCCAGGAGGCCATGGGCACAGAATTGCGGTTGAGTACGGCTTATCATCCGCAGACCGATGGGCAGACAGAGCGCACCAACCAGATGTTGGAGGACATGCTACGCATGTGCATTATTGACTTCGGGGGGTGGATGGGAGCAGTACCTTCCACTGGTGGAGTTTGCTTACAACAACTCCTATCAGTTCACGATTGGCATGGCTCCGTTTGAGGCATTGTACGGTAGACCTTGTCGTTCCCCAGCATGTTGGTTGGAGGTGGGGGACAACAAACTACTTGGGCCGGAAGTGATTCAGGATACTTCGGCAAGGATAGAATTGATTCGGAGTCGCATACGGGTAGCTCAAGACAGGCAGAAGAGTTATGCTGATGCGAAGAGATTTTTCAGGGAGTTCCAAGTGGGGGACCAGGTTTTGCTCAGGGTTTCTCCGATGAAGGGGATTATGCGATTCGGGAAGAAGGGAAAGTTGGCACCGAGGTATGTGGGGCCGTTTCCTATTATTGAGCGGATCGGACCCGTTGCGTATAGACTTGGACTACCGGAGCACTTGCATCGGATTCACGATGTGTTCCATATTTCCTCGCTGAGGAAATACCTTAGAGATAATTTGGCTCATTCGCACATTGCTGTGGAGGACATCGATCTCCAACCGGATAGCTCCTACGAGGAGGGGCCAATTGCTATTTTGGACCGAAGCGAGAGGAAACTGCGGTCAAAGATAGTCTCGTTAGTGCGTGTTCAGTGGCGACATAACAATGTCGAGGAGTCCACATGGGAGCGCGAGGATGAGATGCGCGAGCGTTATCCAGAGCTGTTTTTAGCAGGTACTTTCTAGTTTCGAATTTCGGGACGAAATTCAGTTATTAGGGGGGAAGTATGTAATACCCCGTATTTTTTACTATATTTATTTTGGGGATTAATTAATTAAATTGCGTATTAATTGGAAATTAATCCGGGTTAAAAATACTAATGTGATGCGAATTGGTATTTGATTATGTGCATATATGATTATATATGAACTTGGTATTATAAAATTTGTCATGGGATTTATATACGGCATTTTAGAAATTTTGTTGAGACGCGTGGGACCGCCGCGTCACGGTATATTATTTTGTTAATAAAAGTGAATTTAAAATCTATAATCCGTATGGTCGTTTTGAGTGCGCCAACGCGTCCGGAAGGGTCGAGATAGTCAGAAAACACTAGCCGGGGGTATAATTTGGGTCCCGGGGTATTTTTAGGCCATACCGGCAACTTAAAGGGTATTTTAGTAATTTGGTATTTTTGGGTAATTAAAAGTGACGAAAATTGAGAGTTGTAATCTGATAAGGAATTGACCCAACCAACCCTTTATTAACCCCATAAGCTACGTAGGTTATCATTTAGTCTTCCAACTCTCCCAAAGCAAACCCTAGCCACCATAGCCTTTTGGAGAAGAAAGCTTGGAGAAGGAGAGAGAGAGAGAGGAAACTCTGCAGAAACTTCATCAAACCAACACCAAATCCGGAATCAAACCAAGGCAAGTGATTTATTCCATTTAAATTCGGAGAATGCTTCTTCCATGTTAGATTTTTTCAAAAACTTTGTATGTTCTTGGAAGATAATGAAAAACCCATAAGATTGGAGTTATTAGTTTGAATTTTGGGATATAGGTTGCATGTAGAATGTTACTGGACGATCATATTATGTGAATTACTGCCTTTTGTAATACTAAAAACGGATTTAAGATGAGGTTCATGACTGTTCTTGAGAAAAATCAGAAAAACTAGGTTTTTGATGAAGATTGATCCATATGTAGCCTATAGTTGTTGAAATATTGATTTATGGACGTTAGTAATATTGTAGGATTGTTATATGACATTACTATAACGTTATATTTGAGAATCACACGTTAGAAATAAGTTTTGGGACGTTTTTACAATCTGCAGAACGAAGCAGTCCGTAGCCATACTTGTTCGATCGATCGATCGACATTCATCAGTCGATCGATCGACTAGATCGATCGATCGATATTCATAGGTCGATCGATCGACCTTCCCAGAATGAGTGAAATTTTCCTTAATATGATTTTAATGATGGAAACCCTCGGAGAATATGTTTGGAGACTTTGTGAATACCCTTAGCTTTAAGGAAGACCAGTAGGCATGATTATGAAGTGGGACTTTAATCAGAATGTAATTTGAGGAATTATTCTAAATAAATGAAATTCGTTATGTGAGATAATATTTGGGTTAATAGTACAAATTTGAATAAGTTGATGAAATAAGGTTTGGGGCAGAAGTAAAGACCTTAGGTATAAAGATATTATGGAAACTTAGTAGTCTATTCGAGATAGGTTTTAAGTTTAAGGAATTACGACGTGAGACGTGTCGACTATTTAAATTATATATTATCGGATTACTTGAAATATATAAGTTTGGGATAATGGTATAATGATGTAGAAAATACCTTATTAAAATGGTGATATCTAAGATGTGTGAATGCTTAGTATATAGTTTATGTGTATGACATACCTACCATACTTGCTATCACGGGAGGTTACGTTCGCTTAGGACCCTCTAATCCTTGTGTGCCTACGGGGGGGATATAGACTGGTACCTTGATGAACATAGGTCATAGAAAGACTTATTGTGATATTAATAAGTCCGCTGACCATGGGAGCGTAGGTATGTGCGTGACCCATGTGATGGTGACTGTGTTCGCCTCCACTATTTGTGATTTGTGTTATCTGAACTATTCCTGAGAGATTCGGAATATGTGATCCTTATGTACGTGATGTACCGGGATGGATAGCAGAGTATGTGTGCACCATAGCTTAGATCGCGGGGTGCTTGTATCGTATATTTATGATGTGAATAATATACATTAAAATATGGAAATCCTCATGTTAATGTTATAAAAATATTACGGTATTGTTTCGAGATATATAATGAGTTAGCTGATAGTTATATCAATGGCATAGTTAGTAACTGAGTTTACGATAAACCTCTATTAAATTACGAGCGTTGTTATGTTAAATTAACCGAGTAAAATGGGTAGAACCTTTGGTAGTCTAGCTAGTTACGTTGTCACTTAGCTAGTGGAAAGGGTAGTTATAGATGGGTACTTACGTTAGGAGTGCACAGTTAGTCGAGAGGTGAGAATTTAATGTGAGTGCACGTCCTAACATGTACTTTGCATTTAATGTTTTAAATGTTTTTAAAGCACTTGCAGGTTTTTAAAATGATTTCCACTTTCGGGCTCTGACCCATTTGCTTTCAAATATATTTTCTTGTAAAACCATTTTAGGTGCCCAGCCACAAGGACACCAAGCATAGGATTCTCATTCAGGTGACGAGCTGTAGCTGTTTGTGGAAGCTACAGGGATTTGCATGTAGACGCTTCTCTCATTTGGATTCCAATCTCAGCATCTATCAGTTGTAGGACATGTTGCCCAATTCAATTAGACATTTTTACATTTCAGTTTTCAGACTCTAGCATGTATTGCTCAGCGTTCAGTTTTAGTTATTTATTTCAGTTTACTTATCAGTTGTGGGATTTGTATTGAGGAGTTTTTCCTCCAGACTTTATTTACTCTATTGTGATGGTTATTCGTTTTACTTCAGTATGGTGAATGGTGTTATTTAGTTATTCATTGCTGTTGTTGCATGTTAATCAGATTTAATAAAATTTGGCACTTACTTTTTAAATACTAGGTGGTTAGTAATAATAAAACGTTTTCGACAGTGATGCTATTAACTGAGCCAACTTGGCATTTTGAATTAATTTTATAAAGGAGTAACTACCCGGTGTTTAATTAGTCGGGGTGTCACAACTTGTTGCATATGTAGTGTTACGTAATGGTGCGTTGCATCTATATATATTAGTATAATAATTGGCAAGCTCATAGTAATTCATTAAGATAAATATATAAGTGACTTAGTATTATGGGCGGCTATGGAATGATCACGAGGCTAAGTGTCGGGGTTTCCTTGTTTGGATTATTCCCTCGGCGTTGGGTCCCACCAATCGTGAAGTAGGTTCTTATAATATCGAGTCACATTTATTATTTCATAATTAAGTTTTTTTAATTAAAAGCGACAAGTATGGGCTAATTAATAATTTTGATTAAATAATTAACTCGCAGAAATATGTTAACCTTTTGGTAGGTTTGGGGACGTTTAGAAAGTCCGGATCAAGTTAAAAACTGTGGGAAAATGGTCCATTGTGTTAGTCCATGTGTTGGGCCAAGTTTGGGACTATTTAGGGCCTGTTCTGGCCTTTTTAAGTTGAGGCCAATTTAGGACCTAAGCCTAATTATGATTTTCCCTAATAATATAAGTTAATTAGTCTAACCCAAAACACATAATACACATTGGAGAAAACCTAGATACTAAGGAGGAAGAAGAGGGAACCCTAGCTCTTGTGATCAGGGGATTTGGAGCGTTGAATCATACAATCTCTTAGAGGCAAGTTTACTTTTTGTAGAAATTCCATTAGGTTTGGGTTATAGTGATAATCATGTATTGAAATCTGTTAATATGATTTAATAATCAAACTTAATTTTGTAATTACATTTAATTAAACTATAAACCCTAGTTAATTAGTTGAAGAACTCATGTAACCTAGTTGCTTGAATGTACAGATTGATATATGAAACTGAAACTTAATTATCTGTTATTGAAAAAAACCATTAGATCTGAATCATACATGTTTTAATCTTGAAAAGCTCTAAGTTAATTACATAAATTGATTTGAAATTGTGGGTTAATTCAATACATTCATATAAGGAAGATGAAGTTAGGTTTAGTTGCCTCAATTATGAAATTAAACCCTTAATCTCGTTATAATCTTTTTAAATCGTATAGAAACTTGTTTCCTACACTAATACGTTGATTATATGTTGGGAGGATGAGTCATTGTTGTTGTATAGAGGTTGTAGGTTATTTTGAATTGGGTTTGAGCCGCCATGGACGAAACTTGGGGAAGAGCCCAACACTGGACCGTCAGATCGATCCGGCCCAGGCTGATATTGATCTGGCCTGTAGGCTATCCCAGGGTAAATTTGGGGGACTTTAGGTTTGGGTTTTAAATTAGTATAAACTCAGGGACTATAAGAGAATTAAAATAAGTATATAAACAGTAGGTTTGGGGGACGATACTATTTTAGGAACCCTGGGGTTTGGGCTAAAATTTAAATTGATGGTTAATGTTAAACGTGTGTGGTACCATGAAATAAAAAGAGATTATCTTTGTAACCCATTAAGTAGGGTTCGTAGTTGATTTATTTGGATTATATGAAATCAATACCTAGGGTGGGTGGGTGTGTGTTCGTGGGTAACCTACCAGTGGGGATTTAATGGGACGCGTACGACATGACCGCGCATGGTATCCCGATGAGCGCATGGGTTTTAGCTAGGTCTTATTACCCTAATCCTATGTACTGAGGCACCTGTCTCCCAAGTTGGGACAATGGGGCCAAATCCTCTCGTATAGCCTTGGGTATGGGACCGTACGTTTGGTGTGATGGCATAGTGATTTCCCTTGTTATTTTGAGGCTACAAGGTTGGGACATCCTATAGCTATAACTAGTAGTGGCACAAGTGATCCCCAAAGGCATATGTGTAGGCCTTTGCACTTTGGATTCGGGCAGTGTATGGCCCTGTGCGATTGGATGTGAGTTGGGCATACTAACGGGGATTCTAGATTGTGTGATATTCCATTAGCTTATACATTGTGTTCTTTAGAGACGTATTTATGAAACTATTACTCAAGAATATTAAAATACGGTATACTAGAGATGTATATATGGAATTATAGAACGTTAAAGTAAAGAATACTTTATTAAAAGATGGAATCAGAGATTATAAATACCTTGCGGGTCTGGGTTTGGCATAGTATGTTTATACGTTGCTTGGGTTGGGATAATATAAAATAACTTGACTTCAAAGGAAGATATGTTTTTATTGTTATGGCCCATATGTAATGATATGTTTACATACTATAGCTTGCTAGGATTAGTCCTCTACGTGGAACTATTTTTCAGGTCCTAGGCCGTAATCGCCGCCACAGGCTTGAGTTATCATCGTTGGAGGGCTTTCTCCAGCACCACTACCATTTCATCTTTCCTAGGATGTCGGTGTCAAGCGTGTAGCTCGTTTATATTTCATTACTCTTTTATATTATGTTATTCAAACAGTGTATTATGTTATTTATTTAGTATTTTCGAGTCAGAGGTTGTATGAGATTCATTTATTTGAGTTGGTTTATGATTCAGAGATTAGATATTGGTTTATTATGAGTTATCACTGTTTTATTTAGTATTGTCATTATTCATATCGTTATTATTATTTATCTCGGTCATGGTTAGAATGTTATTAATTGTTTGACTCTTGTATTATTTATATTTAGAACTGATCAACCTAATTATGGATTTTACTAGGTGTTGTTACAAGTGGTTCGTCAAATTCGAAACTTCTAGGTTTAAGGGCCACGTTCGATGTTGGATTTGAGGTTACATCTGGAATGAAATGCTGGTGCGAGTTCTTAAAATGGACTTCGGTGTGAGTTCTCAAATCGATCTAGGTTCATTTGGGGTATACTGATTTCAAAGCAATAGATTGTGCAAGTTCTTAAATTGGATTTGTTTGTAACGTAATCTAGTATCTGATTATTAGAAATTAAATTGGATTTGATTTGTGTTTATTTGCGGTGTTCTGTAATATTGTTCCTTTTTCACTTGATTCAATTTTGATTATTTCGATTTGCGGTGTTGTTATTATTATTATTATTATTATTATTATTATTATTATTATTATTATTATTATTATTATTATTATTATTATTATTATTATTATTATTATTATTATTATTATTATTATTATTATTATTATTATTATTATTATTATTATTATTATTATTATTATTATTATTTCGATTATTATTATGTGATGATCTCAGATTGGTGTGTAGCTTCTGGTAGATGAAAGGAAGGTTCCTGGGATTGACTGGGGCAACAGGGGGTATGGTTGCCAGCCACCACATGTTTCTTTCTGGCTTTTTTCCTCCACGACTTGCTGGTGATAAAGGGGTAGAAGTCCGGTCACATAAGACTAAGAGGGAATAGGGGGTGATGTGATAGAGAGAAGGAAACATAAAAGAAAAGGTGAACAACTTTCGACTCCCTAACCTATAGCAATTAGAAGGTAAAAGTCATTTATACCAGGATCAGAAGATGAACATTCATTGCTAACACCTCCAATAGAGGACTCTGCAACTGGTTCAAAGGCACATGGGCTTCTTGGTGCTTTTGACACCACGTATAGGTAAAGAAGGTCAACCATATTCAGGTGATGGTGATTGTTTTACCTAGACATAACAGTTTTGAATTCCCCTTACCTTTGCCCTCAAAAAATCCCACTATTGTTGAGTTACCTCCATGGTAGCCCCCGGCCTATATTGGAATATGGCATCTATAACAGCATCTGCACCCCAACACAGCTCTCCCCCTGAAGACATATTCACGAGAAGAAAAAATGGACTCAGATTCGAGAAAGGTAAAATCCATACTAACAAATATTTGTGGAACGGATGATGATAACACTTATGACCTGGCCAAGTAGCTAATGAAAACGATCATAAGGCCTTTGCGTCAAGTTTTCCCTTGCACACAGCCAAGGATTTTGGGAGGAAGGGAAGTTCAAGATAAGACCATATAAGGAGTTCAAGTTGAGATTCAAATCAAGAAACATCAGATGGGAACCTATTAATGAGATAAATAAGCAGTTTTGACTACATCTTCTAACATTTAACATCAAGCGACCTAACTCAAAAAGGTGTATGTTCGGTAAACCTCTCTGAATCTGAACTCAAGAAGGTGCGTGTTCGGTAAATCTCTCTGTTGGGACGGGAGGCAAGGGGAGGAGTTGGTTAGGCACGTGATCGATAAAGGATGCCATTTAACCCAGAAACATATATCATGACCCATTATCACTAATATATATATAGATATATGTGTATATATATATATATATATATATATATGCATCAAATTGGCCACTAAACACTATATGAAAGAGTTTAAAGCAAAAGAAAACTTTAACTGGTGTGAAGTAAATCCACCTAACACAGTCCAAGTATTCAAGCCATTTCCAGTTTTATGTGTTTAATAAACCCACTAGCAGGTTCTCTTAGTTTTAGAAATTTTTTTCCAAAAGAGGGTGTCATTAGGAGTACGGATTTCCTAAAAGTTTCTATTCGTTGTTAAGTTCATAGGACAACATTTAACCATTAGGGTGTCTTTCTTTTTAGCCCAGCGATGTCTTATAATAGCAGCCATATACCATGTAGGAAGGTATTTTATCCCCTAACCTCCTTATTTCCTAGGTGCACAGACTAAGTTCCAAGCCACCTAAATACCACAGGTTTTTATGTCAGATCCACTCCACATATAGTTATGGAAAATATTCTCAATTTTCTTCATACAATTTTATATCTTATACTCTGCATGCTCTTAAACTCTATATATTTATTAATATTAAAATGATGAATTTATATCTATTAACACTTTATATAATTTCAGTCACAAATTCAATAATAAATAGCTACATATTGACGTATAGTTGCAATATATCTGTACTTCTATATATCCATAATTAGATGATAACAATATATAGCGTTATCAATATATCATTGCATGAACTACCTGAATATTGAACTATACAAAGAAGCAATTGAGATCCCAAATTATGTAAGATATACTACTGAGGGGAGATAACAGCTCTAAACAGTTGGTGCTTTCTGGCTTGTACTAATCAAATATACTCCTAAGGCCCCGTATGGAGACATTTGTCAAAGTATAGAAGAATGCATGATACATATCATGTATAAATGATGTTTATATTATCATGCTATGACTTGGTGGGATATTATAAAAAAGGGCATGATATAATGTGGTTTAACTGAGCGGAATGGAAAAATAGGATTCATGCAGCCGACCCCAACTAATTGGGGAAAAGGATTTGTTGAATAGTTTATTATCATGCTATGAATTATTTCCTGAAAAGCAAAATGAAAAAAATAAGATAGGGGCATAATACAGATGACATCTTCTAAGACATCTTCTAAAGAATAAGTTTACAATTCATTTTACTCTCCTTCGAAATTGAAATGAATCCGTAGTATAGAAGTTGATTTACCAGCCCTTCTTTAGATCCTTGGAAGCTATTTGGCTTTAATCTCTTAACAGCAACAGCTTTTCCGACACCTGGCTTTGACGGGGCATACGTCTTCTCATCGACCCAACCTTTGAATACCATTCCAAAACCTCCCTCGCCCAAAAGCATATCCAGTCTGAAGTTCCCTGTCGCACTTTTCAATTCAGTGAACGAGAACAATTTTAAATTCGGAATCACAATTTTCCCACTTGAAGGCACTTTGTGGACAACTCCCCCACATATTTGTTGGTCGATGTGCTGTTATCGCCAATGTTACTGTTACTTTTGGCATTCCCAGATGGCTTTGCATCAGTATAGCCTGAAAAAAGAGGGAAAAAAACAGATGAACATTTGATACACTACATGGGAAAAAAATGATAATTATTTTGTTTTTATTTCGGAAAAAAAACACAAAATATTCAAGAAGTGTATGAAAGATAGGTGAACAAGGAATCCACCCATACAAAACATGATGACACAATAAAAGAACAATGCAACAATCTCTAATGACAAACTGATCTCTTCCAATTATACATAATCGAAGAGAAATTATTATGCATATATGGATGCAATCCCGCATACAACCTAATCAATTCAATCTGTAGGGGGAGCCTAAAGGTAATCTTTTAATTAGAGATAACTCCCCCCCCCCCCCCCCCCCCCCCTAACAGAATAAAGTACAGAGCCAAACGAGCAGGCTCATCAGTTAGTTCGGACAAAGAGGCAAGAAGACCGCGAGGGACCAAGTTTGGCAGGGCTTGGGAGAGCTTTTATGCTCTATCGAATGACCTCACCGTGAGAACCTTCGAGGGAGCTGGTTTGGAGGATTGAAAAGCAAGGCAACGTTAAAGGTTTGACCTAACCATTCTAGATACACCTAGTAAAACATCCATGGACCACAACTTGAGAGAGCACATCTAGAGCAACCATGAATTCCATTTCACATTGGGCCTAGTGCCAAACACCCCTTTACCAAAAGTAACATCTGGCTTGAGTGATGTCACGCGTGACTTACCTGCTGTTCAATCCAAACTTGAGTAAATCATGGTGGTTTGGGGGGATGTCAGTGTGGATTACCATTATGACGACAGTTGCCTGACACATAGTACATCATCAAAAGCTGTCTATTGGTATTTAACGCCTATGACGTACGGGCATGTTGGCACATCTTCACATTTAATGCCAGTGACATAAAGGAACGAGGAGCGGTCTTTCACATTTATGGGGCCTCTGCCCACTCGAGTGAGTTTAGTGACTATATAGGCATCTTGGCCACTCTAAGAGAGGGAGAGTTTTTATGACCATTGTGATTTTCTGAGATTAAGGGAGAGAGAGAAGGAGTTATTACAAAACCAGGGCATTTATTCACCCACCATTAACACACTTCATCCGAACTTTTATTACCAAGAACCAAGCATTTATTGATCTATGACCCCTATTTGTGGGACCTTGGTGTTTGAGCTGCCTACCTAGTGTGTATCTATGAAGCGCTTGCTTTTCTCTCCCTCTAGCTGGGTTGCTTCAGAGGTTCATTTATTGGATATCATGAGTTATACACGAGAGTTTTTGTGAGTTCAATATAAAGTGTTTGATCTTATATACTTGAGTTCATCTCATCATTGTTGGTAACACCTTGTTTAGTGATTTATTGTCATATTAATAGAGGTTATGCCTCCGTTTGTATTATAACACCCCAGCCTCAAGAGGACCCCCCTCTTACACAATCAACACAAACTAACTAGGGTTTTAATATTTTCATTCATCTCTTTTCCAACTTAGGTTTTATTCTCTCAATAATGAATGTAAAAATAAAAGTGTCCTTTTAATATGTATGGATCGAAAAGAAAACGATATTAAAAAAATATATAAAACTAAAAAAGGGGCGGGTGAACAGGTGTGACCGGCTACCCAGCCCTCATTATGCGTCACTCTCCCCTCTTTGAAAGGCTTCAGTATAGGTCATATACTGTTGATAAACAGGAGCATCGATAGCTGAAAAACTAACTCTAAAAAACTAACAGCTGACCCATTTAATGAGATAGCGAGTGTACGAACCCGTCAGTGTAGACATGGTCTGTCACCATGAGATGGCAATGCTTGAGTGCTTAGAAAGAAGGGGGATAATAGGAATGTGATCCCCCACAAGTGGAGTTAAGTCGGCAATATTAAATGCATGGTGTATTCCTTGGACCGAGGAAAATCAACCTCATAAGTGTTGTCACTACAACAATGCATAACTGGGACGGGACCGTACCGAAGGAAATGAAGTTTGGGTGCACGGCCATGACACCACCCTTTCCGCAAGTAACCATAACCAGATCATCCACCTGAAAAAACAACAGTTGCCTATGAGGATCCACCTAATCCTTGTATGCCTACAATGTAGAGGCATGAAACGATATCGTTATGAATAGTGTCCATACAAACAGCAAGCAACTCTACCAAATCAAGAGCACAGCAGGATATGGGCATTAGTGGCGTACCACAAAATATAGAACCATATCCCTTGACAGTCTTTGGTAAAATCCCACTAAAAAATCCATTGACACATCCAACCAGGGCTTCTCGGTAATAGGCAATCACAGGTAAAACCCAGCATCGAATAATATGCATCTGCAAGTTACCAGATATAGGCATTGCTATAGGTATCGGAGATGGCCTTTACATCTCTGCATTGGAACCATGCCCCAGCAGATACGGTACCAGATATAGGCTGTAGTGTCTCACCTCATAGTCAACCAAAAGAACTCTCGTAATGTCACAGCCATATTACTGTCAAACCACGGACACAGGTACAGAGTCGTGTCACGGACACGCCCACACAATGAAGACTTGGAGATAAATAGTTAAAATTATTGTGCACTTCAAAAACAAAAATTAGTGGTCAAAATTAACATTGTCAGCAATTTCATATAAAAATATGAACTATATTGCAATTCACCTTTTTTATATCCACCAACTATGCAAAGATCTGTACTTTTGGAGGAATTCCATATTTCTAAATCATTTTATATGGTTAAACTACTGGGATATGGGAGAATCCACAAGAAAGAGAAGACCCTGGAAGAATTTCTAACCCAAGGCCTTTTATCTACGCTATCTTTTGTTAGGTTGAAATCCTAAACCAAACGAAGAAGGGTGATCCCTCTACTTTTGTATCATTAAGATTTGTTCTAACATTGAAATTCTAAAAATACTCAAGGCGACACCGAAGAAGTGAGAGCTAATGTGAGCATGCAGAGAAGCGCAAAAACAATCCTCTCTATAGAGGGAAAAAAAAAAGCCAAATTGATGTCCCCAACTCTATAATCCTCCCAAACATGAATTTCACCACCACTCCCAAATTGATATCAAATTCTATTAAGGAACAAATCTAACTTTTCAAAAATATGTTTTCAGTAGCATCGAGATGAAACTCTTCCAGTGACATTGGAGTACCACCCATTGGAATGAATTCCATATTTACTCCTAGCAACAAAACCCCAAAGATATGTTCCAAAAGAAACCTTCACAGCCATTTACTTAAGAGAGATAAATTTCTTTTACGAAAATTACCCACTCTCAGTTCCCCTTTCTTTTTAACTACACAGTATTTTATAATTTACCAAATGGTTTTTCCTTCCCTAACCTTACCATTCCAAAAGAATTCCTCATTATTTTTTCAACTGTCTTTGCAATTTTAACAAGGGTTCAAAAATATCAACAAAAAGTAAAACGGATTGCTACCTAGTAATAAATTAATCAAAGTAAGCCTCCCACACCTTGAAAAAAGTCATCTTCTCCTTCCATTTGATCTTGTCCACACATTTTCAATTATCCACTTCCCAAATGATAAACTCCCCTGATTTCCTCCCAACAGCATTCATATATAATCAAGCGATCAAGAACTAATCCCACTCAAGCTTATCTAGATGTTCTTCATCAATGTTCACTATCATCATAACACTCTTAGAGCATCTCCAACAGTTGTGTACAGATTGGTAGTGTAAAATAGGTGTAAAATTTCCATGCTTCAACACTAGTGTAAAAGCCTATGCCAAGGAGTGTTCACAGGTCGGTTCGGTTCGGTTCGGTTTTGGACCGTAATGCAAACCGAACCGATCGGTTCTGTTTTGGAAAAAGTTGGACCGAAACCGAACCGACGATGAAAAAAACGTCGGTTTCGGTTCACATCGGTTTTCGGTATTGGTCAGTTTTTTTTAGGCCGGTTTTTGGTTTGGTCGGTTTTTGAGGCGGTTAATAGTTTTTGGATATAAAAATAGAAGTCATTAAGGGTTTTTTAATATAAATATTGATGTCGGTTCGGTTCGAATAGATTTTTTCCTTGTCTAAACTATCAACCGAACCGACATGGTCGGTTTTTTAAATCCTTAAACCGTAGACCGAACCGGGCTAAAAAAAACTGTCAGTTTCGGTCCGGTGAGGGCCAAGGGCCTATTTATCGGAGAGCTTAGCTTGCTAACCAAGCTAAGACCCAAAAAGATTAAAAAGGGCAACTAATAACAAAAAATGACTCATTAGCCCCAAACATGCTTGGACACTAATTAAAGACAAAAAATAAAAGAAAATGACAATAATAGCCTAAACTAAAAATGAAAAATAAAAGATAGTCTTCTCCCGGACGCACAACCACGCGCCACGTGTCGCTATATATCCCATACACATCATTCTCCCCATCTTTGAAAGCTCGTCCTCGAGCTTGGAGGGTGACTCATCAATGCCACATGATATAAACCATGAAAAAGCTTCAGACCCCAATCAAAATCAACAAAAAGTGGGCTGCCCAAACTGGAATTAGTCCCATGAACGTGAACCTCATCAAAAATGGGTCTAATAAACCCAAATCCTGGCGATGTCCTTCTACGAAATCCGAGCAACCAAAAACTGACGACCATACACGCCTTCTCGACACTACAAGTACATGGTTACTACTTGGTGTGGTGGACCCTTGAATCTGATCGAACGAAAACTCCGGCGACCGCACCTTTGCGAGTAAGATGGCGAAACAAGCGGACTGATGGCGGCGACATTTCGGAAAACAGGACCCAAAATGGAAAATAGTCGTAAAATGGATCCCAATTGGGACGCATTTTTCATGGAAGTCATAAATTGTGTCACAAATAGGCCCTAGGACCAATTTTGACCGGATTTAAGGTCAAATAGGGGGTGGGGGATTGGATCGGAGTAGAGAGGCCCATTTTTGTTGGGTTTGATTATGGTTGGGCATAAATGAGTGGAGGAAAGGGGGAAAATAGGGGTGGGGCAGATTAGGGCTAAAAAGTGGAACAATAGAAGGGTAAAAAAATGGGTTTCTTGGCTGGAATTAGGGGGGGGGGGGGGGGGGGGGGGGGGGCTAGGGTTTTGGATGCTACTAGGATGGTTCTTGGAATTTATTTATTTTACGGTTAGGGTTTAATTTAGGGGTTGGGGGAAGGTAGGAGACGGTGTTTCATTTGTACGAGGTGGTGGTCGTGTGCAATAGGAGATGGAGGTGGAGGGTGGAGGGTGGAGGAGGCTAAAAGGGTTGGTGTCCCCCTTTCAGCGGTGATGGAATTTAGGGTTTCTATCCATCCGAGTCTCTTTTGGACATTTATCAATCTACCAATTGAAAGGTTGCCCGAGTTGCAATCACAACTCGATACCCACTTCACGCACCACGACGAACACCAGCTCTATACTAATTTGATGTGAATCTAAGAATGCGGAAGCGTTATTATTACACTACACAACAACTATAACTGCACAACAACTATTGACTACACAACAAATAAGCGTTATTATTACACTACACAACAACTATTAACTACACAACAAATAAATCTAAACTAATGAAATGGGTTTCTTTCTCTCTCTATTCTCAATTCTCAATATTCAAGTGTGTCTACAAATGAGGGCCAAGGGCCTATTTAGAGGAGAGGTTAGCTTGCTAACCAAGCTAAGACCCAAAAAGACTAAAAATGGCAACTAATAACTAAAAATGACTCATTAGCCCTAAGCGTGCTTAGAGACTAATTAAAGACTAAAAATAAAAAGAAAATGACAATAATACCCTAAACTAAAAATGAAAAATAAAAGATAGACTTCTCCCGGGGGCACAACCATGCGCCACGTGTCGCTATCTATCCCATACACATCAATTTATGTCTTATTGATCTTTTATGTTTTACACATAAAGTTGAAAGATATCATTAGTGTAGTGAAAGCTTACTTTACACATAGGATTTACATTAATATTATACACTACCATTGGAGATGCTATTAGCCATGTTTACTTTCAATCCCGGCAAATGACCAATTATCAGAAATTCCTAATTGATTTTGAACTTGCCTTCCTCCCCAAAAGCAAAAATATAGTGCCATTGTCATATAAAAGATGCAATCTCCCTAATAGAAAATCTTTAAATTGAACCGAGTGGTTGTAACCCGCGTGGTTCATCATGGAACTTAGCACGCCACTATAAAACAAAGAGTGGGGATGGGTCCCCGTGTCTCAATCATATGGAAGCAACGAACTTAACCCCTTGGCCTACTGTTCATCAAAAACAAAATAAAAATCTTGTCTCAAGCATCCTTTGATCCATGACCTCAATCTATTTCCAAAATCCTTCTTTTCACAACAAAATCAATAAATCTCCAATCCATATGATCATAAGCCCTCAAAATAATTTTAGAAACAACACCTTCTTTATAATTATACCAAAATTCTTCCACCACCTCATTGACTACAAAACTAAATCCAAGATGTGTCTACCTCCCATGACTCCTCTTGCGCAACATCAATGGTTTCCCCATAACCTCTCTCAATCATATGGACAATACCTTGGCCAATAATTTATGAAGACTAGTGGCAAGACTCACCAGCCAAAAATACGTATCTTCTAAAGATGGCACTTTTTAGGGTATTAAACACGAGCAGGTCATATTGGTAGGTGCACTTACCACATCATTTTGGGAGGAAAATAATCCTAAAACCCATTCATGATGCCTTCTTTTAAGAATTCACAATCTTATTTTAACCCTGCCATAATAATCCGGGATATGGGTTTTATCTTCCTCACAGTCAAAGAGGACCCACATAACTTCATTTCAAATTGTCTTCCCAACCATGTCCTCTTCCCATCACTAGTTGAATGCAATCAAACCCTCAACTCCAAACCCAAGATTCTATTTTGTGTATATATCATACGAAAACCTGCCACCTCAACAATCTTTTCTTCCCTATCCAAGAAAACACCCTCCACAACCTCAAGCTTAGACATGAATTTGTTGGTCTTTCTATAACTACCTATTTTATGGAACAACTTAGTGTTATTTTTGTGATAGAAATAAAATTTCATTAATAAAACACTATTACAAGAGAGGACAGCACGTCCGCCCAGGGAAGTACAAAATAGCCCTAGACAATGAAAAGAGGGCTTATAACAAGATCAATGAAAACAGCCCTGCCCCAAAAAAGATTATTAAATAACCCTATAAACAATTGTCCCAAGAAGAATTCAACAAAAGGAAAGGAAATCTGACATGAACTACACGTCAATGACCTATAAATCAAGACAATATGAATTCTAGGGAGAGAAACAAAAGAGTTCTTATATTTCAAGAATTGGAGAAGTGAGTATAAAATGAGAATACTAGCCTATTTATAGTAGAGATATTATTTGCTAATCAAGTAAAAGCTAAAATGACTAAAGGACCAATTAAGAAATAAAAGAATACCTAATTAGTCTCAAACATGCTTGGCAACTAATTAAGGAATGAAAAGGCCTAAAAAGAACTAAAAATATAAAATACAATGAAAATAAAAGGAAAATAACAATGGATTCCCATCAAAATCCTGCACACTCCTTTCCCAGAGATGCCCAAGAAGTAGATGAGAATTTGATTATTTCCCACAGACCCTCTTTCTCCACTTTTCGACCTACAAAATACGAGAATTTCCTTATTCCCAAATGTTCCAGAACAAAATCAAGACCACACATCTCCAAATCTATCTCCGTTTTTTGTACCCTTCTTTACACCCTTCACCTTATAATTACATGAACCATTCTACTTCAAAATTAGTCCTTCAAACTTGTTTTCCATATCAGTTCTTTCCCTTTTTAGTACCTCGTCAATCCTTCCAATATGCTACAAAGGGTCTCTTTCCTTTATTCCATTAGAATCCACATTGTTCTCAATTCTCACCCCACCCAGTGCCGGCCCTAGATTAAGGCCAGCCTTGGGCCCCACAAATTTGGTTGTCCCCATATTAATATAGTTACAAATTTGTACGTATATAAACGGTTGATTTGAAGAACAAAGAGAGAGAGAGAGAGAGAGAGAGAGAATGGCTCCTATGCGGGAAGATACTTACGGGACATTTACGGGACAAAACCAAACGGCACCGTTTTCACCATTCTCCCCGAAGTCAAAACCGTATCAGCCCTAGCATCCCAAATCAAAACCGTATCAGCCCTAGCATCCCAAAATACAAATCCCACTTCACTTCAACAAGCTGCTACAGACTGCCCAAAACCCACACAGACCTAGCACCCCAAAACCCAAATCCCACCTCTTCCCAAACCCATAGGGGGTATATTAACACTCCCAAGTTGTTGAGGAGCAAGAACTTATGTGCCTAAGAGACTTTGCGATGTGATCACAATAAGTGACTTTTCCGGGGGTGAAAGTGCATGAGCGTGACCCTCAATAAATTTTATGACTATATATGTGTCCGAATTTGTCATCTTGACACGAAGTACCGTTTTACACCCCTCTCTCAATGATCCCCAACGCCTTGATGTTTCGACATCCACTACTAATAAACTCTTTCCTTCAATGAAACATACGTACTCCTTCCTATAAATTTCACCACTCTTTGTTTTCTTCGTAGACCAACTTCGCACACTAAACCCAGCTTGTTTTGCGTATTCATTGTAAAAATCTCTAACATCATCTAAACTTTGAAAGTCTTGACCAATTTTAGGTTTTACCTCATCAGCGACTTGAGGGTATACACATTGTTCTCGTCGTCACTCTCGACATTATCGTCACATATTCTCCTTAACCTCTACTCCAAACTCAACATTCTCCCCATTTGGTACTTCCAATTCAATATTGTCAGTCATAATCACCCACATTCATTATATGAACCTGACATAAAAGTTGAAAAGAATCAGTAGGCTGTTTTAACTACCAAACATCATAACCAATAAATTTAATTTCAGAAATAAAAATAGCATCATATAAGGCTTAATTGAAAAAATGCAATCAAAAAAATAAATAATTTAGGTTTTCGTAAGAAAAAAAATTACCTAAGATTAATTTGCAGCTGGGAAGAGGTGGGATTTGGGTTTGGGGTGATAGGTCTGTGTGAGTTTTGGGCGGTCTGTAGCAGCTTGTTGAAGAGAAGTGGGATTTGTATTTTGGGGTGCAAGGGCTCATACTGTTTTGATTTGGGATGCTAGGGCTCATACGGTTTTGACTTGGGGAAGAATGGTGAAAATGGTGTGATTTGGTTTTGTCCCGTAAGTATCTTCCCGCATAGGAGCCATTCTCTCTCCCTCTCTCTCTCTACATATATATATATATATATATAAACTTTTAAGTTCCAACCAACTAGTCAATTTTGTGAACCAAAAAAAATAAAGTCCTTCCCAATTCTCAATGCCAGCTCACTCATTCATTCATTTCATTCAAGTACGGTTCTCTCTCTCACTCACTCAAATTTCTTAATCTCTTCGTCTCTTTGGGCTGTTTTGTGGAAGTAGTGACATTGTTTAAAGTTAAACGTTATAAAATTTGTAATAAGAAGTAAAAAGATGTCCAAACTACAGAATAATTGAGAAAACCAAAGGTTTGTACGCTGCAAATATACTGTGAGATAATATAAAAGAGAATGAGAGAATATTGTATATGAATTGATATGAACAAGTGTTACAAGAGAGACTTATTTATAGGAGAGTTGAGGGGGCATAAGGAAGAAAACAAGAAGAGGGAATTAAGGAGAGGGAAACATAAAGAGGGAACATTGAGGGAAACATGGAGAGGGAATTATATATATATATATATATATATATATACTAACATCCCCCCTCAAACTCAAGATGGAGAAGTGTTGGACAACTTGAGTTTGGTAACTAAGTCTTGAAATCGTCCTGGAGGATAAGTTTTGGTGAAGATATCGGAAGTCTGGTCAGCGAAAGTGACGGAGAGAAGACGAATAGTGCCACGTAAAACATGTTGACGAACAAAATGACAATTGTAAGAGGATAGTTTAAGTATAGATGGAGGTGTAACCCCTATAGGTATAGTGATAATAGTTAATCGGAAATATCCTTGATGATCACAGGATAAACACACAAACACAATATATAATAACAACTCAGATTGAACTCGCAAATCTCTCGTGTATAACTCAAATAAATAACAAAGGAAACTCAGAAGTGACCCATTCAAAGATAGAGAGAAGTAAGCACCCTAGATACACCTTGGCAAGCAGCCAACACACCAACAAACTCTGATATCTCTCTAGTTAGCTATTAAAAGCTTCACAATAAATGACAATGGTGGGTGAGTAAAAAAAATCTTTGGTTTGCAATAACTTGTCTCTAATATATTCTCTCTTTTTGTAATAATCTCCAGCAAGAACTCTGGAAAAAAGAACCCTTCTCTCAGAAGTGGTTGAGATCAATAAATAGCCCCCACACCACTCCCGAGGTGCCTCAGTCTTTCGCAACTGTGAACGACATCCCCCCATACTTTACGTCACAAACATTAAATGCCTGACGGACTAGCTAGTCCTACGTCATAAACATTAAATGCCAAGACATGCCTTTTGCCCAACCACTGTGCGTCAGACGACTGTCACAACAGGGGTGGCTCACCAAACTGTCTGACAGCCCCAATACCACAATGGTTTACTCAAGTACGGATTTGGGCAGTGTTTAGTTGGCTGGTGACATCGCCTAAAGTAGATGTGACATTTGGTAGAGGACTGTTTGGCTCAAAACTCAATATGCGATGGAACTCAAGGCTACTCCGCACAAGCTTCCACGATGAAAGGTCTCTCGATGTTTTACCAGATGTATCTAAGATGGTCACGGCAGGCCCTAATGCTACCTCACTTCTCAATCGTCCAAACCAAGTCCCTCTGAAGTTTGCACGGCGAGGTCATTAGATAGAGTATGAAAGCTCTCCCAGGTCCTGCCAGGCCTGGTCTCTCGCGAGTATCGTTTTACTTCACACTGAATACTACAATCGTTACAGCATTACAATCAATGTTAAAGGTGCAATTTAACTAAGTCAGAACAAAAAGATAAAGGCTGAGCTCTCTCGGCAAGTCTCCTCACTGGGCTATGTCACTGCGCTGCAATGCTGAGCAGCCTAGTTGAGCTTTCTCACTGCCTTCATGCTGCTTCCTTCCCTTGAGTCTCTTTTGTTAATTGGGCAGGCTTTATCTAATTCAGAGATTATTTTCAATCCCCTCCTACAACAATCAATCTCAATATGTTTGGTTCGTTCACGAAAGACGTCATTGTGAGCAATCTGAATAGCACTTTGAATAGCACAACAAAGGACAGTTGCAGTAGAGGAAGAGACTCCCATTTCTTCAAGTAACCAACGAAGCCAAAGAAGTTCTTGTGTAGTATCAGCAAGAGCACGATATTCAATTTTTGTACTCTATCGAGAAGTGACGAACTATTTCTTGCTTCTCAATGAAAAAAGTGGGTCACCTACTGCCTACCAATTGGAGATATAAAGTAGCATCACTGAGCAGAGTGCCATCAAAAGCAGTGAGTTTAATAGTGAGATCAATAGAAGTAGGAGTTGTTTGCAATCAGTAAGACTCGCGCGAGCTAAAATATCGAAAGAGTATTTAACTTGAGAAATATAGTATCTCTTGGCATCACAAAGAACTTCAAGTCCTAAAAATAGTTGAGTCGGCCAAGATCCTTTATGTCAAAATGGCGACTAAAAGAGGCTTTGAGATCAGTAATACCTTTAACATCATCCCCAGTAATGATCATGTCATCCACATATAGCAGAATAAGAGTAGTACCAAAAGTGGTTTTGCGAATAAAGAGACCAGGGTCATAAGAACTTGTAGTGAATCCATATTTCTGAATTGTGGAGCTAAATTTGGCAAACCAAGCTCAAGGGGCTTGCTTGAGACCAAAGAGAGCCCAACAAAGCTTGCAAACATGAGATGATGAATGAGTATAACCCGAAGGCGGTTTCATGTAAACTTCCTTGATGATAGGAGAAATCGCCCATAAGTCGTTCTCATACCAGCAAGTCAAGTAAAGAATAGAAATAAAACAAGTAAAGAGACATGAACACAAAATATAGAGTGGTTCAGCCTCTAAAATAAGCCTACGTCCACTGTGTTGCTCCACTCTCATTATATTCATATCGTTGTTGTACAAGTTTACAATGCCACAATGGGCGTACAAGATAGATGAGAGAGAAGAATACATGACTGTAGCGATTCCGGGAATGCCGGAGATATGACTACGGTGTAGGTGAGTAGCCCCCAAGCTGTATGTTGAGGTTGTGTAAAGAGAGTTTGGCAAGGCTTCGCCAGGTATTGTCGAATCTGACCTCGATGTAGGAAAAATGAATCCGGGTCCCCTATCCCGAGGGGTTGACCTCTATTTATAGGTGTAGATGTCGTACTGCTGTTGTGAATAAAGAGGGGTTGCGGTCCGTTAGATGAATAAATTAGGGTCGCGCCTTACGATGTGGGGCCACATCTTGTGCTAGAGAGGCTGCGGCCGTTGATTGATGAGGCCGGGGGCTGCGGCATGTATCCAATAGGTGAAAAGGCCGGGGCCTACAGATGATAACACTAGTGTTAATGGTCCGCGACAATAGGTGCAATATCTGTCATATCAATAAGCCCCCAAGTCATAGTGCCAAGATATTGCGATTGGGGTTGCGGCTGAGTAGTCCAGTCCTCTCAAGGTGCCGCGGTACCTCCAAGGCAACGCTTCATCTTCTCGCGCCCTCTTATGTAAATTGTTCCGGCCATGGACTTCATTACGTTTCCCCAAATCTTTGAGAGCATATCGATAGCCAAACTCTGTTCGTTCGTCCTCTTGCTTTTTCCGGCGACTTTCGAAAGCTGCGTGTGGCGGTTTTGAGGTGTTTTGGGGTGGTTTGAGGCTGAGCATCGTTGGTTTCTTCGTTTCTAGGTAATTTTTTCAATTACCAACCTCGTTAATAGCTTTTTCAATTCATAATTCAATAATTCATCAACTGAATTTCTGCATTTCTGAATTTGTCTTTATGAATCACCCAATCTTGAATTATATCTACCAAACTTTCTTGAATGTGTTTTTATTGAATTGCAATCATGTTTGTTGCTTGAATATGTTTGTTTCTCCCAATTTCCCAACTAAAAACCCATTTGAATTCACGTAGTTGTTTGGATTTGTCTGAATCAATCTTCAATGAACTTTGTTACGAAGTTTGTTGGTTTGGGTTAGACTTTAGGATTTCTGAACTAGGTAACCCATTATGTTCTTGACGTTCTTGAGAAGGACTCTTCGTATTCTAGGGTTTTTGATCTTTAAATTTACCCAGACTAAATACTAACCTGTTTGAGTGAGTAGCCGCGGAGTGACAAAATCCCTTTAGTTTTGAGTGAGTAGCCGCGGAGTGACATTATCCCTTTAGTAAATTAAGGTTGCTCTGAGTGAGTATAACCTTCCAATAGTTTAAGAAATATCTGCGGCATATAGTTAATAAGGGTTGTTGCTAATATTAAATAAAGGCTGCAGCATGTAGCAACTCTTGGGTTCTCAGATTATAGTTCGCGGCATTTTAGCCCGACAATCAACTTCTAAGGTTTTTAGAACCCAACACTTGTACCTAGCCAATATTGCTAACATTTCTATTTAGCTCTTTTTCTCCTGTCGCGGCCTCTGAGAGGCCTTAATACCATACTGGCTGCGGCACCTAACTGCGGACTCTCTGCCTTTCAGGTATTGCTGCAGCCATATGAACTTTGACCTAGACGAATTTTTGTGAGGGTTTTGGGAAAAACATTTTGGAGCCTCTCCTCCAGAACTTCCTTCAGTGCCTCCTTTGAAGTCAGTAGGGCCTTGCCAACTGAAGGATTGCCCTAACTGTGTGGTATTAACTTCAGATTCAAATCCAGACTCCGCAGCCATGGAAGAAGAGGCCAATTCTAGCAATCAGCCAATGGACGTAGATGATAATGCCGCGGCAGGGGGTGCATCTAACGCTAGGGACGAACCTGCTGGCACATTTGGGAGGGCTAAGAGACCTCCTGCTGCACTTGCTATATCCGCAGCATTATGACCCAAGAATAGGTTGATCAGGTAGCCGAGGCCTTCGAGTTTCCTGAGGGTTTGATGTGCTCAGCACCTGCCGCGGAGCAAAGGCCATGCACGTGACTTGCTAACGATGGGGTCTGCTTCCCCCTATACGCTTTCATTTACGGGCTGCGGCTACTTGTCCCTGTTCCCATTAGAAGAATTTTCCAAACCATGAGGTTAGCCCCAACCCAATTAGATCCCAACGGCTGGAGGGCCATTCTTTCAGCTATTATATTATGGGACAATCAATTCAAGAGAGACATTACTCCCGCGGAGTTTTTCCACTTATACCGCCCAAAGGAAAACTCCGTGAAATTTGTTGGGTATTACTACTTTTCTGTCCGCGGCACAGATGAGACCCTTTACTCTGATAGGCCTACCAGTGTAAAGAACTGGAAGGGCAAATACTTCTACATTTCTGGAGAAGGGTGGGAGATCCACCCTGAAGAGAGTGAGAGGGAGAGATCATTTAGGATGCCGCGGCAATGGGTGTGTCCCTCCAAACTAGGTACCTTTTCAATTATAGTCGTGTCCCCTCTTTATAGTGGCATATTATTCTCCACTTTACTTCGGTACTAACCTTTGTATTTTTCTGCAGCTCTTTGACAATTTGCAGCTGAGTAAGCGGCAAGAAAAGAGAGTTGGAAGGGCCGCGGCAGTTCCTGTTGAGGAGAAGTTCAGCACACTTGCAACTTCTGCCTCTATCTTTGAAGCGGGCTACTTCCCCAACAAATCTATTCCCAGAGAGATGTCCGCAGAAGGTAATAACTATCAACAATTTGTTCCGCGGCAATTATTTTTAAACCAAATTTTTACTGTTGCATTTCTTCTTTCAGGTGAGGAAGTTGATAGGGAACTCTTGGCTGCCCAACTGGCAGAGATGGAAGAGGACGCAACTGTCCTTAATAACACTGTTAGGCACAGGTAGAGGTCCAAGGCCAAGGCTCCTGCCACGGTCCCTTCAAGTGACCAAAATCCACCTGCCGCGACCCAAAATCAAGCTGCGGAATAAACTATCCCTGCCGCACCCTAACTCCAAGTTGAGGAGTTGGACCCTCACGAGAGGCCTGAGGGTACTTTCGATGATGATATTGGGGCCAATCTGGCCGCGGCAGGGCTGATGTCAACGTTCGAGGGTCCAATCCATTCAAATTCTCCCCCACCACCACCAATTGTTGCAATTAATGCCAACCTGGCGCCTCCTCAGTGCCGTGCCAGTGTTGGTCTTGATGGTCGTTCGCGGTCCCAGATTAGGCAGCCCAACCCTGAATTCTCTTGGGACACGACCGCGAGGGCGGCCCGCAGGATGGAGGATCCCAGACGCCGCGGATCTTGATAAACTCGTGGATGAAGACCACGACGACTTGGAAGATTATGGTCTCCACAGTATTTTGAGGGTAAGTGCAAGTACCTTCTCAGCTCTATTTTTACATTTCGTATCTTGCTCCTAACTTTAACTCTCTTTTCAGGCCGCGAACGCCGTGATTTCTCAGAAGAGGAAGTATGAGGCCTTGTATAAGCTGAAAGAGGCTGCGGAGAGGGTACATGCCGCTGACCTGGAAAGTGCAAGGAATTCTTCATTTGAAGCTGGCAAAAAGCCTGCTGCCGCGGCTCTTCAGGCAGCTCAGATGAACCTTGAAGCTACCGTCAAAGCCAAGGAGGAAGCTGGGGAAAATTTTAAGCAGGCTGCGGAATCCCTCAAGGTCTCCCAATCTCAGACTGCGGAAGCTGCACAAGCTGCGGAATTTTCCAATAGCAAGCTTGGACTTCTTCAAAAGAAGTACGAGGAGTTGGAGACCAAGGCTGCCAACAATGCCGAAGCCCACGCCGCGGCAATTAAGAAAATGGAGGGAGACCATGCCGCAGCCCTCAATTGGTCATTGACAGCACTGTGGAGTCATTCAAGGGCTCCAAGGACTTCTACCTCATCAACAATAGAGCCTACCTCCGCAGCTACCAAGAGCTCAGGCAAAGAGTTATAAAAAACTTCCCAGAATCTAAAGAGAGAATTCTTGCCTGGGGTCTTGATGATGTTGAGCATCAGTAGTGCGTGGATGAGGTCAAGGCCGCGGCAGAGGAAAGAGTCAGGTTGAGGGCAGAGGCTGAGGCGGCGGCAGCTAATGAAGAGACCATGACGGCTGAGGAGGGAGATGAAGTTAACGATGCTGAATCTTAGGGTTGCGTCCCTCTTTATCTTTTTGTTGCCTCTTTGAATGGCTGCGGCCTTTTGTCTGTAATCTTAACACTGATCTTTGCCAAGGTTTTTTGCTTCGAACTTTATTATCAAGGCTACGGCCACCTTTGGGAATCAATGGTTTCTGTATATCATTTGCATGCTTTATACTTCCAGTGCTTCAAAACTTAAATTCTTGCTTCCTTGCTTGATTGAATGTAGACTAATAGATTAAGGCCGCGAAACCATAGTATAAATGTTTTCTTCTCATAGGCCGCGACCAGATTTCTTTGCCTTGGTCTTTCCACTTGTATTCTTGTATATTGTTGCATTCATGATTGTTTGAAAGTGGCTGCAGTCTCTTCCTGAACAGGTCCGCGGAACCTTTATTGAATTTTGTTTAATGATAACTCTTGTACCTTTTAGCAGTAGGCTGTGTTTGTATTCTCATAGCAATGGTGGATATTGGGGAACAAGTCCCTTGCCGTAGACAATTAAGTCTTTGAACCACTGCAATACTTGTACCCATGTTTGTGGCTGCGGCTAAACTTCTTCTATTATAACTTCCTAGTGCTTAAAAAGCCTTGTTCGACCCAAATGACAAGGCTGCGGCCACATTGATAGGGTTGCGGTGCCTTTCAGACCTTTGCCAAATTGATGACAGCATGTTGGGCTGAAGCCATTCCCTTTATGTAACTTTGGCATGCTTCATGATGACAGCTACATAGCATCCTTTAATTGCTTCGATTGCCTTTCATGGCTTTCCTTTAGTCGCTTTTATTGGGTTATTTTCAGCCCTTCCCGGGTTAGGTATTATGAAGTTCCCCCAAGCTATGTTTGGATATATATAAAGCCTTCCCAGGCTACAATAGGATTATCCGCAAACAATTAAGTCTCTGGCCCTTGTGGGTTATTTTCAGGCCTTCCCGGGCTAGGTATTACGAAGTTTCCCCAAGCTATGTTTGGATATATATAAAGCCTTCCCAGGCTATAATAGGATTATCCGCGGACAATTAAGTCTACGGCCCCTGTGGGTTATTTTCAGGCCTTCCTGGGCTAGGTATTATGAAGCTTCCCCAAGCTAATATGAGATCACCAAGTTAATGATGTTTCATCTCTATCCACCAAGTTAATGATGTTTTCCGGGGGAGTAAACTCCCCGGGCTTATGACTCATCCCGAAAGATAAGAACGGGCATTGTGAGCCCTTATGAGTGATGTTGCATACCAATTTAGATAACTGCTCTCAATAGTTGCTCTCACCATTTTAAATTGTCACTTGCTTTCGGACAATCAGGCGTCTTGACGGCCGTTGTGGGCCCATTTAGATATTATCATTCCCAATATAACATATTCTCTTGAATCGAGATCTGTTTAAGATAAAATGGTCTTTTATAAGATAACATTTCGTGGAAATGAGAATCAAAACATGGCACTATAAGAGTGAACTTGATTTCATATATCTATTCATATATATATATATATATATATATATATGACTTTGTAAGGACAATACAAAGTTTAATTTAAAACAGTGCAAGAAGAGTTTCACTGAAAAATAGAAACAGATGAAATATAAAACATAAGCATGAAAAATGGGCACGTGGACTGTCAGACTAGGCTGGTCCCTTAGGCATCCTTGAGGAAGCGTTGCAGCATCCCCTGCCTTATGAGCCTCTCAATTTCATCTTTCAGAGCATAGCACTGCTCAGTGTCATGGCCGTGGTCCAGATGGAATTTGCACCACTTGGCTTTGTTCCTCTTGTGGAGTGGAGCTTTAAGCTTCTCTGGCCACCTCAGCAGTTTGTCCACTTTTATGGACTCAAAGACATCTTCAACTGGGAAGGCCAATGGGGTGTAGGACTCAAAAACCCTTTCTGCCTTCTCCACTTTCCTTTTCTGGCTCTTGCTGGCTACTTCTGTGGATGGAACTCCTGGTATTGCCGCGGCAACACCCACGTTGGATGAGGCTGCGGCCTCTAGCATGAGAACCCTCTGGGTCAAATAGTTTACCTGGATTTGGAGTGAGGCATGACTGTCGTAAAGATGGTTGAGGTGATTGTACAGCTACACAATCTCATCTTTGACTTTTGTGCTCTGGCTGGATTCTCCTTCCATTTTCTGCTTTGTTAGTCTTTACAAAATATATAATTTGGGACAAAACTAGTAGAAGTGAGTAATCACAGAAATATTGGATTAACCAAGTAGGAAGTCGGGATGCATGGTTTGCACTTTTGCATAATACTACTGATGAGGCCGCGGCCAGTAAGGCACATAGGTGTACTACCGTGGCCTTTGAATGATATTCACCAAGGTTGAGCTGAAGACCACTTGAGTCCTTTCCACGATGATTTGAAGCTGTTGTAATAGAACCGCACTAGTAAGGGCCGCGACAAGGAAGACAGTTGAACTGCCAGGCCGCATCCCTGTCTAGGCAGTAACGGGAGCATGCCCAAAATTGAAACCAAGAAATTGAGTTTTTCTCCCGAAACACGTGAGGAGCGATCCTACTAAGGTCTATCCATGAGAGAATATCCCCAAGGTGCACCAAACAGCACAATTCTAAGGATAAACCCTCGATCATAGGCCAAGAGTCGGCAAAAAGGGAGTAAATACAATCCTTACCTAATCATTCATCTTAAAGGGGCTAATGCCCATCATGCTTTTCAGCATTATCCAGATGAAATGATATCACAGGGGTATGTAAAATAGATCTAAGGTCATAAAATGAAGACCCATGAGCAGATCTGAATATATAAAATACCCGTTTAAGGGTGTAAATATAACATAGAGCTCAATAACCAAAATTTACTCATGAGATGATGATCCAAAGGATCCCCATGAATAGAATAAGGTGTTTTAAGAACTCGAAACATAGAGAAACAAGATTGAAATATCATTGATTCCCACGGACGGCGCCAGATTGATGATACGAGAAATCGCCCATAAGTCGTTCTCATATCAGCAAGCCAAGTAAAGAATAGAAATAAAAACAAGTAAAGAGACATGAACACAAAATATAGAGTGGTTCGGCCTCTAAAATAGGCCTACGTCCACTGTGTTGCTCCACTCTCATTATATTCATATCGTTGCTGTATAAGTTTACAATGCCACAATGGGTGTACAAGATAGATGAGAGAGAAGAATACATGGCTGTAGCGGTTCCGGGAGTGCCGAAGATATGACTACGGTGTAGGTGAGTAACCCCCAAGCTATATATTGAGGTTGTGTAGAGAGAGTTTGGCAAGGCTTCGCCAGGTATTGTCAAATTTGAACTCGATGTAGGAAAAATGAATCCGGGTTCACTATCCCGAGGTGTTGACCTCTATTTATAGGTATAGATGTCGTACTGTTGTTGTGAATAAAGAGGGACTGCGGCCCGTTAGATGAATAAATTAGGGTTGCGCCCTACAATGTGGGGCCGCATCATGTGCTACAGAGGCTGCGACCGTTGATTGATGAGGCCGGTGGCTGCGGCATGTATCCAATAGGTGATAGTGTCGCGGCTTACAGATGATAACACTAGTGTTAATGGTCCGCGGCAATAGGTGCAATATCTGTCATATCATTCCTCAGTAAGATCACCGTTAAGGAAGGCATTCTTAACATCCATTTGAAATAAATTCCACTTGCGAGTTGCAGACACAACAATAAGACAGCGGACTAAGGTCAAGCGAGCAACAGGGGCAAAAGTTTCTTCATAATCAATGCCATACTTTTTAGTGTATCCCTTTGCAACCAGACGAGCTTTGTATCGTTCCATTGAGCAATCTGAACGAGTTTTGATTTTGTAAACCCATTTGCATCCAATAGTACGCTTTCCAAGAGGAAGATCAACAAGATCCCAAGTGAGGGCTTGATGTAATGCATGTAATTCTTCTGTCATGGCATGCTGCCATTGAGGACTAAAAGTTGCTTATTTGTAGGTTTGAGGCTCGTGATGGGACAACATAGTAAAGAAGCAGTGATAATCATAGAGGTGGTGAGTGGGTTCTTTTATCCAATTAGAATGACGAAGAGGTAGGTGCGGTAGGCTCATTGGTAGGTTCATTGGGAGAGACTGGTGATGGGAGCTTAGATTTAGGACTAGTAATTTGGGGGAGGAAACAATGTCATTTGTAAGAGATGAGTCGAATGTGGGAAATTCAGATGTGATATTATATTAGTGGGGGTGTCACGATCATCAAGGAAGATATCGATGGTGGGATCAGTGAAGAATGACTGGGTAGTAGAGGAGGATATATGAAATGGAGAAAAAGAGGAGAACATGGTGTGTTCCCAAAATGTGACATGACGTGAGATGTGAAGTAAATAGGATCCCAACATCGATAACCTTTATGTTCTATCTCATATCCCAGGAAACAACAAAGAAGAGCACGAGGTTTTTATTTTGAATGCTCGTGTGGTTGAAGATGGGCAAAAAAGGCACATCCGAAGACTTTGAGGAGAGAGTATGCAGAGGTGATGCCATACAAACATTCATAGAGTGATTGGTTAAAAATAATCGGTTTTGGAGTACGATTAATGGTGTAAACTACAATGAGAGTGGCCTCACCCCAAAAATGTTCAAGGCAAGAGCTAGAGATGAAAAGTGTTCGAACAGTGTCTAAGATATGACGATGCTTGTATTATGCACACCCATTTTGTTGAGACGTACCTGGGCAGGAATATTGAGAGAGAGTGCCCTGTTGACGCAGAAAATTAAGGAAATTTGTTTTTTTGTATTCCATGGCATTGTCAGCACAAAAAATTTTGATGGTGCGAGAGAATTGAGTCTGGACCATGTGAGCAAAATTGTAATAGATGGCTGGTAGTTCATAGCGATTCATCATGAGATACATCCAAGTGAAACGGGTGTAATCATCGATGAAGAGAACAAAATATTTGGAGCTCCCCATTGTGCTATGAGGAGATGGTCCCAGACATCATAATGTATAAGATCAAAAGGAGTTGCAGTTTCGGATTCACCATGAGGAAAAGGTAAGGCATGATATTTTCCAAGTTGGCATGATAAACAAGTTATATCATCAACAGACCCTAAGTGTCCTGTGGAGACAAGAGAACGGAGGCGACCAACAGAATCATGACCTAGACGAGAGTGCCAGAGGTCAAGTAACGTGGTAGAGAATGTGGAGGCAACAACAGAAGGAGTGTTGGGGATATTGAGGTGAATGAGCTCAAACATACGACCAACTTTGTGACCTATCCCAATTACATGTCCAGTATGAGGATCCTAGACCTGGCAACCAGATGAGGAGAAAGTAACAATGAGACCAATTTCATATAATTGCGAAATAGAGATAAGATTTATAGTAAGTTTTGGGACGTAAAAATTATTGGGAAGTGAAAGATTAAAAGTTGAGACGTAACCGTAATGTGAAACCTGTAATGAGAACCATCTGCAATATGTATAACCGGTGCATGTGATGAGGTTGTTTCCGAAGAGAAAATTGTAGAATCAACGGTCATATGATTACAACAGGCAGAATCAAAGTACCAAGAAGTTTTACCTGAACGGACAGACATAACTGTGGAGAGTGAAGTACCAAGAATGGAGAGAAGTTGTGGAAGAAGTGACTTTAGCTTATTGATCAAGCTCAATGATGAGTTGGCATCCGGAAAAAAATATTGTCTAGTTGTAGCAGCGATAGTAGAGAAACGTTCATATTTTTCTTGATTGTGACGAAATGATTTCTTGTAGGGACAGTTTAAATACTAAGTAAAGTAGTGACATGGAGCTGTTTTATGACAAAACTTACAAACTCGAATCGAGTAGTGAAGGAGATCATGGTCGGGCTTGTGACTAGGCACAACCTTGCTGAGATAGCGATTGAGTGACAAGGGGGAATTGATCCACAAAAGAACTACGATGAAAGTGCACCGTAGGAAGGAACGGCTTTTTTTTTTTGAAAGATTTTCTATGCAATTTCCGACTTGAGATTTTTTAACATAGTGAGATTTTGGTTTGAGATTTTTGGCCTGAGAGAGGAGTTGAACAGAGTGAGTTTTTTTTGTTTGAGATTTTCGGTGTGAAATTTTTTGTTTTGAGATTTTTGGTTTGCAATTTCCGGCGTTGGATTAGATGAAGGATTTCGATGGAAATTTATAGGCTCTGATACCATGTGAGATAGAGAGAATATTGTATATGAATTGATGTGAACAAGTGTAACGAGAGAGACCTATTTATAAGAGATTTGAGGGGACATAAGGAAGAAAGCAAGAAGAGGGAATTAAGGAGAGGGAAACATGGAGAGGGAATTATATATAAGTAATTATATATATACTAACATATACTTTTTTATTTTCAATTCAAGAAGTTCTCTTCAAGTAACTTTTTCTTCCTTTTTTTTTATTGTGGTTGCCACGTTTGAAATGACATATACTTCTTACAGTTAGAGTTAAACACATGTTTTGATGGCTAAGAGTTTTAAAATTCATGGTGATTTATAACTGTCTTTTACATATATAAAAGGATTACATTAAAACTTTAGCCTAAAGCCTCCACTTTCCTTGGGCCGCCACTGACCCCAACCCCAAGCCCCAAAATAAATCCTAGTTCCATTGTCTCAATTTCATAGCTCAATTTTCCATATGAATTTGTATCCTTCCCAGCCCCAAAATACGCATTCTGCCCATGATTCTTTAAAGCACCTTCTAAAACCCTTGTGATTTAACCACACGTTTTCAAAATGAAAGACTTAGTCTGCGTATAAAAGGATTCATGTCTAAAACAAGAGAACAGTGGTCCGAAGAGTCAAACCAAAGCTCATGTCCAACACTAGGGCCCATTCTCCTTCCAATCTATAGAAAAAAAACGTCCCAATCCTTGAGCAAGATATCTTTTCTCCTAACCTGAGCAAATGAATTGTGCATTATTTAGCTCAATGTCTCTCAAGCCCATGTCAATAATGAATCTATCAAAATGTTTCATGCTCTCTATCATTCTAATCCTGTTTATTTTGTCTCAAGCAAACTGTGTTGCGGTAAAATCTCCCCCAATACACCACCTATCACCACGGAATCCAAACAGTGTGGCCATTTTTTTTAAACATCATTCTTTGCATATACTTGTAAGGATGGTTGACTTCTGTGAACCACGACCTGCTTTTTATTTGAAATATACCAAGGCCGCAAAATCATAGCCGGAGCTATGTGGAGGCTGGGGTGGGCAAGTGCCCCACCCAAAATTTTGAAAACTAAACATTCACTCCTAAATATTTTGAAAATTATGTGTAGTGCCCAGTTAAAATTTCAATAATCAATTATAATTTTTATATATTTTGGTGATAATTTAGTAGCCACTCTCAGCATACATGCAATATATTTTTTGTAGGTCATGGTATATCCTTATAACCATTTTTAATCAATTCAACATTCAAGAAATGACTGCATACTTTTTTCTAATATTCATTAGTATGTAAGATTTTAACCTTCTTTTTTACCTTTCATAATGAGATTGTACTATAAATCATTGAACTAAGCTCTGCTTAACTCAACTAAGTTTTAAATTTAGCCATTGATCACGTTGTAAGGCCTTTTTCTGATTTTTTTCCCCAAAATGCGGACTCTTAATATGGACCGAAATTATATGTATGCGGATGCTCGCATGTATGTATTGTATTAGGCGTGCCCCACCCAACAAAATTTCTTGCTCCGCCACTGACAAAATCATAATTTTATGAACATCACAATGCACAATAAGAGTTTAATTTACCCTCCAGAGTTGTGACTGAAAAAAACATCTGCACCTTCCTTATAAAAGTCATCATCGGCTTTTTAAGAGATTTCCCGTTGCTTGAATCACTCACCTGCGTAATCCCATCAATCTCATCAATCTGCATGTCATTCGAGTAAGAATCTGCGTTCTCTTGCTTGTCAAAATTTCTACCCGTATTAAAAATATCCCCCTCGATTACAGAAGAATCGGTGCTCACTTGCGACGCCAATGCAAACTCAAGCCTAACCATGACCTCAGCCATTGTAGGGCGTTTCTTTGGACGATTATGCAAACACTGGTCTGCAATTTGCACAAATTCCATCAAAGAATTTGGCAAGATTTGCCACTTTAAACCGGGACCGATCAATTTTTCTACTGTTCCTTCTTTGATGCACTGCTGAGCCCATTGAGCAAGACCTCTTTGCTCCTCGTCGAGGCTTAGATCCACGGCTCGCCTCTCGCACAGAACTTCAAACAATACCACCCCAAAGGCATATACATCAGATTTCCTTGTAAATCTGCGGGTCAAGAAATACTCAGGATCCAAATACCCAAATGTGCCTTTAGCATTGATAGTGCTAATATGGGTGCATGTTTGATCTGCCGGGCCTACTTTTGACAATCCAAAGTCAGAAATTTTAGCTGCCCAATTCTCATTCAACAAAATGTTTGCGCTCTTTAAATCGCGGTGTATGACTCTGTGATGGATACCAGTGCCAGTATGAAGATAATCCAATCCACGAGCAGCGCCTATACATATTTTAAGGCGCTGCACCCAAGATAGAGAAGACTTGTCACCATCTTTACTAATTTTGTGCATATGATCAGCTAGTGTTCCGTTGACCATGTATTCATACACAAGTATCATTTCATTGTGGATGTCACAGTACCCAATCAGAGATACGAGGTGGCTGTGACGAAACTTGGAAAGCATCCTTATCTCTGCCCAAAATTCAGGGACTCCTTGCCTGGACATGGGATGCAACCGCTTTGTGGCAACACTAGTTAACCCATTATCGATTACTCCTTTGTAAACCTTTCCAAATCCGCCCTTCCCGATGACCAAAGAATCATCAAAATTGTTAGTGGCGCATAGGATCTCACGAAGGGAAAACCGACGACAGAGTTGATCTGACACCAGTGACGACGACGATGATGATGATGATGATATGTTCAATTCCTCACCCAAATTTTCGGCGTACAGTTGCCGCAGCTTATAAACAACAATAGAGTGATCACAATTATCACACCAGTTGCAATTGTGTTCCCAGGGCCAAAATTTGACAGCATTTTTCGCGACTCAGGGCCCCGACCGGCAAGATTGTTATAATGAATACGGTTATCAACATGAGAGTAAGTATAGGGAGAGGGTAAATCGTTGGCAAATGTTAAAATCGGATGATGGAGGAAGATAAAGTATAGAATGGTGAGAATAAAGACCATTCTTCTGCTACTATATATTGCACTGAATCAAAGAGTTTGGAAGAGAAACTGGAATAAAACGGTGAGAATAAGCTGATCATCAATGCATACGGAAATTTGCTAAAGACTTTGAGCGTGTTGTTGGGTCTTCTTATGCAAGCCAAGAGGAAAACGATTTAAATCACCATGGCCCGCCATAGCGATGGGAATTTATTGAATTGGGCCTACATTTTGCTAGGTTTTACAAGTGTATATTAAAAGTAAATGATTTGATCAGAATAAAAGAGAAGAAATGCAAGGGATGGGTAATTTCTAATTAACAATACCCAAACTGTGATTGATTGAAATATTGAGATTACCTACGCCTATCCTCGCAATTTGTATATCTCACTCCAATTGGTTGAATCAGTCTAATATATATTTATTGAGAGGTTCATTCAGACATAAAAACAAATATATTTTTCAGATTCAGATTTAAACTTCAAAGTCCAGATTTAGATTAAAAAACAAACGCAGCCTAAGTTGTTGGGCTATTAAACATTGGCGGTTCACACCTCTCCTCAATCGTTTATGTTAGTCCAATGAATTATGCATAAGAAAGGACATCATTCCACCTACCATACAATTCCACAATATATGATTACTAAACAAGCAAAACTTAAAAAAACTGAAAAGTTAAATATACAAATATGGGTACCATTGAATTGGTCAATATCCCAAACACAACATGATCTTTGAAGTGCGTGAGAATAGTAAGTTCTTTCGGTCCTCCATAATCATCGATCATCGAAACTAAAGCTGATTTCTTTTTCTTAGAATATCCAATTGCCCAGCACTTGAATCATGAATATCATCACTTGCATCATCTTGACAATCATCCGCATGTGCCTCCTCCACACGAACATCACCTACAGTAATATCATCCACATTTGGGACTGAGCTCACGCTTTAAGATAAATCATGTAATTCTTTCGGGCGCTTCCTTTTCGAACACGAGTAGTATACCATTTTATCCATTCGTACCCTGTATTAAACATAATAACTAGTGCAAGTAACATCTAACAACTAACAACTAATAACTAATCCTTTATCATAAATATCTAACATTTAATCAATAACATTGTTCATTTGGGGCAATCATGCCGAGAAGAAAAATATAACTCGTCATAAAGATAACGAGTAAAGCACAAATGGTTCGAGGAAAGTATAACAAATGGAACTGTTTCCTTAATCCTAATGTAATTCTCTAGAAAGATAACAACTTGATAATTAAATCTCCGGGCCTTAATCCCAAACGAATCATATGCCTAAAAATGTACTTGGTTCGTGGGGATTATAACGAATAACGTAAAAAACTCGGTGGTTTAGGCCCGAAGGAAACTCTTTCAAAATGTTCAAAAAATTTACTTTGGTTTGGGGCTGTTATACCTAGGTTTTGTTCTTAATTCGAGGTCGACATATCGACTCATTGTGTATCGAGTTAAGATTTATTTTTCGAAAACATCATTAACCTTATATCGAGTTAGGGTTTTATTAAGTTCATATATATTCAGAAATTTTTTACATAGGTTCGAAAATGATATTTACTTGGTGTTAATCAAGTTAAGGTTCCTTGTTTTGAACTTTCACAAAATATTTTCATGTATTTAACTAAAAACACTAAGAATACTGATTGTATACATTATATTGTTGATGATGTTAATGATGTTGAGTACCAAACTGATTAAATGAGTGTTGATGATGATTTGACGTTGGTCTTTGAATTTTTTGAGGTTTAGATGTTTAGTTATTGAGAGGTTATGAAGTTTAGAGAGAAGGGGGATAGTTAACAAATGGAAAAATTTAACTTTAAATAGTGGATAGACAACTTGGTGGTATTATAGAGTAAGGAATGGGTTTGTGTGGTATTATAGAGTTAAAATATCTTATGGTGTTATGGAGTAAAAAATGGGGTGCCCTTAGCGACCACCTATTGTTACTGCCTTATACCAATATTTTATAAATTTCTCTCTTTGCACTCCACCTCTTTTTAACTTCACTTCCCCTACATTCTCTCTCTAAAAATTCAAACAAGTAGGAGAAACCTCGTCCCCACAAATCGAAAGAACTCCATTTTCATCCTCAAATCAACTATTCTTAGATTTCTAAATCTAACCGAAGGTATTCTTATTAACACGATCATGCCATAAATATCTTAATTTGATCGGTATCATTATTTAACCATTACAATCTCTTAATTTGACATTCAGGAGTGATTAAACAACTGCATATATTTGTTATGGATACAGGCTTGCATTATTTGGAAACCAATAAGAAACCACTAAAATATGTTATAAACGTAAATAAATGCCATGCAACACTCTAAAAAACGTGTCACGATCTCAAGATCTTGATATCAATAATAAGAGGTATGACTCGGGATCCTTATCCTGAGTTATACCTTATTTAAAAAAATCAAATCTTCATTCAATATAATGATTACGGTTGATTCAGATAGGCGTCGTGATCTAGTTAACGAACCTTAATAATATGACTTGGTATCATTTTCTCAATTCATATATTAGTTAAATACATATAATTATTCTCATTCGTTATTTTTATGACGATCCTTGATTGATGAAATTAGGATAAGTATCCTGACTAGTGAGAAGAGTCATCGTGCACTTCCTAACGAAGAAGTCCATTTTAAAGTTAAATTAAATCAAGATATTAATCCTGATTGTTGGATGCAAAGTTCGCTATCTAAATCTCGAATCCACTTTCCATTTAATTTATCTCATGTTGAACTTTCTTGATATAGAATATACTATTATTATACATTTAATTTATCTCATGTTGAACTTTCTTTTATCCCGGGTTGAAAAATGGAACCTCAATTGTGTTATTCAAGGACAAAGAGGATTCAAGTCAATGCTTAAAATAGGAAACATCGGGCATAACTAAATGTTATAATTGAATGGAAAAGCTTATCCGAGACTACTAGTGTCAATGTAGTCCAGATATTGAGGTCCCCTATAGTTAGATTTTCTATATGTGGAGATGATGTGGGAAGAGAGTTGTTGCCTGACAAGGCCACAAATCTATTAGTTGAATGTTTGGGAGTTAGCAAAGAAGAAGCAAAAGAAGAGTGTCGATGACTAAATTGGATTGTCGATATGTTTGTAAAAGGAGAAAGAGGTCGAAGCCCCACCTGATCAGTTGGATTATTGCGTAATGGGCATGTGCATATGGATCTTATCCCGCCTATACTGACTGTTTGGCTTAGTGTTGAAACCCAGTATGAGCCAAACGAGTGGATGAATTTCTCTGTAATGGGTATAAGCAAACAATATGCCTATAAATATGTCAATGACTAATTTTTTATAGATATTGTTTAGTAATTTTATGTATTGTATATGTAGTCGTGGATTTATGAGCATTTTAGGGGGATTGGGTCATGGTTTAATATGGAATTTAATAACACCATGCCAAGGATCACTCGACAGGCATTGGAACCCCTATCACAAAAGAATACAATTCCACAACTATATTATATCAGGAGCAACTTGATAACTTATGATGACAAGGGAAAATGGGCATTTATTTTACTACGTCGGCCATTATTTTTGGCTCTCATATTTATACAAAAACCTAAACTATTACCATACTCTGTATGAGAGTATAGCGGCTAATCCGGGTATCGAATCCACAGGGAATGTTGTTAGACGTTAATTGATTAATTTTTTCAGGAATAAAAGTATAAAATGTAATGGGTTTAACAAAAGATTAATCTGGGCATATATTTAAACTAACATTAATAAAAAAGGTGTAAAAACTATCGATTGAGAATAATATCCCTCACCTAGGTTTAATTAGTATAAATAGTTACATGGCAAGAAACACTTATCAAGATGAAATCTCATTTTCACGATTAATAAAATCTAGAGGTGTCACTCCCTAAATTATCATAAAAGCTTAATTGATTTTGGCATCAACAAATATTCCTAAGATTACACACGCAAGGTCATAAATATGGTGCATACATGATTCACCATTAAATCTCCTAGCTATAAAATCAAGAACAGTCTAGTACATTTAAACCAGTATAATCCATAACCAAAGCAAAATAACCAAATTAGTCTAAGGTAAGTTCAATTAATCTCAACCTAAACTAAATTAGCTAAAAAGCATTAAAAAGCAAGTATTTAAAGCGAATAAGTAAAGAAAGTAATAAATAATGGAAGATAACTAATTAACAAAGCTTAAAACAAGAAAATAGAGTTTAAATAAATGGGGAAGAAGATGAATAGTATTACTTACATATAAAAGTGGGATGAAACCCAAAGAGGGAGAAAAGGAAGATCTCCCAACCAAAACCCTAACTAAAACTAAAATGAAAAGATTAAAAAAGATATCTCTCCAAAAATATCCACTTATATATATATATATATATATATATATATATATATATATATATATATATATATATATTAAGGGATTAAAAGAAAAGGGAAAAGAAAACAATGAGAAAAATTGCCAAATATTTGTGTTGACTGGTCGATCGGTGGTCTTGACAAATGCCCACTATCTTGCTTCGTAGGTAAAAGTTGATTGACCGATCAACCAGTGAACGGTCGATCAGGATTCTATTTTTCTGGGCACTTTGTTCTCCAAAAGTAAGAAAAGTTACATTACGGAACCGACTCTAACTTGATCATTAGAATTCAAAACGACGCGTCATTTACGGCCACGTAAAGATAACTCAACAAACTAAGTCCCATGGAGTTTCGCTCTCTGGACCAAGAAGTAAAAAATTACGAAATTGCCCTCAAAGTTGTGTCAAATGACAGAACTTTCTCGAAATGCAACCAAATGCTCCTTTTAACGTTCCAGTTGCTACAAAAACTCAGATAAATCTTACACGGCATAAATATATCAAATATCAAGGTTAACTAATATATGAGCATAAAAGTATGAAATAAAGGAGACAAATGTGCTATAATGTATAAGATTAACAAGCGTTAGTATACAATATTCGTAACGTATCAACTTGTCCTCTATTATTGTAAGTTTTTTGTTTATTTGTAATTTAGCATTATTGAGAGTTTAATTATTTTTATATTTGTCTTAAGGTTTGTTAGGAGCCGTACATGGACGAGAAAAATGTGTGCCCATTCCATGAAATCACGTCTATAGTGGTATATTAATATATTTTTATGTTGGAGAGTTGTTCTACGCGATGCACATACTAAGACAATTGTGACGTGTCCAAATAATTCCTAAGGACCTAATTACACCAATTGTAGACAATATATGATATAAAGCTGTCGATATAACATTAAGTTTGATAATCATAAATAGTACCAAGAGAATTGGCAAGACCATTTCGTTTGCAACTTAGTCCCGTTCAGTATCAATCTCATTCCTATGGGATTCAACTGAAGATTACATGATAGTCCTGACATTCTGCCATCCAATCATCCAAAAGCCTGTCAATCGCCAATTTGAATCTAGAAAAGCTTCACTTGTAAAATTTTATATCCATTGGTTTAATTTAAATTGTATTTATTTAAATATGATAGTTATGATGATAATTTTGATTTATTAATCATCCAAAAGCCTGCCAATAGCCAAGCCGAATCTAAAAAAGCTTCACTTGTAAATTTTTATATCCATTGGTATAATTTAAATTGTATTTCTGTAAATATGATAGTTGTGATGATAATTTTAATTTATTTTCAGTATGATTAAGTTCGAAAGGTGATGGAGTTGCTCTCAAGAAGTATCCAAGAGGGGGATATTGTTGATGCTGTAACAATGCTTCAATGGGATATTGAAGCATACAACATCCTCGCAATAGCAACTCGGATGAGAGATGGGCCTCAAGAAAAGAAAGAAGAGGAAAAAAAGGAAAAGAAGATGGTTGTCAAAGCAACTCGAATATGTTGCATATTCTTATCATTTTTGGACTCTTAGTTTTGGGATTATTGTATGATGTTGGGATGAAATGAAAATGTTTCATATTCTTATCATTTTATACTCATAAATTTTGGATTATTGTATCATTTTAGGATCAAATAAAAGTGTTTCATATTCATATTAGTGGTATCGGGGATACGAAAACCGAACCATAGTATTATATTCATTATCTTGATAACGAAACAAGCATTATAAAATCTTTAGCTTGATAAAGAACCACAATATTAAGTCTATATGTCTTGTTCTGTTATAGATGCAAATTTTGAATTGTTGCGCATTAATTCATTATTCAAAGCACGAAATTATCATACTAACATTCCATTCATGATGTCTACACCAAATAAATAAACTGTAGTGTATTCGCTTTCTTGATCATTAATAAAGATGTGGAGGCCATTTCAATCTTCTTCTATTAAGGATCTTAATTTCAAATCATTTTAAAGAGACTCGGGATTCATGTCCCGAATTGGTTTTAAATTATGGTATTTTGAAGAAAAAATCTTAATATTTGGTATTATGAATTAATAAGGCTTTGGGGGACGAATAGTGAACCAACATTTGTCACTACAATACGGAGTGTACGTAGACTTTACGATTTCAACATAACCAAGTCACACAAACTAAGTCTGTAAAATCGTATGTGTGATAAATATTCGAATAGATGCGCGAATTTCAATCACAAACTTATTTAATTAGAGTCAATTTATGAATCAAATTAATTCAGCCCTAAAAAATAACTAGCTACGTGCGTGCATGTGTCAAATCAACATAAATAAAATATACGACACAAAGTTCAGAAAAAATCCCCTCGGGACAAAACCTTTTTATTTCAATATAATTGTAAATCGCAACTTACATGGTTACAATGAAATACAGTTGTTTTGACACACGAATACCCACAGGCATTGGTCGGTGTCATCAGCAATGAATTACGCGCAATAATCCAAAAGAATCGCAATCCTATCTTCAGCAAAGATCCACACGCAACGAACCTCAATGACACGCAGCCATATGATGTAAATATCCTCTCCATAAAAGTATGAACACCAGGAAAGTGTGTTCTCAAAGTCCAAAATAATTCACATGAATAATTGGGACTTTTGTGAATTGAAAACAAAAGAGATTAAACTTTAAAAGAAGAAGCCAAAAGGTTCTGCTAATTTTGCACCGTTTGCAGAATGTAAAATGTACAAATTTCTTATGAAAAACGGAGTTGAAAAGACTCTTTTATAGAAAACTTAAGGCGGTGGGTCATTCGAGCGAAATACGATGTCGTTCGAGCGAGACACGATGTCATTTGATCTATTGCGCGATGTGTAGTGTTGTTTGAATGACGTACGATGTGGGACATCTCATCGAAGTGAAATCAAAACAAGGAACCCTCTAGATTTAGATAGGGTAATTATTTATACACATTCTATGGGGGTTTATTATGAGAGAGTATGGAAAGAGTTCGTAAGTCTATGTGTACTATCAATCTAAACCATCCAACATCACTATCTACCAACTAAGCCAACAACTAATAATTGTTTCGTATTCTTTCTATCATCTACATGATAAAACACATACCAATAATAACAATATCTCAAGTTAGGGATTATATATGTTATTGGATAAAAGAGATATGTAATTAACTTAAGTGTGTTACATCATAAGATATCATATATGTATTAGTGTCCCAAGTCATTAATAATGCATTCATTCTCTTAAACATCATGTGGAAATTAGGGTATACGATTTACAATTTATGTAATTTCTAAAGATGGAAAGTGGCGCTGCTAAGCATCCTTCGGTCCCACTCATTCTTTTAAAAATCTAAGGCCCAAATAAATTAATCCACCGATATACCCAATAGCCCAACCTTTGAACTTCAACCAACCCAAAGTCTCATGTCCCACAAATCAACCAACCAGGTTCTTAACATTTAAACTAATTGGGCAAACTAAACTTTAAAATACATAAATTCAATTCATCACTTGAATCCACATTAATACATAAGTCAATTGGATAATAAATTTCCCACTAAATTAGTTTTAAAAAAATAATACTTAGCGTAATTGGGTATATACACACATACACCTTAAGGTACTTGGGTATATACACACATACACATACATATACATGTACATGCACATACATACACATATATACACACACATATACCCCCCCCCACACTATATATATATATATATATATAGAGAGAGAGAGAGAGAGAGCAGTGGACCTTAAGGTTGTCGGAGAAAGGGCTTCTAGAGATAGAGAAAGGGATGGCTGTTGTCGAGAGAGGTTGAGGGGGTGAGTTAGTGTAGATAGAGAGGGAGATAGTGAAAAATGAATTTTCGATTAGTTTCCTACATCTAAAAGCCGCGATCACGGCTCTGGACCGTGAACACGAGGTGTGACTATTTTATTTTTTCACGTTATCAACATGGTCATGGACATGGACTATGACCATGTTGATGACTTGGAAAAAATAAAATGTCAGGGGCAGTGTGGTCACGGACAAGGGTCATGATCAAGAATCGTGACCATTTCAAAATGGTCTTCGCCCAAAGACTTGACGAATGTCAACTGAAAACCTAAGCTTGGTCGTGGACCTGGTTATGTCTTTGGTCCGCGAACAATGTTAGGGGGCATTTTCGTATAAGTTTGGCTCCATAATGGTCACAGGGGTTGTCACGAACCACGACCATGACCCCTGTGGTTATAGTCCGGGATCGTGATCGTGTTCATTTGAATCTCATGGATAATGGTGGTCCTGAACCTAGTTATGGGTGTTTTGGTTTTGGTCATAATCTTTTCCAATGACCACCTGGTCACGGTCTTGGGCCATAACCATTATGCAAGGACCATTTTCAATTTGTGGTGTAGCGAATGGTATGAAAATATCCTTTTTATCAACTTCATTGTCTCTACATAGTGTGATAAAAAAGTTGCAAGGCTCCAATCCTTGGCTCTGAACTATTCCTAAGGTCTAGAACCCAAAAAGCGTCGCAAGGAATTCATCCTTGGATCTAAATAAAGACTGAGGTCCAAATACATCAGACGAAGAATTATATGGATTGCAAGGCTTCCATACTTGGTTCCTAAGAGCTCTAAGGTCTTAAAATCCAACAAGAGTTGCTAGGAATTCATCCTTAGATCTAATAAAAAGTATAAGGTCTAAGGACTGCAAATAGACCGAAGGATTACCAAGGCTTCTATCATTTATTACGCCTAAAATGACTCAGGTCTAAGGACCCAAAACAATTATTTTAGAGGACTTTTCCCAACGAATAATTTTTGAAAAGACTAAAGTTGTAAAAAAATCTTCAAATCTTCCGTAGTTTTTTACGCCTTTCTTTAAAAATATTTTTTAGGGGGTCTAGCATTTCAAAAAAGGTTAAATTACACAACCCCCTCAACTATAGTGTTTTTGCAAAAATAAAGCCCATGTTCCCCCAGTCGTGGAGACCAATCCCATGTTAAGATCTTTTGTGAGAGATCAGGATGTTAGAAACCCTAAGCTTTGAGAGGCTTTAGAAAAAAATTGTATTTTTGTTGTTTCTGGCCATATGGCCTTTGTTTGTTGGACTTAAAAACTCTTTTAATACAAATGCAAGCTGTTCATTTTGAAATTTCTACTTGGTTATACAGTGTTTTCTTTTCTAAGAAAAATGTTTTTTTTATTATTTAAGGCCTATGAGGTACCCCCCCCCCCCCTCAAAAAAAAGTTTTCTTGGTAAAACAACAAGAAAAGGGTGCACTCATATGTCAATCACTTATAATGGTATTGAGACTTCATGTTTGAAGTTTACTAAGGATCGGAGCTTTAGATAATTATAATAGAGTTCTTCTAAGGGTCCTAAGACCTTGCAAATATAACCTACTACGGACGAAAACCTTAGCAGTTTGAGCAGAGATTCTTTCAAGGGTAGACCATAGAACCAAAATTAACCAAGGATAAAGCCTTTGCGGTTTAAAAAAAATTTCTTTTAAGGGTCATAATACCTTAGAACCAAAACCAAACAAAGATACAAGCCTTACCAATCTAAACAAGTGTTATTTCAAGGGTCATAAGACCTTAGAACCAAAACCAACCAAGAATAAAAGCCTTAGCAGTTCAGGACATGCTCTCACTTTGGTTTAAAACTGAAAGTTTGTGAATTTTTTGGCCCAAACTCTTAGGCCACCTAAAAATTATAAAATTAAAGGTTTTAAAACTTGGCCTTTTCAGTTATGGGTTTAATGGTAAATTATACTAACCCCCTTGAACTAGTTGTTTTGAAGACAAACCCTAATCTAAAAAAACCCGATAAAGAGCCCCCTAATCTATTTAATCTTGTCGATTAGAACATTTTCTTTGAAAATAAATTCATAAAAACATGATCTTATGCATAAAAATTGTTAAACTTTTATGCATATTTTTTTGGTGTCAAAATTCATTAATTTAAGGGGTTCTTTGTCGAGAATTTTAAATTTGTGTAAATATATAAATTGTAACTGGCAACATTATAATGATATAACATTGTTTATTATATGCATTTTGGTGCATTCAACCAAAAATAAAGAAATTCAAGAAAGATAGAATGACTTGTTTGTCAGATGAAAGTTTCGTTGAATTGTCCTTAAGAGGGCATACACGTGGCTTTAAGGGAAATGGTGCGAGTTAAAAACCTACCAGACCAGAACGTATTTCAATTATGGCCCCTACAAGTTTAGGGGATTATATTTATAATAAGGAGGAAATACATTGGGCGAAAAAATTACGCTTTTGGTCAATTACATAAATAACATACACATTCTAACACTCCCCCTCAAGACTACGAGTAGATATACACCAAGACAAGCTTTCCAATAGAAGTGGGAAGAAGAGAAGAACTAAAAGGTTTGGTAAGAACATCTGCAACTTGTTCTCCTAAATAAACAAACGATGGAATGATGATCTAATGACATACCCTCTCTTTGAGAAAATGAACGTTTATCTCAATGTGCTTTGTTCTCTAATGAAGAACTGAATTTGAAGAAAGTTAGCACTATACCAAATCTGGCGATTGGTCACGAATTTTATCCCTGGCCAGGATTGTTGGTCATGGCCAAGGGTTGTGACCATCTGGGGTATCACCATTTTTGTGGGTCACGACCCAAATCCCTGACCAATCGGACTGTCATGGATCAGAGGGTCACGGTCGATGGTCACAGACTTTATCCCTGACCCATAAACACTGCTGGTCACGGCTTTGGGTTGTGACCCATATCATGCGTGACAAAAAAATCATCACGAATTTAGGTCGTGACCCTAGTTATACGTGATAAAAAAAAAATGGTCATGGATTTGGGTCGTGACTTTACTTATGCGTGATAAAAATTAAAAAAATAGTCACGAATTTAGGCCGTGACCCGCTATGACCATTTTCAACTATAATAAAAAAATATTGGGCATAATTTCCTATATTTTATGGACATTATAAAACCTATTAATATAAAACCTTCGTAATGTAAAACCCACACGACTAAAAATTTAACAATAAAATTACAAAAAGCCCTCACGGCTATAAAACTGAAGAATAAATTATAAAAGCCCACACGGCTGTAACACATAAAAAAGAATCATGAATGTCTACAACGTTACATAAACAATCTTCTTATTGTAAACCATTGCATTTTTCGTGTGTTCCACGTGGATAAAAGAAAACGATACAATGTTATCCTGCAAAAAATAAGATACAAAAATTAGATGATATTAGTAACTATGTAATTTAAAAAAATCGTATTCAAGCTAAAGAATTGCATATAAGAGTCATAATTATCATCGTATTCTCAAACCGGGGGTCCAGTGAATAAACGATCAGTTCCTGCGAGTTACATTGGTCCCGCACGAGGTGTTTGTGCCTCTCACGAGGACATTTAGGGGGTGTTTTGGGCTTTTGCCCTTTAACGACATGTTTTTAAGCCTAAGTGTAGATATTTTCAAATTATCATCATATTATCAAACCAAGAGTCCCGTGGCCACGCGGTCAATTCCTACGAGTTACATTGGTCCCGTGCGAGGTGTACGTGCCTCTCGCTAAGTCGTTTGAGGGGTGTTTTGGGTTTTCGCCCTCTAACGGCATGTTTTTAAGCCTAAGTCTAGATATTTTAAATTGTCATCATATTCTCAAACCGGAGGGATTTCGTGATCGCGCGTCAATCATACGAGTTATATTGGTCACGTACGAGGTGTTCGTGCCTCTCACGGGGTTGTTTTGGGGTGGGGGGGGGTTAAGCCCTAGCGCAAATATTTTCAAATTATCGTCATGTTCTTAAATCGGGGGTCCCGTGACCACGTGATCAGTTCCTGCGAGTTACATTGGTCCCGTGCGAGACTTTCTTACCTCTCACGGGTCCATTTGGGGAGTGTTTTGGGTTTTCGCCCTCTAACGACATGTTTTTAAGCCTAAGTCTAAATATTTTCAAATTATAGTTATATTCTCAAACTTTGGATCCCGTGAACACGCGTTCAATTCCTGTGAGTTACACTGGTCCCGCGCGAGGTGTTCGTGCCTCTCACGGGGCCGTTTAGGGGGTGTTTTGGGTTTTCGCCCTCTAACCACATGTTTTTAATCCTAAGTCTAGATATTTTCAGATTATCATCATATTCTCAAACCTGTAGTTCCATGACCACGCAGTCAGTTCTTGCGAGTTACATTGATTCCATGTAAGGCGTTTGTGCCTCTCATGGAGCCATTTGGGGAGTGTTTAGAGTTTTCACCCTTTAATGGCATGTTTTTAAGCCTAAGTTTAGATATTTTTAAATTATTATCATATTCTCAAACCGAGGGTCCCATGACCACGCGGTCAGTTCTTGCGAGTTACATTGGTCCGTGCGAGATGTTCGTGCCTCTCACGGGGCCGTTTGGAGGGTGTTTTGGGTTTTTTCCCTTTAACGGTTTATTTTTAAGCCCAAGTGTAGAAATTTTCAGATTATCATCATATTCTTAAATCGAGGGTCCCGTGACACAGTCAGTTCCCAGGAGTTGCATTGGTCCTGTGCGAGGTGTTCGTGCCTCTCACCAAGCTGTTTGGGGGGTGTTTTGGGTTTTCGGCCTCTAACGGCATGTTTTTAAACCTAGGTCTAGATATTTTCAAATTATCATAATATTCTCAAATCAGGGATTCCGTGACCATGCGATCAGTTTTTATGAGTTACATTGGTCCCTTGCGAGGTGTTCATGCTTCTCGCGGGGCTGTTTCGGGGGTGTTTTGTGTTTTCTCTCTCTAACGGCATGTTTTTAATCCTAAGTGTAGATATTTTCAGATTATCATTTTATTATCAAACCGAGGGTCCCGTGACCACGCGGTCAGTTCCAGGGAGTTACTTTGGTTTATACGAGGTGTTCGTGCCTCTTACGGGGACGCTTGGTGGGTGTTTTTGGTTTCCACCCTCTAACTACATGTTTTTATACCTAAGTGAAGATATGTTCTAATCATCATCATATTCTCAAACTGGAAGTCTCGTGACCACGCGGTCAATTCATGTGAGTTACATTTATCCCTTGCGAGGTGTTCGTGCCTCTCACGGGACCGTTTGAGGGGTGTTTTCGATTTTCACCCTCTAACGGTTTGTTTTTAAGTCTAAGTGTAGATATTTTTAAATTGTTGTCATATTCTCAAACCGGTGGTCCTGTCACCATGCGGCCAGTTCCTGCGAGTTATATTGGTCCCATGCGAGGTGTTCGTGCCTCTCACGGGGCCATTTGGTGGGTGTTTTGGGTTTTTGACAGCTAACGATATATTTTAATTATAAGTCTGGATATTTTGAAATTATCGTCATATTCTCAAATCGAGGGTCCCGTGACAATACGATAAGTTCCTGTAAGTTACATTGGTTTTGTGCGAGGTGTTCGTGCCTCTCACGGGACCATTTGGGGGGTGTTTTGGTTTTTCGCCCTCTAACGACATTTTTTTAAGCATATGCCTGGATATTTTCAAATTATTGTCATATTCTCAAATTAGGTATCCTGTGACCATGCAGTCAGTTTTCGTAAGTTACACTGGTCCCATACGAGGTGTCCGTGCCTCTCATGGGGCTGTTTAGGGGGTATTTTGGGTATTCACCCTCCAACGTATATTTTTATGCCCGAGTCAAGATATTTTTAAATTATCATCATATTCTCAAGCCTAACTGGAGATATTTTCAAATTACAACATCGAATAATTATCCAAAAATAAAGCCAATAATTATCCCGTACTCCTTCTAATTATTCCGTACTCCTTCTAGCATGCTATCCAACAACAAGCCAACAATCAATAGTTATCCAACAGCCATGCCACAAAAAACCAATAATTATCCCGTACTCCTTCATCATCTAAAAGATTTAAAAGATAATGCATATCAATTACATAACTACTTCAGTTAATGTAAAGAATGTCTGGTTCCAACGATCCAAGAAGGCCATTAAATAGAGTCTACTAAATGTGTGACTAGAACAAATTGATCCTAGAGCCCGGGGCGTGTTCTTTTACGTGTACACTTGTTGATTAGTTTCTTTGATACAATCTTCATAAAATGAAGCTAAATTAACTTCATTTTATGAAGATTGCATCAATGAAACTGGTCAATAAATGTATATGTACAGGAACCTGTGGAAATTGAGTTGAGTCAATTTGATCCAATCACAAACTCGAAAGACTTTATTTTCAAACCGAGCGTCTTATGAAAGAAACTAAACATTCGTTTGAACATAACATATTATCAAGAGTTGATTTACATTAATCATATTAAACCTTGGTAAAAGTAACTGAACATCCATTCATCAAAGTAAATCGCTAATACAATGTCATATCATAATAGGATACAAATGAGATTGACAAGGACGAAATAATATTTTGATACTCAATCTTCCTCTAAATCAATTAAAAGCTCCGTCAAATTAGGGTTGTCATCAAGAGTTGACGTGAACTCTTTTGGATCTTTTAATGCGTCTACTTATGAGTCATACCCTTTGGTGCATGCACAATAACATACCAATCGCCATCGTTTATGCCCTTCGACTAGAATACCTTCTTTACGTTCTGAAAGACAGAATTAAAAGGCTCGTCGATTATGTGATCTTTACTTTTTAGCTTTGATAAATCTACCATAATAAGTTTGGAGTGAGGATCAAATTTTCAAGCATTCGATGTATCTAATTCGTCCAAAATCATAGCACTAATTACCCTCGAAACTTAAGAATTTTAGGCCCCTCAGGTACTTGAATTCCTATCATTATGCTCATTAAAAAAACAACCTTCGTTTTATGTGCTAACACTTTATTTGAGGTATTATTTAGCTTTTATAGGTGTTATGGTGCTTTGTGTGAAGTTTCGTCGCATTCTGATATAGATTCGTCAAAATTTGCACGTTCAAGTTCTCAGGACAAGCTTCGCGTGGACGAGAATGGTGCTCAAATCGGAGTTCGAACAAAGAATCCACATGCCTTTGATCGGAGAAGAAATATAAGAAATTCATTCATTACATAAATAACTTTTTGTTTAATAACCTCCATGTCCCTTCTCCACTTTTGCAGCAAACTTCCAATTCAGAAATGGCGATTTTGGATTTTAGCTCGGGTTTATCTTGGGTTTTTACCACACACAAATTGGGATGATTGTGGACCAAAATGATGATGATCATTGACCACACACACAAATGGGTTTTGGCCACTCACGTATTGGAGCTTGGTCTCGGCCATATTCAAATTGGCCATGGTGTCTGTATGAGGGAACTTTAGATCATAGATGGAGGCGTAACCCCTATTTGAGTATGATAGTGACAAGCTAATTTGGCCAAAGCCTTGGATTAATGATAGGACTTAAAAACACAAACCCAATGAAGATAAACTCAATCTCTCATGTATAACTCAGAAAGTAGTAATGAAACTTAGAAGTAACTTATCTAGAGGGAGAGAGAAGTAAACACCCTAGATACACCTTGGTAGCCAGGTAGAAACACACCAAACACCCTCAAGAATCTCTGTCAAGTATTAAAAGCTTCGTAATAAATGATAATGGTGAGTGAGTAAACCCTTCTAGTTTGAAATAACTCTATCTGATGTGTATTCTCTCTATAGCAATAAATCCCGAAGTCTCAAAAGATCATCCTCTCCTCAAAGGTGGTTGGGGTCCTTAAATAGCCTCCCATACCATCCCCGAGGTAACTCAGTCATTAAAGACTCTCATACTTTATGTCACAACATTAAATGCCTGATGCACTAGTTGTCTCCACGTCATAAACATTAAATGCCAAGACATGCCTTTTGCCTAACCACTGTGTGTCAGGGGGCTGTTGTCGCAGAGGTGGCTCACCAACTGCCTGAAAACCCTAAATACTAAGGTGGTTTACTCAAGTGCAGGTCTGACATTGTTTAGCTGGCTAGTGACATCACTTACAGTAGATGTGAAATTAAGTAGAGGGTTTTTTGGTTCACAACTCAACGCCCGATGGAACTCAAAGCTTCTCCGCCCGAGGTTCCACGGTCAGGGTCCTTCGGTGTTTTACCAGGTGTATCTAAGATGGTCAGGACAAGCCCCAACGGTGCCTCACTTCTCAATCCTTCAAACCAAGTCCCTCTAAAGTTTCCACGGCAAGGTCATTCGATAGAGTATGAAATCTCTCACAGGCCCTGCCAAGCCTGGTCTCTCGCGAGTACAATTTGACCTCACACAAACTCGTTATTATTCTTGTTACAACATTAAAACCATTATATCTTACAGTCAACATAAATAGAAATACAATATGACTAATACAATAAACTAAAGTATGAGTTTTCACGCCAAGCTGCCCCGCTTAGTTGACACGCTTGAGCTGCCACGCTTGAACTGCCTCGATTGCTTAATCTCAAATGCTATTGACAGTTAGGGAATTATCCCTAATCTCAGGATTACCTTCAAGCCCCCTCTACATTTTCCCCTTCGTGAAGAGATTTGTTTGAACAAGAAATGTCTGCACGAAACTTCTCAATCCGATGAACCTTCTCTGCATGAAAAAATTGTGGTCTTATTTCCCTCGTTAGACCCGCAGCGATATAATCTCCTGGGAAAAGTAAAATTCTCCCCGATGTATCTGAGCCGAAGCGCCATTCTCACTAGGGCTTGGTCGAAGGGACATCGCCACTTTTTTTACATGCTGAGCCTCAACCGTTTTAGTGTTAATGTTTGAAATTCTCCCAAAAGGGCTACTATCCTTCTCAAATAATCGTTGGGACTCTTGGTAAGTGAAATTTTCCCTGTAATACTTCGCTATGTTAAAAAAAGCAAAAATTCTCCCCGATGGGACATCTTTTCCGTTGGGAGCTATTGGATAAGTCTGACACCAATTTGGCGCCAAAACTCAACTTATTGGAGAAGGCAACCCCTTTTTTTTCCCAAGTGTCACTTCATTAAATGATGTGGCGCTGTCTTTTCAACTGTCAAGACCCTTCTCGATGTGCCACGTGTTCATTTGAAATGATTATAGGCGGCCCTTACACGTGCGATGGTGGAAAACTCCAACCGTCGAGTTTGATACCCTTTAAACGTCTCTTTTATTAAACCCCTCTATATCTTCATCTTTTTTATCTTCTTCAAGCTCCCCGCTTTGTTTAGAGAGAAAAAACTCTGTGCGAACTCTATGCGATCTCCATTGTTTCCCTCTTCTTTACTCAGTCTCCTCCTCTTCTCATCTTTTGCACCACCACCTACGGTTGTGCATTTCCCTATTCATTTCAAAATCTTCTTTTACCAGACCTTTGCGTACTTCTTTTATCTGCGATGGCCTCTTCAAGCAACCCTACCACTCCTTCCACCAGTGCTCCTCCTGCCACCCCCATCGTCACTTCCCCTTCTGCTACCTCATTGACTGCTGCTCGTCAATAATAGCTGCGTTTATACCGTCGGTCCCCCATTTTTGGCGAAGGTGATGACTTTGATGGGTTTTGAAAGAGATGCATTTTTAACGCCAAGTAGGATGCCATGACGCTTGGTGATGAAGATGAGAATTCTGATGACTGGGGCTTTCTACCTCCCGAGGGGACTCTTTGATTTCTTCTTGAGCGAGGGGACTTCCCATGGTCCCACATCGATTTTGAAAGTCCTGGGGGCTCTCCTGCTCACTTTGCTGCTTAGAACTCCCATATGCAGAGTTCCTATGCTGATACCCTCACTAAGATTGGGCTTCATCGAGCCAAGTGGTTTGGTGAGTTCACCCTCTCCAAAAACAAGGATGCTCTTCCCGTTTTGGTACCTCGCTGGAATGTTACTACTCATACGTTCATCGCTGTATGGGGAGAGTTTATAATAACGTTGGAGGACGTGTGCAAGCTCTTAGGCCTCGATGTAACAGGTCATGAGCCTTATTCTGATGAAGCCCTGGATGCCCAAAAAACTGCTGACCGTTTGGAGCTGGATCGTATATGCCGAAGGTGCATCAGTACTTCAAACAAAGCCACGTTCACTACCCTAATCAAGTACTTCTTCAAGGACCCTTCGAAAGGAAGTTCCTCTGAGGCAGCCCCTGGACAAGGTACATTGCTAGAGCTTCCTATCTATATCCTTGTCATTCTTTCTCTCTTCTTTTTAACGAGAAAACCCAATGACCATCCTCGAAAGGATCTTATCAACATATCCCTTCGTTTGGCCCAGGGTATTAAGCTCCCTCTGGATGTAATCGCCTTGGGGTCCCTCTACACATGGCTTGATAGGGTCCTTTTTGACATGGATCGATCTCTGGGTCATTACAACCTAGCCTATTTTGTCAACTGCGTTCTCCTGATGGGTTTCCTTTATGTGCGCTTCCCGACCGTAGCAGCATGGACTAACCGTCCTCCCTCGGGGGAAACAATCTTGCCCCCTCGCTCATTCGTTTACCACAAGAGGTAGGGCCGAAAGGAGCTGACATTTTTTGTTGATGACTTTTCAAGTTTTGTAATGAGGCCTTATGAAGAGGATATTTTTCTCTATACTTGTGATTTTTTCAAACATGGGGCAAGAGTGGTCCAGCCAACCACCGTGGACCTCATTACTGAAGACCCCTCATTGGTCGTTGTGCTTCTATTTTACCCAAGATACCTTCCCTTCTACACCGAGTGGGGATACACCAGTGAATATTACAATCCCAACCGATGCAGTCATCAATTTGGCTTTGATCAAGGGGCTCCTCGCCCGGTGTTTTAGTTATCTAACCCCAAGGTGTCTTTTAGCGAGGCATGTTCTCTATTCTCCTCAACTGTCGCGTGGGGAGTAAGTTCCACATTGGCTAGGCGAGTCACCATACCTAGAATCACTAGGCAAGGGAATATAACCCCTCTGTTTACGACAAAGTATTGGCCGAGGCAACTGGCCTAAATTGTTGAATTCATCGAGGGTGATCCCGTGTATCCTCCAATTCTTTCATTTTTTATGGAGTTGGGTTTGAAGGACAATTCCGTTCTCGGGGTTGAGTTCCCTCTAAGCTAGACCCCCAAAGAACCTCCCATAGAACTTCCTCCATACTTCCCCATGATTCCTATTGCCATGCCCAAACCAAAGGCCGCCACGACCCCCAAACCATCTGCCCCCACGACCGAAGCTGCCACGGGGGAAGGGTCTTCTCAGCCCCCTGCTAAGAAGGCCAGGAAATCCAGGTCTAAGAAGTATAAGGCCCCAGGTCAAACCCAAACTCCATTAGAGGCATTCCCGATTACCTCCATTCCCCCGCCTATGGCTCCGGAACTGGCTGAAGAGCTGAGGAGGCGGGTGGAGGCCGAAGTTGCCCGAATAAACGCTGAATTCTAATGGTGCATAGTCCCGTTCCTCCTTCGGGTATGTTCCCCACAGTCGTGGTTGATCCTAGTGAGCCACCGACAAAGAGGAGAAGAAGGTCGAAGGCGCCTGAAAGTGGTGGTGCAATGGGCTCAAGAAGTAAAACGCTGGGTGATCGAGTGTGAAAAGTAGTGCGTGTAAAGACGCTAATCGTTGTTTTTGTTTCGCCTACTCAATACAAAAACTTAATTTACTACTACACTTGCAGGGCAAGTCTAGCAGTAAGTCGAGTATCAAAAATCCACAGAGACGAGTTGCTAGAATTTATAGGATTTAATACTCCTAAAATAAAAGTGTAAAAGATGATTACAAACTAAAAAGTAAAAGATGCATGAAAGGGAAATGATTAACTAGGCGAGGGTATTGAAACTAGATTATGAAAGCGAGTAAAACTATAGGTTGCGTCGAATATCCCTCACCCGAGTTAATTTGTATAAACTGGTTACATAGGTTGATGAGACATTTAGCATGCGTCTCGTTTCGACAGTTAATTGAACCAAGGGTTGTCACACCCCTAAATCTGCATAAAAGCCTAATAAGATTTTGGCATCAATAAATATCCCGAAAATTGCGCACGAAAGGTCGTAAGCACGGGACATACATGATATGCCTCGTCAAATCTCGTAGGCGCAATAACTAAGACAACGCACCCGAAATAAACCCGTAAACACTATCACCAAGCAAAGCAATGCGTTAACTCGAGTGAGTTCAATTCAAACACAACCTAATTTAAATTAGCTAGAAAGCATGTTAAAAACGCGGTAAATGAAAGCGTGTAAATAAACGCGATAAAACTATACTACAAAGCACGTAAATCAAAGCATGTAAACTAATTTAGAAACATGTAAATCTAATTATGAAAGCAAGAATTAAATAAATACAAACTATATTAATGGAGAGGATGATGAATAGTGCAACATTCAATCCAAAAGGTTGTCAATCCCAGAACAATTGAAGAAGAACTCTTCAAAACCCTTAAAACCTAAGCTATTCTAACCTAAAAACGTTTTACCTACTGAATATGTTCTTATCACAACAAAATTGATTTATATAGTAAGTGGAAATAAAAGGAAAGAAGAAAGAAAAGAAATGAAAAATATCTGCAGAAAACAGAGCATCGATCGATCGACCCCTTTGGTCGATCATCGATCAAGGCCAAAATTCGATAATTTAGAATGGTCGATCGATCGATCAAGCATGGCAGATTGCAACAGAACACTGCATTCCTTTCTTCCTCTTTTCTTCCTCCTCTTTTGATTCATTATTTTTCCCTCCGCTGAAATCGCCGTAACTTCTTCATACGGACTCAGAATCGCGCATCATTCACGGACACGCGAAGCTATCGAGGAGGGATACAACTTTCATGAGATGTTGGGCGAGGTACCCAAGCTGTGAAAAGACTAAAATGCCCTTGAACTTGCGATTGCGTATGGAACTTCACCGGAATGCGTCCGAACTCCATACTTAGTACCTAAATACTTATAAAAGCCCAATTATACCTCAAATAGCATGTTAACAATATAAACCGAGGTTGTCTGGTTAACGGAATTAAATATATAGATTAAGGCACCCGAGGGGGCTAAAAATGTGTAGGTTCGAGAGATGAAATACGCAATATTTGTGTATTATCATTGGGTACCAAGTCCCAGAAGAAGCAGACACTTGAGAGACCTTTATCACCACCTCCTTCCGCTGCTGCCTCCTCGCCACCTTCGCCCGTGGTTATACCTTCTCGTTCTCCTTCTGAATCCGAGGTATGTGTGCATTTTTTTTATTTCTCATTCTCCTTCTCTTAACATAGCGCCTTTATTTATTTCCTGATAACTTTGGTGTAGGGGGTTGAAGAAGTGAGGGTCAGTCCTCCCAATCCCCCAGTCCCCGAGTGAGTCATTTTATGGGGGGTCGTTGCAGTACTCCTCCAGCCACTGCTGCCCTTCCACTCTCTACTTTAATAAGCCTTACCTATTCGCTCCGTTCCTCCTCCCATCAGGCCAGAGATGCCACCATGAGTGTTGCTGAGGAGTCTGGCCAGCCCGAGGCAACTGCTCCAGCTTCCTCTGAGTTTCCCTCAGAGTGGGAGGTCTCTCTGCCCCTGGTTGTGGTCGAAGAGAGTGCCCCCTAGTAAATTTCCTTCCAAGTCTTGCATCTTTTATTTGCCCTATTGGTTTATTTATCAATTATAACATGTTTGGCTATTTTAGGTGGAAGTGGCGTCGCTGATAGCCAATATTCTCCTTCTTCCTGCATTGTCAAGACCCATTACTGCAGTTCCTCTCTTCAGTGCCATAACGGGGGTAAGCTAGGTGCATTTCTGCCTCTTATCCTTTTTCGGTTACTCCTTCTGTCTAACACTTGTCTTTACATTTGCAGCTTTCTCCAAGTCTTTCTCTGCCTTTCGCGTTGAGTGGCCTTATCCTCTCCCAGGCCCAGGTTGGTGTGGCTGCTCTCGTTGGGGCATCTCTGGAAGGTCCAACATCTCCTTCTGATGATGCGCCCTTGTTAGCCATAGTACCCTATGCCGGCGAGCGAAGTGTGCCTACCCTTGAAGCTTCTACATCTAAGGGCTCCGTTGAGGCTACTGAGGTAATGAGCCCACCTCCCACGATTTCTAGCATTATGGTTCCCGTAGTAACTACCCATCTCGCTCCTGCTGCTGCTGAGGTACTTCTATAATTTCTCTATATTTCTCAGCTTCTCAAAATCCACCTGTGTAGGTGACTTAATCAATGAAAACACTTGTTAAGATTTTTCATAAACTCCACCTATATCAGTGTCTTAACAATGAAAACGCTTGTTAAGATTTTTTCATAAACTCCACCTATATCGGTGACTTAACAACGAAAATGCTTGTGAAGATTTTTTCATAAACTCCACCTATATTAGTGACTTAACAACGAAAACGCTTGTTAAGATTTTTTCATAAACTTCACCTATATCGGTGACTTAACAACGAAAATGCTTGTTAAGATTTTTTTTATAAACTCCACCTCTATCGGTGACTTAACAATGAAAACACTTGTTAAGATTTTTTCTATAAACTCCACCTATATTGGTGACCTAACAACGAAAACGCTTGTTAAGATTTTTTTCATAAACTCCACCTATATCGGTGACTTAAGAATGAAAACACTTGTTAAGATTTTTTCATAAACTCCACCTATATCGATGACTTAACAACGAAAATGCTTGTTAAGATTTTTTTTATAAAATCCACCTATATCGGTGACTTAACAATGAAAACACTTGTTAAGATTTTTTCTCATAAACTCCTTATTTCCCCTAACAGTTCTCAGGATGCTCGGGGGGATTCTCCACTAGTTCCTTCGCTCATTGCCTCGCCATATTGTGAACCCGTCTCCTCCAAAGAATTGAGCTAAAATGATCAAGGTTCCACGACGGGTGCTGCCGCAGAAAGTGAATATGTGTGCGAGCTTCCTCTGCCCGACTTGGCTCCTCTCGCCTTCTGCCTGATGGTACTCTAATGTTCTCCCCAAATGCCTGCCAACCACCGTTTGGTAATCGAGCGACTTCTGAGCCATCATCCTGAAACCTTTATGGTGAACTGCCTATGTTCGAACATCTCAATTATGAGCTATAGGCTTCAAGGCATGGCCACTGTTATTGCTGAAATTACCAACATTCTAACCGCCAATGTTACCAGGCCCCTCCTCAACCAATTCCTAGGTTATTTGAGGCAGTTGGGTTGTGACAGGTTCCATTTTGATAGGCTCATCGCACATTTAAAGACTTTAAGGAGCCATCGGTTGGACAGCCAGAGGGAGTTCTTACAAAAACATCAGGAGGATCAGAGGGCCGAGGAAGCCAAGTTGGTCGAGCTAGCACCTCTCCTCGGAGCCGTTGATAAGGAGGTGGAGGACCTCGAAGAAGCTCTATGTGCGGTGAAGTCGAAATGATAGAAACTTCTAATCGAGCGCACACAGGCGCAGATAAGGTTGAAGGTCTCCATCAACGCTCAACGATCTTGCCAAGCTGCTTCTTCGGGCCTCCCTGGAGATTTTTTCTCTTCTCCTGATCTGTGGTTCCTTTTTGGTGAATGAACTCGTGTATATATTTTTTCTTTTCTTCTCATGTAATTCTTCGGCAATAGCTCCCAATTTTGTAATGCCCCAAAGTTTATGAATGGAAAAAGATACTTATTCCCATGCCATTTCTTTGTGTTACAACTATTTACATAGATTGTGAAATATGAAATTCTGTAATCCTTTCATCTCTACTTGTTATAATATAAAGGATTTGCATATTCATTATAAGAAAGAACTTGTGTATTTATGACAACAGCCAACTACATCTGTGGTTAAACATAACTGCCTACACATGATAAACTTTTAACCACTTATTGTTAATCTTGAATGGTTTATCTTCTTCTATTTTTGAAATTAAGCAATAACCTGAGTCATGAGCCTCCTTTATAATGAAAGGTCCCTCCTAATTCTCTACAAACTTAGGTAGAGGAAGCCCCCTAATATGCTTTACTGCTGCCTTCAATACAAGATCTCCCTCCACGAACTTCCTTGGTCTCACCAAGTTATCATATGCCCTAGAGAGCTGCTTCGTGTACATTTGAAAGTGTTGCATCGCATTATCTCTGTGTTCATCTAACGCTTCTAATTGAACATGGCTACTCTGAGGGAGCATGCTGCTTCGCAAAGCATATCGAGCCGAGGAAACCTCCAACTCCACCGGGAGAATTGCCTCTGCCCCATAAATAAGAGAGAACGGTGTGTACCCCATAGGCTTCCTCTTAGTCGTCCGATAGGATCATAAAATGACTGGTATCTTGTTATCCCATGATCATGGGAAATCTTCCATCATTATAGCTAAAATATTGACCAAAGTTTTGTTAGTCGCTTCGGCTTGATCGTTTCCCTTTGGGTATGCCACCGTCGAAGTGTGATGGACAATAGAGTATTTGTCTGTGAGCATCGTTACTTATGAATTGATGAAAGGGGTTCTATTATCTGACAGGATAACCTTTGGGATCCCAAAACGACAAATGATGTATTCTCTGATGAAATTGCTCACTACTCCTGCTGTTGCCCTTCTCAATGGTATCGCCTCAGCCCATTTTATGAAACACTCCGTTGCTACTAGGATCCATATCTTCCCCCTCAACGAATGGTGTATTGCCCTCCAGGTCGAATGCCCAAGTGTGAAAAGGATAGGGCATTGCCAGGGAGTGTAGGTCCACCGATAGGGCATAGATCATATTCCCATGAAGCTAACATGCCTTGCGTTTTTGAACGAACTCAGCAGAGTCTTTCTCCATTATTGGCTAATAGTATCCCAGAGTCATCAACTGGTCATATAACTTGGCCCCTCCTATATGAGCTGGATCGTGTGCCTATTTGAGAACCTCGGAGGCCTCTTCCTTCGTGATGCAGCACAACAGCCTGTTAAAGTATCCCCTTCGATAAAGCTGCCCCTCTTGAACATAAAATCTTGGGGCCCTTCGCCGTAGTCCCATCGCATCAATTTTCTTTATTGGGATAACTCCATCCTTAATGAAGTCAAGATAGGGCTGTCTCCAGTCAGCCTGAGCCTCCATGAAATGACATTCAGCTGCCTCAAAGAATAATTGGCAGTTATCGCACTTCCGTTGTAACTCAACTGCATCTTGATTCATGCTAGGCTAGAAATATCCCTTCCTTTGAATTATTCTATAAAGGGGGATCTCAGTCGTTTTGCAGTGCTCTTTGTGCATTTTTTTCAATCTCTGCCCTGCTTCTTCTGAACCGATGCACCTTGACATCCATCCTTCTGCGTTTTTGAAGTAAAGGTTTCCATGGTTTTTAAAGTACTGGGCTAATTCTTTGACCCCATCGCTCCTTCGCCAGACTCCAGTTGCTTCTTAATCTCTCCCCTCCAGTCCTCGTCCTCTTCGATCGGTAAAATTGACTATACCATCGAAGGAGCTGTTCTTTGTTGAATCACGACAGTAGTTGTATCGCTCCTCATAATCATCTTCTGGGCAATGGTGTCATAGGCGTCTGGGTGACGGTTCATCGTCTTGGGTTTCCTCTTGATCTTGGTTCGATGGAACTGGACAAGGAGCCTCTGAATGATCGTTCTGTATGGTGCCAGGCTCATGTGTTTCAACGCGTATTCTCTATTCACTTACTGAACCACCAAGTTTAAATCTCCCTTGATGCAAAGTGAACGGATCCCTCTTCGAAGAGCCTCTAGCAATACCAACACCAATACTTCATATTCTACCTCGTTGTTAGAGCAAGGGAAATTTAACTTGTAAGAAAAGCAAATCTCCTCCATTCCTTTCAAAAGAATAACCCCTGATCCTCCTTTCTTTTCTGTCGATAACCCATCGAACTGTATTGTCCATTCTTCATCCGTTGCATCTAGGTGATTAGCCTGCAAGTCATCTCCTAGAATGCTTTCTTTGGGTGGCTCAAACATTCTCGAAGGGAAAATAGCCAACAGATCAGCGTACTCCTGGCTATTGATTGTGCGAGGAACCACGCACTTTAAGTCATATTCGAAGAGGATAAGGAACCACCTAGCTTCCCTGCCAATTAATATAGTTCTTACAATCAAATACTTAATGGGATCACATTTAGTTATAATATGAATTGTAAAAGACAACATGTAATGCCTAAGTTTTTATACAACAAACACTAAGGCTAAACAATGCCTTTCCAAACTACTATATCTGACTTCTGGCCCATGGATGATCCTACTGAGGTAGTACACTGGCTGTTCTTGCCCATCAATCTTTTGTGCCAGCAAAGCTCCCACAGACCTCATGGTGGATGTGAGGTACAACTACAATGGTATTCCATCCCTTGGGGAAACCATGGTCTGTGGCGAAATATGCAACTTCTTCAGTCCGTTAAGAGACCCTTGGTGAACCCCCTCCCACTTGAACTTCATGCTCTTTCTCAACAGCTGCATCAACGGATGTGTTATTTCGGCTAATCCAGGCACAAGTCTACTAAGATAGGAGACTTTACCGAGGAAACTCTTCAGCTCTTTTGCAGTTCTCGGATAGGGCATTTCCAAGATCGCTCGTTGTTTGTCCTGGTCCATCTGCGCCCCTTGTCGATTAACCACAAAGCCTAGGAAGTTCCCACTCGTCACCCCAAAAATGCACTTCAGCGGATTCATCTTTAATTTAAACTTCCTGCAACGGGAAAACACCTTCCTCAAATCGCTCAGATGGGACTCTTCCTTCCTCGACTTGATGACTAAGTCATCCACGTAGAATTCCACAAACTTGTGAAAGAAGTCATAGAAAATGGCCATCATTATTTTCTGGTAAGTCGCCCCAGCGTTCTTGAGTCCAAACGGCATCACCCTGTACATGAAGTTACCCAATGGGGTTCTAAATGTTGTTTTCTCTGCGTCCGAGGGGTCCATATTGATCTTATTGTACCCTACATACCCATCCATGAAGCTATACATCTCATGACCAGTCGTTGTATCTATTAGGCTATCGATGGAGGGCAGAGGGAACTCATCTTTGGGACAAGCTCTATTCAAATCTCTAAAATCTACACAAATTCTTATTTTATTTTTATCTTTCTTTCCCATTGGGACAATGCTGGATAACCAGAGCGGGTGCTATATTGGTACGATGAACCCTACCGTTAGTAAGCATTGGACCTCTTCCTTGATCTTCAGGTCTAGCTCAGGCTTGTACGTTCTTATTGCTTGTTTTACTGGAATGGATGAAGGCATCACGTTCAACTTGTGATAACTCACTTCCTCATCCAGCCCTTCCATCTCCGTGTACTTCCATGTAAAAATATCTATAAATTCTCAGATCAACTCGACTATGGCCTCTCGTTTCTTTTTACTGAGATCTTTCGAGATAAAGATGGGCTTCGGGTCTTCCCCTTTCTTCGCTAGGTTCAGCTGCTCCAACTCTTGCGCCTGGGGTTTCAATTGATCTGCCATGTAATCAGGTTCCTCGGCGACTTCCTTTACAAATTCCTGTATACTGGAATTGTCTATCACCATGCATTGTCACCGTTGATCTACCAAAAAGCATTTATATATCGGGTCAACCTTATCATCAGCTTCCTCGGTCTCCCACTCACACCATTACAATCGATACACCACTTTTCCTTCCTCGGTGATGACCTTCTTGCATTATCTACTGGTTGTGGTAACTGCCTTCCTCTTCTTCTCTCTGAAAGCCTCGACCATTCTTTCTCGTGAGAACCGACTCAACACGCTTCGTCGCTGGACCTCATACTATATCGGATCCACTCTGGGCCTCATCATGTCTCTGAGATGCTTCGAGATGCTTTACGATCGAGGGACCACCGGGTTAGCTTCTACGGTCATTATTCTTGCACTGCTTGCAATCTTTTTACCCTGCTCGTTCAAAGTCCCCACCCGTTCTCTGATCGAGGGAACCCATGATCCCTCCATCCTCCTCGTTAGGACCCGAACATTTTCTTCCAACTCAGTATAAAATGCTGCGTCCACCAAGTGAGCTTCCTCGATAGCGAAGGGCCTCTTTGTAGCCCTAATGGTTACCTCCGTCCCCTTGATATTTGCCTTAGCACATTGGTGGTATGGAGAAGGAACTACCCCTTGGTTATGCACCCACACCCTTCCTATTAGAAGATGATAGGAAGTTGCACTCTCTATCACGTGGAACTTTATATGGGAACTCAAAGCTCCTATCACAATCCCCACATTAACATACCGAATGGATTTAGAAGATTGGTTATCATACCCTGAAAGTACCAAAGGCATGGGGACCAACCTTTCTTCCGAAATATTGACTGCATGGAAGGAGTTAATTGGCATGATATTGATGGAAGCTCACCCAACCATGAGAGTCCTCGCAAAACTAAGTCCGTTGACACTGGAAATCACGTACAGTGGCCTGTTATGAGAGAATCTCACAGCCCTATCGGCATCGCTGAAGGTCACCTCTTACAGGAACCTCCTTACTGACCTGGCCATGGGTCCCTTCCATTTCAGCGAAGGGACTGCGTCTTTCCTCGCAATATCTAATATTGCCTGGGTTATTTCCAACCTGCTTTCTTTTGGAATCCCCACCTGGTCGAAGAACCAGGTAAACTTTGGGGATTTTGAAACTGCACAGTACTCTAGGCCCAAATATGCTTCCTCTCCTTCAAAGTTGTACACATCCTCCACGTCTTTGGCGCTTTCTTCATCGTAGGCCAAACTACATTAGCCATTCCCTTTGTACAGGTCTCCAAAGCTGCTTCATACTCTTCTCTTTCTCCTCTCTCTGCCTCTTCATCGTAGGCCACCACGAGATTGGCCCTATGTGCTGGCAGTAGGTTGTTATTGGTATTTTTTGGAGGGATTTACAATGTCCCCGCCTTCAAGTACTTATCAATAATTCTTCTCAGTGTGAAGCAACTTTTTATTGGGTGCTGGATCCTCTTATGAACCTAGCAGTACCTAGGATCCGCCTTTGTTGCTGCATCGGGCTCCCCAGAGGGAATGTCCTTTGGTTCATAGATCGTTCCCCCTTGGACCATCACGTTGTAACAGCTGACAGCTTCTTCCACTGTACCAGGCAATAGTGGTGGGTCTTCCCTGTCTCTTCCGAACTTTTTCGTATTGTCCCTCTTCGGTGCTTTGCCCCTATTTCCCCCTCAGTGTACCCTACCCGTGGGGGCTAGGACCTGCACCCCACAAAATTCCCCTCGCGCGTCTCATTGATGAGATGGAAAATATACTCAGGAAGCAGTCCCTCAGCGCAAATCTGTAATAACTTGGATTCTTTATCCTCCTCCCTCACATCGAGGGATCTTTCTCTGAATCCTTGAATATAGGCTACCACTTCTTCCCCAGGTCGTTGCTTCTCCCTACCCAGTTAGGTCAAAGTAAACTCATCTTCTGACAGAAAGAACTTTTGGACAAACAACATGTGCATCTCTTTCCATGTAGAAACGCTGTTGGGAGCCAAATAGGAATACCAGGTATATGCCTTATCGATCAAGGATTTAGAAAACTCCCTCAACCTAAGCCTTTTATTATTACAAAGCGCCCCGAAATGTTCAATAAAGTGCTTAATATGCTCATTCGGATTCCCACCTTTTACCGTGTATTTTTTAAAAATAGGAGGAATATAGTCCTTCGGATAGGGCTCGTCGTTGTATTCCTGGGGATACGGTGTTCGAAAGTCATCAAGAACCGAAGCTATCCCTCCAGCAGATTGCGAGGAAGCCTGCATGAACTTTAGCATCTCCTTTCTCATCTCCTCCATGGGGGATACTACTGGAGAAACAAGCAATGGGGCTATGGGTTGAATATTCGTTGGAGCTGTAACGAACGTTACAATTGGGGCCATTGATACTCCTGCGGCTCCTACTGCTGGACTCACAACGGAGGGCATGCTTACCGGGATCGTCCCTGCGACACCTGCACCTGTCGGGGCCATTGGAGCTACCCTTGGTGTTACGATGGCATTAGCCTCCAATCCTCCCAGCATGATTGAAGCCACCGGAGTTTGTAAACACTCATCAAACTTGCTCATAAGGAGCGCAACTGAGTGGGTCCTAACCCCACACTCCTGGGAGCTTGTGCCACTCTCGGAACACCCGTCATCGCCTGGACTAGAGGCACCTCTATTCGAGGAGCCCCATCCCTTGTGACCTCTAGTTCTCTCGCAGCCTATTCTTCATTATGTTGGATGTCATCAAAATTGAGCCTTCGAGTTGCATTATCTTGCGCCATACTTCTTACTTAGAAGAATGCCTCCCCAGCTGAGTCGCCAAATATAAGAGGGTACTTTAGATCATAGATTCCCTATTTGAGTATGGTAGTGATAAGCTAATTTGGCCAAAGCCTTAGATTAATGATAGGACATACAAACACAAACCCAATGAAGATAAACTCAGTTTAAACTCTTAAATCTCTCGTGTATAACTCAGAAAGTAGTAATGAAACTTAGAAGTAACTTATCTAGAGGGAGAGAGAAGTAAACACCCTTGATACACCTTGGTAGGCAGGTAGAAACACACCAAATACCCTCAATAATCTCTATCAAGTATTAAAAGCTTCGTAATAAATAATAATGGAGAGTGAGTAAACCATTCTGGTTTGCAATAACTCTCTCTGATGTGTATTCTCTCTCTAGCAATAAATCCTGAACTCTCAAAAGATCATCCTCTCCTCAAAGGTGGTTGGGGTCCTTAAATAGCCTCCCACACCATCCCCGAGGCAACTCAGTCATTAAAGACTATGAAAGACGTCCCTCATACTTTGTGTCACAACATTAAATGCCTGATGCACTAGTTGTCTCCACGTCATAAACATTAAAGGCCAAGACATGCCTTTTTCCTAACCACTGTGTGTCAGGGGGCTGTTGTCGCAGAGGTGGCTCACCAACTTCCTGACAGCCCTAAATACTAAGGTGGTTTACTCAAGTGCAGGTCTGACATTGTTTAGCTGGCTAGTGACATCACTTACAGTAGATGTGAAATTAAGTAGAGGGTTTGAAGCGGGAGTTGTGCGTGTGCCATTTTCTCCCTCCTAGGGTTTAGTCTTATAGTGGGTTTACCCATGTAAGGTTGTATAGAACACTATTCCTCTTTCTTCTCCATTTATGTAAGTTATTTTTCATCATTTCTTGCTTTGTTAATTAGTTTCTTGCTTTGTAGTGTAGATTTACATGCTTTCTTTACATTGATTTATTTACTTGCTTTGTTAATTAGGTTTTATTTATTGCATTTAATTTATGTCATTTAATATTCTTTGTAGCTAGTTTAATATAGGTTGTGTTGGATTGAACTCACTTAGGGTTGATTTGGTTTCTTTTCTTTAGTGATGGAGTTTACAAGTTTATTTCGATTGGGTTATCCTAGTTATTACGACTAGGAGATTTAAAGGTGTATATTGCGTATGCTCCGTATTTACGACCTTGCGTGCGTAATTTTCAGGGTATTTATTGACACCAAGATCTTAATAGGCTTTTATGCGAATTTAGGCGTGTGACAAGTCTTGATTTAATTAATTGACGAAACGAGATTCAATCTTAATAACTTGTGAACCCATGTAGCCATTTATACCAATTAACTCGGGGTGAGGGATATCTAGCGCAACCTATAGTTTTTATTCGCTTTGTTAATCTTAAGTTTAATTTGCCCGCTCCTAGATTAATATTTTCTTTTCATTATCTTTTCTTTTTGTTAACATTACCTTTTACACTTTTATTTTAGAAGTATTAAACCAAATAATATTCTAGCAACTCATCTCTGTGGATTCGATACCCGAACTGGGTGCTATACTCCCTTAAAAGAGTGTAGTCATAGTTTAGGTTTTTGTATAGAGTTGATGAGCCAAAAATAAATTGATCGGCGCGTAGGTGACTCTCACGCCGCGGTTCCCTTTTGCTGTTAAATGACATTGCGGAGAAACCCAGCCTATCAAATGGCGTCGTTGTCGGGGAATGATTTGCTTTGAATCTTAATTGATTTAGTGATTTGATCCCGATTACTTGCTCTATCAAAATGGCATCGTTGCCGGGATGAGTTGTTTTAGAATTTATTTGATTTAGTATTTCGTAATTTTTTTTCTATATTTATTTTTTGTTAACAATTTTTGCAGGACTTCTACATTTGAGTGCCAAGAAATGCTTGAATTTTTTCACCGCACATATCTGCGTGGAATTTGTCAATTCGAGCCTTTGTTGGGGTAAGCATATCTTATTCCAATTCTTTCGATAATCGTAGTGATAATTCTCAAAATCTCCCTACCCTATGACTTTTGGTTAATACTTACAATCCCAAAAATTTGCAAATTCTAAAATGTCTTTCGGCAAGTATAACGAAAGTCAAATTATGGGTTATGGAAATTTTGGGAACAATTATTCCGATGTTGGGCCTCAAAATCTTAATTATAAGAATGTTGAAACGATTTGCAATAGCTTTCAAAATTCTAATAATAATGATTTTGATAGTTGTTGCGAGGATAATTTCCAAACTTTTCATTATCTAGAATCCGCTCCTCGGCCTATGACTTTCGACGAGGGCTTCCGCATGCTTGAAAATGGTTATCGGGAAGAAAATCGTTGTTAAGAGCATGAGTTGGATTTATTATTTGAATTCGACGATGATTTTTCTTCTAAGACTTTTGAAGTTGGGGATTGTTTTGAACCAAATGAGGATTGTGTGCCTACTTTCGAATAAACCATTCTTGACTTGACCCAAGGTATAACAAAGAATGAAAATGAGGAAGAATTGAGCATAATATCCATTTACAATGAAATGGTTTCTTCTTTGATTCTCAAGGAAGAAAGTTTCAATGAAAATGATCCTATTTCCTTCAAAATTCAATCTTTAAGCAATGATAACTCATCTCTTGAGATTTAATTTCTTTCATCCCCGTCCTTTTTCTATACCGTCACACCGTTGCTAGAACCCGATGAATCGACTCCAAACTTTATAGTTTCGAACCTTTTCACCGATGAGGGGTACTCTCTTGAGTCATCTTCCATGAAGGCATCTTTGCTCCGTGTGCGTCACCTCCCATTCCAATTTCAAATTATTTTGGAGAAAATTCTATTTTTTTTTGCCCCTTGTGTATTTGTCACCCGTTTTATCCAAATCCCCCATCCTTCCTCTATTTTTTTTAATTGGGGATGATTCATTTCTTCCACCTTACACATGCCTTCCGTTGTTTGAACGGAATTCCTATTTTATGGAAGGTATGCTTGAAAGGGAGTGTCCGTCGTGGAAATTTTAAAGTCAAATCTTATTTTGGGTGAACTCTAAAAAATTTCAACTTCTAGTGTACATTTAGTTAGAAGTTAAAATTGAAGGTTGTAAATAGTTAGTTTTTATTTTTCTTATTTCTTACTTATTATCTAGTGTAGTTTGTTAAGTTTTTGTTATGCTTGGTACTAACATGTTTTATAGAATGATTGGACTCGTACATTCACGAGATCACTCCTTTTTGTGCAATATCGCTATTTTCCTCTCTTTAACTTGATTCTTAATTTACATTGAGGACAATGTCAGGTTTTAAGTTAGGGTGTGTGGGATATTCTATCCATTCATTGGTAGTTTCTTTGATTTGATTGTATGTTATTTACAAGCATGCTTTTCTTGTAAAAAAAATTAAAAAATTAAAAAAGATTTTCTTTTTTTTTCTCCATTGTTGGGCATTTTGCCTTTGTTTCCGATGATAAATTTCAATAATTACCTGATCTAATAGATAATTAAATGATGCATGTTCTAGATTTTAGAAGTTATTGGACTATAGTCCTCAATTATTGATATTATGAATAACTTCATGCATTAAACTTTAATCCCATGAGCACATGCACTTTACTTGCTTTATTGATTTGGTTTAAGATTTTTATAAATCGATAATCTTTTATTGCATTGTATATACTTACACCGTGTGAGCTTTGTGATTTTCTTCGTTTGTGAGTGTTATACACTTCTCTTTGCTCTTTGAAAACGTTACAGTCATTGGTAATCTCACTATTCTTTCATTTGATCGTTCATTAATTGAGCTCATTGTTGAAATGTGTCACTTGATTATGATTTTGAAAGTTTATTTTGACTCGAGAATTGCACAAACTTTATGAAATGATCATAGGCAATCTTTATTATATCACCCATATTGACCTTGATCTCACCTTAAATGTTTTTACTAGTCAATCCGTTTGAGCCTAAATATTAGCCTTTCGTTTCAAAACCCAAAATCTAATAACCAACTCCGAATTGGAGTTATAAACCATACGTATTACCTTCCATACCTTTGTTTGGAATGTTACTTGGGATTTAATGATGTTTGCGTTTTGTAGTTGCAATTAAGCATGTGAGAGTGAGAAAAGTAACGAAAAGAAAAAAGATAAATAGAGAAAGAAAGAAAAAAAAAGAAACCATGAAAAAATGATGAAAAGAAAAGAAAGTGTTAGTTGCATATGTTGTGTATATTGTTCAATGATCTTTGTTTACTCTCCCCATTGTTATATTCAATGCTGTTTGTTGAATGTTGTTATATTCAATGAAGTTATTTTTCAATTTTGAAATTGCTCGCATTTTCCATTATCCCGAGTTTTCATCTTCGAACACTTTGAATCCGTACATATTTCCTTCGTTTCATAACCTTAACCCCAAACCTACATTCAACCCTATAAAGTCCTATTTGATCCTAGGGTGAATTTAATTCAAAAGTTTAAATAGTTTTAATAATCTATGAAAATACATTTCGCCTCCTTTAATGATAGGTATCTTTCATTGAGACTATAATTTTTCATTTTTTATATAGCGTTATTCATTTGTGACATGTGTGCGGCCTAGTTTCCATTTAAAATTACTCTTTATGCCCGCATGTCCCATGTATTACCTCTCATTCATAGTGATTTCATTTGTTGAGTGTAATGCCTGATGAGGATTGACTTATATGCATACTATAATGTTTATTATCCGATTTATTTAAGTTTTTGTCAAATCATACTTTGCATGTTCTCGCTCCCCTCCCATATTTTATGGTTTTGATTCTACAAAGTTCATTCTATAATGTTAATAATACGGACTTCTGTGTGAATTCATTCACTTTCTAATAATGTGTATGGAATCTTTTTCGTATTATTGAGCTTGTCTGTTTTGTTGGTTTGGGCATACATTTTGAGGAAACTGTATGATGTTAGTGGGTTTCATGCCTGAAAACCCTCACGAGACGACAGTCGTCCACTAGGGTAACCTAGGGGTTTAACCGGTTATTGCAAACGCTAAATGCAACCGTTCATCTGCGAAAGTCGCTTTTATCCATTTTCTCTCTTTTGTATATATCTCTTATTTTGTGATTTTCTTATAGTTCTTCTTGCTTTGAATTTCATTACTAGGGACTAACAATGTGTAAGTTAGGGGGTGTGATTTGTCCCGAATCATATCACTTATTACCATTGAAACTTATGTATTTTAGGCCCCTCAGCTACTTTAATTCCTATTATTATGATCATTAACGAGACAACATCCGTTTTATGTACAAATAATTTATTTGAGGTATTATTGAGCTTTTATAGGTGTTACGGTGCTTAGAGTGAAGTTTCGTTGCGTTTTGATAAAGATTCGTTAAAGTTCGCACGTTTAGGGGAATTACCGTAATTTCACACTTTGGTATTTTTTATCAAAGTCTTCATGGAAGTTGTAGCTCTCGGGGCAAGCTTCATGTGGTTACGAACAGTGCTTGAATCGGAGTCCGAACGAAGAATCCATGGGCCTTTGATCGGAGAAGAAATATAAGAAATTCATTTATTACATAAACAACTTTTTGTTTAATGACCTCGATGTCCCTTATCCACTTTTGCAGCAAGCTTCCAATTTAGAAATGGAGATTTTAGATTTTGGCTTGGGTTTTGACCAAACACAAATTGGGATGATTGTGGCCCAAATTGACGATGATCGTTGACCACACACGCAAATGGATTTTGGCCACTCACGTATTGGAGCTTGGTCTCGACCATATTCAAATTGGCCATGGTGTTTGACACGCAAGGGATGTTGATGGTGGGTCTCGGCTTGGAATTTAGTGGGCTGTAGCAGCTGCAATGTGGGGCTAGAACTGCCATGGTTGGTCGATCGCGATTTGGCCGTCGGTCAATCGGGTTTTTAGATTTGTGCTTTATGCTGAGGCAGTGTGCTTTTTCCCTCTCACCGGTCGACCAACCCAGCTCCGGCGGTCGATCGATCCCCTGTTTTTGTGCGAGTGACCTGTTTTATCTCTTATTTCCTTTTCTTATTTATTTTTCCTTTTCCTTTTGTTTGTTAATTCTAACTTAACCACTTTTTATTTTATTATTTCTTTTTTTTTCTTATTTATGTAACTTACTAGCTTATTTTTGTAGAGACACTCATAATATCTCGTTTTATTTCACTTCTCTCTTAGTCAGGTTAGTTTAGGGTTTGGAGAGGGAGTTGTGAGTGTGCCATTTTCTCCCTCCTAGGGTTTACTCTTATAGTGGGATTACCCATATAAGGTTGTGTAGAACATTATTCCTCTTTCTTCTCTATTTATGTAAGTTATTTTTCTTCATTTCTTGCTTTGTTAATTAGTTTCTTGCTTTGTAGTGTAGATTTACATGATTTCTTTACATTGATTTATTTACTTGCTTTGTTAATTAGGTTTTATTTATTGCATTTAATTTATGTCATTTAATATTCTTTGTAGCGTAACAACCCGAGATTTTAGGACGGTTATTTATTTATTTTGGGAGAAATAAATATCATTTTATTTGGAGAATTATTAAATTGGCATTTGAGGTCAAAATTTGATGTTGTTAGAAACTGTTTCGAATGGCAATTCCGAGGGTGTAGTTGTTTCCGGAAGGGTCGAGAAAGTCGAAATAACTGTACTTGGGGTCTATTTAGGTTTCGAAATATTTTAAGTTCATTTGGCTCGAATTAAAGTTACCGAGTCATTTAAAGTGAGTATTATCATTTAAAGTTGTGTATCTTGGGAGACAAGGCTTATTAAGCCTACCGGAGCTCAAATCTCCTTCGAGAAGAAGAGAAATAGAAATAAAGAAAGAGAGAAAGAAGAAAGAAGAAGAGAAAGAGAGAGAAAGAGGATTTTCCGGCCATTACGCGATCTCGAGGACGAATCAGACCCTACGAACTTGAGGCAAGTGATTAAACTTGCTAAATAATTGTTGTGTACCATTTATTTCGTGATTTTTGGATTAAATCTTTGGGTTTTAGGTTTAGTTTGTTAAAACCTAACTTTTTGGGAAAATCTTAGATTTGTAGTTATAAATGATTTTGAGGGTATAAAATTAGATGTATTGAATTATATAATAAGTTTTGATGATAATAATATGTTTGGGTTGAAGAAAAATGAAGAGAAGATGATTAAAATAAATTTTGGGGATTTTTGGCTTTGAAAAAGTAGCCATTTTCAAGATTTCTAAGGAGCCGAATCGATTTGACCCCTTACCGAATTGATTCGGATTGTTGCAGGTGCCCAGGTCTGAGTGACCGAATCGATTCGGACTCCAGCCGAATCGATTCGGCCTAAGACAGAATCCCAGGTCTGATGAACCGAATCGATTCGCCTTGGAGGCCGAATCGATTCGTAGGGCCGAATCGATTCGGATTTGGCCCGAATCGATTCGGATTTGGCCCGAATCGATTCGGAAACAGGGCATTTTGGGGGAATGTTTTCTAGGGAGAATTTCATTCCGTTTTGTTCGAGGTTATCGATTGGGAACCTCTATAGGAATTATATGAAGTATGTTTTGGAGTCATATCGATTTAATGTGAGAGAATACCGATTAGAGAATATCGTATATATTAAGTGGGGAAGCCCACTACCATGGAGATTTCTATTTGGAAATAATTATGAAAATATTTGAAAGTGTGAGAATGCGCTTAGTGATATTGGATTATAGAATTAATTCCCAAATGGGACAACTTTAAAGGTTCATAAGATTGATTGAAACATATTATGGATTGAGAAATAATTAAATGCTAATAAATGTGCATATGGATATAGAAATATCCTTAACGATGATTAATTTGGGAGATGTCTCACACAATGAGAAATGCAAATCGAGGTGCATCCGGATAGAGAATATCCTTAACATAAATAGAATTGAAAGACAATTCATAATCAGAAGTGATGGGAAAACTTCAAGTGAGAAATAGTATAGTGTATACTAAGTGGGTAAGATGTGTGAGAATTGACGATTAGTATATCAAGAGAGAGAAATATACTAAATAATGATATTAATTCAACTATGCCTAAGAGCGTACTACGAATGTATATAAACAATGTGATAGGTATACCTTATATGATGGTATATCTTTATATGATGTGATGATGTATGTATGCCTTATGTGATGGTATATATATATAAGTGAAGTATACCCCCTCCTTGCTATCAGTGGGAAGTTGCGCGATGAGGGTGATCTCCCTAGCTCGATGAGCAGTGTGTGGATATTCCCTACGTCATAGTCGTCCATTGTGTTGATATGTGATTTGCATTATATTTTAGGGGTGAGAAGTCGTGGGTATGTGCCGTTCTCACTTGCCGGTTAGGAACTATGACCGCTTTCCGGACGTTGTGTGTGTGAGTTGATCACAAGGTAGGTGTCGTTTAGTCCTACAGGTGGTCCCCAGTATGATACGTGATTTGGGCACTGGAAGATGATAGCATTGAGACATGCGTCCTTGAGTTATAGTTCGATTGGATGGTTATTATATTATTGTTGTGCCTGGTACTTGGGTATCGAGGGCATAATGGACCTCAACGACCAACATTGCCAAGACGTCCCACGCACGAAACGCAGTGTAATGTTGGGAGTGAGGAGAAGTTATTCCTTAATGCTCATATATATATGGGATATACATCTCGAAGATCGATAGTGCCAAGGAGTAGTGTATAGGGGGTTCCTTGTTTGGATTTTCCTTTGCGAGACGTCCCACACACGAAACGCCGTGCACTGTCGAGAATTAGGAATAGTAATTTAATTAATTGAATAATAAGAATTTGGGTTACATGCATTATTCATTGAGGGCATAATGAATCTCGAAAATCAATACTGTCAGGAGTAGTGTAACGGGGGGAGGGGGTTCCTTGTTTGGATTTCGCTTTGCGAGACGTCCCATGCACGAAACGCAGTGCAGTATTGAGACTTGGGAGAAGTTTAGTCCTTAGCACTTAGTTGCTAATAGCTCATATATATTTATATATATATCGATGGTATCACTAGAATATGATGAAATTTTAGCAAAGAGAATGTTTATGTAAATTGTTTGTGTGAACTAAGTGAACATATAATTGAGATTAATAAGATTTGAAATCAAAGTATATGATTTAGATGGAATGTATATAAGTGTAGATTGAGAGATAAGTTAGATGGTTTTAAATTTAAGGTTTATATTGGGTTTAAGTTAGATTCGCTTGCCTAGTTAGATTCGGGGCATTTATTTGGAGATCACGTGCATACGTTTAGTTGCGCGCTTAAGTTGAGAGGTGGGTTGGATTATTATGGAGAGTGCGACTCCATTAAATCATGTCATAATGCATTTATAATTATTATGCATTTTAATACACTTGCTATAAAATGTTTTCACCTCGGGCTCTGACCCGTTTATATTTTCTCCTATTGTGCATATATATTGTATTATTTAGTTGTTCCTCTGCAAGGACGCCATGGATGTTTATCCACCTCGTGTATTCGTGGAGCTGTGGCAGTAGCGGACTGTCGCGGCACTTTTTATTCGTCGACTCCTATCTTTTGTATATTTAGATTAGGATTCAGTTTGTATATTGGGTTTATACCCAAGTATTGTAGATTAACACTTTTATATTCTTTCACTCAGATTTTTGTATTATCTGTGACCCGACAGCATATTCGGGTATTTTACTTTATACATTTTTTTGTACTCATTCATATTATTGGAGTTTGTATGTATTGATCATCATATTTAGATCTTATGTTGTTGGTTAGTTGTTGTACGGTTGGTTTTGATTGGTGTTAAATAGAAGTTTTAAATTTTTGGCATCCGCTTTTAATAGTTTCTGGTAGTTAGCCTTATATTATTTAGTATTGTCAGTTGATGTTGAAAAGACGTATGACTGTGTGATAATTGATTAAATTAAATTTCACAAGTTTCTAATTTAGCACACTTATTTAATTTCATCCCCTAATCATGCATCTGAAGTGCAAGTGTCAACCCATAAACAAATCACACAAGCGACACAAAGTTAAGGAAAAATCCCCATTCGGAAAAACTTTTTATTTCTAGAAGTTTGAATAATTTACAAGACCATTCACCCACAAGTGTAACGCACGGTGTCTTCGTCAAATCTTCAAAACAACGGCTAGAAACAGTGTCGGGTGGAATCTCCCGCAGGAATTCCAGGTGGTCAGCAATGAAGAAGAGAAACGACTTCTTCACAAGGGTTGAACAAATACAAGGATGTGTTCTTGGGTTACAAAAAGATTCACAAAGTTATGGCAATTGTGTGAATCAAAACATGAGTCTTGGGACTCAAAAATATAAAGACTAGAGGTATTTGGATTCTCAAAATCGTCTTCCAAAGTCTTGTAAAACTGCTCTCCCGAAGGTGGTTTAAATAGGAAAACACATGAAGAGTTTTACGAAATAAAACTTCTGAAATTCTATCCAGCGTACAGGGTACCCAAACCGGTTCGGGGTCCCCTGCGAATCGGTTCGCCCCCCCGAACCGGTTCGGGCTGGGTTCGGGGAAATTCGCTGGAAAAAGGGGTTAAACACTTAGCAAAAATTCCAAGCCTTTTTCTTAGAATTATCTCCATTTTCAAAGGGCCATAACTTCTTCACCGTAGCTTGGATTGAGGTGCTGTTTCTTCCAGTATCTTTTTTGCGACAAGCTCTTCAACTTTCCCATTGACCAGTCCTCCGGAAGATGGTAATAAAATTACCAAATTTCCCTTGAACTTCCCTATCAAGCCTTACTGAATTGTTTTGACTTCTCTTGCGTACCACTTGCATACATGGAATGTGAAGTCATTGAGGCAGCAGTGGGAAACATGATGGAGATGTTGAACGCTAGATTCCCGGAATTCAGATTGAGTCCGTCGTGTGAGATCTTGAGGTGACATGACAAATGTAGCAGCGTACGACATACACAAATGTAACAAGTTGGACATGAGAAAAAATGTCCTTACAAATCTGCCCCTATGTCTATGCCGATACATACATAAAAAATCCGAATTATCAAATACGAAATTGCCTATACAAATCTACCCTCCCATGAACCCAAAACAGTAAAAGGTACAAATGAATAGACTCCATCATTTGTTCTTCAAATCTTCAGGAATCTCAAATCTTTTCTCATCAGGGTGTGTAACGTATGATAAAAAATGTAGTACCTATACACATGAGATAAAGAAAAAATACCAAGTGACGTATCGAGTTTGAAATGAGATAAAAATAGATACCAATATATGATAAGCATAAGTCAAATCTCGAAACTAAATTCAAACTCCCCCAATTCATTTCAAACTCCCCCAAAATAAGATAATTCCTTCTCCCCCTTTTTATGATGTCCCCAAATAGACAAATGAGAAGAATGAATCAAATAAGCAAAATAGGGGTGTCACGGTATACAAAACAAGGCATCAATCAAATGTCAAACGTGCTCTTGCAAGGAGATGCTAAAAAAAAATCTTCAGAAACTATTTTTGATTTTTCAAAATTTTCATACAAAACAAAAAAATAGATACTATTTAAAAAAATATGATACAAAAATCACACCATGGATTTAAACTCAAACAACCAAGTCGTGGAAATGGAATGAATGGGTGTGAACACATTCGATAGGTAAATCAACTCAATCAATCATATGTGCACGATGCATATGTATACCCTTAACGAATGAACATCAAACGTATCCTTAGGTGTAAAAGATTGTTGAATTTAGATGACATCGTCTTATGCAAATCAACAAATCAAAGTCAAAATGATTTCCACCCCAATAACGTCCAAAACTATGTAGCGCATTTTCATGCATATCAAGGACGTGCAAACCCATTTAAAATTCTCTAACCAAACTCCCTCATGCATATATTTTCTTTTAGAGGTGTATAAACTAAATTCTCAAACTTTGGAGAATTGGTGCAAAAACCTAAATGGCCCCTTTTCGGCATGAATATCTTTTTATTGCCTTTCAATTTTTTCGGGCTGTTTTAACCTCTTTGGACCCCGGATAATAAAATTCCTCCATTTTTTGGGTCCAATTTTTAACGGTGGCTTAGTATTCGAAAAGGCAAAATGAACCTTTCGCAGCCCTTCCCCATTTTCAAACAAAGCACACAAACTCACAAAACGATTTTTATATACACAATTTCCTTATCAAAATTTTATCGCGCTTGGTTCGTTTTAAGGACAGGATTGAAGTGAAAACACCCAACCAACATATGATAAGACAAGCACAATAATCAAACAAATCCGTGCATGTGTGAACTAAAGGAAACATGAGTCAAACATATAGGAAGTAACACTTAATTACATCTTAATGACTCCAAACATTATAAAGCACATGGATGAATTGACCTATTGTCCCAAAACTGGAATGATGTTGTGACTTGTTCATCCATAAAAGGAGCAAACAAAATATAAAAATCTTTTTGGATTTTCTCAAAATTTTATCAAAATAAAATCTTTTTGTATTTTTCAAAATGTTCAAAAACAAAAATTTATACAAAAAGTACATGTCACTACGCTAGCAAATATATAACATGAAACCTCAACTAGTGTATGACAAACATGCAAACACAATCATCTATATGATATGGCAAGAGAAGAATCATGTGCAAGCAAACGAGAATCAACTTATCTAAAATCTAGCGTATCCAAAAGTGATTTCCTAGCCTAAATAGATGTGAAACGACGTATAGGGGATTTGGGAACCACGGGAACACTAGACATAAATTTCCTAGGACATTTTCCAAGATCAAAAGAAAAATGCCTAAGGTGACCTTTCTGACCACAATATGAACATGTGTAAACGGATGGAACGACACCTATGGGTTGACCTTTTCTAACATCCTGAAAATTGGTTGACCCTCTAAAACAAATAATGGTTTTGGCTTTAGCACTAGAAGCATGAGAATAAGATGAGCCATTACCATCACTATCAAACCTACTTGAGTCTGTCAAATCATTTTTTAATTTCAAAATTTTTGACTCAAGCAAAGAATTAGTAACTTCCAATTTAAGGGACTTATTTTTCAAATTTTCAATTAAACTTAACAGTTTACCACGCTCCCCCTCGATTAAATCAAACTTTTTCCTAAGAGTCTCTTCACGTGCCACAAACTTATTGACTAAAATATTTTTATCATCTTTGGCACAAATACAAACCAACGAATTTTTAAGGTCCTCCAATTCTTTTTCTAAAAATAGGACCCTCTCATCACTCTCCTTCTTGGAAAATTTTAAAGAAACAAAGTCATGGTCCAAGGAAACAACTTTTGCACGATAAAAATCTAGTTGATTTTGAATCATTTGCAAAAGATCCATCGCGGATTTAAAACGAGAATTTTCTTTTTCCAAAACTTTATTTCTTTTGCAAAGTTTCAAATTCAAACTTTTTAAATCTTCAGCATGGTCGTGAATTTTTTCAAAAATAGGCTCCTCATTAAACGAGCATTCCATAGAAAAACTTGCGATTTTTCAAAAAATTGATTTCTCTAAAAAAATCAATATCACACAATTTTGCGAAAAAAGGAATACGCAGTAAATTAGCGCAACCTGCTCTGATACCAATTTGAAAAGACGTATGACTGTGTGATAATTGATTAAATTAAATTTCGCAAGTTTCTAATTTAGCACACTTATTTAATTTCAGCCCCTAATCATGCATCTAAAGTGCAAGTGTCAACCCATAAACAAATCAAACAAGCGACACAAAGTTAAGGAAAAATCCCCATTGGGAAAAACTTTTTATTTCTAGAAGTTTGAATAATTTACAAGACCATTCACCCACAAGTGTAACGCACGGTGTCTTCGTCAAATCTTCAAAGCAACGGCTAGAAACATTGTCGGCTGGAATCTCCCGCAGGAATTCCAGGTGGTCAGTAATGAAGAAGAGAAACGACTTCTTCACAAGGGTTGAACAAATACAAGGATGTGTTCTTGGGTTACAAAAAGATTCACAAAGGTATGGCAATTGTGTGAATCAAAACATGAGTCTTGGGACTCAAAAATATGAATACTAGAGGTTTTTGGACTCTCAAATTTTCTTCCAAAGTCTTGCAAAACTGCTCCCCCGAAGGTGATTTAAATAGGAAAACACATGAAGAGTTTTACGAAATAAAACTTCTGAAATTCTATCCAGTGTACAGGGTGCCCGAACCGGTTCGGGGTCCCCTGCGAACTGGTTCACCCCCCGAACCGGTTCGGGCTTGTTTCGGGGAAATTCGCTGGAAAAAGGGGTTAAACACTTCGCAAAAATTCCAAAGCTTTTTCTTGGAATTATCTCCATTTTCGAAGGGCCATAAATTCTTCACCGTATCTCGGATTGAGGTGGCATTTCTTCCAATATCTTTACTGAGGCAAGCTCTTCAACCTTCCAGTTGACCAGTCCTCCGGACAATGGCTATAAAATTACCAAATTGCCCTTGAACTTCCCTATCAAGCCTCATTGAATTGTTTTGACTTCTCTTGCGTACCACTTGCATACATGGAACGTGAAGTCATTGAGGCAGCAGTGGGACACATGATGGAGATATTGAATGTAAATTCCTGGAATTCGAATTGAGTCCGTCGTGTGAGATCATGAGGTGATGTGACAAATGTAGCGGCGTACGACATACACAAATGTAACAAGTTGGACATGAGAAAAAATGTCCTTACAGATGTTGAGACTGAGCCATCTGAGATACCTGATTTAATGTAGTATAGGGATGGTCACCCGTTATTATTTTGAGCGGGTTGTCACAGATAGTATCAGAGCATAAGGTTCTAGTGTCTTTAGGATCTGTGTGGGTTACTACGATCTTCCGTAAGCATTCTTGATGTAGAGCCTTATTATTAGGACTGTTGTGTTCATACGTCTATATTTCTTTTGTGATAAGAAAACATTTGAAAGGCGTTCTGATACACTTGTTCTTATTTCAGATGCCACCGAAGAGAGGTCGTTCAGTCAGGGCAAACAAAGGGGCTGAGAATGTGGAACCCCAATTACCTCCTAGGACTATAACTACAGATGAAGTTGCCAATATTGTGGCATGAGCAGTAACTGCCGCCATTTCTACGATGGCACAGCAATATGTCGTTCAAGCAGCCCAAACCCATTAAGGACTATTGTAACACCCCGCCTAATTAAATACCGGGTGGCCAGTCCCATACCAAATTAAAACATAATATACAGTTGGCTCATTCTTAGCATCACAGTCAAAAACATTTACAACTCACCCAATACCCAATTAAGCTGGTGTTAACAACTTTCCAAATTTTAATTTAACAAAATCCATTTCCAGTTTAAGAATAACACCACACATTTTTATTCTACAACACTGATAACCAAATAGATAACACAAAAGAATTTAATTGTAATTGGAATAAACATTCCCAAATAGTATTAATCCATTACAGTAATCCAAACAATATCAAATGTATTAAAATGACACGAACATAATAGTATTTAACCCCGATAGAAAAAGACAACTGAATCCTTTGGGCGACATGCCCCAACTAAAATAATACTGTGAATCAAATGAAGATAATCGTCTAAGCAATACTCCATAGCTCCATAGCCTGTCATAATCCGCTAAGGTTGGCGTCCCTGTTGTTGGACACCTGATATAGAAGATACAATAGAAAAGAAAATATGCAAGGAAACGGGTCAGAGCCCAATTGTGTAAATGATTTTTAAAACATCAAGTATTTAATAAGTGCAATAAAGCATTTATTATGTACATGTTAGATCCAACTCTCACTTGCTATTCTCACCTCTCAACTAGAGTGCACGCTTAACGTTTCCTGTTAACCTCCTAGTTAATGGTTCCTCTTTTCCAGTTTCCATATTATAATTCCATTCCCATATCATAATCCCCGTATGTCCCATACCATACGTCACATTATTATTCATTTACATTTCTCCTTTATATGAATCGTTCCTCATTAACATGAATCATTTCTCATTAATATAAATTAAGCTGTTCAATTCTATAAGAATAAACATTCATTAACTAAATTCCATTATCTTTCCCTATTCACCGTTATCAACAATTATCACCGTAGATAGATTTAACTACAATATATATCCATTCATTCCTTTAATTCATTATATATATATTCATATATAATACGGCACCCCGAGTCACAGCTGCGGTGCAATGCATTACTCTGCTATCATATCCCAATATCTCTGGTCGCCGAATAGGAGATAAAAGGTTCGGTAAGGATTCCAAGAAACATAAACATCAACAAATAAATTGGAGGCGAACATAGTTCTCGTATCCATGGGTCACGCACATACCTACGTACCCACAGTCAGTGGACTTATCAACTCCCCGATAAGTCTTTCATAGACCTATGTTCTCGAGCGACAAATCAAAGATCCCATGGATTCATCAGGATATGACTGCCCTCACGGGAAAACCTTCCGTCGATAGCAAGTAATCTAGGTGTGTCATACACATAATCATAAATCAATCAAATAGGCATTATCATCCCTATAATATACTAACAACAAGGTACTCACATTAACCTTAGATTATACATAGCATTATATCTCTTTAAATTCCACGTATTATAATATCATATCTTTACTTCATAATTTAATTATCCTCACATCCTATAACATCTCTCCACTCCCGACGTCGTTAAGGTTCATGCGCGGAGCGTCTCGCAAAGCGAAATCCAAACAACGAACCCCTCTGATACACTACAACTTAACTTTGTCGATCGAGGAGGTTCGTCAACTTCAAATACGCGATCGGGATAACCTCATACCCTCTTTCAACCAAATATGTTCTAAACTCACATCTCTATTCAGGAGTCGTACTACTAAGCGCTTGTACTAAACTCAGTCCTTCATATTCAAATTATAACCCTAAGACTACCCAGGTGTTATATTAAATCACCCAAACTGGTCCTATCTTTAATCCTCATGCATCCCAATTATAATCCAACAAATGAATCTAGCAACCGAAATTTCTTTCAATTTAATTATCATCATTCTAATCAATTAAACCCAACCAAATCAATTCAAACCTTAACTAGAGCTTACTGATCTTCTCTAAGTCCCATAATATCCAATTAACAATCACCAAAGATCTACTAAAGTTTTGGGATAAGAACAATCATTAAAAAGAAACAACATCATGAACTATCATATTTTAAATACTCAGAAAAATCAGATCCAAAAATTATTCGAATCATCAATCCGACTTCAGATTTGGATTCTACACGAAAAATTGAGTCAGGTATGTGTTTTGAGTTTTTCTTAAATCTCATCCAAATGCACTCAAAAAGAAGATCTAAACATTCCAAATTGGCTCTTCTCATTCCACTCGTTTTTGCCTCTTTTTCCAGAAAATTATAAAACTAATATCTTCAAGAACACAACCATGGTTTTCAGAATTTTCTCAATAGATGTATGATTATTTCGTGGATTATTATCAACCTACAACGTGAGTTTGATTCCTATATATTTTCAGTTTCCAAAAAAAATCCATTAACAACTATATCCTTTCATCTTCCAAGCATGAAAATCATCTCTTTTTATAACTATCCTAACATGGACAATATACGAACTTAAATTGCAAATATCAAACACTTGCCTCTAATGAAGATCTGATCCTTTGGAGTTGAATAACATAGGTGGTGATGGTGGTGGTGACCTTTGACATTTGGTTCTCCTCCTTTCCAAGCAAGTTTTTCCCTTCCCAAGCAACCTTTCACTCTCTCTAGGAAGATGACTTCTCTAATTTGTGAAGAGGAGATGTATGACCCACGTACACTTAATCTACCAATACTTATAATAAGACAAAACTCGAAATCACTTTTCATCCCCCTAGAAAAATGACCAAAATGCCCTTTTGGGTTGTCCTTTCATTTCCAAATGACCCGAGACTCAAAATTAACATCCAAATAGACTTTTCTGACTATTTCGAACCTTCCGGACGCAACGACGCAGTCGAAATGACTATAAGGTTGATAGAATATAAATTTCATTTTTAATTTAATAAATTAGTCCCGACACGTCCCATACCGCGTCTGACTAAAAATTCAAATTACCGAAATTATATCACACCGTCATAACAATGACATCATATTCATATATTACCTAAATATCTTTAAGTAATATTCAGAATCATCCATCTTAATATCCACAATCCGGATAAAACCCAAATGAATTAATTAATAATAAAATTCAATTAATCCATTAATTTAAAATATAACCCATTTTAAAAGTCATAAAAATTACGGGGTATTACATACTTCCCCCCTTATAACAAAATTTTGTCCCGAAATTCAGGAATATAAGTCATACCGGTAAGATTAACTCCGAGTATAAATCTCACATCGCAAGAAATCTAAGACGTACCGCCCACACAGTACGTTAACGAAAATCCCTATCGATGTTATACGCTAAGCCTCACCATATAGTTCCAACTACTTACCTTTTTCACAAATATGAAAACTACTACATTCCAACCATCCAGGGCGTCCATACCCCCTATCGTACCACTTTCATAATAATATTTATCGCAAAGGTTATAAACTCATATCCTAAAGACCTAACTTATTTCGACTCCCAATGGTTATTAGTTTCATGCGTGGGGTGTCTCGGAAGCGAAATCCAAACAAGGAACCACCCCGATACACTACTTCCTAAAGTAGTCGGTTATCGAAACTCCTCAGGTCCTTAGTCAATAGTATATACAAATTGGGTTTATCGAAAAAAATGTGGTTTTATTGATTTTAAATAGAGTCTACTCATTTACTCTCTTATAGAAGACAAGATGCAGGATAATAGTAGTACATACGCTCTCGTATACCACAAGTCAATGCACGCAGATAGTCACATCATGCTCGGACATGCCCAAGGTAAGTAATCCCATGATAAAAATCAAACCCACGTGATAACATGTAATATATAGGTGTCCCACACCCCTCAGTACGTCTACGTAAATAACGATGCTATAGGCTAGGTTTAGCAACCCTTATCCCCACACAATATCATTAGCTATAAAAATCAATATACGCCTCATAATTCCTTAGATAGGAAACATACCCTCATTCGCGGGTGATGGTTATTGAATCCCACTATTATAACTTTGCTCCGATGAGTCAAGAAAATTTTTTTTACCCTAAATTTTCAGTTCTAGTTAACCACAATCCACTATATGCCCAAGCCTTTGAATATATTGCCTTCGTTAGGTAACATACACAATTCACGCATTTCAAGAACTTCTACTGATGACTCTCCTCAATTTTCCATAATAGGGGTGACCTCGACTACGATCATCATACTTGAACATACTTCATAACCTTCTAAGTACGATCTCTGCGATCCGTCCAATGGCCCTCATTTTCCATACCTCTCGTACGAACCCGTCCGAACGCAATAAGCCTCACTAATAAATACGTGATCTTACCAAACAAATCAACAATCCTAAACATAGGGCTCTACATCAAAGAACTCTAAGCTGAAAACACAGTAAGCTGTACAGACCCTAAAGGACACTAGAACCTGATGCTCTGATACCACCTGTAACACCCCGCCTAATTAAATACCGGGTGGCCAGTCCCATACCAAATTAAAACAGAATATACAGTTGGCTCATTCTTAACATGACTGTCGAAAACATTTACAATTCACCCAATACCCAATTAAGCTGGTGTTAAAAACTTTCCAAATTTTAATTTAACAAAATCCATTTCCAGTTTAAGAATAACACTACACATTTTTATTCTACAACACTGATAACCAAATAGATAACACAAAAGAATTTAATTGTAATTGGAATAAACATTCCCAAATAGTATTAATCCATTACAGTAATCCAAACAATATCAAATGTATTAAAATGACACGAACACAATAGTATTTAACCCCGACAGAAAAAGATAACTGAATCCTTGGGGTGACATGCCCCAACTAAAAGAATACTGTGAATCAAATGAAGATAATCGTCTAAGAAATACTCCATAGCTCCATAGCCTGTCATAATCCGTTAAGGTTGGCGTCCCTGTTGCTGGACACCTGATATAGAAGATACAATAGAAAAGAAAATATGCAAGGAAACGGGTCAGATCCCGATTGTGTAAATGATTTTTAAAACAACAAGTATTTAACAAGTGCAATAAAGCATTTATTATGTACATGTTAGATCCAACTCTCACTTGCTATTCTCACCTCTCAACTAGAGTGCACGCTTAACGTTTCCTATTAACCTCCTAGTTAATGGTTCCTCTTTTCCAGTTTCCATATTATAATTCCATTCCCATATCATAATCCCCGTATGTCCCATACCATACGTCACATTATTATTCATTTACATTTCTCCTTTATATGAATCGTTTCTCATTAACATGAATCATTTCTCATTAATATAAATTAAGCTGTTCAATTCTATAAGAATAAACATTCATTAACTAAATTCCATTATCTTTCCCTATTCACCGTTATCTACAATTATCACCGTAGATAGATTTAACTACAATATATATCCATTCATTCCTTTAATTCATTATATATATATTCATATATAATACGGCACCCCGAGTCACAGCTGCGGTGCAATGCATTACTCTGCTATCATATCCCAATATCTCTGGTCGCCGAATAGGAGATAAAAGGTTCGGTAAGGATTCCAAGAAACATAAACATCAACAAATAAATTGGAGGCGAACATAGTTCTCGTATCCATGGGTCACGCACATACCTACATACCCACAGTCAGTGGACTTATCAACTCCCCGATAAGTCTTTCATAGACCTATGTTCTCGAGCGACAAATCAAAGATCCCATGGATTCATCAGGATATGACTGCCCTCACGCGAAAACCTCCCGTCGATAGCAAGTAATCTAGGTGTGTCATACACATAATCATAAATCAATCAAATAGGCATTATCATCCCTATAATATACTAACAACAAGGTACTCACATTAACCTTAGATTATACATAGCATTATATCTCTTTAAATTCCACGTATTATAATATCATATCTTTACTTCATAATTTAATTATCCTCGCATCCTATAACATCTCTCCACTCCCGACGTCGTTAAGGTTCATGCGCGGAGCGTCTCGCAAAGCGAAATCCAAACAACGAACCCCTCCGATACACTACTACTTAACTTTGTCGATCGAGGAGGTTCGTCAACTTCAAATACGCGATCGGGATAACCTCATACCCTCTTTCAACCAAATATGTTCTAAACTCCCATCTCTATTCAGGAGTCGTACTACTAAGCGCTTGTACTAAACTCAGTCCTTCATATTCAAATTATAACCCTAAGGCTACCCAGGTGTTATATTAAATCACCCAAACTGGTCCTATCTTTAATCCTCATGCATCCCAATTATAATCCAACAAATGAATCTAGCAACCGAAATTTCTTTCAATTTAATTATCATCATTCTAATCAATTAAACCCAACCAAATCAATTCAAACCTTAACTAGGGCTTACTGATCTTCTCTAAGTCCCATAATATCCAATTAACAATCACCAAAGATGTACCAAAGTTTTGGGATAAGAACCATCATTAAAAAGAAACAACATTTGGAATTCTCATATTTTAAATACTCAGAAAAATAAGATCCAAAAATTATTCGAATCATCAATCCGACTTCATATTTGGATTCTACATGAAAAATTGAGTCAGATATGTGTTTTGAGTTTTTCTTAAATCTCATCCAAATGCACTCAAAAAGAAGATCTAAACATTCCAAATTGGCTCTTCTCATTCCACTCGTTTTTGCCTCTTTTTCCAGAAAATTATAAAACTAATATCTTCAAGAACACAACCATGGTTTTCAGAATTTCCTCAATAGATATATGATTATTTCGTGGATTATTATCAACCTACAACGTGAGTTTGATTCCTATATATTTTCAGTTTCCAAAAAAAATCCATTAATAACTATATCCTTTCATCTTCTAAGCATGAAAATCATCTCTTTTTATAACTATCCTAACATGGACAATATACGAACTTAAATTGCAAATATAAAACACTTGCCTCTAATGAAGATCTGATCCTTTGGAGTTGAATAGCATAGGTGGTGATGGTGGAGGTGACCTTTGACCTTTGGTTCTCCTCCTTCCCAAGCAAGTTTTTCCCTTCCCAAGCAACCTTTCACTCTCTATAGGAAGATGACTTCTCTAATTTGTGAAGAGGAGATGTATAACCCATGTACACTTAATCTACCAGTACTTATAATAAGACAAAACTCGAAATTACTATTCATGCCCGTAGAAAAATGACAAAAATGCCCTTTTGGGTTGTCCTTTCATTTCCAAATGACCCGAGACTCAAAATTAACATCCAAATAGACTTTTCTGACTATTTCGAACCTTCCGGACGCAATGACGCAGTCTAAATGACTATAAGGTTGATAGAATATAAATTTCATTTTTAATTTAATAAATTAGTCCCGACACGTCCCATACCGCGTCTGACTAAAAATTCAAATTACCAAAATTATATCACATCGTCATAACAATGACATCATATTCATATATTACCTAAATATATTTAAGTAATATTCAGAATCATCCATTGTAATATCCACAATCCGGATAAAACCCAAATGAATTAATTAATAATAAAATCCAATTAATCCATTAATTTAAAATATAACCCATTTTAAAAGTCATAAAAATTATGGGGTATTACAACTATCTTTGTGGGAACGAGTGAAAGAAGATTTTAGTAAGAGGCATCCTCCAGATTTTTCATGGGGAGTTGATGCAATGGCTACAAGTCGATGGAAGAATAGTATGCAGAGGCACCTCCGCATGGTTGAGGGTAGTGAGGTGCAAAAGTAATTTTTAGCCACCTTTAAGTTAACGGGTCCAGCTTTCCAATGGTGGGAGTCTTTCACCACATCATAATAGAGAGATAATTTACCTATAAAAGATTTTTGGAAACTCTTTGATCGAAGATATTTTCCTTCCCCGATTCCAAAGGAAATGAGGAGGAAATTGATGGATGTGTTTCAAGGTAATAGAACGGTGGCAGAATATGAAGAAGATTTTTCTAGATCTGTGAAATTAGTACCTGATGAAGTAAATACAGAAGAGGAGCATATATTGAAGTTCATACGAGGGTTAGATTGGAGAATTCAGTAACATTTGTTAGAAGGCCCAGTGTTAATGAATTTCGTCGAGGTAGTGAATGCGGCACTGTTGAAGTGTTATGAACACCGTCTTCGTTCGAAAGAGGGTAAGAACTTTAGAGATTCGGGTTCATCAGGTAGGTTTGACGAAGAGACTGCCAATGGGTATAGGTCAGACTATAGAGAGTCGCAACAGTGTTTTGTTCCCCAGGATGGGAAGAGAGGAATTGCTGGTAGATGTTTCTTTTGTAAAGAAATAGGTCATAGAAAGAGAGATTGTCCTAAAAGAGGTAAAGGGCCACGTTTTGATGAAGTTTTGGAAGTGCAAACCCTACGGCAGATTCGAGGTCATTTTAGACAAGGGGACTTTGTGTGGGAGCCCAATGATGAGGAAGGGCAATCGGACTAGAGATTGATGATGTAAGTTATTTTCCTTTGTGAATAGGATTATGCTATATGAAGTTTTGGGAATATCATATGGGAGATAGTTGTGAGAGGGTAGTGCTATAATCCTATTATGTATGGAATGACCCTAAAGGGGATTGTGAGTAAGTGAGGCTCTTATGTTATTATCTTTTGAGAGAATAGATAATTTTGTGATGTGCTCAAGGAGAGCTATAATCTTATTGTGAATGTAAGAATCGTTATTGTGTGTTAAGTAGAAATGATAAAGCTAATTATTTATATATAGTCATGTTAGACTTATATAATTGTTGTATTCCAGCTATGGATGAGCCTAATGAATGGCAATATATTAAAACTATATAAGATATTATTACTGAAAAGAGTTCATAATTTGTGGGTTATTGGGACGCAGGAAAGTTTAGCTCATAATTATGCTAATTTTTGTGAGCTGTATGTTGTTATGTGTATGATGATTGTTAAGACCTTATGTTATGGGCATACGACATTTTATATATGTATCGAAGGACATAAACCATTTTTAAAATAAACTATTTTCAAAAAAAAAAATTCAAAATGATTTACACAAAAATATTTTCAAACTCTAGTCCGGATCTAACAAACTCTCAATCCCTTACGTCGCTACATATTAGTGTATTGGGAGGTTTCCTTGTTTGGATTTCTCTTGCGAGACCTCCCCCACATGAAAGTGACTAATGTCAGGAATTGAGAGGAGTTATTTCCTTGGACCATCCAAAATTTTTATACCATTAATATTGCTAGTATTATATATATATATCTTTAGAATTATGGAACTTTGGAGGCAAATGAAGTCTCATTATGATTGGTACGAGTAAAGCTCGAATAAGGGGGTGTATGGGCGACCAAGTTGTAATTGGTTTTATAAAACTTAAAATAAATTAAAATAAATTTATCGTGGGAAGGTAGAAGTTTGGGTATAGGAATAGTGAGGATGAGTGTGGTAGGAACTAGTTGAGCTTTGGAGTATTAGGCTTAGCTGAATGCGAGGACGAAATTCTTATAAGTGGGGAAGTTTGTAACAACCCGAGGTTTTAGGATGGTTATTTATTTATTTGAAGAATTATTAAATTGGAATTTGAGGTCAAAATTTGATATTGTTAGAAAGTGTTTCGAATGGCAATTATGAGGGTGTAGTTGTTTCCGGAAGGGTCTAGAAAGTCGAAATGATTGTACTTGGGGTCTATTTAGGTTCCGAAATATTTTAAGTTCGTTTGGCTCGAATTAAAGTTACCGAGTCATTTAAAGTGAGTATTATCATTTAAAGTTGTGTATCTTGGGAGACAAGGCTTATTAAGCCTATGGGAGCTCAAATCTCCTTAGAGAAGAAGAGAAATAGAAAGAAATAAAGAGAGAAAGAAGAAGAGCAAAAGAGCAAAAGAGAGAAAGAGGATTTTTCGGCCATTACTCGATCTCGAGGAGGAATCAGACTCTACGATCTTGAGGCAAGTGATTAAACTTGCTAAATAATTGTTGTGTACCATTTATTTCATGATTTGTGGATTAAATCTTTGGGTTTTAGGTTTAGTTTGTTAAAACCTAACTTTTTGGGAAAATCTTAGATTTGTAGTGTATAAATGATTTTGAGGGTATACAATTAGTTGGATTGAATTATATAATGTGTTTTGACGATAATAAAATGTTTGGGTTGAAGAGAAATGAAGAGAAGATGATTAAAATAAACTTTGGGGATTTTTGCTTTGAAAAAGTAGCCATTTTCGAGATTTCTGAGGAGCCGAATCGATTCGGCCCCTTACCGAATCGATTCGGATAGTTGCAGGTACCCAGGTCTGAGTGACTGAATCGATTCGAACTCTAGCCGAATCGATTCAGCCTGAGACAGAATCCTAGGTCTGATGACCCGAATCGATTCGCAGGGCCGAATCGATTCGGATTTGGCCCGAATCGATTCGGAAACAGGGCATTTTGGGGGAATGTTTTCTGGGGAGAATTTCATTCCGTTTCTTTCGAGGTTATCGATTGGGAACCTCTATAGGATTTATATGAAGTATGTTTTGGAGATTTTAGGGAGTTTCCCTTATAAGAAATGATTGGAGTCATATCAATTTAATGCGAGAGAATACCGATTAGAGAATATCGTATATATTAAGTGGGGAAGCCCACTACCATGGAGATTTCTATTTGGAAATAATTATGAAAATATTTGAAAGAGTGAGAGTGCACTTAGTGATATTGGATTATAGAATCAATTCCAAAATGGGACAACTTTAAAGGTTCATAAGATTGATTGAACCATATTATGGATTGAGAAATAATTAAATGCTAATAAATGTGCATACGGATATAGAAATATCCTTAACGATGATTAATTTGGGAGATGTCTCACACAATGAGAAATGCTAATGGAGGTGCATCAGGATAGAGAATATCCTTAACATAAATAAAATTGAAAGACAATTCATAATCAGAAGTGATGCGAAAACTTCAAGTGAGAAATAGTATAGTGTATACTAAGTGGGGAAGATGTGTGAGAATTTACGATTAGTATATCAAGAGAGAGAAATATACTAAATAATGATATTAATTCAACTACGCCTAAGAGCTTACTACAAATTTTTATAAACAATGTGATAGGTATACCTTATATGATGGTATATATTTATATGATGTGATGATGTATGTATGCCTTATGTGATGGTATATATATATAAGTGAAGTATACCCCCTCCTTGCTATCAGTGGAAAGTTGCGTGATGAGGGTGAGTACCCTGGCTCGATGAGTAGTGTGTGGATATTCCCCAGGTCATAGTCGTCCATTGTGTTGATATGTGATTTGCATTATATTTTGGGGGTGAGAAGTCGTGGGTATGTGTCGTTCTCACTTGTCGTTTAGGAACTATGATCGCTTCCCGGACGTTGTGTGTGTGAGTTGATCACGAGGTAGGTGTCGTTTAGTCCTACAGGTGGTCCTCAGTATGCTACGTGGTTTGGGCACTGAAACATGATAGCATTGAGACATGCGTCCTCGAGTTATAGCTCGTTTGGATGGTTATTATATTATTGTTGTGCTTAATACTTGGGTATCGAGGGCATAATGGACCTCAACGACCAACATTGCCAAGGAGTAGTGTAACGGGGGGTTCCTTGTTTGACTTTCGCTTTGCGAGATGTACCACTCACGAAATGCAGTGTAATGTTGGGAGTGAGGAGAAGTTAGTCCTTAATGCTCATATATATATAGGATATACATCTCGAAGATCGATAGTGCCAAGGAGTAGTGTATCGGGGGGTTCCTTGGTTGGATTCGCTTTGAGAGACGTCCCACGCACGAAACTCCGTGCACTGTCGAGAATTGGGTATAATAAATAAATAAATTGAATAATAAGAATTTGGGTTACATGCATTGAGGGGATAATGAATCTCGAAAATCAATACTGTCTGGAGTAGTGTAACGGGGGGATTCCTTGTTTGGATTTCGCTTTGCGAGACGTCCCACGCACGAAACGCAGTGCAGTATTGAGACTTGGGAGAAGTTTAGTCCTTAGCACTTAGATGATAATAACTCATATATATTTATATATATATATCGATGGTATAACTAGAATATGATGAAATTCTCTCAAATAGAATGTTTATGTAAATTGTTTGTGTGAAGTAAGTGAACATATAATTGAGATTAATAAGATTTGAAATCAAAGTATGTGATTTAGATGGAATGTAGATAAGTGTAGATTGAGAGATAAGTTATATGGTTTTAAATTGAAGGTTTATATTGGGTTTAAGTTAAATCCGCTTGCCTAGATAGATTCGGGGGATTCATTTGGAGATCACGTGCATACGTTTAGTTGCGCGCTTTAGTTGAGAGGTGAGTTGGATTATTATGGAGAGTGCGACTCCATTAAATCATGTCATAATGCATTTATAATTATTATGCATTTTAATACACTTGCTATAAAATGTTTTCACCTCGGGCTCTGACCCGTTTATATTTTCTCCTGTTGTGCGTATATATTGTATTATTTTAGCTGTTCCTCCGCGAGGACGCCATGGATGTTTATCCACCTCGTGTATTCGTGGAGCTGTGGCAGTAGCGGACTGTTGTGGCACTTTGTCTTAGTCGACTCCTATCTTTTGTATATCTAGATTAGGATTCAGTTTGTATATCGGGTTTATACCCAAGTATTGTAGGTTAACACTTTTATATTCTCTCTCTCAGATTTTTGTATTGTCTGTGACCCAACAGCATATTCGGGTATTTTACTTTGTACATTGTTTTGTACTCATTCATATTATTGGAGTTTGTATGTATTGCTCATCATATTTCGATGTTATGTTGTTGGTTAGTTGTTGTACGGTTGGTTTTGATTGGTGTTAAATAAAATTTTTAAATTTTTGGCATCCGCTTTTAATAGTTTCGAGTAGTTAGCCTTATATTATTTAGTATTGTCAGTTGATGTTGAGACTGAGCCATCTGAGATATCTGATTTAATGTAGTATAGGGTTGGCCACCCGTTATTATTTTGAGCGGGTTGTCACATGTAACTAGTTTAATATAGGTTGTGTTGTATTGAACTCACTTAGGGTTGATTTAGTTGCTTTTCTTTGGTGATGGAGTTTACGAGTTTATTTTGATTGGGTTGTCCTAGTTATTACGCATAGGAGATTTAATGGTGTATATTGCGTATGCTCTGTATTTACGACCTTCCGTGCGTAATTTTTGGGGTATTTGTTGACACCAAAATCTTAAGAGGCTTTTATGCGAATTTAGGCGTGTGACAAGTCTTGATTTAATTAATTGATGAAACGAGATTCAATCTTAATAACTTGTGAACCCATGTAACTGTGACACCCCGCCTAATAAAATACCGGGTGATCAGTCCTATACCAAATTAAAACAGGAATCTCAGTTGGATCATCCTTAGCATCACTGTCGAAAACTTTCTTTAAGACTTACTAACCACCTAGTATTCCAAACGCTGGTGCCAATTTTATCTTTTACTTAAACCAAAACTGTACATGCGGAATTAAAATATAAACCATTCACACAACTGAATGAAAATAAACTGAATCATAATCAATTAAACAACTTGCCGAATAAACCATCAGCCACCAAAGTAAAAATAATACAATACAACATCCAACATCTGAATAAAATATAACTGAAAACTGTACTGAGAGGTCTGGGTAACAAGCCCTAAGTAAAACTGAACTGAGAAAAGATTCCTACTCTAGGAATGAATGAACGATACGTCTAATCCAAACTCCTGCTAACATCCACATATGTCGCAGCTCCGTGTCCCTGGAATTGAGTATCAATCCTGGCGTCCCTGTGGCTGGACCCCTAAAAGGTTTTGGAAAATAGTTTTATAGCAAGGGGTTAGAACCCAAAACATTTGGAAAATATTTAGCAAGTGAATTAACTGCAGTAATTTAAAATGCATGAATGCTCTTCATATTAAAGTTAGTGTCTTACCTTAACCCCACCTAGTTGTACTACCCCGTCCAACTAGTCCTGGTGTAACCTCCCCTTGCCATACTACTCTAACCCGAGTATTATTATTTCCGAATTATAAGTTATCTCACTAATCAACTTATTTAATTCCTTCTTAATTAATAGCCTATAACCGTAACACAAGTTATATCAATTAAATATATCACGCACTGTATTATTCCCAAAAATGTTTAACTTAATTAATTTCTCATTAATTAACAGCATATAACTGTAACCCGAGTTATATAAAATAAATACATCACACACTGTATTATTACCTACATATAATATTCACTACCATATTATATGTATCTTACTATAACATCCATACATATATAATACGTGTACCCATCCTTCCGAGTATACCCTCACTGGATGATTCCCTCTCAAGTGCCATCTCACTAGGTGTGCTCAAATAACCTAGTTACCCAAGTTGGATTCGCTCACCAACCTGGTTCAAAACAAAACGAAGTGGAGGCGGTCATATTCCTTCCCTGAAAGTGAGATAAGCCCCTCACCCATATAACGGACGCTATGACCTGGGGATATACTCACCCTACTCCTCAAGCTAGGGGATTCACCCACATCGCGCAACCTCCCTTGATAGCACTAGAGAATATAATTTAATAAATATCTAATCACTGATATTTAGTAGCACACACAATATATACACATATATATATACTATCACTACACCGTATATATATATATATATATATATAAAATAAACCCCGGCTTTACCGTGTACTCACAACCCGTAACACTAGCCTGAAATCCCGAGTCTCTCGCCTGACTCGACCAAATAAGTTTTCTCACTTATTATATTATTATTATACCGAGTCTATGGTCTGACTCTAATTTAATTAATTCCCATATTAATTAATGTAATACTTTCCCCGAGTCTATGGTCCGACTCTGTGTTAATTAATTTACACACTTAATTAATTAATACCAATCCAAGTCTATGGTCCGACTTTCATTTAATTAATTTCACCCAATTAATTTCTATAATGATAGCCCGAGTCTATACCTTGATCCTTATTTAATTTAATATCACCTAAATTAACTTATTACCTCCCTGAGTCTACCATCCGTCTCTAATTAAATTAATTACCCACCTATTAATTTAATACCTTCCCGAGTCTACAATCCGACTCTAATTATATAATTAGCACAATTATCAATTTAATACCAATCCGAGTCTGTGGTACGACTCTATTTAAATTAATTTACACACTAATTAATTTATTTCCTTCCCGAGCCTACAGCCCAACTCTAGCTAATTAATTGCACATTAATTAATTTACCACTTTCCCGAGTCTATATTCTGACTCTACCTTAATTAATTTATCTCCAACCTTAATTCACTACCTTGGCGTCGCTTAGTCAATATACCCGGACTCACTCACTTGATCCGTATCTCCCTATTTTGGAATAACATCCCTCAATTTCCTCCATAGAGTTTCCCCACATAAATTGCTCCTAGTCCCAATTACTATTCCCCAATATTACTAGGAATATGTATTTCATAATTATATAACACTAATTAATGTATGAAAATTAATATATAATTAATTTCCCCCTTATCTCACACACAGGCCGAACTGCCCAGAATTAACCATCGTCGATCGATCGATGCCCCCCGATCGATCGATCGATCCCTTCGTTCCAGCTCTCCTTCCTTGCTGAATTTCACCATTAACAAAAATTAAGGTTTTTAATCTAAAATCTAAACCTCAAATCACATTATCCCACCACATAAACATAGTTATTCCACATCCTACACATCAAGGGACCTTAGGATAATCAATTTATCTACTTATCTCATGATTTTCGAAATGGGTCTTTCTTCACAAAAATTCAATTATCTGTTTTACAATCCAATTTCCAGATTTAATTTCTACTCTTTTATGTTCTGGATTTCTCATTCAAATCATACGTACATATTCAGATATCAATCACCTATCTAAATCTTACTTTGAATCTCATTCAAGTGTCCCATAAACAAAAACTCCATTTTGTACCCATTTACACCCAAAACGAATTTTAGTATACACATCACTAAAATATGAATTGGATATCACAATTTAGAAGTAAAAACAGTTAACCACTTGCCTGGAATTGTTCGTAGGGTCTGATCCGTCGTCGACATCCCTTAATTTGGCTCCAATAACCTCCAATTTGCCTTTTGATTGTTTCCCCCAATCTCCCTCTCAAACCCTAGGTTAGAATAATGTTGGCTGCTCCTTTTCCTTTTCTTAGGTTTAGGTTTAAAAACACAAATCCCGTTTTTTGCCTAATGGGCTAAATTAAAATAGCCCAAATCACCCCATGTGGGCCCGGCTATGCCCAAAAATGTCCCGAGACCCAATTACTACTCCCGGGTACTCTTTTCTGACTATCTCGACCCATCCGGACTCAACCGCGCACTCATAATTGGCATCCGAATTAATTTATAAAAATCCTTATCTCACACCCAAATTTAGTCTATACCGACTCCCGGCTGGAACCAGTGCATACCCCGTCATTAATACTCGAAATGGCGTAATTAAATTATTACTATTCACTCAGTAAATAAATTTCCCTAAAAATTAACCATTCACTTCCCGATTAATATTTAAATAAATATATTGTCATAATTAATTCAATTAAAATTACAACACACTAGTAATTTAAAATTCCGAATTAATTAAATATTAAAAGCACAAAAATACGGGGTGTTACAGTAACCATTTATACCAATTAACTCGGGGTGAGGGATATCTAGCGCAACCTATAGTTTCTATTCTCTTTGTTAATCTTAAGTTTAATTTGTCCTCTCCTAGATTAATCTTTTCTTTTCGTTATCTTTTATTTTCATTAATGTTGATACAAAAAATTATCTTATTACGTGGACTAATTGGAAATATACATGTGTTATCCATCGTGGCATTAGTCCTAGTCAGCAAGGCCTATTTATCACAATGAGTCCAAGAATGCCGCCCAACACCAGGAAGACTGACTAACAGGGGAAATGAAACGCCAATAGTTGTATACATTATGTGTAGAGGGGTGTCCCACCTCACATGGATGATTAACTTAGCCGAGTGAGTTGACTGTTTACAAAGAAAGATGTCTCACAAACGCACTACGAAGACTCTCTATGCAAGTAGTTCACAGGACCCACCTTGAGGCAAGTAGCTCACAACACTCTACCTCGAAGAGCCTCTAACAGACTTGGCTCGATTGACCCAACTCGAAGAACAAAGGTCACCCAGATGACAATAGTTTGTAATAAGAAATAGAATGCCGTCGTATGTACTTTATCTAATGAGTATATATATTTTGAGTGAGGTCGCTTGGTACCCGCGAGGGACCATGCCTGGCAGGGTATGGGAGGGCTTTCATGCCCTATCAAGCAACCTCCTCTCGGGAACTTCACAAGGACATGGTTTGGAGGATTGGGAACAAGGCAACGTTGGGAACTATCACCAACCCTCTTGGCACAGATGGACAAAACTTCACTTAGGAAAAATGTCACCCGGGCCCACTCATTGCTTACCTATTTGAGTTAACCTCCTCGAGTCATTCGATCTCCCTCAATACTTTCCCCCTTAAGGTAACCTCCTCGAGGTACCTTGGGTCGTCTGACTGACGTGACTAAATACCAAAAAATAGCCACTGTTTGAACCATTTCCTGATTTCATGGCGCTGACATTTAGGAACTCAAGAATACAGCACTTAAATGCCTTTATCCTTCGGATGGCAAGTCTAGTTCACAAAATCTGACCGTATAGCCATCCTAGAGTAAGCCTCAAGCTGACAAGTCATATCCTTCATTAATAACTTCAATACTTCTAACAAATAGAATGTTTTTCCACCAAAACTAACAGATCCCATGCATTAAATGTAGTATCTCATGCATTTAATGCACCAGGACAAAGGGATCGAGGGTATGCTGACTCGAGCAACCTCTCCCTCCATATAAATAAGACCAAAATAAACAAATCCAGAGAGAGAGGATCCAGAGCCCAGAACTGCTACCCAATTTTCCTTATACTAGAGAACTATCGCGAGAGCATTAACTCCCATTCATATTCAATGCACCCATCATTGGACATTAACCGAGCTTGAAGTTCCTGCCTTGTCTTTGTTGTGCCTAGAGTGCTTGTTCTTTCTCCCTCAGACCACGCTACCTACTGGTGCCATTCATTTACTATGTTTGCTATATGCTGGTCATGTCAATATGTTCTTTAATGCAACTTTGACTATTAAATATATTTGTCTCTGATTGACCTGCGGCTCTGACCTATACTTTATATCTAGTGGTGTTACTCCCAATATTTATAAGGGGTTACACCTCGTTTAATACTAACGGCATTTGAAGAACCCACATCTTACATTTGGAGACTCTGCTGGGGAGGTATTCTATTTTGAAAATATGCCAGAGGATAACACCATTAGAAACATTGATTTCGACACTATACAACATGAAGAAGAGGCAAGTAACGTTGTGTTTCCTGAAGCGGGGAGAATGACAAGGATAAATCCTAGCGCACCTGGCTTTGGTATTATGGAGACGATGGCCACGCAAGTGGGAATAGGCCAGGCACAGATGCATGGGTTGATGGGACTATTCGTAGAGTTCATTAACACTCCGGCAGCCCAGGCAATGTTGGGATCCACCACGGGAGTGAGTTCCTTCACCTTACCACCAGCAAATATACCGGCTCCAACTGTTTCTGGAGGGGTGGCGGCGCCTGCTTCTGTTAACACTCTCCCCGTGGTTCCACCTGTGATAAGGGAACCGATGTTACAAAATGAGGGAGTGACTCTAGATTCTCCAGATATCGTGGTAAGTCAAGGTGTAGGCACACCAGCCTCAACGACCCCAATGACAACAACGCCTTCATCAGCTAGCCCCTCGCCAGCTAGAGTAGAAGATATGAACAAAGAGTTGCTAAAGTTCATAGCAGTGTCTAAAGCAGAAAGCTATTCCATATAAGACGACTTTCGTACTCCCTACCCAGAGGAATATAATAACGAACCCTACCCAGTGGGATATATTCCCCCAATTTTTGAAAAGTACACGGGGAAAGGCACAAATCCTAAGGAGCATGTGAAGAGGTTCATCGAGAACTTGGGGACCCATTGTAATGATAAAAAGTTGAGGCTAAGAGAGTTCTCAAAATCCCTGACAGAGAAAGCCTACAGGTGATATTCCCACCTAGCTCCAGGTAGTGTAAGTTCTTGGGAGGAGTTACATGTTTTGTTTGTGCAAAAGTTTTTCTTGGTTGAGGATGAGTTCGCACTCACCCAACTCACGCGCGAGAAGCAGAACCCAGGAGAGGATGTTGTGGCCTATATCTGAAGGTTCTGCGAGCGCTCCCTAGACATGAGAGGATGAGATTTTACAAGTATGTGCAGAAGGCTTGCTGTCCGAATACATATGTCACCTGATTAACGAGATAAGAGAAGGTACATTTGCATTCTTTTTTAAGGCAACAAGGAATATCACATTAGTGATAATACCCATAATACCACCTCCCTCTTTTCCCATCTTACTGGGGAGTCCAATAGTTACCTCGGGAGGTGGAATACCCTCGAGGATCAACTACGCAGACGATGAGGGCAAAGAAGGAGGTAATGGCGACCGAGGAGGTAGAATGGGTAGAAGCAACAAGAGACGGTTCGAAGACGAGGAGGATCCTCCAGAACTACCTTGCACGATGGAGCAAGCCTTGAACCTGTAAGATCTCATGGTCCATGATAAAGTTTGCAGAATAATTAATGTCCAAACCGCACCACTCACTCGAGAAGATAGAGATAAACCCCATTATTACACACTCCATAACAGGGTAAATCATCCTACTAAAGTTTGTTTTTCATTTAGAAGGTTAATTGATCGCCATTTGAAGAATAGAAACATTGAGTTACCGCAGACCAATGTAAACAACCCTTTATCGCCCCACGGGGCCTATATGGATAGCGCCTTCAATGAGGAGGTTGGGCGATCAATGATGGAACAGTGGCTTAGAGGGAATGACTCCGAAGGCACTCCGGATAGATGCTTCAAAAATTCTCTCGAGGAATGCACTTTCGAGTTGGCTTGCCTATGTTTAGATGACGAGACTGAATATGGAGAGGACGAAAAAGGATAAGCATATGATGCTATTAAGATTCTCAGTGGGAAGATGGGAGCTTATGCTTTGGGAGAGGTCAATGCAGTAATAGCGTATGATGAGGCTGCGTATAGAGACATAGAAAAAGTTTATGAGCTCAAGGATGATCAGACGGATCCATGGATTGAGTGTGTAGCTGTCGTTCGCTAAAATTTGACTGGTTCTTCGACCAGGTTGGCCTTCCTGATGATTCCTGGCTGGAAGTTACGAGGGCCATTCTGGAGATTACAAGGAAAAATATGGCCCCATATTTTAAATAGAAGGGGACTATAGCTAAATTGGTGAGTAGATATCTCTCAGAAGTCACATTCTCGGAGGCAGATAGGATGATCAGGTACCCACACAATCGACCTTTGTATGTTACTGCATCAGTGAATGATTGCATTTTCTCATGAGTATTATTGGACGAAGGGGAATCCATCAACATAATGCCTATGAGATCCTTCTATGCCACCGGGTTATCGAAAATAAGGATAGTGCCCCACTCGATGGAAATATCGGGTTATGATAATTAGTCCTCCAAGTCGATGGGCTACGTCAATGTGGGCATTACGACGGGGAATATCACTTCCCATATTAAGTTCCAAATCATGAATTATGAGCCATTATATCAGTTGTTAGTAGGTAGGGTATGGATGCACAATCATGGGTTAGTACCCTCAACATATCATCAAAGTGCTAAGGCAAACATAAAGGGTAAGGAGGTGGTGATACGAGCTACCAAGAAACCTTTTGCAAAGGAAGAGGCCCATATGGTGGATGCAACTTTTTATACTGATCTGGCGAAAGAAGCTACTATGGTGACAAGATATATCCGGGGATAATGATTCCGTCAATCGAGAGAAGTTGAGGGCACATGCTCGAACTATTGTGACTTATGAAGAAGAACGTGATCTAGGGGAAATAGACCCCCCAACATGTCAAGATAACTTTATGACCCACGAATTGATCCCATTGAGCACCAAATGCAGACACAGAGCGTTCTTAGTAGGCGAACGGTGAAGGAGGTGGATTAGAATCGTAGAAAGAGACCTTTCCAAAGAGACGTGGCCTAGTAGTGCAAATGGGTTATTTTGCCTAACGACAGAATTATTTATAGATTATGAAGGTGTGAGTGGGCAATCGAGAGACTAGACGATGAAGCTGAACCGGTGTATGAATGCTTATTGGTAAATAACTAGGGGCAATGCCTAGTAATTAATAACTCTGGGATCCAAGAGTTTGTAGAAGAAGTGGAGGAAGAGCCGTAATGTATTAAAGATGGCCCTAGGCCAGAGATCCAGGAATTGGAAAAGATCGATTTGGCTAGGGAAGGTGGGGATTCGAATCCCATCTTTATTTCGAAGGACTTGGAAGGATCCCCTTGAGAGGGGTTAATAAAACTGCTGGTAGAGTTAAAAGATGTCTTCGCATGAAAGTACATCGAGATGCCTGGGGTTGACACGGAGGTAAGTTGCCACAGATTGAATGTCTTGCCGTCAGCAATTCCAGCTAAATAGGCCACTTGAACATAAAAAGTAGAGTTGGATTTGAAGATCAAGGAAGAAGTATAGAGGTTGCTCATGACATGGTTTATAGTTCTGATACAACACCCGATATGGCTGTCCAGTATTATACCGGTAGGAAAGAAAGATAAAAGCCAAATATGGATATGTATAGATTTCAGAGATCTAAACCGGGTGTGCCTGAAGGACGAATTCCCACTACCCTTCATTGACAACTTGATCGGTGCGATAGCGGGTCATGAGATGTAAAACTTCATGGACGGGTATGTGGGCTATAATTAGATAAAAATGGATCCAGCTGACGCGAAGAAGACTGCCTTTCGAACACCCTTGGGAAATTTCGTGTACACGATTATGCCTTTCGGATTGAAGAACGCAGGAGCCACCTATCAGAGGATGATGATGGCCATATTCCACGACCTTTTCAACAAGACAGTGGAGTTTTATGTTATCGACTTGGTGATTAAGTCCAAGAAGGAATAATCCCACCTAGACAACTTGAGGAGGGTATTCACTCGCTACAGGAAGTATAAGTTAAAGATGAACCCCCTCAAATGCTCCTTTGGAGTAACGAGCGGGAAATTCTTGGGGTTCATGGTAAATCGCCAGGGGGTAAAAATGCACTTGGATAAACGACGAGCCATTCTTGATATGCCAAGACCAAAATTCACGAAAGAGATAAAGAGTTTCCTTGGCAAGGTGTCCTGCTTGAGGCGGTTTGTCCCGGGGTTGGTTGAGGTAACGCATCCCTTGATGGAGCTGCTGAGGAAGGGCATGATGTTTGCATGGGAAATAATGCACCAGGAGGTCATGGACAAGTTGAAGACGCTCCTTACCTCCCCTCAAACAATGATCCCTCCGAAGGCAGGTACTCTTTTACGCCTATATCTCATGTCAACAGAACGGTCCATTGGGGCTTTTTTGGCCCAAGAGAGAGAAGACATTGAAAAACCTATTTATTATCTAAGTAGAATTATACACGGGCCTGAGGACAGATACACTAGCATCGAGAGGCATTATTTAGCCCTCGTATTTGTAGAACAAAAGCTTAGACACTACCTATTATCATTCACGATTGATATTGTAACTAGATGTGACCCCGTGAAGTTTTTGCTTACTAGAACTGTATTGATAGGTAGGGCAGCTAGATGGTTCTTAATCCTCTCGGAGTATGATCTCAAGTGCGTGGTCCTCCAAGCAATCAAAAGTCAGGCATATGCAGATTTGTTGGCCATTTTCCCATATGGGACGTTCGGATCGCCTATTGAAGAGCTCCCAAGTGATGACCTTCAGGCTAATTTCGTAGCAACCAACCAAGACGAATGGAGTATGGAGTTCAACGGCTCTTCAGCCAAGAAAAAAAGAGTGGCAGGAGTCATTCTTCGAAGAGGCAGTGAAGAGATTTGCCTGTCTTTCAAATTGGAGTTTGAATGCTCAAATAACGAACCTGAATACGAGGCACTGGTCCTTAGGTTACTCGAAGCACTTAGGTGGGGCATCCAGGTTCTAACAATCAAAGGGGACTCAAGCTTGGTGGTGAAGCAAGTGATGAGGGAATTTACATTGAAGCACATGAGTTTGGCGCCTTGCCTCACGATCATCCAGCGATTACTGGGCCAGTTTGAGGTGGTAAAGATAAAAAGGCATCCCCGAATGATGAACAGGCATGCGGATGCCTATGCCACCATCGCGTAAAATATTGCCTTTAACAGAGAATTAACCGTGGTCTGAATCACAAAGAGAACTTCCCCCTCGACGGTATCTGAGATGCTGCCATCATAAGATAAAGATGACTGGAGAGGTGAAATTAGAAAGCAGCTAGAGAGAGGGGAAGGACCACTTAGCTTGGCCGACTTATCATAATACTTTGTTGCCAGGGGTAACTTATTTAAAAAATTAAGGGGGTTGGCTGTCCAGGTGTGTGGACCCTGAAGAGGCTAAGAGAAGATTGATCGAAGTACATGAGAATAATTATGAGACCACCGAGATCCCTCTATACAGAAGGATATAATGGGCGGGGTACTACTGGACCTTGATGAGATAAGAAGCCGTCGTAATACAAAGAGAGTGCTCGAAGTGATACTTTTTCTATCAAGCGACAGAGTGCAACTTTATTGACCAACCGCAAGACTAGAGATAGCCCTATAAGGACATCTTGATAGACATAGTAATGCCAGTAGATAAAGAGGATGCTACTAAGATAAGGAGGCGAGCACCGAGGTACTTCGTGCAAGATGGGAGACTATACCAACGAGGCTATCACGATAGGACCTTAAGGTGCATAAGAGGTGAAGAGGCCGAAGAGGTGTTAAGGAAAGCTCACGAGCCAGATCACATTGGGGGAGCCAAACTTTATGACCAGCTAGTAACCTTGGGCTATTACTGGCCTTCAATGGAGAAAAACTCAGTTAATTTTATTAGAAAGTTCAAAGCCTGCCAACTACACAGGAATATGATCCATTCTCCTTCAGTGGACCTGCACTCTTTATCTACACCATTCCGATTCCATACTTGGGCCTTCAACCTAGTAGGGGTCATTAACCCTTCATCACGAGGAAATATATGGATTTTAGTAGCCATAAAATGTTTCACGAAGTGGACGGAGGCCATACCACTCAAGAAATCCACTGCGGGGGTTGTAGCTCTATTTATGAAGGAATACATTATTTACCGCTTTGGCATCCCAAAGGTGTTTCTGTCGGATAATAGTACTCCCTTCATGAATAGCGAAGTGCGCTTGCTTATGGAAAAGTACTCCATCATCCATCACAAGTCAATAGTGGCCTACCCAAAATGCAATGGGCAAGTAGAAGCTACCAACAAGACGCTGGTGAATATTTTGGAAAAGATGCTAGAGAACTTCCCTGGCATATGGGATGACACGATCCCTAAAGTTCTATGGGCCTATCGAACGATGAAGAGAAATCCAATAGGGTACACACCATTCTCCCTTGTATTTGGGGCAGAAGCTGTGCTGCGAGTCGAACTTGAGGTACCTTTGGATCGTTACAACCTACGAAGTGCTATTCTCCCTCACAGTCGCCATGTATAACTCGAAGACTTGGAAGAACATAAGGATAATGCTGTGAGACACTTCGAGATATATAGGAAGCAGTTATCCAGATCTTATGACCAATTGGTGAGGCTAAGGAAGTTCAAATAAGGATTCTTGGTTCTAAAAGCATGCACGAGACATATAAGAGGCTTGTCGCTACCATAGTTCGAATCAAACTGGGAAGGGCTTTATATCGTTCGAGCAACCCATAATTCAGGCTACTGCAAAATATCTATGCTGGAAGATAATGTGACTTTCAAATTGAACAACAAGTAGCTGAAGATTTATTACTTCTGAATGTATGTCATGTCACTACTATTCAATGACTTGTTTTTTGTGATTAAACCATAGATGTACGCTTTAAAGCAATTGGGCTCGCCCATTTAATACAATCAGAAGCAAAATTCAGGGGGAATATGCTACATCAATATTTTATTATCACAAGTTCATTGATTGATCCCTTTATTATATTTGATCTAATTAGCATTGATGTGTAAGCATAGCTAATAATCAATTAAACAATAGAAAGGAAAGGAAACACCAAAGTTTCCAATGTTTCTTTATTTCAAATAAACGATAGCGTTGTGGTTACAACTAAGTTAGAAAAATTCAAAAGTTCAAAGAAAAGGGCAAGGCCAACAAAAGAAACACTGGATAATGAAGCTAGGGGTCATCCATAATAAAGCGTAGATTCTCTAAACCAAGTAGCCGGTGGTGATACGGGGGAAGATTCTACTCAAGTTGGCTCTGCTCGGTAACAAGGTCATCTAGATTCTTCTGGCGAATTTCTTGGGCCTAATAGATAGTTTCTAGCTCCTACTCTTTTTTAACTAACCGTGCCTCTGCACAAGCAACCGTCTCGCGAGCCTCTTGCACTGCTTGCTCAGTCACCAATAATTAGGATTCCAAACCCACAAGTTCTTTAGCGATAGACACCTGCTCGTGATGGGAATTCTGGAGGCGATTATAGATGATGGTAAGATCACTCTTCTTGAAACTCCACAGCAGCTCCACTAGCCACATCATGGAAAAACCATAATTGGTTAATGCGTTAACCCTACCCAATAAAGCTTTGACAGTGTCAGGGCTAAGGGACATAAGGGGGGTGCTGAGAATGTCCTCTAATACCATCAAGAGCCCAAACAATCGGCTAACCATTATCCTAGGAAGTGGATGTAGACAACGAACGGTAAAGGCCGAAGGAAAGAGAGCTAACAATTGCTTGATCAACAAACGGGGACCCTTAGTCAGAACAGAAGGGAAACTGGCTAAAGCTTATCGCACAACCACTTCGGGGGCTGCCTCAGCAGATGAATACTGAAAATGCTATCACTGGAAGATAGCTGTCGGGTATGCGAAGCACTATCAGTTGCTTGCACTTGAGGTCCGCGTGGTGCAGGAGTTTAACCAGGCACATGGACCCCGCCTAAAGAAGTAACTGGAGCTACTATCGGTGCTTGAACTAATTCTTTAACAACAAGGTCTACTTCGAGCCTATGAGTTTCTAGTTGATCGACCTCCACCTGAAATGCAACAAACAGTTGAAGTTAGCAATAAAGACAAAGGAAAGCATGCAAAAAAATAAAAATAAAAATAAACAATACTATGCTATGTTATGGGAGATTTATGCCTATAAGACTAGGCCCGCCTGACCCTCGGTTATGGGAGATTTATGCCTATAAGAATAGGCCCGCCTGACCCTCGATTGTGGGAGATTTATACCTATAAGACTAGGCCCGCTCGACCCCCAGTTTTGGGAGATTTATTCCTATAAGACTAGGCCCGCCTGACCCTCGATTATGAGATATTTATGCCTATAAGACTAGGCCCGCTTGACCCTCGGTTATGGGAGAATTATGCCTATAAGACTAGGCCCACCTGACTGATGCGACTCAGAATGTGTCTCAGAAGTGCGTACTCTCTAGGTTCAAGTGCAAGCCTATCGCTCAAGTAATAATCCGGCAAGTCGGGTATCGATCCTCAGGGAAAAAGGACAACAAAGTTGTAACGATGGGAAAAGACGGAGGAATCCTAACTTTAACTCTAAAAAGAAAGGAAAAAATGATTTGGTTTTGGGAATGATTAAACTAAATGCAATTATGAAATTATGAGAAGATGCAATTACACTAAATTACCTAAAATATGATTGAAAAATGATTTGAAACTTTTGAACTAAGTGATGAGAAAAACAGGACGGGAATACAATCCCCCAACCCTAGTGTATTACAGTTATAATACTAATCGTAAATTTAACTGATTAATTTAGACCCAAAATTTAGTACTCCCAAGCATTACGTATACGAGGTTCAAGCCCACGTCATACTTAATCTGAGGACGAGTAAATCGTTATCGCGATAGTGACACTCGAATTGCATTCTAAATCATCCCGGTTACTTAGAGGCAAACGAGATATAAAGATCTACAATTGTTATGTTCCTTCGCAATACGGTCGTAACCAATCACTAAATTCATAGGATTAATGTTATACACACACAATTAACACATCAAGTTGGGTTCATGCATCCAGACCTTTTAAACCTAGCCGGACATATTAAACTGAAGGATGCATGAAATAGTAACGTTGCATGCGAAAGAACTCATGATGAAACTAGATTGAAATATGTAACTAAGTGTTATGAACACATAAATTGATTCAAATCATGCAAGAAAATTACCATGAAAGAACAATAATCATAAGAATGAAACTTGGATTACAACTTGAAAAAAAACCGAAATTTTATTAATCTATGTTCTTCTCCTTTTCTCTCTACCAAAACTAAAAAAACTACCCAGAGCTGCTGTTCCTAGGTCACTAAGTACGTCCAAATCTGTTTTAGAAGGAGTTTTAACTTCATGGGATTCTTTGGCCGAATCAGAATAAAGGAGTAAATTCGCGCTTCATGACCCCCGAACCGGTTCGCATGTTCCCCAAACCGGTTCGACATTGGGTTTGGGAAATTTTGCTGGCTTGGGTGCCTTTTTCTTTCATTCTAACACTTAGAATTTTTTTTCTTGTTTTCTTCCTTTCTCCTTTGGATTTTTCTTCAACTTCAATTTGTCATAACTCATCAACCGTAGCTCGGATTTGGGTACCGTTACTTTCAATGTTCTCGTTGTTCCAAGCTTTTCAACTTTCCAGTTGACTCCTCCTTCGGGATCTGGCTACAGAATTACCAAAATTCCCTTGAACTTGCCTTCCTAGCCTTTATTTCATCGTTTCTCTTTCTCTTTTGCATAGCTTGCATAATTAACATGTAAAACAACTAAGAGAAACACAAAACACGAAATACTTGCCAACAAAGGTTAGTAGCATAAATGTGCGTTAAATCCATATCTGCTGCATCATTCGGGTTCACAAATGTACCGAAATTAGGGGAATAAATATACAATATTTATGCCCAATCAAAACCCCCTAACTTAGAACTTTGCGCGTCCCGAGCATTGTAAAAGAATGAGAGTATGAGTTAAGGACCCTTCAAAAACTTTATTGGGATAGAATACCTTTTTCACGGGCAAGCGATTGCATTTAGCGTGTGCAATAAGCCTTTAAACCTCTAGGTTACCCTAGTAGGACGAGTGGTGTCTTGTGAGGGTTTGCAGTGAATATACCCACAAAATTCTTTATTGACTCAAAGAAAAATCAAAATACTTAAAAATTGTAAAATTTAAACTCCCAAAAAATAGTCACCTTAAAGTCATATTTACAAGTCTCAAGTCATAGTGTGTGTGTGTGCGAAGCCAAAAATCGAACCGCTAACTTCTATCGATTGATCATTACGTTACGTTCCAAAAATTCGTTTTGATTCAAATGCTCACGGGATGCTCTCTCAAACGAATCTCTCGGAATGTGGCTATTCTCTCAGTGTGCGTGATATAAAGAGTAAATATAATGGACGCAAAGTCAGGCACACAAATTGAAATATGAAAATATATGGTGACTAGATCTCATCATCAGAATACGATCATTGGAAAACGGTTACATCGCCTCTTTTTCACACATTTAATCTCTTATATTATCTTTTGTGCCTTAGCTCTCCACACGGTAACCAATTTCGCAATTTGGACTCGGTTAGGACTTTTTCGGGTTAAAGGTGTATTGTATAATATGGGAAAGGTTAGCAACCTCGGAATTGGAAAATTTTCATATGATGTTCGTTAGTGCTTTTTCGGGCTATTGCTCATTTTCTCTTCTTTTTCTAATTTTTTTCTATTTTTTTCACACTTTTCTTTTCTTGCTATTTTTTGTTGAGCATTCTTCTATTTTTTTTCTTGCCCCTTTTTGTTGCACTTTTCGGACTTAAATTTTGACTTTTTCCATTTTTCACAATTTTGGGCTATTTGGGTTTTTCGGGTTACCAAATGAAAAGGATAAATTATTCGGCTCAATTGGGTTACAAAATGGATGATTTTTCAAAAACTTTTTCTGGTCAATATTTTTGGGTAACAAACCAGGGCCTACTTCATTGTTCGAATTACTTATTAACTTACCATATGCGTCTCGAAATTAATTTAATTTAGAGATTTATAGCGCGCGTTTCGAGACAACATTCTTTTTTCCATAACCGATCAAAACAACAAAATAGATATCATCAACGACTTTCGTAAAACGCTGAATTAGAACTATGAGTTAACCATTAACTCGGATTGATTTAAAAACTCAAAAAGATCGATAGGCTCGAAATCTCACCGGGTTTTGTTAATCTCCACACTTATTCGTTAAGTCGTCAATTTTTGCACAATTTCCATCTTTGGTCAATTTTGGCTTTTTGCATTTGATTTTTACAACTTGAGATAAAATATTTGTGACATTTTTGAAGCATTTAAATTCCAATATTTATTTATTTTGAAGAAAAATATTTTTGGCTTATTTCAAAAATTTTCAATTTTTTTTTATTTTCTAAAAAAAACACTCTTGGAAAGAACATGTGATCGAAACGATGAATCTAAACAATAAACGTGAAGAATATCCCACACCCTTAGCTTAAATGTTGCATTGTCCTCAATGCGAATCAAGAACACAACATAAAGAGAGGAAAAGAAAGATATTACCCAAAATGGAGCGATCCCCGAAAAGTACGAGTCCATTGAATCTACAAAACATATTAAAACCAAGCATAGCAAAAAGAATAACAAAAACTGTAAACTAAAAAAAAAATAAGCTAACTATTGTACAACCTACGATTTTCAAATTCTAATAAGTTATACACTAGAAGTCGAAAAATTTGAGGGTCCACCCAAAATACAATATGACTTTGAGGGATTAATGGTGCACCTTCATTAGGATGCATGCCTCCCGAAATATAAGGATTCCGTTTGAACAACAGAATGCATGTGCGAGATGGAAAAAATAAACCATCACCAATTAAAAAATTTAACGGGATGATGGGTGGTTTGGATGCTAGGAGGGACAAGTACAATTGAGATCCAAGAAAAATATAATCACTTCCCAAATATTTTTGAAGTAGTATGGAGAGAGTGGCACACAAAAAGGAAGAGTCCATATTAGAAAACAATTCTAGCAAAGTGTCTTTGTCGGTAAAAGGTGTTAACGTTTCAGAATTTTCAACCGACTCATAGGAATCTAGCGGTACTTATGATGGTACAATAACGGTGAACGTGAATGGTGATGAGATAAACTCAATCTCAAGTGATATATCATCACTTGGAGATTAAATTTCAAGGGGAAAAGACTCACTTTCAATGAGATGTTCTTCAAAAATTTGAGGTGACACACGAGTCTCAACCTCCTCTTTGTTTTTCCAATCATAACGAATCTCATCGCAAAGTGCGAGAATTTCCTTAATAAAACCAATATCGATATTCATCGTGCTTTGGGTGGAAAGAAAATTGAGTATTTGTTTGATTAAAAAAACATTCTTTCTTCCCGAGTAGGATTCCTTGGCTCTATAACCTCGGGAGAAAAGTCGTCATTGGATTCGAATAATGCATCCAAATCTTGCTCCCAAAAATGATTTTTTTTCCTGATATTTGTTTTCAAGCCCTTCATGCTCAATACTTAGATAGGACTCACCAATGGTAATAGGTCGAGGCCGAGATTTTTGAAAATAAAAAGCTCGAAAATGATTTTCTTCCCGATATATATTCTCAAGCCTTTCATTCTCAAGAATTCGAAGGCCCTCACCAATGGTAATAGCTCGAGGCACGGATTCTCGAAAATAAAAAGTTTGAGAACTGTTCCCATATAAACCATTATAATTATCGAGCTCACTATGAAAAGACATGATTACCGAATAGTTTGTAAACGGACAATCCACGTAAAGAGGTGTGCGATTAAGGATTCAACGTTTCTTGGCGCTCAATTGTGCAACCCTGTAAAAAGGTTAAAAAAGAAGAAAAATATCTTATGAAATAGTAAATCAATTATAATCTATAACAAAACACTCCCTCGCAACGGTGCCATTTTGATCGTATTGGAAACCGAGCGTTCGTATAAATACGCTAGTCGTTGTTATCGGCTTTCGACCACAATACAAAAAAAAAACTAAACTTTAACTACACTTTTGCGGAGTATAGTGGCGAGTCTGGGTATCGAATCCACATGGAATGTTTGATAGCTTTTAATTGATTTATTACTTCAAAAAAGAAAGTGTAAAATATTATGATTGAGTGAGAAAGGAAAAAGGGAAAAATAAACAAGTTAACTAAAACTAATTGGAAAATTAAGGTAGAGACACAATCCCCCAACCCTAGAGTATTGATGGTATAAAACTAATCGTAAATTTAAGTGATTAATTAGACCCAAAATTTTGTACTCCCAAGCATTACGTATATGAGGTTCAAGCCCGCATCATACTTAATCTGAGGATGAGTAAATCGGTATTGCGATAGTTACACTCGAATTGTATTCTAAAGCATCCCGGTTACTCGGAAGCAAATGAGATCTAAAGATCTACAATTGTCGTATTTCTATGCAATACGGTCATAATCAAACCATTAAATTTAGAGGATTAATTTTATGTACATACAACTATCACATCAGGTTGGGTTCATGCATCCCAACCTTTAAAAACCTAGCCTAACATGGTGAATAATAATAAAAGTGCTGAAAATAAAAGTTACCAAGATTGAAGAACAAGAACATGCAAGAAGAAATCAAACATTGAAGAAAAATTGAAAAAGCTCTTGAATTAATGGTGCAAAGTATGTGAATCTTTCTCTTAGATGTTCCTACTTGTTATGGGGCTTTTACATCCATGAAATCTGAATAAAAAGAGTCCTAATGACTAAATATATAGGCTAGAGGTCGTTTAGAAGAGTTCACAAAACATAAAACTCTTTTGGCTAAAAGATTAGTGATTAGGCATAAATTCTTCCTAATTTATCCCTTGATTTCGTTACTTTTAGCACCTCGAACAACGTAATTGAGTTGACTTTATCTCATAATCTTTCTACTGACTAATCTTAACGAGTACAACGAGTTTCTAGTATTTCGTAATGATTTTACAGGTATTTGATGTCAAGAAACGAAAGAAGGAAACCGGAAGAATCAAGAAAGAAAAGAAGGAAAGTCAAAAGGGAAAAAGTGTAATTTCCACCCGGAATTCAGATGAGGTACCTAAAGAGAACTTGAAGATATCACATTCACGAGCACATAGGATGAAACAACACCTCAATTGGAGTCTCGGAACAAAAGATATGAGCAGTCAAAATTGAGCAAAAAGTCAAATAGGCAGACCGGTCCGCCCTTGCCTCGGACCGGTCCGCTTTACCAAACTCCAGTAGACCTCGGATCGAAAGCAAACCTAAAAAAGAAAAAAATAAAAGAACCGATCCTCCCCAAAATAAAAAGAATCGATCCTCTTTGAAGGCAGACCGATCCGCCCCTGCCTCGAATCGTTCCGGCTATCGAGATTTCCAAATGTTATCTGCTTCAAAGAAGAGTCCTAGTGAAGCTGAAATTCCTGAATTCTTGGAGGGTATAAAAAATCATTTTATTATTATTATTTGGACGGAGAATTACGATAATTTTCCTCTCTTTTTCCAGAAACCCTAGTTTAGATACAATTTCCAGTTTTAATTCCAAGATTGAAGTTTTATTCAGATTTTATTTGATTACCAGTTTTATTAATTGCTTCAATTACTACTTGTGTTAGATTAGTGAGTTATTTCTTCTTTACAATTCTATTCTACATCAATTTACAATTATCCTTAGATTAATCATGGTTTCTTGCACATCAAACACTGTTTTCATAACTTTCAGCATGCTAGGCTAGATTTTCTAGGGTCGGGATACATGAACCCAGCCTGATGTGTTAATTATACATGCGTAACATTAATCCTCTGAATTTAGTGATTGAACACGACCATATTGCGTAGGAACATAACAATTGTAGGTCTTTATATCTCGTTTGCCTCTGGGTAATCGTGATGATTTAGAATGCAATTCGAGTGTTACTATTGCATTGCCGATTTATTCATCCTCAGATTAGGTATGACGCGGGCTTGAACCTCGTATACATAATGCTTGGGAGTACTAAATTTTAGGTCAATTTAATCAGTTAAATTTACGATTAATATTATAACTGCAATTCACTAGGGTTGGGGGATTGTATTCCCGTCCTGCTCTTCCCATCACTTAAACAAAAGTTTCAAATCATCTTTCATTCATATTTTAGGTAGTTTAGTATAATTGCATTTCTTCATAATTTTATTTTTTTGTAATCAATTCTCAAAACCAAATCAGTTTTCCTTTCTTTCTAGAGTCAAAGTTAGGATTCCTTCGTCTTTTCCCGTCGTTACAACTTCGTTGTCCTAGTTCCCTGTGGATATGATCCCGACTTACTCGGTTTATTACTAACGCGACAGGCTTGCACTTGAGCCTAGAGTGAACACACATTAGAGAAACTTTTTGAGTCGCATCAAGTTTTTAGCGCCATTGCTGAGGATTTAAACGCTTCTTGCAAATCTTGTAATAGGTGCAAACGGATGAGGGCCATTACCCGACGAGACATGATGCCTCTTACCCCTATACTCATTATTGAGATCTTCGACTGTTGGGGTATTGACTTCATGGCCCTTTTCCCCCCGTCCTTTGGTTTCCTATACATCCTTGTCGCGGTAGACTACGTTTCTAAATGGGTGGAAGCTATATCTACCAAGACAACTGACAACAAAGTGGTGATAAAGTTCCTACAGAAACACGTACTTTCCCGCTTCGGTACACCGAAAGCGATAATTAGTGATAATGGCAAGCACTTTTACAATAGGCCATTCGCGAAGCTCATGAGAAAGTATGGTGCCGTTCACAAGGTTGGAACGACTTATCACCCGCAAATGAATGGGCAGGCTGAACTAGCTAATCGGGAAATCGAGAACATTCTTGAAAAGACCGTCAATCCTATCCGAAAAGATTGGTCACTTAGATTGAACGATTCGCTATGGGCCTATCGTACCGCATATAAGAATCAACTTGGCATGTCCCCTTTTCTCTTTGTGTATGGAAAACCTTGCCATCTTCCCGTTGAGCTCGAACACAAGGCGTATTGGGCGATTAAGCAATTGAATTATGCCATGGATAAGGCCGATGAAGCCCGCAAGCTTCAATTGAATGAGTTAAAAGAACTACGCAATGATGCGTATGAGAATGCTAAGATTTCAAAAGAAAGGATGAAACTCGCTCACGATAACATCATTCGACGAAAAGAGTTTCTTCCCAAGTAAAAAGTTCTTCTCTACAACTCTCGGCTTCATCTTTTTCCGGGCAAGTTACGGTCACGATGGTCTGGCCCGTTCGTAGTAAAGAATGTTTTCTCCCATGGAGCTATTGAATTAGACAATTTAAAAGGGGGAAATAAATTCAAACTGAATGGACAATGCCTAAAGCCATATCGAGAGGCGTGTGCGGAAGAAGTCGACACCGTCTGGTTGTCGGACCCCGTTTATGGGATAGAGTGAGCTGTTACAGCGAGGTCGTCGTACCCCCGATGCGTATGGGGTGAGAGTGTGTTGTGAGAGTCGATAGGACTACGTTTCATTCGGGAAAAGCATTCATGTTTCGGGAATTTTGAGTCAAAGGGCGCTGACCAGCGAAATCGAGAGGTTTTTAGTCCAGATTGATAGGGAGAATGTTGTGAAAGTGAAATTTTTTGGAAAAGAGAGATCGAAATTAAGTTCGGGGAAAATCCAGCCCAAAAACCCTGGGACGGACCGGTTCCTTTAATTTTAAAAAGGACTGATCCGCTAGTCGGATTTTTGAATTTTAAAGTACCCGGACCGGTCTGCCCCTACCCCGAACCGGTCGCCTTCTGCAGATCTGATTTTTTTTCCTTCCCAAGATTCACCATCCTTCTCCCCAATCCCATTCATTCCCTCCAATCCTTTTTCCCAACTCCCAAACCCAACCTTTCCCTCCCAAATTCCTCCCCTTTTCCCTCCAAACCCTTTCCCTCCAATTCCAACCCCCACTCACCCCTTCACCTATAAATACACATCACTATCCTCCCTTTCTCTTCACACCTTCAACCCAAATCCTCTCTTCTCCCTCTCTAGTTTTCCAAGAAAAATCCCTTTTGTTTCCATGACTCCCCGCGTTGCCCCCACAAGTATGACTCCACCGATATCCACCCCTCCGGTCATGGCGAGTTTCGCTCCCGCCAAGAGGAGCGATGGTGCCATCAGTTTTTCGATTTGGATCGCAAACTCCATATGGAGGGCGCTGTCCAATGGGCCGGGCTGCCCAACTCCGTCACCGCCCTATTCATGCCCGGGGCTGGTGCAAATTCTTCAACGAACCCTACGAAGCAGTTTGGGAAATCGAAGTCCGATCCTTTTATGGCACCCTAGTTCGGACGGGCCAATTCGAGGCCCAAGCTTACATAGATGGGAATGTCATCCCATTTTCTTTGGCTCTTCTCACGACCAAGTTGGACGAGTATGACGTTCCGGACATTCAAGAATTCACCTATCCACGAAACGTCCCCCCGGTCGACAAGGATGTTATTATGGCTCGCATTGCACCAAATGTGGCTTGGGCGGGGCAAACCGTCGCCGTTGGACGCCTTAATGAGAAGGTGCGCCTCACTTTTCAGATTGTGTGCGCCAACATATTGCAAACATCCAACGATTCCACCATGCGGCCCCGATAAGCCACTTTAACCTATCACCTCTTTGATCCCCACCCCCATCCATTTGGCCCGTACTTTATACGCCGATATCATCAACACCTCCTTGGATGAGAAGGGTACCACCCCACTTCCCTATGCCCGTTTGATCACTTCTATTCTAAAGTATGCTGGCATAGCGACGCCGCTCGATCATACTCGCATCCCCGGTCCTTTTGGATAAGGGACCCACACCAAGAGCGCCAAACAGCTAGCTGTCCTACGGGCTAGGCGGGGTGGTGATAGTAGCGAGAGCGACGAGGAAGAAGAGGCAGCCGGTGAGGATATCGAGATGGGGGATATCGGTCCGGACGAGGAGTCGGCAAACGAGGAGGACGATCCAGATTTTGAGTTGGTGGGAAGCGACCTCTCAAACCGAATGTCGGCACTTGAAATGAACTTCGACAACTTTTTGACCGATTACCGTCGCGACATGAGTTTAGTACTCCGCTTCCAAGCGGACATTTATCAACGCCAAGGGAATCCCAATGAGCCACTTCCACCATATTACCATAACCCCTATGGCCCCGACGCGCCCGATTCTTCCCATCCCCCGCCCCGGTGAAGCTTGATGTGGTTCTGGCAGCTTTTTATTTGCTTTTCCTATTCACAGTTTGCATGCTTTTCCTTGTAGTTGTACCACAGTCTTGTTTGTTATAAAAATTGCATTTTCTCCATTTGTTTGTTTTATTTATCGCACTTATTATTTTGCCTTATTTAGATTTTAGTCCTTTTTGATTGAGGACAGTGCAAAAGTCTAAGTTAGGGGGGTCACAAGTGCGTATTTCTAAAACTTCACAAATTTTCAAAAATGCCCTGAAATTTCCAAAAAAATAAAAAAAATTTGAAAATTCCAAAAATATTTTTGTTCAAAATAAATAAAAATTGGAATTCAAATTTTTTCAAAAATATCATTAAAAGTTGAATTGAAGTCTCAAGTTGTAAAAATTCAACATACACAAGCCGAAATTGACTAAAGATGGAAATTGAGCGAAAATTGACGACTTAACGAATAAGTGTGGAGATTAACAAAACCGGTGAAATTCGAGCCTATCACTTTTTGCGAGTTTTTAAATCAATTCGAGTTAACTGTTAACTCAAAGTTCTTTTCAGCGCCTAAAAAAGTTGTCGAGGATCTCAATCCTTTCATTTTGATCGGTTATGAAAAACGTGTGTGATATTGCTTTGAAAAACGTACCAAAATTGATCTCTAAACTTAAATTCATCTCGAAACGCATATGGTAACACAATTGGTATTTTGGACAGTGAAGTAGGCCCTCATTTGTCACCCAAAAATTTTGGCCAGAAAAAAATAGCGAAAAATTACCCCTTTTGTAACCCAATTTGAGCCAAGAAAATTGTCCCTTTCGTTTGACAACCCGAAAAAAACCCAAATAGCCCGGAATTGCGAAAAATGGAAAAATTCAGAATTTAAGTCCGGAAAGTGCATAAAAAGGGGCAAGAAAAAAATAGATATGCTCAACAAAAATAGTAAAAAAAGAAGAAGAAGTGAAAAACAGGAAAAATAGAGAAAAAGAAGAAAAAAATGAGCAATAGCCCGGAAAAAGTACAAATGGACATCATAAATGACTTTTCCAATTCCAACCTTCCCGATAATTTTTTTATTTTACCCAATATACCCTAAAACCCGAAAAAGTCCTAACCGAGTCTAAATTGCGAAATTGGTTACCGCATGGAGAGCTAATACACCAAAAGATAATAAGAGAGATTAAGTGCGCGAATAAAAGGCAATGTTCCCGATTTGAAAATCATAATCCGTTGATGAGATCCTTTCACCATGAAATTTCCGTCTTTCTAATTGTATGCGTGATTTTGCTTCCATTACATGTACTCTTTATATCACGCATACCGAGAGAATAGCCACAATCCGAGTGATTCATTTGAGAGAGCATTCCGTGAGAATTTGAAATCAAAGAGAATTTTGGATAACTAACGTAATGATCAATCGGTGGAAATTGGCGGTTATATTTTTGGCTTCGCACACACACACTACGGTTTGAGACTTGTACATTTGACTTGATGATGACTATTTTCTAGAAAAGTTTGAATTGCATAATTTTTGCGTATTTTGAATTTTCTTTGAGTCGAATATTGTGGGTATATTCTCTGCAAACCCTCACGAGACACAACTCGTCCTATTAGGGTGACATAGGGGTTTAAAGGCTTGTTGCATACGCTAAATGCAATCGCTTGCCCGCGAAAAAGGTATTCTATCCCAATAAAATGTTTTCAAGAGTTAAGTCGTGCTAGGATTCTTTTACATTGCTCAGGACGCGCAAAGTTCTCAGATAGGGGGTTTGATTAGGCATATATCCTTCCTAATTTATCCCTTGATTTCGTTACTTTTAGCACCTCGAACAACATAACCGAGTTAACTTTATCTCAGAATCTTGCTACGAACTAATCTTAACGAGTACACCGAGTTTTCGGTATTTTGTAGTGATTTTACTGGTATTTGATGTCAAGAAACGAAAGAAGGAAACCGGAAGAATCAAGAAAGAAAAGAAGGAAAGTCAAAAGGGCAAAAGTGCAATTTCCACCCGGAATTCGGATGAGGTACCTAAAGAGAAGTTGAAGATATCACATTCAGGAGCACATAGGAAGAAACGACACCTCAATCGGAATCCCGGAACAAAAGATATGAGCGTCCAAGTTGAGCAAAAAGTCAAATAGGCAGACCGGTCCGCCCCTGCCTCAGACCGGTCTGCTTTGCCAAACTCTTGTAGACCTCGGATCGAAAGCAAACTGAAGAAGGAAAAAAATAAATGAACCAGTCCGCCGCCAGGTCGGTCCTCCCCAAAATAAAAAGAACCGATCCGCTTTGAAGGCAGACCGGTCCGCCCCTGCCTCGGATCGGTTCGGCTAGTGCTACTGAAATTCCTGAATTCTTGGAGGATATAAAAACCCGTTTTATTATTATTATTTGGATGGAGAATTAGTATAATTTTCCTCTCTTTTTCCAGAAACCCTTGTTTAGATACAATTTCTAGTTTTAATTCTAAGATTGAAGCTTTATTCAGATTTTATTTGATTACGAGTTTTATTAATTGCTGCAATTACTGCTTGGGTGAGATTAGTGAGTTATTTGTTCTTTTCAATTCTATTCTACATCAATTTACAATTATCCTTAGATTAATCATGGTTTCTTGCACATCAAACACTATTTTCATAACTTTCAGCATGCTAGGCTAGATTTTCTAATGTCGGGATACATGAACCCATCCTGATGTGTTAATTGTACGTGCATAACATTAATCCTCTGAATTTAGTGATTGAATACTACTGTATTGCGCAGGAACATAACAATTGTAGGTCTTTATATCTCGTTTGCCTCTGGGTAACTGTGATGATTTATAATGCAATTCGAGTGTTACTATCGCGATACCGATTTACTCGTCCTCAGATTAGGTATAATGCGGGCTTGAACCTCGTATACATAATGCTTGGGAGTACTAAAATCCGGGACAATTTAATCAGTTAAATTTACGATTAATATTATAACTGCAATTCACTAGGGTTGGGGGATTGTATTCCCGTCCTGCTCTTCCCATCACTTAAACAAAAGTTTCAAATCATCTTTCATTCATATTTTAGGTAGTTTAGTATCATAATTTCATAATTGCATTTAGTTGTAATCGATTCTCAAAACCAAATCATTTTTCCTTTCTTTCTAGAGTCAAAGTTAGGATTCCTTCGTCTTTTCCCGTCGTTACAACTTCGTTGTCCTAGTTCCCTGTGGATATGATCCCGACTTACCGGGTTTATTACTAATGCGACTGGCTTGCACTTGAGCCTAGAGTGAACGCACATTAGAGACACTTTCTGAGTCTATAATTGGGTATAATGAATTTTGTGGGTATATTCACTGCAAACCCTCACGAGACACCACTCGTCCTACTAAGGCTTGTTGCATACGCTAAATGAAATCGCTTGCCCACGAAAAAGGTATTCTATCCCAATAAAGTTTTTGAAGGGTCCTTAACTCATACTGTCGTTCTTTTACATTGCTCGGGACGCGCAAAGTTTTAAGTTAGGGGGTTTGATTAGGCATAAATTCTTCACATTTATCCCCTTAATTTCGATATTTTTATGATCCCATGCGGTGTAAATAGCTTGGATTTGTCTCATATCTATGCTACTAACCCTTTTTGGCAATTATTTCGTATTTTGTGTATCTCTTATGTGTTTTACAGGTATTTCATGCAAGAAAGATGGAAAAGAGAACTCAAAATAGTGAAAGAAACCAAGAATCGGGGAGTTGAAGGGCATTTTTCTAATTTTTTCAGCCTTAGTCCGGAGTTGGGGCCAACTGGAAAGTTGAAGAGCTTTCAATTACAAGAACACTGGAAAACACGACACCTCAATCCGAGCTACGGTGAAGAAGTAATGCCAATTTGAAGTTGAGAAGAAATCCAAGAAAAAAGCTGTCAGACCCAAACCGAACCGAAGCTGAGGAAAAAGAACCGGTCCTCCCTTTTATCACGCACCAGATCCATTATGAAATTAGTCACGCTCCAGACTCGTTACAAAATTAGTCATGCTTTCTATGTGTGACAAATTGGCAGATATGAGATTTTTATTTTGTGCTTATTTTTTAGCCAAAAGAGTTTTATGTTTTGAGGAATCTTCTAAACGACCTTTAGCCTATATATTTAGTCATCATGACTCTTTTTATTCACATTTCATTGATGTAAAAGCTCCATAACAAGTAGGAACATCTAGGAGAAGAATTTACATACATCATTAATTCAAGAGCTTTTCCGATTTTTCTTCAATCTTTGATTTCTTCTTGCATATTCTTGTTCTTCAATCTTGGTAACTTTTATTTCCAGCACTTTTATTATTATTCACCACGTTAGGCTAGGTTTTTAAAGGTTGGGATGCATGAACCCAACTTGATGTGATAGTTGTATGTACATAAAATTAATCCTCTAAATTTAATGGTTTGATTATGACCGTATTGCGTAGAAATACAACAATTGTAGACCTTTAGATCTCGTTTGCTTCCGAGTAATCGGGATGCTTTAGAATAAAATTCGAGTGTAACTATCTCAATACCGATTTACTCGTCCTCAGATTAAGTATGATGCGGGCTTAAACCTCATATACGTAATGCTTGGGAGTACAAAATTCTGGGTCTAATTAATCATTCAAATTTACGATTAGGTTTATATCATCAATACACTAGGGTTGGGGGATTGTGTCTCTACCTTAATTTTCCAATTAGTTTTAGTTAACTTCTTTATTTTTCCCTTTATCCTTTCTCACTCAATCATCATCTTTTACACTTTATTTTTTGAAGTAATAAATCAATTAAAATCTATCAAACATTCCCTGTGGATTCGATACCCAGACTCACCACTATACTCCGCAAGAGTGCAGTTAAAGTTTAGGTTTTTTTGTATTGTGGTCAGAAGCTGATAACATCGACTAGTGTATTTACACGAACGCTCTGTTTCCAACACGATCAATAAGCAAAAAATAAAAATCCCGTATCTGTCAATTTGTCACGCTTAGAAAGCGTGATTAATTTTGTAACGAACATGGAGCATGACTAATTTTGTAACGGATCTGGTGCGTGACAAATGGGCAGATTGGTTCCTTTTCCTCAGCTTCGGTTCGGTTTGGGTCTGATAGCTTTTTTCTTGGATTTATTCTCAACTTAAAATTGGCATAACTTGTTCACCGTAGCTCGAATTGAGGTGTCGTTTTTTTCAGTGTTCTTGTAATTGAAAGATCTTTAACTTTCCAGTTGGCCCCACCTCCGGACTAAGACTGAAAAATTATGAAAATGCCCTTCAACTCCCCGATTCTTGGTTTCTTTCACTATTTTGAGTTCTCTTTTCCATCTTTCTTGCATGCAATACCTGTAAAACACATAAGAGATACAAAAAATACGAAATACTTGACAAAATGGGTTAGTATCATAAATATGAGACAAATCCAAGCTATTTACACCGCACGGGATCATAAAAATACCGAAATTAAGGGGATAAATGTGAAGAATTTATGCCTAATCACTGACCCTCGGTTATGGGAGATTTTTGTCTATAAGACTAGGCCCGCTTGACCCTTGGTTATGGGAAATTTATGCCTATAAGACTAGGCCCGCCTGACCCTCGATTATGGGAGATTTATGAAATATAAAATCCTACATTACTAGGCCCGCCTGACCCGCGGTTATGGGACAATTTTATTTTAAGACTAACATATTTATATGCCAAAGATATATAGAAGAGTGGAAATACCTCAGGTCATCACTCCTCTGTAAAATCGCGAGTGGCCATCTGAACCACGTCCTCTTCTTCATTCACCTCGGGGGCCACCAATGGGGTATTACTTTGAGGGGCAATCAAATTCTCCCCAACCTCAGCAACCTGCTCCTATCTATTCTCCATCATCTCAACAACATGTTCTTGTTAACCCTCTCCTTGGGCAACTGCAGCTGGCTCAATACCTTCTCGGTTTGAAATCGAAGGCCCGAATAAAGTAACAATCATTTGGTCGTTCGAAGGTAGAGTCACCACGAGGATGGTTGAAACGGGCGTGGGAGCCTAAAGAAGGAAGAAAAGCAAAAATTGAATCAGAATAATTGAGGGAGCAATAAAGGGGGGAAATAAGTGCAGAAAATAAAGGCTTACCACAGGCATTGAAGTTACAGCAACAACAGGTACAGGCACAACTTCAACAACTTTCACCAAAGGCACACCCCTCTTAAGGCCAGCCTGCTCACGCAAAAAAGAAAGGTCAGGGGAATAGCCGCCACTAGATGAAGTATAAGACACAACTGCCCCTAGGGGGAAATGGGTGACTACCTAAGAATTAGTAGGGGCAGCTGATTCGAGAGGGAGATTTTCCTCAGCACCATCATATGCATCAACCTGCACACCAACTTGAAAGAAGAAAAGAGCAAGTTTTAACAGACTGAGGCCATCATCATGAGAAAGAATGAATAAAAGGAGGACATTTAGAGTAAGAGATGTAAGAGACTTACCTCTTCTTCCATCACATCCTAAATGATTTCATAATCTTGGGGGGGGGGGGGGGGGGGGGAGAGGCAGGTTTCGAGGAAGAAACCATCATCTTTAACCTACGCCTACGTACTAAGGCCGTCTCTTCTTACTCTTCCGCATCCTCATCCTCATCCTCATCTTCTTCTTCTTCTTCTTCTTCTTCTTCTTCTTCTTCTTCTTAAGGAGGACATTTAGAGTAAGAGATGTAAGAGACTTACCTCTTATTCCATCACATCCTCAATGATTTCATAATCTTGGGGGGGGGGGGGGGGGGAGAGGCAGGTTTCGAGGAAGAAACCATCATCCTTAACCTACGCCTACGTACTAAGGCGATCTCTTCTTCTTCTTCTTCTTCTTCTTCTTCTTCTTCTTCTTCTTCTTCTTCTTCTTCTTCTTCTTCTTCTTCTTCTTCTTCACCAATATCTCCACTAGAAAAATGCTCCTCAACAATCTCCTCCTTACTGGACCCGTTCGACTCAGCCATCACAAGATTGAGGGGGCTAATCACTTTCCTCTTTTTACTACCCTCAGCAGATTGGGGGTCATAAGTAAACCCACGGGCAGACATATCGACTGGCATGAAAGCTCTGTCTTCTTCACTTAAATGTTCCCAAGTCTGGAGAAGAAGATCCACCATCTGGTTCACCACTTCGAAAATATTTGGGTCAGGAGTAGAGGCTAATGGAGGCTGTGGAATGGTTTTAAGCTTTTTCAAGGGCGCCTTTCGAGTGTCCCTAACTGCTGTACCAGTTGAAGCAGCGCGAGGAGACTCGGTCCTTCCAACATGCCTCTAAGGATCAGGGGCTACATCGATCGAAATAATGGAGGACTGAGTGGACCTCTTTCTCTTTACAACTGCCTGATCCACGGGCGCTATGGGAGGGAGCTCGGGGGGGGGGGGGGGGGGGGGAGCATTGGTATTGGATTTACTGAGGGGAAAAATAGATGATTGTGTGGTGCAGTTTTTCAAACCCAACTCAGTGGGTGGAAATATCTCAACTTCGGGATAACGGGGTTCCTTGAGAAGGGTAGTTTGGAAGTGAATCAATTGGTTCTTCCAAAACACATTGATGTAAATCGTTGATCTTCCTCCTCGATCTCTCTTGCTCGGGATCACAGGGTTAGCAGGATAATGGGCACACAGACTGGCACCTGATGATGCCTCAAATTACACTTTGGAATAGGGGAAATCGCCGCGCTCTATACGAAAAGGGGTGACAGTAACGGTAGGGATATAAGCGAAGTCTTCAGTATCTTCACCTTCGTCTATCAATAAGTTTGGCTCCTCAGTTGGCACCAAAGCACCAGGAAACGGCTCGACCGTCGCCCAAAAATGATCGTTCTCCCCAAAGTAAGGGGCACACGATACCATCCACACTAAGCCTAGCGTGCCTAGGTGGTAGGAGAGGTGCCCCTGACGGAAAGAGTTCTCTTTACTGGTGCCATATCAAATGAGAGAAAGGAGAATATAAGATAATGGAAAAAGGGGGTCAGGAAGTTGAAGAAGGCAAGAATTTATTTGATAAATTCTCACAAAAAAGCTTTAACTCAGAAAGTTAAACCCAGAGGTGAGTTTGGGATAAAGGTGGGTCCCCTTTTATAGGGTCAATACAAGTTCCAAAAGACGGTAAAAAGGTGATGATTGGAAAAGTGCAATGATGGCGTTTCAAAATTATGTTGCTGGCCTGTTAGCTAAACGCGCGTTGTTACGAAAGACCAAAGGGTGGCATGATGATGATTCGGGGAATGACGCATCGAACGGTTGCATGTCCTTCACGCGCTTGCCCTGGCACTTCCACGTGTGATGCACTGAAATGCAAACAACAACTGCATTTAATGAGGCATACCTGGGGGTCTTGTTTTCTTTGGGGAATGAAGAGCTTTGGGGGAATTTTGAATAAATCTCTTCATTTTCCCCAAGAAGGAAAATCATAGAAAAATGGAAGTTTTGTACAGATATCTCTTCATGAAATAAACAAATATCTCTACGAAGGGGAAAATCAAGGGGGGGTGTCCCCCCGTCACATGGATGATTAACTTAGTCGAGTGAGTTGACTGTTTACAAAGAAAGATGTCTCTCACACACTTCGAAGACTCTCTATGCAAGTGGTTCACAGAACCGGCCTCAAGGACTCTTCACAAGCAAGTAGCTCACATCGCTCTACCTTAAAGAGCCTCTAACGGAACGGGCTCGAAGGACCCAACTCGAAGAATAAAGGTCACCCGAATGACAATAGTTTGTAATAAGAAATATAATATTGTATTATGTATTTTATCTAATGAATATATATATGTTGAGCGGGGTCGCTTGGTACCCACGAGGGGCCATGCCTGGAAGGGCATGGGAGGGCTTTCATACCTTATCAAGCAAGCTCCTGTTGGGAACTTCGCAGGGACATGGTTTGGAGGATTGAGAATAAGGCAACATTGGGAACTATCACCAACCATATTGGCACACTTTGATAAAACTTCACCTAGGAAAATGTCACCAGGGCCCACTCATTGCTTACCTATTCGAGTGAACCTCCTCGAGTCATTCGATCTCCCTCAATACTTACCCCCTCGAGTGCCAGCCCGTCTGACTAATATGACTAGATACCAAATAATAGCCACTATTTGAACCACTTCCTGACGTCATGGCATCTGCCGTTTAGGAACTCAAGAATATAGTACTCAAGTGCCTTTATCCTTAGGATGATAGGTCTAGTTCATCAAATTTGACCGTATAGCCATCCTAGAGTAAGACTCAAGATGATAAGTCATATCCTTTATTAATGACTTCAATACTTCCAACCAATATAATGCTTTTCAGCCAAAACTAACAGATCCCATGCATTAAATGTAGTATTTAATGCATTCAATGCACCAGGCGAAAGGGATTGAGGGCATGCTGACTCGAGCAACCTCTCCCTCCATATAAATAAGACCGAAACAAACAAATCCAGAGAGAGAGGATCCAGAGCCCAGAACTACTGCCCAATTTTCCTTATACCAGAGAACTCTCGTGAGAGCATTAACTCCCATACACATTCAATGCACCCATCATTGGGCATTAACCAAGCTTGAAGTTCCTACCTTGTCTTTATTGTGCTTAGAGTGCTTGTTCTTTCTCCTTCCGACCACACTACCTGTTGGTCCCATTCATTTACCGTGTTTGCTATATGCTGCTCATGTCAATATCTTCTTTAATGAAACTTTGAGTATTAAATCTCTCTATCTCTAATTCACCTGTGGCTCTGACCTATAGTTCATATCTAGCAGTGTTACTCCTGATCTTCATAGGGGGTTACACCTCACTTAATACTAACGGTATTTGAAGAACCCATATATTACATTATGAATATTGTACAGATGTAAATGCCTATGTTTTAAAGGCATTCCATCCTTTAATATTTCGATTCTTGTACACCCTCAGGGGCTATAAATACATTGTAATACCTACATCCAGGGGACACGAAACAAGAGACTACTAAACAAACACAAGGCAATATATAAAAGTGGACGTAGGATTTTCCCTTTAGATGAACCACTCTAAAAATATTTTGTGTCTCTTATTTACTTATTTATCCGTGATCAAATAATTAGATATAGTCTAGTTTTTTGCATCAACAGATTGGCACCGTCTGTGGGAACGTGTTCTAAATGTTTTCACTCATTCACTTATTCAACATGACCGATATCCATGAATCGAGTGTCAGGAATGATGGCATCCCGCTTGTTCCTTCTACTCCACCAACACCCATTGATTTAACTGGAATTCTGGATAGTCTCACCAGAGGACAAGAGGCTATGTAGGATACCATGAGGCAGTTAGCGCAAACCTTGTAAGCTTGGTCACCTTCCTTACCTTCTCATGAAAATATGCCACCTCTGCCTCCAAGAAGTAATAAATATAGACAATCTAGGACTACTAGAGATACTTCTTATCTCCTAGGAGCAAGTTCTTCTCTCAGAACATTGGAGCCCTATGATGACCAGTCTTTTACTCAAGAAGATTGAGTTCCTTAAAAAAGCTTAGCAGGGCATCTCGTTTAAATCGTTTAAGACCCAGGGGGAATAAAAATGTTCCCAGGGCATTGTCGAGAAATACTCGGTGACCAATCGATCAAAGGGAAGGCTCAGCCCAATCTAGATCAGATGCTTGATGAACTACCCGCACCGAGCAACAATCGCAGGGAGAAAGTTCAGCACAAACAGTTGGTAGGAATGAAAAATTTGTAACACACAGATATGATGCTGGTATAAATGCATGGAAGGGTTCTATCCAGTGTTTGGAGGATAGATTGGGAGAAATGGCTAAAGCCTATAACCCTTTGCAAAGAAGTTTTGTGAAAGGATCTCCTTTCATAGAAGCCATTGTGGATTTTTTGACTCCTTCAAAGTTTAAATCTCATGTGGTTATACCCAAATATGATGGAAATACTAACCCTGTCCTTCATATCGAGCAATATTAGGAAGCATCTAACATATGTGTCGTCCCTGATGAGATGAGGTGTAGAGCATTCTCCGAAATAATTACTGCTCCTGCTCAAGTTTGGTACAACAGCCTTCCTCGGGGGAAAATTTCTAGTTTCAATCAACTGGCCGAGCTATTCATTAACATCTTTTACTTTGGGATCGAACTAGTAAAAAAGGTAGCTCATTTTATCAGAGTGAGATAAAAGGAAGGAGAAGGTACTACAGAATACATCATTCCTTTAAACAATGAGAAGTTAACTGTCATGGATGAGGAGGAGACTGCTATAATATCTCTGATAAGTGGATTGCTCCCCGAGAAAATCTACTACATGCTTGCCAAATATCCCCCCAAAGACAATGACAGAGTTAATGGCTAAGGAAACAAACGTCATGAATACAGAGGAGGCAATGGCAGCTAAGTGGAGCTCGGGGACAAAAGGTGAAATAAAAAATGATAAAATGGATCACAAAGATTCCAAGGAACACAGGGAATCGAAGAAAAAAGGGATTATAGACCGGCTCAAGAAGTATAATAATTACACTCCATTAATAATGGGTATTCATAATATTTTGGAAGAAATTAAACATAACAAAGATATACGTTGGCCTGAGAAGTTGAGGACATCCCCTATTAAGAGGGATAAATCCAAATACTGTGAATTTTATAGAGACCACGGCCACATAATAAATCTTTGTATTGCTCTGCAGAACGAAATTGAAACTCTCATCCGAAGAGGAAAATTGAACCAGTTTATTGATCAACAGAACAATGAAGGACCTCGACAAAGGTTAAAATCGCCTTGCAAGCCCAGAGATGAGAAAAATAGGACCCATGAAGATGACCAAGAGGATGATACCGACCTACCCAAAAACCTTGGAAACCATAACGTCAGGTATTCACACTCAACTTTGGCTCTTTTGATTATCAAATGATTACAGGTGGAGATCATATTGCTGAAAAGAAGGCTTACCTCAATGATTCACAAACTTTTCCTATATATAGAGGATCAATCTAGGTGAAGAAAATTAGTCGAGGAAGGTCAACAAAGATAAGCTGGTGATCGACTTATCTAAAATTACCTCTCAGGAGTATTATAACCCATGATGATCCTCTAGTAATCAAAGTCAGAAAGCATGATATCATTATTTCCAGAGTACTAGTTGATAATGGCAGCTCGACATATATTATATTTTTTATCCTTGCTTTGAAAGTCTGGATTTTAAGCTCAGTCAATTGGATCCCTATCACGGACCTTTAATAGGTCTTTCATTGAGAAAATATTCTCTTTGGGAATAATTAATGTGGAGGTGTTGATCGGCACATGGCCAGCCAACCGAACAGAGAAGATACACTTTTTGGTAAAGGATAAAAATGTTCATTCGGCCTATAACATGATTATTGAAAGAGTAGGGTTGAAGAAGTTCGAAGTTGTGCCATTTACAGTCCATCAATGTTTGAAGTTCTCGACCAACTTTGGAATAGGCGTTGTAAAGGGAAACCAAAAAGTAGCTAGAAAATGCTACTACTCATCTGCCGAGGTGGAAGTTCTAAAAAGAAATAAAAAATAAAACCACCACTTGCCAAGTGGGCACCTCTGAACCTGATGAAGAATCTGAGGTTGAAACCTTATATCCAAGGGAGGAAATAGAATTGGTGAAGTTCTAGATTATAGAGGCAACATAAAGCATTATGTTGTACAATGACAACCCATAACGCACCACTCAAATAGGAACAACACTGGATCCTGTTCTTAAATAGGAACTAGTAAATTTCCTTAGACAGAGAAAGCATTTGTTCGCATGGAGTCATGGAGATATTCCAAGGATCGATCCCAACTTTCTTTGCCATGACCTTAACGTCAATAAATAAGTCAAACCTCTAAAGTAGAGGCGAAGAGTGTTCAGCCTTGAAGAGAACTAAGCCATATAAGAGGAAGTTGAAAAGCTTCAAAAAGCCGCTTTCATTAATGAAGTAAAGTACCCAGATTGGTTAGCCAGTGTAGTTATGATCAAGAAGAATAATAATAAGTGGAGAATGTGTGTAGACTTCACGGATTTGAACAAAACATGTCCAAATGATCATTCCTTTGCCTGGAATTGATCAGCTTGTTGATGCCACTTCTGGACATGAATTGTTAAGCTTTATGGATGCTTATTCTGGTTATAATCAGATCAAAATGAAGCCTGAAGACAGAGAGAGAATTTATTTCATTACTCTCTGAGGAACTCACTGTTATAATGTGATGCCATTTGGCAAAAAAATGGAGTTTCTACTTACCAGAGGTTGGTGAATAAAGTTTTAGGGGAGAAAATAGGAAAAGATATGGAAGTATACGAGATGATATGCTGATTGAGCGCAAGAAATCATCTGATCATATTGCCGACCTTAGCCAGACTTTCGACCAAATGGAGAAGCACCAGATGAGATTGAACCTGACCCAAGTACGTGTTTGGAGTACATGAAGGGTGTTCCTCGAGTATATAGTAAACCAGAGGGGAATTAAAGCAAATCCAGATAAAATTAAGGCGTTGATTGAAATGCGATCCCCTACCTGTAAAAAGGATGTACAAAGGCTAATTGGGCGTGTAGCAGCTCTGAACAGATTTATGTCCCGAGTTACTAATAGGTGACTACATTTTTTAAAGTATTGAGAAAGTGTTTTGAATGGAGCGATGTGTGCGAACAAGCTTTTCTGGAGTTGAAAAAGTACTTGGGGTCAGCTCCATTGCTCTTTCGACCAATTCTGGGGGAAAGATTGTACTTGTACTTAGCAGTTTCTGAATCAACCGTAAGTTCTGCTTGGATCATAAAAGAGAATGGAGTCCAAAAACCTATCCACTACACTAGTAAAGACTTTTGAGGAGCAGAAATCGGGTACCCTCGCCTGGAGAAGTTGGCACTGGCATTGATTGAGGCATCCAGACGAATAAAGCCTTACTTTTAAGCCCGCACGATAGTAATATACACTGATATGCCTCTAAGGCGGGCTTTACACAAACTAGAGAAGTATGGCAGAGTAATATATTGGGTAGTAGAACTAGGGGAGTATGATATCATTTATGAACCAAGGCCTTCTTTAAAAGGACAAACCATAGAGGATTTTATAGTTGAATTCACTTACCCCGAGGTTCCTGAGCAATATAAGCAGGACTAACAAAAATCATGAGGAAATAGTTCGAAAGGGGATGATGACGATCAAACTTCCGAGGAACTTTCAATAGAGGAAAAATCAGAAGAAGCCGCTGCTGACCTACCAGATTCCTTTTCCCGAACACATGAGATGTTCAAAAAGTACGAGGAAGCAAGAAGAAAAACATTCCATTACGGGAGTTTAACAAACCAAGCGTTTGACGATAATCTCCCCATATGGAACCTCTATGTCGATGGGTTATCTTTCGCAATTGGCAGTGGAGCAGTTATAATACTTAACACTCCAGGTGGGATATAAATTGAATATGCTTTGCGATTCCAGTACAAGGCCTAAAACAACGAAGCGGAGTATAAAGCTCTCATTGTGGGTTTAAGTTTAGCCCAATCATTGAATACCGAGTGTTGATGCAAAAAATTGGACCGAATCCCATTTTTATGATCATAGATAAATAGATAAAAGCAATCCAATCACACACATGAGAGACAAAGATTTTTAAAGTGGTTCGGCTATAAGGCAAAGCCTACGTCCACTGTTATTTTATTCCCAGGGGTTTACAATAGCACCATAAGGTGTAGAGAGAGAAAGGATGTGTATCTTGTGTATGGTGTTTCTTGGTTCTCGGATCTCTTAATTGTTTTTTTCCTCCTTTTTCCTTTGGCTAAGGGAATACATGTATTTATAGTGATGGGAGATAAAAAGATTCATTGTATGTAGACATTTATACATTATGTCTACATTCAAAGAATCTAATTGTTGAATTGCTTGGTATGCTATGTGTTGTCATCTACAGTATAAATGTACATCAATGCTCATTAAATGCGTAGTTATTCTTTGATCTTCCCGGTTGATATGCCGACCAACTCTCCTCGGGTGCCGACTAACTCTCCTCGGGTGTCGACTAACTCTCCTTGGGTACCGACCAACTCTCCTGGGGTGCCGACTAACACTCCTCGGGTGTCGAATATTGCCACGTAGGATGACATGTGTCCCTTTCTGATTGGTCCTCATAAATGGAGAATTTTTGCATTAACAGAATCCCCCAATGCTCCATGCTTGATTATTTACTTGAAAGGATGGAGTATTTATTCTGCAGTGTTGCTTGGTGCTCGTGAAATTCTTGATCTACCTTCTTGATTTGTTCAACATAAAGTGCATTATCTCCTGGACGATATATGAGGCAGGCTGATAGATGGTTGCTGATCTTTCTTTTGAGGAACTCCGTGTGCTATGTATCACTCCTGGAAATTTGGATGCAACCATGCCATAGTATGCAGTTTGTAGCTTGTCATAATCTTCAAGTATATTGATTGGTTTGCTAGCCGACCAACTACCTCTTGTGCCGAGCAACTGAGTGCTAACTTCACGTGCTTGATTCTTCTGATTTATGCTCCTCTGAATACTTTGTCGAGTAACATACTTGCTTTTGAACCCAACCTTTAATCTTATTAGTACCAAGTTTGTGGTGGACTTCGAACATTTTCATACAACTTCTTCTTCAATATTGGTCGAGACAGTAGTAGCAAATATCTCAGTGCTGTAGATGCTGAATTTGACTTCTGACTTCAATAGCTTGTGAATAATAACTTCTGAATATGCCTCCTGAACTTCAATATGCCTCCTGAACTTCAATAGCATGTGCTCCTGAACTTCAATAGCCTCTTGAACTTCAATATGCTTCCTGAACTTCAATATGCCTCCTGAACTTCAATAGCCTCCTGAACTTCAATAGCAAAACTAATTCTCGATCAAGAAAAACAACTTCTGAATGATAATTAGTCGGGGCTGAATCTGATGCTCGACTGCATGATGTTATGAGAATGTGCCACCGAATGAACAACTGGATTTTTAATAGAGCCCCCAAGTGTGGAATATGATCTTTGAATGCTTTCTCGACCTTAAAGTATGTTATTTGACAAATTTCCCTACTTTGCATAGACAATAAGATTTGTTCCACCTGCTGTTTGCTGTTCGACCAACCGGAGTTGATGGAGATTGATTCCCGACCAACCTTAGCACTTTTTGGAAAATATTTGTCTTCCTAACCAACCTGAGTTGGCATTTTTAGGAATATTTTTTCTTCCTAACAAACCTGAGTTGGCATTTTTAGGAATATTTTTGCTTCCTAACCAACCTGAGTTGGCATTTTTAGGAATATTTTGTTTCCTAACCAAACCGAGTTGGCATTTTTAGGAATATTTTGTTTCCTAACCAAACCGAGTTGGCATTTTTAGGAATATTCTTGTTTCCTAACCAAATCGAGTTGGTATTTTTAGGAATATTTTTATTTCCTAACCAAACCGAGTTGGCATTTTTAGGAAATTCCTAACCAAACCGAGTTGGCATTTTTAGGAATATTTTGTTTCCTAACCAAACCGAGTTGGCATTTTTAGGAATATTCTTGTTTCCTAACCAAACCGAGTTGGCATTTTTAGGAATATTTTTGTTTCCTAACCAAACCGAGTTGGCATTTTTAGGAATATTTTGTTTCCTAAGCAAACCGAGTTGGCATTTTTAGGAATATTTTGTTTCCTAACCAAACCGAGTTGGCATTTTTAGGAATATTTTGTTTCCTAACCAACCTAAGTTGGCATTTTTAGGAATATTTTTTCTTCCTAACCAACCTGAGTTGGCATTTTTAGGAATATTGATGATGGAGACTTCCTCGAAGCTGAATATATATAGAAAGAAGAAATTTTCCGAGCATTCGTCGGCGTTGAGTCTTGTACCCGTAAAAATTATTATCTTTCTCTACCATATATGTAGGCTGAATTGATTAGTCATGAGAATAATTTAATCATCCAATAAATATATGATAGGTATATGTTTGAGAAATAAAAATATTAATTTCAAAAAATGAAATAATATATGTTGGCTGATATGTCGAGGTAAAATTGCCTGATGTGGAGCAATAATACTTTTCCAGAGGTTTACGAGAGCTTTCATCGGGATTGAATCTCGTCCCTATGAAATTTTAATAAGATGCCCGAGCACCTGTCGAGACTAGAGAAAATAATTATTATCATGAGAATAATTATTCAGCCAAACAATATGTGATGTGTATCAGCATAAAATAATAAAAATTTCAAAATATGAAATAATATTTTTGAGCCACACATGTATTTCATGAGCAAATTTTGATAAAAATGCTAGGCATTTTAATTTTAAGTAAAAGACCAAATGTACGTTGATTTTTTAGAAATTATTTATCACTCTAGGAATTATTTGAAATTCAATAAATGCTCAAATATAATTTTTTGGTCTTGGAATATTTTTCACATAAAGTTTCTGTGGATTAGAAAATAACCAAGTATGCATTTTAATTTTTCTCCATGCAAATTTTCTATTAGGAATTTCATGTTTTGAATTAATAAAGGATAAGGATAAGAATAAGGGGATAGTCTTGTCCTTTGGCAGCGAAGTAGTGATTTTGTCAAAATCAAAAAGAGAGAACCAAAGGAATCGTCAATTTTCAATTCTGGTATTAGCTTTCTACTGCCTCCGACCAAGGTTGAGATGTTGCTGACCAACAATTGATTTTCTCGACCAACTATATACCAGCCGACCAATAATAGGTACATCCGAGTAGAAATAGATGTAGCCGATCAACGAATGGGAGCTCGGGAACTCCTCAAATTGCATAATATCCATCACCGATCATAATGAAATGCCTCCGACCAACATTTAATTTTTCCGACTAGCTATATATAGTGGACCAACACAATTGGTGCTGGTGATGTTTATTGTTGTAGTACTGGTTGCCGACCTGCTCTCCAATAATCATTAAGTCATACTTACGATTATGAAGTACCCCGACCTTTTACAGCCGACCTATGCCAGAAGTTTTTCAACCGTTCTTTGTTGATGACTGGAATTGGTAAACTGAAATTCGGTGGAGGATTGTTGCCGACTTGATGCCGACCAAGTGTATGAGAATTGCCGAGTAGAAATAGATGCCATCGACCAACAAATAGTAAGTCACGGAGCTCCTCTTGATGTATAATACATGATAAAAGGATAACTAAAGGGGGTGAATCTTGTATATGAGTCATTTAATAAGTTTCTCGAACACCTGTTGAGATTGATTCTCATAGAAATTATCATTAGCAAAATTTTTCAGCTAAATATCATACAATATGTATCAGCTTAGACATAAGGCAATAAAAATTTCAAAATATGAAATAAAATATTTTGTGCCAAATGTGTGTCAATGTGAGCATTTTTTATCAACTAGATGTCATAAGTTTTGATTTAGGCTTTTTATAAAATAATTTTATTTTTAAATAAATGCTCAAATATGGGATCGAAAAATTTATTCTAAGATAAAGTTCAGGGATATATTTTATTTAATTTTAAAACATTTATTTTGTTAGAGAAGTGTGAGAAAAATAAATAGGTAGCAATGGTAATAATTTTGACTTTGTCAAAATTAATAATCTGGGCAAATAAATTTGTCATCCCTCCATTCCATCATTCCTCGTCAATAGGTGATAACCATCTTTGACCAGTGGTATCGCCGACCAGCATCGTGTGACGTCAGTGTTGGGATGCCTTCGTTTTGATCTGCCGACCATGTACATACGATCAAGAAGCCTTTGTTTTGGCTAAAACTTATTTCTGACCAACTTTGGCCTTTTAAGTTGTTGACCAACTATTTATTTGTTATCAAAAGTAGATGTCGACCAGATGTTCTTGTTTTGAAACAACCACCGAGGTGTTGCCGATCTACTCCAATGTTGCTGATGGATCTTCACATCAGAAATAGGGGCTGTAAGTGGACGATTCCGAACAGCCATATGAGCCGCGGTGAATAATTTTTCATAAGATTGCTATGTCCCAAAATATCTCGAACCAATAAATCAATCTTTATCAGAATTAATAAATCGTAACAAATCAAAATTCTTAGATCTAAGAGATAACCAATTGAAATCATCAGGTCTAAGAGAAAATATGATCAATATCCAAGAGGAAAAAGAATGGTTTTGAATTTTTACTCCCTTGTAGAAGATGTGAAATATGTGAATCAATATATGTCAAATCTTTTTCCTTGATGTAAATCATTACATAAACGTGTTTGCCCAAAACATTTTCAAGAAGAGTCATAGATGCTTAACGTTCATGATGAAAATTGTCTAACACTGAATATATATATATATATATATATATATATTATTTATGAATCAAATTGATGAGAACTTTTAAAGCAGATCTGGGTCAGAATTGTGATTATCGAGAGAGAGAAGTTGTTCTTGATTTTAACTTTTCCCATTCTCTGATTAAAAATATGATGGGAATTTGAATAGACATCAAAAATCTTACAAAATTTATAATGAAAATTATCAAATCTTACCACCGTCATATATATTGGTATATGTAATCATTTAAAATATTTATTCCATGATATAAAATTGAAACTTGAGAATCAAGCAAAAAGTTATGATTTATGAAATCCACTATTTTTCAAATTTCTAAATAAGAATGAATCTAACAGTTATGATTTAAAAATCATGATATGCAATATTTTGCAGATGAAAATTGGACAATTAACTTATGTATATAAACATAAAAATCATGATTGAATCAAAAGATGTATGCATAATATATAATTGATTATACATAGAGAAAATAAAAAACTTAGCTTTTGATGAAGAACAATGCTTGTAACACGTTTCCACAGACGACGCCAATCTGTTGATGCAAAAAATTGGACTGAATCCCATTTTTATGATCACAGATAAATAGATAAAAGCAATCCAATCACACACATGAGAGACAATGATTTTTAAAGTGGTTCGGCTATAAGAAAAAGCCTACGTCCACTGTTATTTTATTCCCAGGTGTTTACAATAGCACCATAAGGTGTAGAGAGAGAACGGATGTGTATCTTGTGTATGGTGTTTCTTGGTTCTCGGATATCTTAATTGTTTTTTTCCTCCTTTTTTCTTTGGCTAAGGGAATACATGTATTTATAGTGATGGGAGATAAAGAGATTCATTGTATGTAGACATTTATACATTACGTCTACATTCAAAGAATCTAATTGTTGAATTGCTTGGTATGCTATGTGTTGTCATCTACAGTATAAATGTACATTAATGCTCATTAAATGCGTAGTTATCCTTTGATCTTCCCGATTGATATGCCGACTAACTCTCCTTGGGTTCCGACTAACTCTCCTCGGGTGTCGACTAACTCTCCTCGGGTACCGACCAACTCTCCTCGGGTGCCGACTAACACTCCTCGGGTGTCGAATATTGCCACGTAGGATGACATGTGTCCCTTTCTGATTGGTCCTCATAGATGGAGAATTTTTGCATTAACACCAAGTTGTGTCACACAATGGCTCTCAGTTGGTGGTAAATGAAATATTAAACTTCTATGGTGATAAAGGATAATTGACAACCAGATACCTGTCGAAAGTGTTGGACATAATAGAGAAATTTCCAGCTGTTGGGGTGAGAAGAATTACAAGGGTGGAAAATGCTCGAGCAGATGCACTTGCTCGACTAGCTTCAGCAATGAGAGTCGAGCTCCGATGGATTCTTCCTATTGATATTTTGGCCAATAGGAGTATAGATGAAGATTTGATGATCAATTTTACTGCAGTAGACATGGGTCCATCTTGAATGAATTCCATCAAAGCATATATTGAAGAAGGAACTTTGCCAGCATATATGATTGAAGTTAAAAAAATGAAGTATGAAGTCGCCAGATATGTGCTAGATAAATGAGTCTTGTATAAGAGAGGGTTGACAGTTAACTTGCAACGTTATGTTCACCCGTTAGAGGTTCCAGACTTGATTCAGGATGTACATGAAGCATCTTGTGGAGCCCACATAGTAGGAAGAACACTGCTATAGCGAATCAGTGCACAAGTTTACTACTGCTTACAATGCGAGCCGATTGTGCAGGTTTTGCTAATAGATATGATAAGTGCCAAAGGTATTTTAGCATTCGCAAAACTCCGCAGGCTGCTCTAACCCCAATCACTTCACTTTGGCCATTTGGCATATGGGGTATAGACTTGGTCTGGCTATTGCTGACCACCCGAGGAAGATTCAAGTACTTTGATTATTGTTGTAGACTATTTTACAAAGTGGGTTGAGGCAGAACCATTGATAGACATGCCTTATAATAAGGATTACCAATTCATTTGGAAGAATATCATTTATAGATATGGTCTGCCCTATGCCTTTATCACTGACCATGGAACACAATTTGACAATGATGAATTTGCTACCTACTGTGCTTAGTCCAATATCTAAAAGCTACATTCTACTCCACGTCATCCTAAGAGTAATGGGAAAACTGAAGTTACAAATAAAACTCTACCCAATGGGTTGAAAAAAAGACTCGATGACGCCAAGGGAAATTGGATCAACGAGTTAGATTTTGTTCTGTGGCCATATCGAACAACCCCGAGGACTGCAATTAGAGAATCCCCATACATGCTGGTATTTGGGATTGAAGCCGTAATATCTACTAAATTGGGACTTCCATCCCATAGAGTTTTGAACTTTAAATATCCTGTAAGTGATCCAATGCGAATATTGGATTTGTATATGTTGACAAAAGTATGTGAAGATGCTACTTTGAACAACGTGACTTACCAATAATGAATAACACGTTTCTACAACAAACGAATGAAGCTGACCAAACTAAAGGAAGGAGATTATGTGCTAAAAAATGTTAACCAAAATAATAACAAACTTGAGGCCAATTGGCATGGGCCATACCGTATTTTAATAGTTGTTCGACCTCGAACTAACATAATTGAGACTTTGGAGGGAGAAGAATTCAAGAATCCATGGCATGCTGAGCACCTTAGGAAGTACTACCAATGATGTAATGAATTCCAGTTCAATATCAATTAACTAGCCAAGCTATTCATTAGTAACTGTTGCTTTGGGTCCAAACTAATAAAAAGGGTAGCTCATTTGCTCAGTGTGAGATAAAATGAAGGAGAAAGTACTAGAGACTACATCACTCGTTTAATCAACGATAATTTGGAGGTTGTGGATTATGAGATATAATAGCTCTTATGAGTGGACTTTTCCTCGAGAAAATTTTCTACACGCTTGCTAAAGATCTCCTAAAGATAATAACAGAGTTAATGGCAAATGCAACCAAGATCATGAATGAATAGGAGGCAATGGAAGCTAAGCATAGCTCAGGGACAAAAGGTGAAAGCAAAACTGATAAAAAGGAGCACAAAGATTCCAATGAACATAAGGAATTGAAGTAAAAAAGGATTATAGACCGGCTCAAGAAGTACAATAATTACACTCCGTTAACAATGGGTATTAACCATATTTTGGAGGAAATTAAACATAACAAAGATGTACATTGGCCTGAGAAGTTGAGGAGCTCCCCTAACAAGAGGGATAAATCTAAATACTGTGAATTTCATAGAGACCACGGTCACACGACAAATCGTTATATTACTCTGTAGAATGAAATTGAAACTCTCATTCGAAGAGGCAAATTAAATAAGTTTTTTGATCGAAAGAACAGCGAAGGAGCTCGGTAAAGGTTAAAATCGGCTTGCAAACCCAGAGACGAGAAAAATAGGACCCATGATGATGATACCGACCTACCCAAGAAACTTAGGAAACCAAAACATCAAGTATTTATGCTCAGCTTTGGCTCTTTTGATTGTCAAATTATTACAGGTGGAGATGCGAGAGGAGGAGATCATATTGCTGAAATGAAGGATTACCTCAATGATTCACAATCTTGTTCCTATATACAGAGGATCAATCTAACTGAAGAAGATCGATCGAAAAAGATCAACAAAAATAAGCTGGTGATCGAATTCTCTAAAAATGACCTCTCTGGAGTATTTTACCCCATGATGATCCTCTAGTAATCGAAGTCAAAAAGCAGGATATCATTATTTCCAGAGTACTAGTTGATAATGGCAGCTCGACTGATATTATGTTTTATCCTTGCTTTAAAATTCTGGATTTTAAGATCAGTCATTTGGAGCCCTATCATAGACCTTTAATAGGGTTTTTTAGTGAGAAAGTATTCCCTTTGAGAACAACTACGATGGAGGTGTTGATTGGCATATGGCCAGCCAGCCGAACAGAGAAGATACGTATCTTTGTAATTGATAAAAATGTTCAGTCGGTCTATAAAATGATTATTAGAAGAGTAGGGTTAAAGAAGTTCGAAGCTGTGCCATCTACATTCCATTAATGATTGAAGTTCCCGACTAACTTTAGAATAGGCGTTGTAAAGGGTGACCAAAAATTAGCTCAGAAATGCTACTACTCATTTACCGAGCAGGAAGATCTATAAAGAGATAAAAAAGAAAACCACCACTTACCAAATGGATACCTCTGAACTTAATAAAGAATTTGAGGTTGATACCTTATGTCCAAGGGAGGAAACAAAATTGGTGAAGGTCTATATAATAGAGGCAACAGAATGCATTGTGTTGGACGATGACAAGCCATAACGCACCACTCAATTAGGAACAAAACTGGATCATGTTCTTAAATAGGAACTAGTAAATTTCCTTAGACAGAAATAACATGTGCTCGTATGGAGTCGTGAAGATATGCCGGGGATCGATCCCAACTTTCTTTGCCATGAGCTCAACGTCAATAAAGAAGTTGAAACTGTAAAGTAGAGGAAAAGAGTGTTCATCCTTGAGAAGAACCAAGCCATACAAGAGGAAGTTGATTAGCTTCAAAAAGACGCTTTCATTGATGAAGTAAAGTACCCAGATTGGTTATCCAATGAGTTATGGTCAAGAATAATAATAATAATAATAAGTGGAGAATGTGTGTAAACTTCACGGATTTGAACAAAGCATGCTCAAAGGACAATTTTCCTTTGCCTCGAATTGATCAGCTTGTTGATACCACTTCTGGACATGAATTGTTAAGCTTCATGGATGCTTATTATGGTTATAATGAGATCAAAATGAATCCTGAAGACAGATAGAGGATTTCTTTTATTACACTCAGAGGAACTAATTGTTATAATGTGATGCCATTTGGCAAAAAATGCAGGTTCTACTTACCAGAGGTTGGTGAACAAAGTCTTTGGGGAGAAAATAGGCAAAAATATGGGAGTATACGTAGATGATATGCTGACAAAGCGCAAGAAATCGTTTGATTATATTGCCGACCTTAGCCAGACTTTCGACCAAATGGAGAAGCACCAGATGAGATTGAACCCTGATTCAAGTGCGTATTTGGAGTATAGGAAGGGATGTTCTTCGGGTATATAGTAAATCAAAGGGGAATTGAAGTAAACCCCGACAAAATCAAGGCATTAATTGAAATGCAGTCCCCTACCTGTAAAAAGAATGTACAAAGGCTAACTGGGCATGTAGCAGCTCTGAACATATTTGTGTCCCGAACTACTTACAGGAGCCTACCATTCTTTAAAGTATTTAGAAAGAGTTTCGAATGGAACAATGAGTGTGAACAAGCATTTCTGGAGTTAAAAAAGTACTTGGGGTCACCTTCACTACTTTCCCTATCAATTCTGGGGGATATATTGTAATTATACTTAGCTATTTCCGAATCAGTCGTAATTTCTACTTTGATGAGATAAGATAATGGAGTTCAAAAACCTGTCTACTTCACTAGTAAATCTTTTTGAGGAGCAAAAATAAGATACCCTCGCTTGGAGAAGTTGGCACTGGCATTGATTGAGGCATCCGGACGAATGAAGCCTTACTTTCAAACCCATACGATAGTAGTATACACTGACGTGCCTCTATGGCCGGCTTTACACAAACCAGAGAAGTCTGGAAGATTAATGTACTAGGCAGTAGAACTGGCAGAGTATGATATTATTTATGAACCAAGGTTTTCTCTAAAAGGCCAAACAGTAGCGGATTTTATAGCTAAATTCACTTACCCCAAGGTTCCCGAGCAATATAAGCAGGACGAACAAAAATCAAGAGGAAATAGTTCAAAAGGAGCTGATGACGATCAAACTTCTGAGGAACTTTCATCAGAGGAAAAATCAGAAGAAGCCATTGTCGACCTACTAGATTCCTTTTCCTTAACACAGGAGATGTCCAAAAAGTACAAGGAAGCAAGCAAAAAAACATTCCATTACGGGAGTTTAACAAACCAAGCATTTGACGATAATCTCCCCATCTGGAACTTGTATGTCGATGGGTCATCTTTCACAATCGGCAGTAGAGCAGTTATAATACTTAACACTCCAGATGGGATAGATATTGAATGTGCTTTGCGATTCCAGTTTCAGGCCTCAAACAACGAAGCGGAGTACGATGCTCTCATTGTAGGTTTAAGTTTAGCCCAATTATTGAATACCGAGAAAGTTATGGAACATAGTGACTCTCAGTTAGTGGTAAATGAAATATTAAACTTGTATGGTGATAAATGATAATTGACGACCATATACCTGTCCAAAGCTTTGGAAGTAATAGCGAAATTGCCAACTATTAGGGTGAGAAGAATTCCAAGGGTGGAAAATGCCCGAGCAGATGCACTTGCTCGGCTAGCTTCAGCAACGAGAGTCGAGCTTTGATGAATTATTCTTATTGATATTTTGGCCAATAGGAATATAGATAAAGATTTGATGATCAATTTTATTGCAGTAGAAATGGGGCCATCTTGGATGGATCCCATCAAACCATGTATTGAAGAAGGAACTGTGCCAGCAGATATAATTGAAGCAAAAAAATTAGTGTATAAAGTCGCCAGATATGTGATAGATAAAGGAGTCTTGTACAAGAGAGGGTTGATAGTTAACTTGCAATGTTATGTTCACCCATTAGAGGTTCCAGACTTGATTCGGGAAGTACATGAAGCATCTTGTGGAGCCCATATAGCAGGAAGAACACAGATGCAACGAATCGGTGTACAGGGATACTACTGCTTATAATGCGAGCCGATTATTCAACCTTTGCCAAAAATATGACAAGTGCCAAAGGTATTCTAGCATTCGCAAAACTCCACAGGCCGCTCTAACCCTAATCACTTTACTTTGGCCATTTGGCATATGGGGTATAGACTTGGTCGGGCTATTACTGACCACCCGAGGAAGATTCAAGTACTTGGTTGTTGCTGTGGACTACTTTACGAAGTTGGTTAAGGCAGAACCATTGATAAACATGCCTTATAAGAAGGTCTACCAATTCATTTGGAAAAACGTCATTTGTATATATGGGATGCCCTATGCCTTTATCACCGACCATGGAACACAATTTGATAATAGAGAATTTGCTAACTACTCTGCTCAGTCCAATATCCAAAAGCTACATTCAGCTCCAAGTCATCCTCGAAGTAATGGGAAAACTGAAGTTACATATAGAACTTTGCTCAATGGGTTGAAAAAAAGACTTGATGACGCCAAGGGAAATTGGATCACTGAGTTAAATTTTGTTCTATGGGCATACCAAACGACTCCAAGGACTGTAACTGGAGAATCCCCATACATGCTGGCATTTAGGACTAAAGTCGTAATACCTGCTAAATTGGGCCTTCAATCCTATACTGTTTTGAACTTTAACTCTCCTGTAAGTAATCTAATGCAAAGATTGGATTTGGATATGTTGACAGAAGTACGTGAAGATGCTGCTTTGAGAAATGCGACTTACCATCAACGAACAAGACGTTTCTATAACAAAAGAATGAAGCCGACCAACCTAAAGGAAGGAGATTATGTGTTAAAAAAGGTTATCTATAATAACAACAAACTTGAGGTCAATTGGCATGGGCCATGCCGTATTTCAGTAGTTGTCCGACCTGGAACCTATAAAATTGAGACTTTAAATGGAGAAGAATTTAAGAATCCATGGCATGCCGAGCACCTTAGGAAGTACTACTAATGATGTAATCAATTGTACTTCGTTCAATATCAATTTTTAGTATCAATAAAATGATAATTCCTTCCAATTTCTATTTTTGATTTTTTTGGGAGTACTAGTGCTATGCACTACAATATAAAGTTTCCAAAAAAACTTCAAAAGTTGATTACTGATATCGAATGTTTATCGACATAGGCAGGAAGTTCCTCGGCATAAGCATAACTTGATCGACAGTAGATAAAAACCCAAGTATAGCAGGATATTAAGCCCTTAAGAAACTTGGTTAACAAAGATAAGGATAAAACAAGATATTTATCCTACTAGGAAAAGTGAAGGAAGATTGTTGTGAAGATTCCTCAGGAGGAATGTAGACACATCTTCCACATACACCTAGTTACACCACTGGTAACTAATGCAAAAAACCTACAAATTTAGGTGCATTAGTAGAACCTATGGAGACACATGGGTAATTAGTGCTAAATTTAGATTTTAATCTAAGTATATTAGTAGAACCTATGTATTGATTAATAATTGATGCTTAAGGGTGTCAATAGAACTAATGAAAAAATAAGACAATCACATTCAAAGATTAACGAGACAAGTTGATCAAATATATTTCATTCATTTAATGATCATTACATGATTTTCTTCATAATAGAATTACAGAAAATTACTCCAAGGGACGTTTTCCCTCAGCCTTAGAAACTGACTTCATACCAGTTGGAGGATCATGTAGGGTGTAAGGAGAATTAATAAAGTTAAAGTCTTGGAGAATTCTTCTATTGATGATGCTTGGTCGATTTAACAGATGAGGGGGACGAACAATTTCCAGCTCGCATGAAGGCTATAGTCCTTTAATTACTTAGAAATCAAGCACTAGGGAATTATGTTGACAGGAATCTAAACAACATCCAACCTAAAGGGAGGATATTCAAGGTCTAGTAACCCAATATCATACCATTTCTAGAGAGGAATGTTTTGTTCCACCTTCAGTACCGTTAGGCAATTGGTATAGACCCATTTATAACCTTCATTCTGGGTTTGTTTGAACCACTCATCAAAATGACCTAAAGCTTTATTATACCCCTCCATCCATATTTCCCTAGTCTGCTTGTGGAATTAGAAGGTTAACCTATTGACCTGGTGTTGCAACTTCTTAAGCACCCCATCTTTGGCTTGTAACTGAGTAACAAGTTGCTCGAATTGTGTTTGAAGCTTCTGCGACATTTCAGTAAGGACTTAATTTTTGGCTTTCAGTTGAGCAGATTGATTTGTAAGAGTCAGCTGTGTCCTTGCCTCATTGGTAATAGCTTGGACAAGTTTAGTTTTTTCTCGGGAAGAGGAAGCGGACTTGGTTTTTTTAGTGCCTCCAATTCTTCCCTTAAGTTTGTATTTTCAGCCTCCAAGAATGAAAACCCTTAATCAGTAGTAGCATCAGTAGAAGAGGAAGTCTTCAAGGTGTTCAACTCATCCCTTAAATTATTGTTCTCCTCCTCCAGTAACTTAGCAATAGCCCTAGCTTCTTCCACTTCACGATTGAGAAAAAACTCTTGTCTTTTGAAATGGGAATCATATTTCTCCAATTTCTACTCAAAACCTCAGCCTTCGCTTAAAGCCTGGTATTTTTATTTGTAGTCATCATGCAAAAAGGCCTTATCTTACTTATGATCCTCTTACAGTCCCTCAATGATTTCATAGTAAGCCACGTTATTTGCCACTGCTCGATCAATGAGGCATTTAAGATAAATTTAGGCTTCCTTAACTTGATTTGAAATATTTTCCCCGAGCAACTTTGATAAAACTTCATCAGTCAAAGACAGGTGACTAGCTTTGAAGAGTTCATTAGATCTCTGAAGTAGCTCGATGTCAGTTATGGAGAATTGGTCCAATTTATCCATGAACTATTAAGAGCAAGAAAAGTTTCCAATCAACAAGTATGTGAAATATGGAGAAAAGATAGGAAAATGAGAAGTAAAATTTCTTTTTATAGATAAAAAGTTGAGTATAAGTACATCAGCATAAAAGAAAAGAAAAATTACAACCGCAGTACAAAATAAAATAAAAGCTGCTCAGGAAATTGGCCTACACCTTCTTCATATCTGAAGTAGACCCAACAAGATTGGAAGCAAGAGAAGGAAAGGTGGGGTGATCACCAACTGGAGGAGCAGAGGAGTTAACTGCAACAGTTTGGTGTTTATCAGTAGATTTTAGCACTAAATTGGATTTACTTGATCCCCCATCATCTTCAATCTCCTCATCCATGTTAGGAGGAGATATTGGATCATGTTTGAGGAATAGTTCAGATTCTTGGGGAGTGCTGGCCTCCACTAAGGCTGTCGACCAGCCATCCTTGAAGCATTTTCCTTTACAATTCAATTTATGTATAAGCCGCTCCAATGGCCTTATCCCAGCCCTTATTAAAGGCAGATTCCTCAGCCTTGGCTCTTTTAGCCTTCTCTGCAACAGTCTTGACTTTTTTAGCATCCAAATTTTTCTACAGATCAGCAACCTGCCCCCGAGAAGCATCAATATCCTCTTCAGCAGTCTTTATTTTAGAATCCCACTTCTTCTGATCATTAGCCAATGCTTGTTGGGAGTCAAGCCCTAACTTCTTCAACTCATCAAAGGCCTCCTCAACCTCAGTTGAAGAAGAACATGGAACATCATCTTCTCCAACGTGTTGTTGAAGTCGACCAAGAATTACAATAAGAAAATAGATAAAATTAGTGTAAAGAGTAGAAAATAAATGAGTAAAAATAAGAAGATGTGATAGTATTTACCATTACTAGGCTTTGAGCATCCCTTTCAGAAATTTTTGATCGGGGCATTGCAGAAGCAACACCCTAGTGGTCTGGTAATATACCAGACTTTATTATTTGTCTAGCCAAGCCAGGGCTAAGGGCCACTGGTGAGCTAGAAGTAAATAAACTAACCAACTCTTGGTGGTCGATGTTGACTGAAGACCCTTCTTCCATCCTAGAAGGGAGCTATCTTTTCAGCTACTTGAGATGGCCTTCATTAACTTTCTTAGCTGGGGACTTCTTTCCATTCTTCTCCTTATTAGCTGGGGGCTTCTTCCCAGCATCCTCTTTGTTCTTGGCCCCATTAGTAGCCTGCTTGGAGGAACCATTGGTAGCATTATCGCCCAAAATGTTAGAAAACTTCCTCTTCCCCATGGAAGCAACAAGAGGTAAATCTGAGTTTAGAGTGGAGGGGGAAGAAACAACAAGTTCACCACTTCCAGATGCAATGGATGAGGATATGGATATGGGATCTTGGTCAGGATCAATCAGGGGTGAAGGCACAACAATAGTGGGGTGAACAATAAAAGAAGTAATGGTATTTTGGTACTGCAACACGTATGAGGTTGATCTGGTATGCTCCTCCCTAATTTTATGGTAAATGCCCTAGATGAACTTCAACTCTCTAAGGTTGATGTCACTCTCTTTGGAACAATTTCTTTTTCGATCATCTGTAATAAAAATTAACAAGGTAAACATCAATATTAGCATATAACAGAATATGCAAAGAAAAATGGATAAACAAATGCAACCTATCCCATTGCCATTTGGCGGGCACCTATTCCCCATGGTACTCAACATTTCCAGTTATGGGATGCGACCACAAATGTGTATTTAATGTGCGTACTATATAGGCTCAAGTGTAAGCCTATCGCGTTAGTAATAATTCGATAAGTCAGGATCGTCTCCACAGGGAAATAAGACGAAAGTTCGTGACGACGTAGGAATGGCCGACTAACCTTAAACTGATTCTTGAAAAGAAATGAAAAGATGAATAATTTTGAACTTAATGACTACTAACTAAATGCAACGGAAGTTTAACTACTGATTAAACTAAATGCGTCGAAATAAACTACTACAATGAAGTGAAAATGAATAAGGGAAAGATAGGTTAGGATATGATCCCCCAAGCCCTAGTACATTTACCGGATAGAATACTAGACTTTGAATTAGAAAGTTGATTGAACCTAGTCTTTAGTAATCCTAAGCATTACATATATGAGGGTACTAGCCTGCATCATACATAATGAAAGTTAAAAATAAAGCGATGCTGAATAGCCAACATGTGCATCGCATCCTTAAACACCCCAGTTGCCTAGGGCAAATGAGGTTAAAAGGCCTACGACGGCTGTGTGTACTACACAACACGATTCATTCAATTTCAATTCAAACCCTATTTTCTATATAGGTAAACTACAACGGTTTGGGTTCATGCATCCCAACCCTTGGAAACTTAGTTGGACAATCTTAAAGTAAAAACTACCTCAAAACTAAATTTCCAGAAATTCATAGCTATGTGAAAATTTGAGAAGAACTTTTTGAATTAAGAATTGCAACCTAAATTTTATGACTAATCGATATAAACTGTGAAAGCAATTAAAAGCAGAAATTAAAGAATACTTCCAATAAAGGAATCTGGAAATAAGGCTTGAATCTTGAGTAAATGTTGCAAAACTTAAAAACTAGGGTTCCTGAATGCAAGAGCCTTTTAAAAGTAAGAATAATCGAACCTTTAAATGCTTGGTACTAAGTTAAGTTAAATACGCAACGAAATTTTTAAGAATTGGAGCAAAGTAAAACTCTTAGTTAGAAAATAAAAATAAAAAAAATCTCTTTCGAACCGATCCAACCGTGATCTTTGGTTCGGTCCGGTAGCATAATACATATCGATTCGTTTTTCTTTCATAACGGATCGGTCCGACCTCTTACTTTATACAGATATCTTCAAGGCATCAAACTGGTTCGTTTTTCTTTCATAACGGATCGGTCCGAAAGCCAATTTTATTCAGGGGCTTCCTGCTTCTCGGATCGGTTCATTTTTGGCTATATCTGGTTCAGTTCGGTGGTGAAATTTATTTAGAGTCTGGCTTCCTTTTGGATCGTTTCACTACTTGTATTGACCAATCCAGTCTGAATTTGAAATTCTCATTTTTCGTATTTTCTCTTGATTTTCTCTCATCTTTGAAACTCATCAACTTCTCACTCAGGGCTCGGTTTGGGATGCTGTTTCTTCCAACGTACTGGTAGACGTGAGGTCTTCAATTTCCATGATGGTACCTCATCCGAACTCTAGATGATAATTGACCATTTTTCCCTCTGACTTTCATTCCAATCCTGATTTCTCGATCTGGGATTCCTCTTCTCTTCACATGCATTAAATACCTGTAAAAATCATGAAAAATACACAAAACTTGAGGCACTTTGTAGGAATTGTTAGTAGCACATATATGAGAAAATTCAATACAAATTACATAGTCCGAGGTGCTAAAAGCTACTAAATTAGAGACATACATTTGAAAGAATTTATGCCTATTCAACCCCCCCCCCCCAACTTAAAACTTTGCGTGTCTCGAGCAATGTAAAAGAACGTAACCAATGCTCAAGTTCTAAAAATCATTTTATTATGATAGGATATCCCTTTTGCAGGCAAGCAATTGCATTTAGCATATGCAACAAGCCTTTAAACCTCAAGGTTACCTATTAGGACAAGTTTTATCTCGTGAGGGTTTGCAATGAATACACCCACAAAATTCGATTTTGACTCCAACAAAATTCAAAATACCTTAAAATTATATAATTCAAACTTTTTGGAAAATAATCACCTTATATTTATATATTCAAATCTCAATTTTTCATATGTGTGTGCAAAGCCAGAAATTTAATCGCAAATTTCCACCGATTGATCATTACGTTACTTTCCAAAAATTCGTTTTGATTCAAATACTCACAGCATGCTCTCACAAACGAATCACTTGGAATGTGTCTATTTCTCTCGGTATGAGTGATATAAGGAGTAAATGCATTGGAATATGTATTCACGCACATGAAATTGAAAAATGGAAATTTATGGGTGAAAAGATCTCTTCATCGGGTTGCGGTCGTTGGGAAACGGGGACATTGCCTCTTATACACACCAGTTTATATCTTCTATTATATTTTTGTGTTTTAACTCTCCACACGGTAATTAACTTCGTAATTCGGATTCGGTTAGGACTTTTTCGGGCTATAAGGTGTATTGGGTAATATGGGAACGACTAGGACATTCGGAATTAGAAAATGTCCTTATGATGTCCGTTAGAGCTTTTTTGGGATTTTGCTCATTTTTCTCTTATTTTTTTATTTTTTTCTATTTGTCACATTTTTCTTGTCTTGCTATTTTCGTTGAGTATTTCTCTATTTTTCTTGCCCCGTTTTATCGCACCAATTGGACTTAATTTCTGAATTTTCTACTTTTCTCAATTTCGGGCTATGTGGGTTTTCGGGTTACCAAACTAAAGGGAAAACATTTTATTAGGCTCAACTTGGTTTGCAAAAGGGATTTTTTCACAACTTTTTATAGCAAATCTCTTTGGGTAACAAACAATGACCTAACTTCATTTATCCGAATTACTAATCATATTACCATACGCGTCTCGAGATGAATTTTAGTTTAGAGATATATTAACGCATTTTTTGAGAAAATATCACACACTATTCCTTGACCGATCAAATAATAATTTTGAGATCATAATGACTTATTTCAACACTGAATTGAACTTTGAGTTAATCATTAACTCGAATTGATTTTAAAAACTCAGAAAAATTGAAAGGCTCGAAATCTCACCGGTTTGATTAATCTCCACACTTATTCGTTAAGTCGTTAATTTTTGCTCAATTTCCATATTTTATCAATTTTGGCTTTGCGAAATTGAATTTTACAAATTTGATACTTCAAAAAAAATTCCAGTGATATTTTTCAAAAATTTAAATCCCAAATTTTATTTATTTTGAAGAAAAATATTTTTGGATTTTTGATTGTTTTTTGAAATTTTCTCATTTTTTGGGCATTTTGAACTTTGTGAAAATTTTGAAGCGCATGTGTACCCCCCCCCCCCCCCCAGCTTAGATTTTTGCAAAGTCCCTATGCAAAAAGGACTAAAAGCTAAATTAAGGAGAGAAACAAATAAAATGGAACAAAGTACAAAATGCAATATACAAAGAAGCAAGCATAAGACACACATTGATATGGAATCCACTTTCCATTATATATAACAAGCATACGAAAGTTCTAGAAATAGGAAATATGAAACATGACATAAGAGACCTAAGAAGATCAACCTATTGAGGGTGAGAAGGGCCGAGAGCATTTGGGTTGTAGGGTCATAAAAATAATCTGGGGGAGGCGCACCCATGGCCATACGGTACATTTCAGCTTGGAGTCGATGTAACATGCTCGTGTCTCACTGATATGCCCATCAGTCCTCCTCCCGGTGAGCGTTGTATTGATTGATAAACCCATTGAAGCGTGCTTCCATCGCTGTGATTCGCCAATCAAAATCGTCTCCTGAGGGCTCAAAATCTGAATCGTCTTCCTTGTTATATTCCTCCTTGTCGCCCTTGCCCATAACTATGTCGGTGCCCCCAGTTGCTTCCTCCTCGGAATCATCATCATCCAAATCATCCGTCTCGGTATCATCATCGTCGTCATCATCACCCGCTCCTCTGCCTTCTGTGCACGTATAATCTCCTGTTGTCTCTCGATTTTGGTACGGGTGCCCTGCCCAAGGGGGTTGGAAAGGCGAGGGAACCCGGTTGGAGGTTCAATTCCGGCTTCGGCTAGTATGGATTTGATGAGCTGTGCATATGGGATAGGGTTGGTACCCTTTTTATCCAAGGTCGTGTAAAATATATCTTTATAAATGATATGGGTCAGGTTGATCGGGGAGGTGGGGTTAAAAAGATGATACACAAGTGTCGCCTGATGGGGGCACATTGTGGAATCATTGGAAGTTTGGGGAATATTTGTGCATACGATATGAAATGTTATGCACACCTTGTCGATCACCCGACTCACTGGAAATGTTTCGGTACCCCAATACTCGTCAGTTACGATACGGGCTATGCATACGACCTTATTAATGGGTGCGAAAGAATTGGAGTACGTGAACTCGGCTGGGTTCCGAACATCTTTCTCCGCAAGTTTCCGTTTGAGAATCTCTAAGGAGAATGTAATGCGTCGGTCGTCAACAAAATCCTCAAAAATAAAGTTATCGGTGCGGACAAGGGTTTCATAGAAGGATCACACCTCGGCTGCCCACACTGCATCGTAGGGCTTGCTAAAGAACCTACACCAACCTCGTGGAAGGAAGTGGCTGGTGACGGAATTAGGCAACTCATTCCAGCACACTTGGCGCTCCATTTGTAACTTTCAAGATTGGCCTAAGAAACGTTCACACTAGATTTGTTCTTGATTGGAGCGGTATGAGTCATTTCCATGGTCAATGACTTCGACGGAATTGTATTTTTAGGGGCGGATGTGGTTGACCATTTGTAACATCAGTGGTTGGACACGAGAAATATGAAAGAGAGAGAGTATGAGAGTTAGGAGAAGTTGTGGTGGAAAAAGGGAGGGGGGAAAGGGTGTATTTATAGGTGGGTATTGTGGAGGGAAATGTTGGTTTAGGAGGGAAGGGTTTTAGGAGGTAAGGGGGGATTAATTTGGGAGGGAAATGGTGGTTTGGGGAAGAGGGAAATGAATTAGGAGGGAAGAATATGGATTGGGGGAATGGGGGGTTTATCATGGGAAAGGTTAAGAAGTTGCAGACATCGGACTGAATCGGGTGCCAGGAATGGACCGGTTCGGTCTTTTTTTTTTTATTTCGATTTCTGCATATCTGGATCGATCCAGTTGCCAGGGGCGGACCGGTCCGGTCCTTCAAGAATTTTTGCTTCCCTTATTTTCATAATTCACTCTCTTCTCTCAATCTCTGGATGACCCCACAACTATACCTAAACATAATACCCCTAACTTCGCTCAACACTTGCTCCAAAAACCTAGGCTCGCCCTGAACGTGTGATCACCCGCACCTATCCTATGTGTCCTATACCTACCTACTCCAACTAATATAACCGACTCATATCTATTATACACAAGAATCACACTATACGCGTCGGGGGTGCGACGACCTTCTCGTACTTCTTAATCAGTCCCCATAGATGGGGTCCGATAACCAAATGGTGTCGGCTTCTTCGACACACACCTCAAAGTGCGGTTGGAGACATTGGCCATTCACCTTGAAGGTATTTCCCCCCTTTTCATCTTCCAACTCTATAGCTCCATGGGGTAATACTTCTTTAACCACAAATGGACCCGTCCACCTTGAACGTAACTTGCCAGTAAACAAGTGTAATTGAGAGTTATAGAGAAACCCTTTTTGCCCCGGAGTCGAATTATCTTATCATGCACGAGTTTCATTCGTTATTTTGAAATTTTAGCATTCTCATATGCGTCATTGCTCATCTCTTCCAACTCATTCAATTGAACCTTGCGAGCTTCACCGACTTTATCGAACTTCTAGTTCAACCTCTTGATGGCCCAATAGGATTTGTGCTCTTGCTGTACGGGGAGATTGCAAGGCTTGCCATAGACAAAATGAAATGGGGACATCCAGAGGGGGTTCTTGTAGGCGGTACGATAAGCCCATAGAGAATAGTTTAATCAAAGCGATCAATCTTTTTGGGTAGGAGCGATGGTCTTTTCAAGGATGGTTTTTATTTCACGATTTTCTAGCTCGGCTTGCCCACTTGTTTGGGGGTGATAAGTCGTACCAACCTTGTGGACGACCCCATACTTTCTCATTAACTTTTCAAATGACTTATTGCAAAAATGTGTGCCGTTATCACTTATAATCGCCTTCGGAGCACCGAAGCAAGAAAGTATGTGTTCTTGTAGGAACTTAATCACCACCTTGTTATCATTTGTCCGGGTAAATATTGCCTCCACCCATTTGGAGACGTAGTCTACCGCGATGAGGATGTATAAGAAATCGAAGAAGGGAGGGAATGGTCCCATGAAGTCAATACCCCAACAATGAAATAACTTAATGACGAGTATAGGGGTTAGAGTCATTATGTCACGGCGGGTAATAGGTCCCATCCTTTGGCATCTATTACAAGATTTTCAGTAGGTGTTCACATCCCGAAATATAGTGGGCCAATATAAGCCATTTTGCAAAATTTTAATGGCCGTCTTATTCTTGGAGAAGTGGCCTACAAAAGCTTCTGTATGATAAAACCGGATCACATCTTGAATTTCCTCATCCGGTACACATCTTCGAATGAGCTGGTCCGCGCAATATTTTAATAAAAATGGGTCGTCATAGAAAAACATGCTGGACCAAGTGATGAATTTCTTCTTCTCTTACGGTGTCCATCCGAGAGAAACGACTCCCGTGACAAGATAGTTACCGATATCTGCAAGCCAAGGTAGAGAAGTAGTAGTAAAAAGCTGCTCATCTGAAAAATACTCGTCTATGGGTATTGAATCACTAGGGACGTCAGATAAGAGCCGTGACAATGGTCGTCAATGACATTTTCTACACCTTTCTTATCTTTTATAGAGAAATTGAAATCTTGTAGGAGTAGGATCCACCTTTTGAGGCGCGACTTTGCATCATTTTTAGTAAGGAGATATTTGAGGGTCACGTGGTCAGTAAAGCAAGTGAAGGGTGACCCAACAAGGTATGAGAGGAATTTGTCCAAAGCAAAAACAATCGCTAGCAACTCTTTCTCCGTGGTGGAGTAGTTAAGTTGTGGCCCGATTAATGTTCAGCTAGCGTAATATATGGCATGAGTTTTCTTATATTTTCTCTGTACCAAAACAACCCTAATCGCATAATCACTCGGATTACACATAAGCTCGAATGGAAGAGACCAATCCGGACCTTGCACGATGGGAGCGAAAATTAGCATGCTTTTTAATTTATCGAAAGCTTATTGGCATACGTCATTCCACTCAAATGGGGCATCCTTCATAATGAGGTTACTCAAGGGTCTAGCGATGGAACTAAAATCCTTGATAAACCTTATATAAAATCCTGTATGGCCCAAGAAGGAGCGCACGTCCTTTAGTGATTTAGACGGGGAAAGCTCGGCTATGATGTCTATTTTTGCTGGGTCAACTTCTATTCCCTTAAATGAGACTATGTGGCCCAGAACTATGCCCTCGGTAACTATGAAGTGGCTTTTTTCCCAATTGAGGACTAAGTTCTTCTCCACACACTGGGATAATTTTTTTTTAAGATTCGCTAAACATTGGTCAAAAGAGGGCCCATAAATGATGAAATTGTCCATGAAAACCTCAAGTCATCTTTCTACCATGTTGCTAAAGAGACTTAACATGCACCTTTGAAAGTCGCATGCATATTACACAATCCAAAAGGCATACGTTTGTAGGCAAAAGTACCAAATGGATATGTAAAAGGTGTCTTCTATTGATCAAGTATATCTACCTCGATTTGGATATATCCGGAATAACCATCAAGGAAGCAATAATAAGGGTGACCCTCTACGCGTTCAAACATTTGGTCGATAAAGGGTAAGGGAAAATGATATTTTCTCGTTCCGTCATTGAGTTTTCGATAATCAATGAAAACACGCCACCTGGTGGTGGTGCGTTGAGAAATTAATTCTCCCTTAGCATTTTCAACCACCGTCATTCCAGACTTCTTCAAGAAGACTTGAATTGGGCGCACCCTTTTATTGTCTGAGATAGGGTAGATAATCCCGACATTTAACAACTTTATAATTTTTGCTCTAACAACTTCTATCATGGTTGGGTTTAGTCGACTTTGCATTTCCCTCGAGGGCTTCACATCCTCCTCGAGGTGGATTTCATGGGTACAAATCAGAGGACTTATACCCTTCAAATCCCCTATAGACCAACCAAAAGAACCTCTGTGCTTCCTTAAAATTTCCAGCAACTTACCCTCTTGCTCTTTATCTAGGCTAGATGAGACAACAACAGGAAATGTCTCATCCTCTCATAGAAAAGCATATTTCACATTAGAGGGTAGTTTCTTCAATTCGAGGGTAGGAAATTTCTCTTTGGAAGGTGTCAAGCATGACTCCCCCGGGGGTAGTTCCTCGAATCTAGAAACCCAATAAACATCTCTCAACTCTTCTAATGACGCTCCCTCATCTAATATGGCTTTCAACTCCTCTACCTCTCACTCATACTCGGTGTATAGGATCTCACTTTCATCACTTCTCACTAGGTATGCTTCGAACGCGTCCCTACCTATGGTTCTCTCAATGTGCTCTTCTACTACCTCATCTATGAGGTCGACCGTATGGATTTCATCTTCACCACCCATTTGCTTAGCAACATTGAAGATGTTTGTCTCGAGGGTAATGTTCCTAAAAGTGAGTTGCATTTGCTTGTTTCGTGTATTGATTAAGGCATTAGCCGTAGCTAAGAATACGTCCTCAACAATCCCTTGAGGCACATTCACTATGTGATCCGTTAATTAGAGAGTGATTCATGTGGGCTTAAGGTCACACAACTCAAGTTGCCTATAAATGGAATAGGGAAGTATATTGATATTTGCATCTAAGTCCAACAAGGCTCTCTTTATTTGAGGTTCTCCAATAACACATGAGATCGTGGGTGCACCCGAATCTTTAAACTTGGGTGGAAGATCGTTAAGTAGAACAGAGCTCACATTCTGTACTAGGAATACATTTTTTTTTCATCTTTATCTGTCTTTTCACAGTCAAAAGATCTTTAATGACCTTGGCATAGGCGGGAATTTACTAGATGACATCAAGGAATGGCAAATTTAGCTTCACTTGCTTAAGAACATCTAGCATATCTGCACGGGAGGCTCCCTTTTAAGGTGGGGCCAACCATTGTGGGAATGGAGTGGCGGTGGGCGATTTCACAACAACTTCGGGCTTGCTAATTTCTTCCTTGTCACTATCATTCAAGGGGGAAACTTCGACCTCTTTCGTGCCGGGCGAAACGTCCTTGTCTTTTGGCTTCTCGTGTGGGGGAGGTGATAAATCAACGACTTTGCCCACTACGTAGAGTGGTGACAGTTTGGCATTACTCTTACTGATCGAAAGATGTAGAGATAATATTGTCTTGACTTTGAGGAGGTCTTTGGACTTGCGCCGAAAATTTGCCCTTCTCTTGGACACTCATTGAAGATTGCAACTTAGATAAGCTCGTATGTATCTCAGTGAACATACGCTAAAACCTAGCATTAATTACATTTTGAGGCTGGATACACTGGGTTAAGTTATCATCAAGAGTCCTCCACGATGGGGTAATGTATGGGCCTGGAGGTGGAGCTTGAATGTATGATTGCATAGGTGGCGGTTGCTAAATTTGAGTAGGTGGTGGAGGTAGTTATACGAGTTCCCATGAGGGTCGTTAAAATTTCCCTTAAACTCTCCTATAACTTCTACTTGCTCGGTATGCATAACTTTGTAGGCGGGTATCGTCGGACATTCTTTTGTTGAATGGCCCACCTCATAAATAGAACACACATTTTCTTTCATAGCACGAGTGGATCTGATATCTTCTCTCAGGCGTTCCTCAAGTAGGTCCCTCATACTTTTCTCAAATTTATCAAGTCATTGATCTACCACGGTATCATGATTAAATTGATATAGACCAGATGCAACAAGAGTAGTAAACCCTTGTCGAGGTGGTTTTGGGCATTATGATTAGATGTGTCCCATGCTTGAGTAGCCTCGATGACATACTTAAGATGATACTCATCGTCACTCACATCTAATTCCCAAAATAGTCTTTCACACATTATTTGTACAAGTTGTTTAGAAGCTATATTAAGACCGTGATGGAAGAAAGAGATAAGGTAATGTTTCTAAAATCTATTATGGGGGCAAGCATCAACCAACTCTTGAAATCGTTCCCTACACTTATCAAATGGATTATTATCTTATTGTAGAAAGGCTTGGATTTGAGCCTTGACGGAGTTAGTTTTATGTAGTGGAAAGAATTTTGAAAAAAAACTTGGATTGCATATCCTTCTATGATATGATCGAGTTCGGTGGTAAAGACCAAAGCCAGGTCTTAGCTTTATGCTTAAAGGAAAAAAGAAAAATCTTTAGGCAAATGACATCTTGCGTGCAAACTTGATCACTAAAGGTTTCGCACGCCTCTTCAAACTCTATGATATGGAGATATTATTTCTTCGAATCCATGCCGTGAAATGTTGGAAGAATTTGTATCATCCCATTACGGAAGTGGAATTGACCAATTATACAGGAGTAAAATGCAACAAGGGGTGACAGTTCGCTCAGGAAATAAGAGTTCCTTCATGGGACGATACGGTAGATTTCCATTACCCGTATCGAAACTAGCAATATCCGACATGGCTCTCTCTCCAATGGACTCTGAATCCTCACTCAGTGTTCTAGACGTGTGACTCAGCGTATGACTTGTAATGGAGTTTGGAGGGGTGGGACGTGGAGCCCAGAATTGTGGAACGCGAGGGGTATAGGGGCTTTCTGAATTATACTCATCGACTGGATTTTCGTGAATTCTTATTGGAGTATTTTGAGGAGTTTGTTCTTGATTTTTCATGAAAGGGATTTTGAGAGATGATTTTTATTTTTTTTAATTTTTTTGGATTTTTGATTTTTTGATTTTTTTTTTAAATTTTGGAATCAAATTTGGGATTGAATCTACTAATGTAAAGTCTACCTAATTCCCCGGCAATGACGCCAAAAACTTGATGCGGACACAAATGTTTATCTAGTGTGCGTGCTATATAGGCTCAAGTGCAAGCCTGTCGCTTAGTAATAATTCGATAAGTCAGGATCGTCTCCACAGGGAAATAGGACAAAAATTCGTGACGACGTAGGAATAGACGACTAACCCTAAACTGATTCTCAAAAAGAAATGAAAAGATGATTAATTTTGAATTTAATGACTACTAACTAAATGCAAAGGGGGGGGGGGGGGGGGGGTTGTTAGACAACCCTTTGAATTGAATGACTACTTACTGAATGATCTGTTTCATTATCTGACAAAGCAATGGGTTTCATCAAGATATTTTTCTTCTTAGCTGGTAGGTCAGTTCCTTTGGGAGATAGCATAAGGTTATTCAGAATCAACATGTCAGAGTTGTTTAGATCTTTGTCTTGAATTTTGTTGATAAATTTTTGGATGACTGGATAAAGTTGGTTTGGGGTACATGTCTTGATCAGAGATTGATTGGGAAGGTTTGATATAATTGATTGGGAAATAAGGTCTTGGGTAGGTTTTCGGACAGGATCTTGGAGATTTTTTGGGGATGGAATCGGGTCTGGAGACAGGTTTGTGAAGCAATGATCAGTTTTTGAGGGAGGTTGATTGTTATGGGAGAGGTTGATTTGAATTGGTGAATGAGTCTTAAAAAAGTTTTTGTAGGATTCACCATTGGTAATGAGAGGATTCAAGGGGTTGGGGATAGGAATTTTTTGAATGGTGAATTATTGGTTAGGTTTCAAAGGTTCAACAGTTCTTGTGGGGGCAATAGATTTATAGGGATTAGAGGGCTTGTTGGATTTGGGAGGTTTAGGGGAAGGAGCAGCATCTACAGAATTTAGCATACAGTTCCTCTTATTATGACCAACTTTAAGGCAATTGATGAAATATTTAGGGACATCTTCAAACAAATTTTTTTGCCAAAACCCATCTTCTCCATAACCAATCCAAAGACGATCAAGTTGGGTTTCTAACAGATCAATCTCAATGCAGACCCTAGCTATACTAGGTATATTGATTGAAGCAGTTGAACTATCCATTTTTTAAGGTTTACCCACAACTTGAGCAATAGAAAACAATGAAGATTTGGAGAAAAAAATGAATAGTTAGTGATGGAAAAGAGATCCATTTTGGGACAATAGAGCTTTCTTTCTCAAGCCGCAAGTCAGGAGACCATTTAAATGTCCTCACAGGGCATTTTCCAATGAACCATTGATTACGTAACCATAACCTTGTGAAATCTTCTTCATGGAACAATAGAATGATGATATGTTTTTTATCCAAAAGGCCTACGGTAAAAGAAGCTTTGAGGTTCATTGTGTGTAGGGTCTTATGAATATCATCAAGGGGAGGTCTGCCATGGGAAAACTTCCTAACAATAGAAAGTTTAAAAGGAGCAGCCAACTGTTGAATGTCTTGAGAAGAGAACTTAATAGAAGGTTCTCCTTTGTAGGAGGAAACTTTAATGAGTGGAATATCAATATTTGTGGTTTCTTTCACCACACTTGCAAAGGATTTACTCCATGCAACTTGTGGATTAGGAGGTTTTGGAACCAACGAGGTGGAAGGAGACGTAACCATGCAAACCCTAGGGATTAGGGTTTACGGAGAGAGAGAGAGAGAGAGAGAGAGAGAGAGGAGAGAGACTCAAGAAACTTTGCAAGATTCATTCTCTTCCAATTACGTCCATTTTAGAACCTAAATCAAAGTTGGATCAGCTTGAACAGTTGAGGCGGATCATTAATTTTCACAGAGGCTTGTCAAATACCAATAACAAAATCTGGTTCCTATGGAGGTTTGGGACTACTTGTGTGGAGCTGATGAATGATGACCAGTCCATTTTAGTCAAAATAACTCATCCTCATTTCCAATGTGATGTTTTCCTCTCTATTGTTTATGAAAAATGCACCAGATCTGAAAGGGCTGCCTTATGGGATAGTTTACTCTAGCACAAATGTATCTCTAATAATCAACCTTGGTTGATTACTGGAGATTTCAATGTTGTTAGTAAGAGTGATTAAAAGTTGGTAGGTCAGGATATTGACTTTAGAGTTATTGAAGACTTCAATAATTTCATCTCTACAGCTGCTCTTCTGGAAGTTAAATTCTCTGGTACTAAGTTCACATGGCACAATAATAGAGATAGGGATCAAATTTGGTCTAGGATAGATAGAGACCTTGCATCTATTGAGTGGAGTTATACCTTCATTAATTTCTCTTTATCTCATTTAAACAAGACCTGCTCAGACCATTGCCCTCTTATTTTCTCTATTCATTCCCAATTTGATTTAATAAAAAAACCTTTCAAATTCTTAAATCTTTGGTGCCATCATAGGGATATTAAATCTGTTATTGAATCTTCTTGGAATGTTGAGGAGTTTGGGAACCCTCTTAGAATTTTCTCTACCAAGCTTCAAAGGCTTAAATCCTCTCTAGTGCCTTGGTATATGAATTCCTTTAAGAATGTATTTGAAGAAATTACCAAATTTGAAGATGAGGTCTTGTCAAATGAAATTATATTTGAGGCTTACCCTACTCCTACTAATAGGGACCAGTCATCTATATCTAGAGCTAACTTTCTTTAAGCTCTTAGTCAGGAAGAAATATTTTGGACGCAAAAAATGAGAGGTAAATGGCTGTTGGAAGGTGACTCTAACTCCAAACTTTTCCATACCTCTGTCAAGGCCAAGAGACTTAAGCAAATGATCCACAAAGTTAAGAATAAGGATGGTATTTGGATTGAAAATTTTGAAGGGGTGCAGAAAGAATTTGTTGATTACTTTGAAGATAGTTTTAAAGCTAATATCAATGATGGTGAAGATGAATTCATTCAAAATCTTGATCAATCTTTATCCACTGAAAAAGTCCTTATGTTAGATGATATGCCTAATGAAGATGATGTTTGGAATGCTATCTAAGATCTTAATGAAGATGGCTGCCCTGGTCCAGATGGTCACCATGGCTTATTTTATAATACTTTTTGGCAAATCGTCAAATCTGACCTTTTAAATGCTGTTTTTACTTCTTTTCAGGTGGTGAAATCCCTAAAAGCTGGACCAACACTAACATTATTCTCATTCCAAAGTCGATAAATCCCACTTTTTGCACAGATTTTAGGCCTATTAGCCTTTGTAACTTATGTTTCAAGATAATTACAAAAATCCTTGCTTCAAGACTCTCTCAAGTCCTCCCCTCCACTATTGTCCAATCTCAATCTGGCTTCATCAAAGGGAGAAAAATGACTGACAATATTCTCCTTGCTCAATAGATTATGCAGGACATTGGTAAGAAGGGTTTTGGTTCTAATGTAGTCATCAAATTAGACCTATCCAAGGCCTATGATAGAGTTTCATGGTTATTCTTTATTAAAACCCTAAGGAAATTTAGGTTTTCAGAAATCTGGATTGACAGAATTAGGAGAATTATTTCAAATAATTGGTTTTCAACTATTACCAATGGACAAAGTGCTGGTTATTTCAACTCTTTTAGAGGTCTTAAGCTGGGGGACCCCCTCTCTCCTGGTCTTTTTGTGTTGGTAGCTGAAAATCTTAATAAAGGTTTACACAATCTATTTTCTAATGGCCATGTTAAACCTTATTCTCTCCCTAGAAATAGTCCTCTCATCAGCAATTTAAGCTTTGCTGATGACACTATTATTTTCTGTAATGGGGGTCCTCATGGCATCAAGAATTTGATTAAGCTCCTCAAAAAATTTGAAATTGCTTATGGGAAATTAATTAATTTTTCCAAATGCAGTTTAACTGTCCATGATACCATCTATTCCAAAAGAATTAAATCAATTGCCAAGATTTATAATTTATCCTTAAAAAAAATCTCCCATTAAATACCTTGGATGTCCCATTTATTATGGGAGATGTAAGCACTCCCATTTTGAAAACCCGATCCTTAAAATTAGAGCTAGACTTGACTCTTGGCAATCTAAATTCCTCTCTTTTCCAGGAAGAAGAACTCTCATCTCTTCTATCCTATCATCCCTTTCAGTCCATACTAACGCATCCCTAAGCCCTCCAAAAAAGACCATTTCAATTATTCATAATCTCTTCAGTAACTTTTTGTGGGGACATTCTAAGGATTTTGGAGCTAAGTTTCACTGGAAGTAATGGTCTGACCTCTATTTTCCTGTTGAAGAAGGTGGTTTGGGGTACAAAAAAATGGAAGATGTTTGCAAATCAGCCAGTTTGAAACTCAACTGGAACTTGAAGACCATTCCCAGCCTTTGGTCTGGTTTATACTGTGCAAAATACAAGAGGGGTTCTACTCAAGTTGGATCAAGTTCTCATCAAAGGATTCAAGAGTTTGATAGCATATCTGATCAATATTCTACTGTCATCAAGGGAACCAGATATTGGACTCCCACTCAAGATGGTCAATTCTCTTCTAAGTCTGCTTGGCACATTATTAGGTCTGCTTAACCTGTCTCTACAGTGTTTAAATTCATTTGGAACTCATATATTCCTAAAAAAATATTTATATTTCTTTGGAAATGTGTGCATAAAATTGTTCCTTTAAATGATACTATTCAAGGTATGGGAATCAGAATTGCATCCAGATGCCGCTGCTGCTCTAATTTTACTGAATCTATGCATCATTTGTTTTTAAATGGTCCAATTGCTCAATCACTATGGAAGAACTTTTCTTAGTTTCTTGGAGTACATATCTCTTACTCATCTTTTCATATGGTGCTTATGTCCTGGTGGTTAAGAAGTCCCATTAAAGATTATCTCAAATTCATTTTTACCATTGTTCCTACTGCTATCATTTGGGAAATCTGGAAATGCAGAAATATATGTGTTTTTAATGATGTTAAAATGTAAGCCAAGAATATTATTCATCAAGTTTATTACCTTATTCATTCTTGTGCTTATCATAAAAATGTCAAGTCTTCTACCAGAAAGTTTGATTACATCATCCAAACTTTCAAGCAGAATATTGTTCCTTATGTCCCTAGATCTTTTCTCATTTTTCATTGGATCAAACCCCCGGATGGCTTTGCTAAACTGAATTGTGATGGAGCTTCCAAAGGGAATCCAGGTCCTTCTGGATCAGGTGGTATAATCAGAGATCACAAGGGCCTTCTAATTAAGGATTTCTCCTTTTTGAAGGTTCTATTTCCAACAAGAAAGCTAAAATTTTGGCCATTCTTAGGGGATTAAATCTTTGTATTTCATTAAGTCTTCACAATATCATAGTAGAATCTGATTCTAAATTGGTGATTGACATGCTTAATGGTATTATGAAGTCTATTCCTTGGTCCATTATCAAAGTGTTCTCTGATATCAAGCTTCTTCAAACCAAAATTTAAATCCAATTTCAACATACTTGGAAGGAGAATAATAACATTGCAGACAATTTAGCAAATCATGGAGTATCTTCTAAATGTTCCTCTTCCTTCAGTCAAACCAGTGATATTCCAATTTTAGCTAGAGGCCACTACAAAATGAATCTTTAAGGAGTTCAATCCATCAAAACTTTCAAATAAAATTTTCTTGTCCTTTATGTTTTTTTTCTTATCTTTCCTCTAGCTTGTATAAGACACATTAGTAGGGCTAATCTACCATCATTAATAAATCTGCCGTTTATATATTTAAAAAAAAACTAAATGCAAGGGAAATTTAACTACTAATTAAACTAAATGTGTCGAAATAAACTACTACAATGAAGTGAATATGAATAAGGGAAAGATAGGTTAGGATACAATTCCTAAAACCCTAGTACATTTACCGGATAAAATACTAGCCTTTGAATTAGAAAGTTGATTAAACCCAATCTTTAGTAATTCTAATCATTACATATATGAGGATACTAGCCTGCATCATACATAATGAAAGGTAAAAATAAAGCGGTGCTGAATAGCTGACACACACATCATATCCTTAAACACCCCGGTTACCTAGGACAAACGAGGTTAAAAGGCCTACGATGGTTGTGTGTACTACACAACATATTCATTCAAATTTAAATTCAAACCTTATTTTCTATATAGGTAAATTACATCGGGTTGGGTTCATGCATCCCAACCCTGGGAAACTTAGTCGGACATGCTTAAAGTAAAAACTACCTTATAACTAAATTTGCAAAAATTCATAGCTATGTGAAAATTTGAGAAGAAATTTTTGAATTAAGAATTGCAACCTAAATTTTATGACTGATCAATCTAAACTATGGAAGCAATTAAAAGCAGAAATTAAAGAATACTTGTAATGAAGGATTCTAGAATTAAAGCTTGAATCTTGAGAAAATGTTGCAAAACTTAAAAATTAGGGTTCTTGAATGCAAGAGACCTTTAAAACCAAGAATAATAGAACCTCTAAATGTCTGGTACTAAGTTAAGTTAAATACACAACGAAATTTACAAGAGTTGGAGTAAAGTAAAGATCTTAGTTAGAAAATAGAAATGAGAGAGATGTTAATTATTAATTAATTTGATAGAGTATTTTATGGGTGGTACGAGTAAGTTAAAGGAAAACTTAATTAAGGACTTAATGGTAATTAAGGGTATTCAGCAGCGTACTGTATGGGTGGTACGGGTGAACTAGATTAATTTGGAGTTTTTTAGATACTTGACACCTAGTTAGTTTGGGTAGAATGACTAGGTGAGATTGAGTAGGAAACATTAGGTGCGCACTATAGAGGAGAGGTAAGGAACTCAAGGGAGTGTTCGCAACCTAACATGTGTATCTAATAACCGTTCATTTAAATTACAATTTAAATGCTTGCTAAACATTTTTAAATGATCTCTACTTGGGCTCTGACCCGTACTTGCAAAAAAAATCCAAAACCTTTTAGAAAAAGCTCTTCCAAACCGGTCCGACGGGGATCTTCGGTTCGATTTGGTAGCGTAATCCGGATCGGTTCATTTTTCTTTCATAATGGATCTGTCTGGCCTCTTATTTTATACAGATATCTTCAAGGCATTGGACCAGTTCATTTTTCTTTCATAACGGATTGGTCCGAAAGCCAATTTTATTCAGAGTGTTCCTGCTTCCTGAATCGATTCGTTTTGTCTATATCCGGTCCGGTCCAGTGGTGAAATTTATTCAAAGACTGGCTTACTTCCGGATCGGTTCACTGCTTGTATTGACCAGTCCGATTCAGATTTGAAATTATTCTTTTGCTTCCTTTTTCTTGATTTTCTTTCATATTTTAAACTCATCAACTTCTCACTCAAGGCTCAATTTGGGATGTCATTTCTTCCTATGTAGTGGTAGATGCAAGGTCTTCAATTTCCATGTTGTTCCCTCGTCCCAACTTTAGATGTGAATTGACCATTTAGCGCTGTGACTTTTATTCCAATCCTGATTTCTCGGTCTGGGATTCCTCTTCTCTTTACATGCATTACATACATGTAAAAAGCATGAAAAATGAACAAAACTCGAGGCACTATATAGGAATTGTCAGTAGGACATATATGAGATCATTCAATACATATTAGGTGCTAAAAGCTACTAAATTAGGGGGATAAATTCTGAAGAATTCTTTCCTAATTAGGGAGGATGTTGCCAATTGACAATTATTCCATGATCAAAGTAATCTCTATTGGAGTCAGGAAGATTAACAACAAAAGCTTTGATTACAACCTCGTTTTTAAATAGTATGTGGTGTCACTTGTGACCCATTTATAACAAAACATAATTTCTAGGATCTCTATATGGGTCCTATGGAGACGGTTTAACCTATAAACCCCATTAACCACTCTCCAAGTGTTGGGGGCTGTTCTAGAAGGAACGACATGAAAGTGCTGACAAAATTTAAGACAAAATGGGTTTGGTGGAAAAGTAAACCTACACTCAGCAATGAAAATGGAAGGTAACCAATGGCCCTCAGGCAAAGAAAAACGATTAGTGGGAAGACTAGGAAGTTCTAACTCTACCCACGAAAGGATATTCCATTTATTTTTGAATTGTTCTAAAGAGGTTACAGAATAAACCATATTCGAAGAAGAAGAAAAATGGAAGAGAGAAGATTCTTACAAGAATTTAGGGATTTAGCAAGAGCTGAGTAACGGGGGAAACGATCGCCCAGAGAGCTCAAAGAGATAACAACAAAAAACTCAGAAAATTTTGAGGTAAGAGACAATCGTGGCTTTTCTCGCTTTTTATAGGTTGCCTCAAAACTGGTGAAGATAATGATTAAAATAAGCGTCGATTGAACTGCTGGAGGCTAAAGCCATAAAAGACACTTTCGCCCCAAAACAATTCATTAAAACTACGGATAATTACAAAAATGTCATACACATTATGAGTCGATAATCCAATCATTAACTTTACAAGTATGGGAAGTCGGTAGCCGACCAAGACTCAAAATTTTTGCCCGAGTAACTCTAAGAGCTAAATATTCCATACTTTTGTAAAACGTTTAAGCATGAAACATTGGGAGCTTCTGTTGATACAAAAAATTATCCTATTACATGGACTAATCAGAAATAGGCATGTGTTATCCGTCGTGGCATTAGTCCTAGTCAGCAAGGCCTATTTATCAGAATGAGTCCAAGAATACCGATCAACAGTGTAGAATGCCGACCAGCATACAAAAAAAGCCCGACCAACATCAGCAAGACCGACCAACGGGGGCAATAAAATGCCAATAGTTGTATATATTTTGAACTTTATACAGATGTAAATGCCTAGGTTATAAAGGCATTCCACCCTTTAATATTTTGGTTCTTGTACACATTCAGGGGCTATAAATACATTGTAATCCCTACATTCAGGGGACATGAAATAAAAGACAACTAAATAAACACAAGGCAATATACAACAATGGATATAGGCTTTTCCCTTTAGCTGAACCACTTTATAAATATTTTATGTCTCCTATTTACTTATTTATCTATGAACAAGTAATTAGATATAGTCTAGTTTTTTGCATTAACAGATTGACGCCATCTGTGGGAACGTGTTCTAAACGTTTTCACTCATTCACTTATTCAACATGAATGGTATCCCTGAATTGAGTGCTAGGAATGATGGCATCTCGCCTATTCCTTCTACTCCACCAATACCCGATGATTTGACTGGAATTCTGGCTAGTATCGTCAGAGGATAGGAGGATATGCAGGATACCATGAGGCAGTTAGCGCAGATCCTGTAAGGTAAATCACCTTCTTTACCCACTCGTGGAAATATGCTACATTCGCCTCTAAGAATCAGTAGCCATAGCCAATCCAGTACTACTAGATACCTCTTATTTCCCAGAAGAAAGTTCTTCTCTCAGAACATCGAAGCCCTATGATGATCAGTCTTGCACTCCTGAAAGATTGAGTGCCTTAGAAAGGCTTAACTGGGCATCTCCTTTTGACCATTTGGGACCTAAAGGGAACATAAATGTTTCGAGGGCATTATCGAGGAATACTCGATGACCAACCGATCAAAGGTAAGGCTCAGTTTAATTAAAATCAGATGCTCGATGAATTTCTCGTATCGAGCAACAATCTTAGGAAGAAAGTTCAGAACAAACAGTTAGTAGGAATGAAAAAGTTGTAACATACAAATATGATGCTGGTAACAATGCATGGAAGGGTTCTATCCAGCGCTTGGATGATATATTGGGAGAAATGGCTAAAGCCAGGAATCCTTTGCAAAGAAGTTTTGTGAAAGGATCTCCTTTCATACAAGCTATTGTGGATTTTCCCACACCTTCAAAGTTTAAAGCTCATGTGGTTATACCTAAATATGATGGAAAGACTAACCCTGTCCTTCATATCAAGAAATATCAGCAAGCATATGACATATACATCGTCCCCGATGAGATGAGGTGCAGAGCATTTTCTGAAATAATTACTGGTCCTGCTCAAATCTAGTACAACAGCCTTCCTCGGGGGTAAATTTCCTGCTTCAATCAACCGACCGAGCTATTCATTAGCAGCTTAAACTTTGGGACCAAACCAGTAAAAAAGGTAGCTCATTTTCTCAGTGTGAGACAAAAGAAAGGAGAAAGTACTAGAGAATACATCACTCATTTAAACAATGAGAAGTTAGCGATTGTGGATTATGAGGAGAAGACTGCAATAACATCTCTTGTAAGTGGATTGCTCCCCGAGAAACTCGACTACACACTTACTAAATATCCCCGAAAGACAGTGACAGAGTTAATGGTAAAGGAAGCCAATATCATGAATACAGAGGAGGCAATGGGAGCTAAGTGGAGCTCGAGGATAAAAGGTGAGAAAAACTGACAAAAAAGAGCACAGAGATTCCAAGGAACATAGGTAATCGAAGAAAAAAGGGATTATAGATCGAATCAAGAAGTACAATAATTACTCTCCATTAATAATGGGTATTTACCATGTTTTGGAGGAAATTAAACATAACAAAGTTGTATGTTGGCCTGAGAAGTTGAGGAGCTCCCCTATCAAGAGGGATAAATCCAAATACTGTGAATTTTATAGAGACCACGGTCACATGACATATCGTTGCATTTCTCTACAGAAAGAAATTAAAAAACTCATTAGAAGAGGCAAATTAAACCAGTTTATTGATTGACAGAATTACGAAGGAGCTCGGCAAAGGTCAAAATCACCTTGCAAGACCATAGATGAGGAAAAGAGGCCCTATGAAGATGATTAGGAGGATGATCCCAACCTACCCAAGAAACCTAGGCAACCAGAACATGATGTATTCATGCTCATCTTTGGCTTTTTTGATTGTCAAATGATTATGGTTGGAGATGCAGGAGGAGGAGATCATACTGCTGAACGGAAGGCTTACCTTAATGAGGCACAAGGCAAAAATTGATATTCCACTGTTTTGCGTCAAAATCTTTTCCTCACATGGATATGAAATAAAATCAAAAGATGTTGGTGATGAATTTGTATTAGGGCATGTTTTTACCACACATGAATAAGTAAACGCTCACATAAGATTTGAAAATCACCTCTTTTGATACCGATGCCCTAAAATCAGATGTCATGTAATTTCTCCTTTGATTTTGGATAATTTTGTTCTCATACTTCCTATCGATAAATTGTAGAGTTTAGATCATAAAATGTAAAATATATATAATCAAAGAAGAAGAATTTAGTAGACACTCACTCTCTTCAGTCTTCGACTTCATCTTGCAACTCGAAGACATAATGAGCAGCTTGCTCGAATTGTAGATTTGTGAGTTTCAGCTCTTTAGGGGTCCCAAATGTCAATTCATCCTCAACTCATCATATTCCTCTATCACTTGTTCTCCACGAGGATTGAACCTCTTCACCTCTTGTTCTAGCATATGTTCCCTAGCTTATATCGATGATTCCACTGTTAATTATTCTTCAATAATTGACCCTCCAATATACCATTTCATCTTTGCATAATATCTGAAGGTTTTCATCAAGTGCTCAAAAGGATACATTCAATGATACCTAATGGGACCACACAATAAAGCTTCATCGCATAAATGAACAAGCAGGTGGATGCTGATATCGAAAAATAACGGAGGGAAATATTTCTCTAAAACACAAATTGCCTCGACTAAAGTTGATTTCATAGCTTTAATGTGCCTTTTGTTTACCAATTTTGCACAAAGTAGGGTAAAACACAAACTGATTTGTATAATTTTCTGACAGAGATCTTTGTGTTCAGAAAAGCAATACCAAAATAATAGAGGGATTAATTAGATGATTACATGCCAGTCGTGAGACTTGATATGTTTCATGTCATTCATCTAGTAGCTTACTACCTTACGTAAATTACCAAAATAATCGATTGGAGTCTTCAAGTTGAACAACGTGCCAAAGAGGATCTTCTTCTCACTAGTAGTCAAAGTGAAATCCGCCCAGGGGTAGAAATTCTTCCTGTTATAGGATAATATTTTAACTACATTTTATTTTTTATTTTTATATCCTGTAAATCTCGACTGGCCTGCTCTCCATCTTTGTAATAAGATCCACCCAAACATGTTCCTATCAGATGTTTTGCAATATTTTTCTTTGTGTGCATTACACCAATTACATGCCTTACACGACGATCTTTCCAATAGGACAAATAAAAAAATATAGATCGCTTGGACCATGGCTTTGCTTTACTAGGGTCGTTCGGATCCCCCTAGCTTTATGCTTCAGGTTTACAAATTGGGGGTGTTTGCCTACGTACATATTCCCCCCAGTCATAGCCACCGCCTTCTCCTCGATGTGCTAGACAGAAAGCTAAGCAAGTGGCGTTCTGCGCTCGTGACCGACAGGAAAAAAGTTTGACTTCTTATTCCTAAAAGGGGGATTGGTACGGTAAAATTCTACGATGACCCGTATAACTCATCTTACTACTATTTTATAGCCAACAAGCTTAAGTTTCATCCCCACATATGGGGCATCCATAATATCCATGAATATTACAACCAGATAAGGTCCCATAAGCAGGAAGGTCGTGGATCACCCACATCACCATTGCTTTAAGTGTGAACTCTTCACACTTATGAGAGTCGAACGCTGTCACACCTTTATCCTATAAGTCTTTAAGTTCTTCGATTAATGGTGCTAATAATATATCAATATCATTATTGGGAGACTTTAGATCGGGCATCAACAAATATAACAATGTGAACTCCTTTCTCAAGCATAGTATCAGAGGGAGACTTAAAGGCACCATGAGAACTGGCCAATAACTCTGATTAGTACTTAAATTACCAAAAGGGCTAAACCCACTAGTTCAGATTGCAAGACGAACTTTGCATGGTTCCATTTCAAATTCATGGTGTTATGCGTTTAAAATTTTCCAGATGGGTGAATCAACTCGATAATGCATCAGATTCCCACTCACCTCGCATCGAGCATGACATGTCATGGCCTCCGCTATCCACGGTACAATAAAAAACCATTTTAACCATGGCCCAAGTGGAAAATACTTCAAAACCTTTTGTGGGACTTGCTAGCACTTGCGATTTTTCCCAGGTTTGTCCTTTCCATTCTCATAAACCACATATCTAGGCTCACATTATACAAAACATTCATCCTTATCTTCGTGCTCGTTATGGTACAATATGAAATCATACTTGCATGCATGAATAGATTTATATTTCAAACCCAAAACCTTCAAGATCTTCTTCATAGTAGGATAATTTTCTGGTAACGTGTTCTCGTTTGCGATAATTTCTTTAACCCACTTAAGAATCCCGATTATGCTATTCCCAGACAAACCAAATTGACTCTTTAAATTATGTAAACCAATCATTGCATATAATATCAAGTGATCTTTATCGTAGTCTTTATACCACAGTCTAGCTACATCGACTTTGAAATGTATCCATTCCCGATCTCATAGTAGTTCAACATCAAATTGTTCATTTACTTGGTCATAATGCGCATTATCAATATCCATAGGTTGGTGGTTTTGATGGTTGTGGAGTCCATAAGCATCATCAATTAAGTCGGTCAATGGATGATGTGCTGGTGAATCATGTAACACTTTCACTCGTTGGGGTTCTGTTACGTGGTCGGGTACTGACAATTCTTCCGGAACATAAGGTATACTTTTTTTCACCATTTTATGCTCGTATTTTATAGTCTTTACATTTTCCCCACTTTATTAAATGCAACTCAACGTCTTCCAGTGACTTATATTTTCCCTTCATACAACGGGTGCACAGACACAAAATCTTATCACTTTTAAGATTTTTGAAAGCGTATTTAACAAATTCTTGAATACCCTTTACATGATTATTTGTTATTCAAATAGCTTCTCCCTTCCACTATTTGTATTGTGGGAAATCCGTGTAATAATCTTCAAACTTCATCCCCGTGGTAATAGGTTAAAAACTGTTATTACAACTGAAACAAAAATAATATTCTTACAACTGAAAGAAAAAAAATTATTACGACTGAAACAAAACCAATATTCTTACAACTGGAAGCAAATTATTACAACTAAAATAAAGAAATGTTAATACAACTAAAACAAAAGAAAATATTATTAGAATTTGGCTAACAAATAAACTGGCTAAATAATAAAAGAGTTTTCAAAATTCCTCAATTCCCTCCCTTCCCCTCTATCAACGTGCACAAGTACATCTTCGTAGCAGTTGTATATTTGATTGACCATTATTTAAGCCTCGCCACTCTCCAAAGCTTGACTGTGTACAGGAGTTTCGGTAACTATGGATATGAGTGTGCACACCCTAATAATCCTCGTATTGCTCAGGTCCCTATAATAGTACTATTGTCCATAGTCATTGTGAGTTGTTGATGATGATCTAAGTCCCGTGACATGCGGAGGCACAGTGTAGAGGAATGTTGAAGGAGTCGATATTTGAGAGGATAATGTTGAAGGAGGCAGAATTTGGGAGGGGAAAGCCGGATAAGGCAATATTAGGGAGGAATCTTGAAGGAGGCAGTGTTTGGGAAGGGAAACTTGTAGGGGAAGGATAGGGGAAACCTTGAGGATGGGAGTAAGGGTAACCTTAAGGAGGCATATAACCTTGAAAAAGGGCTCACAAGAAGACCAATTTGATTCGACAAGAATCCCAGGTTATTTTTAATCTCCTGAACATCCCCAACGATCTTGAATTATTTTTACTCAATGGACAAGACACGATCCTTGACCAAAGAAAGCTCGTCCACAAGATGTACGGTGTGTTGCAATTTCATTTTTGGCATATGTGGGACAACACCTCTCGTCCTCCCACTTTTATCCTTTCCAAAGGTCTGGGTCAGAGCATCATTTTCAAGGTCAAAGTCATCATAAGGGTTCGAACCAGACTGACTTCGGATGACCTTTATTGATTCCATCATCTTAGCCAAGTGCGATAAAAATTTATTATCCGTGTCCCGTAGAGCATGAACGAATAAGTTGTCCCGATTTGGTTATTTACCAGCATATGGACCATTTTTTTTTCCAATTCCCCTATTGATTCTTCAAATCCTCATATGATTTGGATCCCAACTTGTGGATATTAATTTTTTATGCCCTATTTTTTATTTTGCTCCCTTTGGACTAATTATTTCTCCTTAGCTTTATTCTCTAAAAAATTATTCCCATTGCTCCACTGGCATTTCAACATTGTTAGGCACTCTATCTTTCGTAGCCAAAATATTGGAGCTCGTTGCCTCCTTCGGGAAATGTTTCTTCTGAAGGTTTATCCTATACATCCTCAATGATTTAGCAACCCGAGATTGAACCTTATACTAAGAATGATCGAGAGATAAGAAATGCTTGCAGAGTTGATATTATATGTCATCTTTGACGACTTGATAAACAAGGTTCTTGTTGTCTGGTCCACCAACTCCCACATTCATTTTTCCCAACGACAAACACCGGGTTTTAAAGTTCAGCACGTCATTCCTATCACCCGTCGAGGGGAACCCAATGGGCTTCTTTTAGATTGAGCAGGAGGCATCGGGATTATTAGATCGGGGCGTTGGATCAACGAGAGTGCAGGATGAGGGCGGTGGGTCAATTGGAGTTGGACTTAGTGAGGAGTGAACCATTGGCAGAGTTGTGAATTCCTCAGCCATTGGTGTTGAGAATTCAGGTTGTGCACGAGATGGTGAACCTTGTTGCGGTGTCACCTCGTCATTTGGTACCCTTGAGTTGTTTCCTATCAACATTATCTACAAAAATAAAAAACCATAAGTGACTAAATAATTATAATAATATAAAATTATAATTAATTAATCAAGCTTATGACTATATATATATATATATATATATATATATACTTTTCAGAGTAAGACAATAAAATATGTTTAATGTGTCTGATCTCCATCTATTTAGTATTAGTTTTTAAGAACCTGTGAATTTTTGCACGTGGCCAACTAGGAGGAAGGGTATCTATTATTGATGTGTAGATATCCATGACATGAACTCGGAATCCCATTGTTTTCAACTTGTTGGAAAGATATAGTTTTACGTGCATATGGAGCGAGACATCACGGTCTTTGTCAATGCTCTCTGTATGTAGTTGTATCCATAATGGGTGGATTTTTTCCTCCTTTTCCAACAACGTAACCAAGGTTAGGGCTACGTCGAGATTATGAGTGTGAAATATATTTTGGATAATGTCATCCCAATTTTCTGGTAGGAAAAATAGAATACGATCGAACAGGTAATCTTGCTGGAGATTAACTCTATGATTTACAAGGTAGTTAAATTGTTTGATCTTTTTATTTTTATACCTATAAATAGGAATACCCTCTATGGTGCTCACTAATAAAATAATTATGTGTGCGATCCAATTGCAACCTCCCCCACTCTTATTGTTAGTGAATATCACCGTTCCTCATTTTTCGTGAGAAAAGTATACGAGTGCATGAATATTAGTCCTATAATTAAGGGCTTTAATTAATTAATAACTATTAATTCAAACACGTGAGGTATAAGGTTATTTTAGTTTGATTAAGTTTTTGATTCATCACTGCCCTTCTCTTAACCCCTTGAATTTTGGATCTCATCAATGTGAAATCCCAACAACAACCTGTCATAAATTTTTGTAACACATTTTCTTAGGGTTTATTATGAGAGAGTTTAAAAGTATATGTGTATTATCAATCCAAGAAATCCAACATAGAATTCAACAACCAAAGCAACACAACACGTGTATGCGACTCATAATATCTCTTTATATTAAAGTCATTTCTCACTATAGTATCCAATATCGTATCTCACTATAGTAAGGTCATTTCTCATTTCATACATGATAATGTGCACACGTGTATGCGACTCATATTTAAAGTAGAGAAGTAAATAATTGTCACACGAACAAAACATAGTAGGAGTTACTTTAAAAAAAATATTTAAATACAAAAAAAATGATTTTTTCAACCGAACTTAGTGGATATGACATTCATAATGAGAAGATCAGATGAAAATAATTTCATCAAAAAATTCAATCGGAAAGTGGGTGAAAAGCCAAATTAACAAGTATGTACGTTACGAGTCATTAAAATTTTGGGACATGTACACTTTGGGGTCCACTAGTTCATCATATTTACTTATGGGGGTACATTAGTTCTCGTATTTACTCATTGGGGTCCACTAGTTCTTTTCTTTTAATATTTTTAATAATTAATCTTTTTTTTTATTTACTTAAGATCTGTTTTAAATTCTCCCTCATATGTATTCTAGAATTAATAAAATTGAAAAGTCAAAAACTAAAACCCATGGATAGATATCCCTTCAATACCATACCCCTAATATAATATGTTGGCACGCATATAACTCACAACACGGTAGACATAATATTTTTTACTTAATAAAAATCCATTTAATTATTTTTTGTCAAAAAAATATAATGTCCAGGGCTTTGGACCAAATTTTGTTAAAAAAAATAACCCCCACGATACCCCAACACCCCGAGTATATAAACCCTAATATAATATGATGACACGAATATAACCCACAACACAGTAGACGTAATTTTTTTACTTATTAAAAATCCATTTAATTATTTTTTTTTCAAAAAATTATAATGTTTAGGGTTTTGAACAATATTTTGTTAAAAAAAACCAATACAATGTCTAGGGTTTATTGATTTATACATCCCCTTTTCTTGAAAAATAACTATATACTCACATATTCACACATACACACACATAGAAAAATACACACACATGTACACACATATAACACATAAATAAACACACACATATACACAAAAATACACACATATATACAAAAAATTATGGTTAACCTTGAGATTGAGAGAGAGACTGTCGAGATTGAGAGAGAGAGGGAGAGAGAGTTTGAAGCGGGAAGAAAAGAAAGTGGGCTGAAGATTTTACTATAGGAAACGTTGTTATGGCATAGGGTCGTGACCGATTAAAATTTTGTGTAAGCGTTGAGATAGTCACAGTCTTCTATTGTGACCCATACATTGAGATGGTCATGACCCAAAGTCGTGACCCACTGGGTGTGTATTCTGGCATTGGTCATAGACTAAGGCCGTGACCAAACTTGGAGGGAGTTTTGTCTCCAATTTGGTGCCAAGATGGTCACACTCCGGTCACGGCCCAAAGCCATGACCCACACTGGTTAGGGATTTGGCCTGTGACCAATTCCAAGAGCGTCCATGACCACACTGGTTCATTGATATGGTTACGCCAATTTTGATATGGTCACAACTTTAGTCCATGACCCCCCAGCTGTGACCATTCGCATGATTTAGTGTAGTGTGGATAGTCAACTTATTGTCACAATTCAGAACATAAAAAGTATCATAATGCAAAACATAAGAGGTCTTCTCAAGAAATCCCAATTAGCCAATAATAGAATGAAATCATATAACCTCACACGTGCCCAAGGCCATGGCCCTATATTTTCCCTCTGCAGAGGTACCTGAAATAACTACTTGCTTTTTACTTTTCCAGGAGATGAGATTACCATGGAGGTTACAAAAATCAGTAGTAGAGCGGCCAGCACAAGCTCCTTCATAATTTGAATCGATGTAGCTCTGCAATCATCTAGGCTGAGGGTCTATTGTGTATAATAACCCAAGTTAAGGAGAAGACTTAAGATATCGTAAAAGGTAATATACTGCATCTAAGTGAGTCTGACTGGGTTTGTGCGTAAACTGACTAACTCTCCCAATAACAAATGTTATATACAGTCTGGTATTAGTTAAATAAATTAGATGACCCATAAAACGCTGTTGCATAGACGGAATTTTCAAAGGTTCACCACTATCAGCCACAAGCTTAAAATTAGGAATCATAGGAGATGAAGTCGACTTACACCTAATCATCCCTGTATCCTCTAGAAGATCTAAAACATATTTTCTCTGTGAGGAAGAAATCCCATGATGAGACTTGGCTACTTCAATGCCCAAAATATATCGAAGTTGACCAAGGTGTTTCACATTAAACGCCTTTCCCAAATCAGCCTTAACTTGTGTAATTCCAATAAAGTCCACTCTAGTAATAATAATATCGTCAACGTACACAAGTAAGATCACACTATTCCCATACAAATCTCCTTTGATGAAATAAGTATGGTTAAAATAGCACTGAGTAAATCCAAATCCAATGATAGCCTCACAAAATCTAGAGAACCAGGCTCGTGGTGACCCAATCCATATAGAGATTTTCGAAGACGACAGACTTTCCCAGCATACTCCTCCTGACCATGAAAGCCTGATGGAGGATCCATGTGGATGACCTCATCAAGGTCACTATGAGAAAAGCGTTTGTGATACCAAGTTAGTGAAGAAATAAGTGAACATTGTTGAGTTTCGCAATTAGAGAAAAGGTAGCACCAAAATATTCTCAGAATCTGAGTAAAGCCCTTGGCAACAAGGCGGGCCTTATACCTATCCACTGTCCCATCATCTAAGAACTTGAGGGTATAGACCCACTTACAACTAGCTTCTTAGCCCCTTATGGTAAAGGAACCATGTCCTAGGTGTGATTACATTGTAAAGAATCCATATCACACTACATAACTTCAACCCAAGGTGAAGCCTAAAAATCTTCTAAAATAGTCCTCGAGATCTGGATGGAGGAAGTAGCCATAACCAAAGCGTGATAAGGACCTAAAAAAATCTCATAAGAAACAAACTTTGAGATATGATGTTTTGTAGAACAAGAACGACCATATCAAATGGTCTCTCTATACTCCCAAGGGAGGTACCGAAGCTCAGGGTCTGGAGCAACAAGGTCATCATCTGCAAGCTCATTAGTAGTCTGAACAACAAGCTCAACAAGATGTTCAATTGAATGAGAAGTGTTACCTGGTGAGGGGGGAATAATGACATAAGAGATATGTGAGCGCGGTCGATGGGAATACACCTAGAAAGGTTGAATAATAAGAGAAACATGATTCGTATAATCAAACACCGATACATGGTAAATAATATGTGAGCCCACAGGAGATGGAGTAGAAGAATGCACAAAAGTAGAGTCACCAAAGAATGACGTATTTTGATGAAATGTGACATCCAAAGTATGATGCATACGACGTGCGACATGATTATAACAACGATACTCTTTGGACATATTATAATATCTTATAAAATACAATGAATAACTTAATCATCAAGCTTAGTGCGTGTAGGAGATTTATTATGAACAAAGCGAGTGCAACTAAACATGCATAAAATTAGAAACATGATAAATAAGTTATAATGAAGATTTATTCATAATGACTCGACGTTGAGTACGATTCAAAAGATAAGCGCTTATTAAGACTGCTAAGTGCCAATAAGATTGAGGAGTCTGCATCCCCCGTAACAAACAATGTACCATCCCCATGAGAATTTTATTTTTTATTTCAGCAACCCCATTTTGTTCAGGAGTATTGGGCAAGTGAGTTGCTGAAGAATGCCCTGTCTGTTAAGGCGAGAGACAAACTCATTGGAGATGTGCTCTTTAGCCTTATCAGATCGAATTCCTTTAACAACAACATTAAATTGAGTTTTGACAAGTTATAAGAACTGTGTAGAAAGGGACAGCACATTAGATTTTTTGTGAAGCAAATAAACCCAGGTACACCTTTAGTAATCATCAATGAAAGTGATATAATATCGATGCCTAGAAAAAACTGTAACAGGTGAGGAGCCCCAAATATCATAATGTATTAGATAAAAAACACAAGCGGTCCGATGCATGCTAGGGATGTAATTAGTTCTAATATGCTTAAATAAAGATCAAACAACACATTGGAATTTTTAAGAATGATAAGCTTTAATTAAGTCGAGAAATAACGTACATAGATATTGGAATTTGACATTCCAAAATGATCATGCCATAATTGTAATGTTTGAAAAGAAAAAACATAACGGCCTAAATCAAGTAACGCAATAGCATCAAAAATGAAAGCGAAAGGTGGAATTGGTGGAATTGGTGGAGGATGCCCAAAGTAGTGGAGCCCGTCACTCTTATATCCCCTGCCAAAATTACTCCCCGTACGCAGGTCCTCAAGATAAGACCAATAAAAAAAACACCGTTAATAGTTCTTACTAATGATTAATAGATAACAAGTTCATAGCACGATTATGTACAAGTAAAACTAAGTGTAATGTAATGTCCGTAAAAAGACATATATTGCTTTTGCTGAGAATGGGAATAGAAGTCCCATCATCAAGGTGAACCTGGTTATGGAAGGGTTGGGTAGATGAAATAAAAAGATTATTTTCACCCGTCATATAATCACTATCACCATGATTCATAACCCAAGTAAAAGGAATGTCAGTTGTGTGAGTGATAACTCTTTATTTGTATTCCTTCGAATATGGAATTGGAATGTCGCTGCGGTCAAACTTCGAGTATCGAAAATTCCTGGAATTACCGAAAAAACTTGTTAAAAATTTAGTATCGCGGCAAATTCGGGTATCAATCCAACTTTTAAGGTGAAACAATTAATGTGAATACTTACAATTTCAATTTTTTTTATTAATTTTTTTTAAAACAATTTCAAGGGAAAAATTAACTAATGCTAAATTACGAAATGACTAAATAATGAAAAAGAATGTGCAACCGAGTGTGAAATATGTGAAAAGGTTAAGAGATGGGATTACACTGCATTTTCAATTATTTTAATTTCTCAATTTACTAATTTGAAATATTTTGAGATAATATTAAATCAATAATCCAACTCTCGTTAAAATTATAAATTGAATAAAATATTTTTCAGAAAATTAATTTAGAAATGTCACACGATGAAAACTTAGGACTACACTATTTTCAGAAAATTATCCGCTAGGATCAATTTAACGAAAACAATATCAATTATCAAATTTTCAACACGAATTAATATTCAAATATAGGAAAAATCTATCTCTAGTTCGATTCCTAAATTCAAATATTAATTTGTTCAATTAATTTACTAACTCTCGTTACATAAATGAATTGGTGACAGTTAACAATTAATTTACCTAGAAATATAAAATTAATGAATCAATTAATTAAATTAACATCATTCGCAGTGCATCCCACCCCTTGAACGGAGTGTATAGCCAAACATTCTCATGTTAGAATAAACATCATTTAATAATATAGCAAGAATGAAAAGGAAAGGGAAAGAAATTCAATACGCAAAATTTCCTTGTCGAACTTGTTCATGAAAGTGCGTCTCAATCTTCTCACAAATTCAGCACTTGATTACACCAAAAAGAATAAAAACAAACCTACAAATTTATTCTAAACTAAACTAATTTGTTTTTGTATTTTTCTGATTTTTTTTCTGTATCTATTATGTACATATTATACATACTGTTTCTCTCTCTCTCTCTCTCTCTCTCTCTCTTTGCGTCTTTTTTTTATCTGATGAGAGTCCTCTTGCTTTTATGAGATGCCCATCCTTCTTTTCAAAGTCCACGAGTTGATTTGGATGGAGAGTTTTTTATGGAATTTTATTTGGCCAAGTCAAAGAGTTTTGGTTAATGTCAAATGGGTTTGTTTTATTTTTGGTTTTGATTTTAACAGGTGGAGAAATCTTGAAAGCTCAAATGGGTTTTAGGTATGAAAATGTATGGTGGGTTCGGAGGTGGTTGACAGGGTCGGGGCTGCATCGGGTCGACAGCTCGGTTTCGAGTCTGGGCAGACCGGACCATGGCAGGTCCGATTTTGGGTTTGTGTGGGTGCGGGTATGAGGATCCGAGTTCGTGGGTTAGGGCGAACACCGGTTCATATATTTTTTTGCATTTTGGGCATCGGGTGGTGTTGGTTTGGGTCGGAAGTTGGGATGGGGGCTAGCCGGATTCGGCCAGAGGTATAGGGGATGTTGGGGGCTGCCGAATTTGGGCCGAAGATGGCGGGTTGGGTAGATATTTTGGTTTGGGTTTCATGATTAATGGCGGTGAGGAGTGGTGTTGGGGGAAATGGGTTTAACATGGATGTTGGGTTAAAGGTGGTGATGGTGGTTGTTAATGGTGTGAGATGAGAGAGAAAGTGGGTTTGATGGAGAAGATGAAGGTGAGGTTTATTGTGTGTGTGAGGGTGTAGGAGAGTGTGTGAGGGTGAGGAGTAATTTAGTGTGTGTTAGGTGTATGTGAATTGGGTGTAACTGAGTGTGTTGTGTGTTTAATTTGTACCCCTAAAAATTAACACAACCAAAAAAATAAACCTAAAACTAAAACAAAAACTTAAAATCTAATAGACCTAAAAAAAACTAACATCTCAATAAAATTAAAAGACACTAAAAAAATGAAAATGAAAATTAAATAAAAATAAAAATAAAACTCTATTAAAACTAAAAAAAATCCTAACTAAATAAAATAAAACTAAAACTAAAACTAAAACTAAAAACTAAAATCTTATAAAAATAAATTCCTAAAAACTAATCCTAGGAATAATAAAATAAAGATTAAAAATTAAAAACTAATAAAAATCAATTTGAAAATAAAGAAATAGAAAATTAGAAAATAAATTCTAGAAAATTCTAAAATAAGTCCTAAAAATAAAAAACGACACAATTAAAAAATCTAAAAAATAATAAAGGTACAAAATCAACACACAATGAGCTCGGGGTATGGACTTGACTCGGTCTGTGCTAGGTTAAGGTTACAAGACTGCTTCGGGACATCGAAACTCTTCTGGGCAAGTTCAATGAGGACTCTGACTTCGCGGTCTCTTTTGATTTCTTCGTTGCACGCGTTTGACCTCTTATGTTTCGCAATTGACTGGATATAGCGCTATTTGTACGACAACTGTGTATTGACCTGCAAAATGATAAAATACGAATATAAGGCCAATTTTATTAGAAACGAGCGACTAAAATGCATCTATTCGGGGAATAAATTATACACTTTTGGGTGCTTATCAGTGAACACGATATGCACGAGGAGTACCTGAAGAGGATGTAGTCATAACAGTAGACCTACTAGTAGGACCTTGTCGATTACCCAATAAATGAAGAATCTAATCCATCTTGGAACTAATGGATTACTCAATCCAAGCAATAATATCACCAGGAGTATATAAATGAGAATCAGTGAGACCTTTAGCAATGGCAGCTACATGAGTTCTACCCTTATTTCTTAACTTAGAATATAATTATAGCAGGTGAGATTTGTATGCCCCTTTCTACCAGAATGGTCATAGACCATTTTTTTTCTTTTTAGGATGTGTGCCCTAAGACGAAGTAGAAGAAGAACCTAAAAACACCCAACGATGCACAAAAAGACTAAGTGCAAAAGTAAACCATTGTCGAGTAAACGCAATTTACCTACGAGTTTTACCGGTTATTCTAGGAGGAACTAATTCAAACTTTTCAGAACAAGCTATTACCCATCTCGACCAAGATTCTCTCGGCTCTGGTTGCTCTTACGCAATTATCCTCTCAATACAGCTCCTGTTCACTATACTATCTTCACGTCTCAGCCTCCCCTATAGCTTCCTTAGCGCAGGTTGACTCAGTGCCTATTGTGTCCTAGATATTAGTGAAGTATTTGTGTGATGTGTGATATCCTAAATGACAAACAGACACACTTAATGATAAAACCGAATGCAATGAAACAATTTATCTTTCTCCTAGATATCAGCAACAACTCGTTAAGTTCTGTTCTCTTGTTTAAATTAACCTTTCTTGATTCAACACAATGTTCGCAAACTTTACTTTTCTCTTTTTTAAAAAATTAGAACAATCAGATTTAATCTAATATATACACATCAATAAGTGTCTAAGTGAATAAGTGTTGTGTAGTGAGTGATTTCTAAGTGATATGTACATGAAAAATCGTGAAATCACTTCATAGATCAAGCACTCATAAACACAGAAATATTATGACTTCAAATATATTCAATAAAATCACAAAGTCAAATATACACAACTTATTTTTCAGAAAACTAATATTAGATCAATTCAGGTTTTAATCTAATAACCTATCAAGTCTATGTTTACAAATAATTCAGGTTAGTCCACACCAGTCTTAAACAGTCAAGAAAAATGATATTCAGTGCAACTATTAAATCTTCTCAAATTAGTTCTCAATAAATCTTAAGTTTAACTTTCTAAACCTCAAATAAGATATATCTGAATATTAACCATTTTTTTTTCCTAAAAAATATGTTTTAAAACAAAATGTTTAAAAACATACAAGAACTTACAAACTAGATTCAAACAGAATATTCACACACAAAAATTAATTTCGTGAATCAAGTGTGTGTTGTGTACAAATATTAGATCGAAAGTCTGATCTAAATAAAATACACAAAGATGAGAGAAATCACTTATAAATAATATGTACCCTTGAAAATCATAAGTGCAAAGATGAAAATCGTAAGTGCAGAAAACTAATATTAGATCAATTCAGGTTTTAAACTAATAACCTATCAAGTCTATGTTTACAAATAATTCAGGTTAGTCCACAACAATCTTAAACAGTCAAGAAAAATAATATTCAGTGCAAATATTAAATCTTCTCAAATTAGTTCTCAATAAATCTTAAGTTTAACTTTCTAAACCTTAAATAAGATATATCTGAATATTAACCAATTTTTTTTTTCTGAAAAACATGTTTTAAAACAAAATGTTTAAAAACATACAAGAACTTACAAACTAGATTCAAACAGAATATTCACACACAAAAATTAATTTCGTGAATCAAGTGTGTGTTGTGTACAAATATTAGATCGAAAGTCTGATCTAAATAAAATACACAAAGATGAGAGAAATTACTTATAAATAATATGTACCCTTGAAAATCGTAAGTGCAAAGATGAAAATCGTAAGTGCAGAAAACTAATATTAGATCAATTCAAGTTTTAATCTAATAACCTATCAAGTCTATGTTTACAAATAATTCAGGTTAGTCCACAACAGTCTTAAACAGTCAAGAAAAATAATATTCAGTGCAAATATTAAATATTCTCAAATTAGTTCTCAATAAATCTTAAGTTTAACTTTCTAAACCTCAAATAAGATATACCTGAATATTAACCAATTTTTTTTTCTGAAAAATATGTTTTAAAACAAAATGTTTAAAAACATACAAGAACTTACAAACTAGATTCAAACAGAATATTCACACACAAAAATTAATTTCGTGAATCAAGTGTGTGTTGTGTACAAATATTAGATCGAAAGTCTGATCTAAATAAAATACACAAAGATGAGAGAAATCACTTATAAATAATATGTACCCTTGAAAATCGTAAGTGCAGATTTAAAATGAGAGATGTCCAATTTAGAGTCTTCCTAAAGGCTGATTCAAGTTCCATAGTTCTCAATGTAGAGCTTAACAATTCAGGTGTGAGAGATGGATCATTAATCTCTTATATGATATAACGTTTATGATCAAATCTAGGGGCAAGGGACCTCAGAATTTTTGAACACACATCTTTATCAGAATATTCAATACCATTCGCACGCAATTGGGTAATGATATCAGTGAAATGCATATAAAAATCATCGAATGGTTCATTATCGTTCATAACTAGGATATTATATTGTTGAACCAATATTTTCGTTTTATATTACTTTACTCTATCGTCACCCCCGTGTTGAATAACTAAAGTATCCCAAGCATCTTTACTAGTAGTGCAGTGACATATACATTTCAATTCATTTTCACTCACACTCAAAAAATTGCATTTTTGCCCTTATTATTGAAATTGCTGATCTTTTTCTGATCAGCACTTAATTCAGATGTTCTAAGTTTTCTAAAAATAGTGCTACCTTCTGCTATAGGAGTGGTGGGGTGCCTATAACCATTTTCAATTAAATCCCAAACATCATCTCCTAATGTGCCTTGAATAAATGCTATCATTCTAATTTTCCAATTAGGAAAATTTGTGCCAGCGAAAATAGGAGGTCTACTAAAATTTCCTAACCTAAGCAACTCACTAGAATCTTCCATTAAAACAAGGTAAAAAGAGTTTGACAAGTTTTGAAAATAGATCTTTTTAAAGTCTAGCTCTGATACCACTTGTAAACACCCAACGATGCGCAAAAAGACTACGTGCGGAAGTAAACGATTGCCGAGTAAACGCAATTTACCTACGAGTTTTACAGATTATTCTAGGAGGGGCCAATTTAAACTTTTCTTGAATTGTTAACTTTACGAAAACAGATTTAATTTTCAAAGTCAATTAAACGTCCAAATTATTATCTTTGTTAAATCTAGGTGATTTACATAATAATAATCAATTCAGTTTTTAGGCTAGTTTCTATTTATTTAAACCTACTTTTTCGTGTGAGGTGATATGCAAATAATGTAAACCACGCAGAATTTATTTAACGTCGCAAAAACCCTTTCCCGGGAAAAATGACGGACTCTCCTAAGAGTCAACCTAATCTACTTCCACTAAAACCAAACGAAATAGCAACGATTATACAAACATGCAATAAGACTCAAGCAAGATAAATCAGAACAAGCTATTACCCATCTCGACCAAGATTCTCTCTGCTCTGGTTTCTCTTTTGCAATTATCCTCACAATACAGCTCTTGTTCACTTTGCTATAATCACGTCTCAGCCTCCCCTATAGCTTCATTAGCGCATGTTGGCGCGGTGCCTATTGTGTACTAGTTCTTAGTGACGTATTTGTGTGCTGTCCTAGATGACACACACACACACACTTAATGATATAACCGAATGCAATGCAGCAATTTATCTTTCTTTCAGATATCAACAACAACTCTTATGTTTTGTTCTCTTATTTAAATCAACCTTTCTTGATTTAATACATTGTTCGAAAACTTTACTTTTCTCTTTTCTAAAAAATTAGAACAATCAGAGTTAATATAATATATTCACATCAATAAGTGTCTAAGTGAATAATTGTTGTGTAGTTAGTGATTTCTAAGTGATATGTATATGAAAAATCGTGAAATCACTTCAAAGATCAAGCACTGATAAACACAGAAATATTATGACTTCAAATATATTCAATAAAATCACAAAGTCAAATATACACAACTTATTTTTCAAAAAACTAATATTAGATCAATTTAGGTTTTAATCTAATTACCTATTAAGTCTATGTTTACAAATATTTCAGGTTAGTCCACAACAATCTATAACAGTCAAGAAAAATAATATTCAGTGCAGATATTAAATCTTCTCAAATTAGTTCTCAATAAATCTTAAGTTTAATTTTCTAAACCTCAAATAAGATATATCTGAATATTAACCAATTTTTTTTTTGAAAAATATGTTTTAAAACAAAATGTTTAAAAACATACAAGAACTGACAAACTAGATAGAAACAGAATATTCACACACAAAAATTAATTTCGTGAATCAAGTGTGTGTTGTGTACAAATATTAGATCTAAAGTCCGATCTAAATAAAATACACAAAGATGAGAGAAATCACTTATAAATAATATGTACCCTTGAAAAATCATAAGTGCAGATTTAAAATGAGAGATGTCCAATTTAGAGTCTTCCTAAAGGCTAATTCAAGTTTCATAGTTCTCTATTTAGAGCTTAACAATTCAGGTGTGAGAGATGGATCATTAATCTCTTATATGATATAATGTTTATGATCAAATCTAGGGGCAAGGGACCTCTGAATTTTAGAACACACATATTTATCAAAATATTTAATACCATTCGCATGCAATTGGGTAATGATATCAGTTAAACGCATATAAAAATCATTGAATGGTTCATTATCGTTCATAACTAGCATATTATATCGTTGAACCAACATTTTCATTTTATATTGCTTTACTCTATCGTCACCCTCGTGTGCAATAACTAAACTATCCCAAGCATCTTTAGTAGTAGTGTAGTGACATATACGTTTCAATTCATTTTCACTCACACTCAAAATATTGCATTTTTGCCCTTATTATTGAAATTGCTGATCGTTTTCTGATCAACATTTAATTGAGATGTTCTAAGTTTTCTAAAAATAGTGCTACCTTCTACTATATGAGTAGTGGGGTGCCTATATCCATTTTTAATTAAATCCCAAACATCATCTCCTATTGTGGATTGAATAAATGCTATCATTATAATTTTTTAATAGGAAGAATTCGTGCCATCGAAAATAAGTGGTCTACTAAAATTTCTTAACCTAAGTAACTGACTAGAATCTTGCAATAAAATAAGGTAAAAAGAGTTTGACAAGTTTTGAAAATAGATCTTTTTAAAGTCTAGCTCTGATACCACTTGAAAACACCCAATGATGCGCATAATGACTACGTGCGAAAGTAAACGATTGTCGAGTAAACACAATTTACCTACGAGTTTTACCGGTTATTCTAGGAGGGACCAATTCAAACTTTTCTTGAATTGTTAACTTTACGAAAACAGATTCAATTTTCAAAGTCAATTAGACGTCCAAATTATTATCTTTGTTAAATCTAGGTGATTTACACAAAAATAATCAATTCAATTTTTAGGCGAGTTTCTATTTATTTAAACCTACTTTTTCGTGTGAGATGATATGAGAAAAATGTAAAGCACGTGGTATTTATTTAACGTCACAAAAACCCATCCCCAGGAAAAACAACGGGCTCTCCTTAGTGTCAACTTAGTCTACTTGCTCTAAAACCAAACGAAATAGGAACGATTATACAAACATGCAACAAGAATCAAAGCAAGATAAATCAGAACAAGTTATTACCTATCTCGACCAAGATTCTCTCTGCTCTGGTTGCTCTTCCACAATTATCCTCACAATACAACTCTTGATCACTTTGCTATCTTCACCTCTCAGCCTCCCCTATAGCTTCCTTAGCACAGGTTGGCTCAGTGCCTATTGTGTCCTAGTTCTTAGTGAAGTATTTGTGTGATGTGTGCTATCCTAGATGACAAACCCACACTTAATGATACAACCAAATTCAATGCAACAATTTATCTTTCTCTTAGATATCAATAACAACTCTTATGTTCTGTTTTCTTGTTTAAATCAAACTTTCTTGATTGAACACAATGTTCGCAAACTTTATTTTTCTCTTTTTTAAAAAATTAGAACAATCAGAGTTAATATAATATATACACATCAATAAGTGTCTAAGTGAATAAGCGTTGTGTAGTGAGTGATTTCTAAGTGATATGTATATGAAAAATCGTGAAATCACTTCAAAGATCAAGAACTCATAAACACAGAAATATTATGACTTCAAATATATTCAATAAAATCACAAAGTCAAATATACACAACTTATTTTTCAAAAAACTAATATTAGATCAATTTAGGTTTTAATCTAATTACCTATTAAGTCTATGTTTACAAATATTTCAGGTTAGTCCACAATAGTCTATAACAGTCAAGAAAAATAATATTCAGTGCAGATATTAAATCTTCTCAAATTAGTTCTCAATAAATCTTAAGTTTAATTTTCTAAACCTCAAATAAGATATATCTGAATATTAACCATTTTTTTTTTTGAAAAATATGTTTTAAAACAAAATGGTTAAAAACTTACAAGAACTGACAAACTAGATAGAAACAGAATATTCACACACAAAAATTAATTTCGTGAATCAAGTGTGTGTTGTGTACAAATATTAGATCTAAAGTCCGATCTAAATAAAATACACAAAGATGAGAGAAATCACTTATAAATAATATGTACCCTTAAAAAATCATAAGTGAAGATTTAAAATGAGATATGTCCAATTTAGAGTCTTCCTAAAGGCTGATTCAAGTCCCATAGTTCTCAATTTAGAGCTTAACAATTCAGGTGTGAGAGATGGATCATTAATCTCTTATATGATATAATGTTTATGATCAAATCTAGGGGCAAGGGACCTCAGAATTTTAGAACACACATCTTTATCAGAATATTCAATACCATTCGCATGCAATTGGGTAATGATATCAGTTAAACGCATATAAAAATCATTGAATGGTTCATTATCGTTCATAACTAGCATATTATATCGTTGAACCAACATTTGCGTTTTATATTGCTTTACTCTATCGTCACCCTCCTGTGCAATAACTAAACTATTCCAAGCATCTTTAGTAGTAGTGTAGTGACATATACGTTTCAATTCATTTTCACTCACACTCAAAAAATTGCATTTTTGCACTTATTATTGAAATTGCTGATCTTTTTCTGATCAACATTTAATTCCGATGTTCTATGTTTTCTAAAAATAGTGCTACCTTCTGCTATAGGAGTAGTGGGGTTCCTATAACCATTTTTAATTAAATCCCAAACATCATCTCCTATTATGGCTTGAATAAATTCTATCATTATAATTTTCCAATAGGGAAAATTCGTGCCATCGAAAATAGGAGGTCTACTAAAATTTTCTAACCTAAGCAACTCACTAGAATCTTGCATTAAAATAAGGTAAAAAGAGTTTGACAAGTTTTGAAAATAAATCTTTTTAAAGTCTAGCTCTGATACCACTTGAAAACACCCAACGACGCGCATAAAGACTACGTGCGGAAGTAAACGATTATCGAGTAAACGCAATTTACCTACGAGTTTTACCGGTTATTCTCGGAGAGACCAATTCAAACTTTTCTTGAATTGTTAACTTTACGAAAACAGATTTAATTTTCAAAGTCAATTAAACGTCCAAATTATTATCTTTGTTAAATTTAGGTGATTTACACAAGAATAATCAATTCAGTTTTTATGTGAGTTTCTATTTATTTAAACCTACTTTTTCGTGTGAGATGATATGCGAAAAATGTAAAGCACGTGGTATTTATTTAACGTTGCAAAAACCCTTCCCCAGGAAAAACGATGGACTCTCCTAAGTGTCAACTTAGTCTACTTCCTCTAAAACCAAACGAAATAGGAACGATTATACAAACATGCAACAAGGCTCAAAGCAAGATAAATCAGAACAAGATATTTCCTATCTCGACCAAGATTCTCTCTGCTCTGGTTGCTCTTTCGCAATTATCCTCACAATACAACTCTTGTTCACTTTGCTATCTTCACGTCTCAGCCTCCCCTATAGCTTCCTTAGCGCAGGTTGGCTCAGTGCCTATTGTGTCCTAGATGTTAGTGAAGTATTTATGTGTCGTGTGCTATCCTAGATGACAAACGCACACTTAATGATACAACCGAATGCAATGAAACAATTTATCTTTCTCATAGATATCAATAACAACTCTTATGTTTTGTTCTCTTGTTTAAATCAACCTTTCTTGATTTAACACAATGTTTGCAAACTTTACTTTTCTTTTTTCTAAAAAATCAGAACAATCAGAGTTAATATAATATATACACATCAATAAGTGTCTAAGTGATAAAGTGTTGTGTAGTGACGAATTTCTAATTGATATGTACATGAAAAATCGTGAAATCACTTCAAAGATCAAGAACTCGTAAACACAGAAATAGTATGACTTCAAATATATTCAATAAAATCACAAAGTCAAATATACACAACTTATTTTTCAGAAAACTATTATTAGACCAATTTAGGTTTTAATCTAATAACCTATCAAGTCTATGTTTACAAATATTTCAGGTTAGTCCACAACAGTCTTAAACAGTCAAGAAAAATAATATTTAGTGAAGATATTAAATCTTCTCAAATTAGTTCTCAATAAATCTTAAGTTTAACTTTCTAAACCTTAAATAAGATATATCTGAATATTAACCAATTTTTTTCCTGAAAAATATGTTTTAAAACAAAATGTTTAAAAACATACAAGAACTTACAAACTAGATTGAAACAAAATATTCACACACAAAAATTAATTTCGTGAATCAAGTGTGTGTTGTGTACAAATATTAGATCTAAATTCCGATCTAAATAAAATACACAAAGATGAGAGAAATCACTTATAAATAATATGTAGCCTTGAAAAATCGTAAGTGCAGATTTAAAATGAGAGATGTCCAATTTAGAGTCTTCCTAAAGGCTAATTCAAGTTTCATAGTTCTCTATTTAGAGCTTAACAATTCAGGTGTGAGAGATGGATCATTAATCTCTTATATGATATAACGTTTATGATCAAATCTAGGGGCAAGGGACCTCTGAATTTTAGAACACACATCTTTATCAAAATATTTAATACCATTCGCATGCAATTGGGTAATGATATCAGTTAAACGCATATAAAAATCATTGAATGGTTCATTATCGTTCATAACTAGCATATTATATCGTTGAACCAACATTTGCATTTTATATTGCTTTACTCTATCATCACCCTCGTGTGCAATAACTAAACTATCCCAAGCATCTTTAGTAGTAGTGAAGTGACATATACATTTCAATTCATTTTCACTCACACTAAAAAAATTGCATTTTTACCCTTATTATTGAAATTGTTGATCTTTTTCTAATCATCACTTAATTAAGATGTTCTAAGTTTTCTAAAAATAGTGCTACCTTCTGCGATAGGAGTAGTGGGGTGCCTGTAACCATTTTCAATTAAATCCCAAACATCATCTCCTAATGTGCCTTGAATAAAAACTTACCAGCTAGAATACAAGTCTTTTACCGACCAAAAAGTGGTGGTATTTCTTTTTGTGTTGTAAAACCAATGTCTCAAGAGGCTATAGATGGGACAATACACCCAAGGACACAATTTGCAAGGCATAGTACAAAAACTTACCATCTAGAATACAAGGCTCTAACCGGCCAATAAAGAGCCACCCAAGCAGAAAAAATATATGTATAATATAACACTTTAAAAGAAATACACGCATACTTACATATATATAAAACTATATAATCAAACATATATAAAAAAAACATACATACAAACTAACATATATATAATAGTCATGTACGCATACATCAAACCATACATAATAATACACACACACACACACACACACACACACACACACACACATATATATATATATATATATATATATATATGACACGCACATGCATATTTTCACACTATAACAAAATTTATATTTTTAACTTAAAAAAATTAATTCTACAAATTTTATTCTTTAAATGTGAAAATTTTATTTTCACAAAAAATATTTATTCTTTTAAAAAACTTCAAATTAAAATTTTAAACTCAATTTTTTTTTATTATGACTAAACCCAGACCTATCATAAGATATGATAAACGAAATGCAAATGTAACGTGCTGTCGTGTCCTATATAAAATAAATCCTATGAGCCAATAGAGAGTGGCAATTACCTTTTTTTTGGAATACCGGACTAAGTCGAGAGCTCATTTGATGTAGATGACCATAGAGAGCTTGGCGTAGATAGACGGGACACAATCCTAATTGCAAAAATATTTTGTCAAAATTCAAGTCCAACTAGATGAAGGTCTATATAGCTAAATCACGAAAATAAAACCCTAAATGTGCTCTATATAGGTACCTTAAGAACCCAAATATCGATTCCCTGTATTGGCTATAGAAGCTGTCTGATTAACTGATGAAGAAGACTCAAATTTCACTACAGATGAGGATCTAAACTGGAGGCACCTCTCATGTTTCTCGCAAACTTCATACATTTCACCTAGTGGATGAAGGGCTGAAGTATTCAGAATTTGGGTCCGAGTAAGATCAAAAGCATCGCCAAAACCTATAAAGAGCTGATAAACCTTTTACTTCTCTTTTCGAGCTATAAATGATTATGCAGTCTTTGTGGTAAGACCCACTATGTTAACGAAAGGAAGATATGGAGCGTACTCCTATAATCTCTGAGTGAGATAGCTTTAAAATGTTAAGACTAAATCATTTCCTTGACTGGTATGTGATATCTATGTAAACAGTTGAAATACTCGAACCTTAATGTGTAAATGAGAGTATGTAGCAGTCATACCCTCCCATAGGAGCAAAACAGACTCATAAAACTGAAAAATATCATAATCACTCGGCTTCATAGAGTTTAACATCCATCCCAGAATTGTGAAATTGGTAATAACCCACTGACTGAAGGATGGATTAGATTCATTCGGTATTGGAATATTCCTAAGAATCTAATCAATTTTTCCTTTTGTACTAAAGAATAGACGGAACAATCGAGTCCAAGATGAAAAATTCCGGCCATTAGATAACTGAGTCGTGAGTTTCTACGAGGGTTCATGGTAAGTGATCATCGAATAAAATGATGGATTCTTAACTTCCACAATTCTCCCATCAGACATTGTGCACCAAATCATTAATAACACTAACAACTATGAACGTATAAGTCATAAGAATTACTCAAAGCAATCCACAAAAAATGTGCAAAAAAAAACTCACAAAAACAATCACGTGACTACCAAAAAAATAACGGAGCAACAACAAAGAAATATCTAGCTCATGAGAGATGAGTAATGAGTGAAGTATACCTTCAATTGCGTACAATCAATAAAGAAAGAACTAAATACCCATAAAAGTGAGCTTCTCCAAATGATGATAAATCGTACCAATAATCTACCACATCATAGGTAGACAATAAGTGTCCCTTTAAACAAAATAAATCATCCCCAAAACGCAAAAATCCACTCAAAAAATCCAAACACTGAGAAACTTGAAATTGTAACCCAAAACTAGGGTTTGGAGGCACACAAGGGAGGGGCTAGCCCACAGAGGGGTTGCACACCCTAGGGTTTGGTCTCCTAGGGTTGCGCTACTAGTGGGGGTGGTAGGTTAGCGTTTAGGGTTTTACGAAAGAAAAAAGAATGGGCGGGAAGTATATTTCTCCCTCTTTTTTGTGTTTTTAGCACTGATATCAACTAGAATATTAGAACTCAAGTATGTCCCCTACAAGTTTAGGGGTTTATATTTATACTACGGAGGAAATACATTGGGGGATCAAATTATCCTTATGGTCAATTACATAAATAACATACGGATCCTAACAATTAACAAGAATAATAATATAAATATACTTTATCTATTTTAATCTTTTTTCATATGAATAAATGTACACACACTGACGCACATATATTTCTTAGAGTATTTGCGATCCAATTTTTTTTGTGGCACTTCTTCGATACGCACGAAAAAATGATGCCTTTTAACTTTTGTATCTATACCACCTGATGAAGAACACAATCACATCAATCACAGATGTGTAGATATAACATTAATACTTAATATTTCCATTCCATTTGCAAAATATCAATTGAATAAAATGATAAAGACAGAATGAAACTGTGAAGCTCAAGGAGTAACACCCTCAATTTTAAAATTTTACCCATTCCCTTATAGCTTTAAGAATTATGTCATTGTACTTTGGCCCCTTAACAATAACTTCTTTTATAAGGTCTTGATTAGAGAGATCCTCTAAGTACACATAATGCAACTAAAAATTCAACAAAGTCCACGCATGTTAAACTGAAACTGGGAGCCACAAAATGGCCCACTGAATCATACCCCACAACCTCAGGTTTGACAAACATCCATTTTGTGTCAATGCATTCTTATTGAATTTTTGGTTAAGAAAAATAAAATTCACAAATAAATAAATAGTAATTGAAATTAACAAAATTAATCAGAATAACAATAAGTAGAAAGATAACAGAGAATATACAGTCCGTGACTGAAATAATCACTTAAAAAAATTGACTAGGTCGAAAGTTTAACTATCTCTTCTTTAGACAGAATACGCCGCCACCATGGTGTTGATGACAATTTCAACGGGCGTATACCTCCCAGGATGAAGCGATCATCGATTGTTGTAAGAAGCACTTCAGTGTGACAACCCCACTAACCAATAATGGCGAATTTCCCTTGAATGTAATGAAGGGAGCAAAAGACAAGAGCATAGAATTTGGGTAGAAATTTCTGGTGTTTAAAATGGACTGCAATGGGTCCATTATATAGTTGGTAAAGGGGTGCAAGTCTGTGTCTTTTCCCAGAAAAGAATGTGTTTGTCTGAAGAGTCACATCTCTTTTTTTATTGAACAATGTTTTATTAAAAAATTAAAACGATGACGTTTTTTATTAACGTGTAAGCAATTAATTAATCTGTTATTAATTAATTTGTTTTGGAAAAATAAATTATTAGCCCAAAAATAATTGTAAAGACTAAAGGCCAATTAAAATTTTGGCGTAAGAAAGACCCAAGACCCACAACCCGGGCACGGGCCAGACGACGATGGTGGCACGCGCGCGTGTGGGTATAAGGCCCACCCCCAATACATGCCAAGGCATTCAAGCCTTAGTCCCATAAGTTGGGTATATAAACCCCAAGTTATCCCACCACTTTTTCAATATGGGACAAACGCACTTAACTCAATTATACCAACCAGCTTAAACTGAAATGGGTCACTTTACGTCCAAATTTTTCATTCATTACTTCATCATTTGTTATACCAAATTAATCCTTTCGTTAAGGAACGCATTGGTACTAAGACACGTCACTTTTGACACATGTGACCCATATAAAATTGCTTCCAAAATATGACTAAATGAGCTAAACATTATATCGAATATACAATAATCCCCCATATGAATGAAATTTGGAAAAATCAAACGAATATAGATGAAAACAAAGAGATTTTCTAGGAAAAACACTGCATTGAAAAAGATAGCTTGTGGATTCGAATCTCTCCTAGTGAGATACTATTATGCTTACTAGCCATTCAATGAACGTGATGTTTTGAATTGATCGACTGTTTGTGTAAACTGAGATAGTAGTATTCACACAATATCTTTCCAATCTTATTGGTTCTCATTGTTGCGTTCAATTTTGCCTTGAATACTTCATGGTTTCATGTGTGTGTTTGTGTGCTAAATAAATAGCCTTCGCTATTCTCATAGAAGTGACCCCTTATCGCTCACATAGGTGATTCCTATAAATAGTGTCCTTCTAATACCCCACTTGACCATTTATTCAATATATATAAATCATAAAAAACATAGTTTATCCTAATACATGTCGCGATTTATGCACTAACTCATCTTCAGAATGGGAGGAAGCAATTTAGGCATTACTTCTCAGTGATAACTGCGACAACGTAATTAGGTTGTCCCTTTGGACATATTTCTTAGGATATATAGTCATTTAGGTCGGGTTTCCATTAAAATGATTCTATAGAACTTAAAAGGCTTTAGTCCCATTCCACATGATGAACTTATAACTAGCTCTCCAGCTATACCTTTAGTGAATCCATAATATTTTCCTTTGACTTTACATAATCAACATAAATAATTTCATTGGAGAGAAATTGTCTAACAATTTAGTGTTGATGGTGTATATGTCATGACTTACCGTTATAGCTACTACTTTCAGCCCTAGCAATTGTCGATTGACTGTCATAATGTATACTGACAAGTGGTACAGGTTTCGACCAAATTGGAATATCCTCTAAGAAGTTTCTAAGCCATTAAGATTCTTCCCCAACGTTGTCTAAAACAAAAAAAATAGATTCTATGGTGGATTTTGCAATGCACGTTTGCTTCAAGTATTTCTAAGATACGACTATACCTCCAAGAGTAAATATATATCCACTTGTGGATTTTGAATCATTTTAATCGAATATCCAATTTATATCGATATAGCCTTCAAGCACAGTTGAATATTGTTGGTAGTGCAACCCATTCTTTAAAGAGTATAGAAGGTATCGAAGAAGCCTTATCAAGGATTTCCAATGATTTTTTATGGGATTACTCGCATATCTACTGAGCTTACTAATCGAGCATGTTATATCGGGCCGAGTATAGTTTGATAAATACATCAAACTTCTAATGATATGAGAATACTCTAATTGAGATATACTTTCACCTTTATATCTAAAGAGGTGATTACTTTGATCTACGGGTGTCCTCACTGGAGTTTGATCATATTTATTATACTTTTGAAGTAGCTTTTTAATGTAATATGATTGAGATAAGCTAATTCCTTAAGGAGTTCTAGTGATTTTAATTCATAGAATTACATCAACTAGTCCTAAATCCTTCATTTCAAATATACTAATCACCATTTGTTTAGTAGCATTAACAACGTTATTATTATTACCAATTATTAACATATTGTCAACATATAGACAAATAATAACATGTCCCACTTGAGTGCTCTTGACATAAAAACATTTACCAAACTCATTTATTTCGAAATAAATTGACTTTGTGAAATTATAAAAAATTTCGTGCCATTGTTTATTTGCTTATTTCAACCCATATAGTGACTTCACAAGTTTACATTCTTTCCTTTCATTGCCAGGAGACTTAAAACCTTCAGGTTGTTCCATATATATATATATACTAGCGGAATAAAAATTTCCAAAATATCTAATCGTAAAAGGACGAAAATTTTCGAAGTACATAATTGATGAACATAAAAAATTTCATTCCCCAACAAAGTAATGAATGTATATACAATTTAATGAATATGGGCAAAATCTCCTTCACTTATAGGATTCTACACCCTATTTAAGAAATAATAAATATACCAACGATGACAATACTAATGTATATGTGACTGTTGTGAAGTTTGATTTTGAATTCATGTGTTGACTATGGAGCCGTATCTGTCACAATACCTCTAGGTGTCACGTGAACATAAGTAGAATAAAACTAAACTCGTCTTAAATAAATAAAGTCCAATCAAAGTCATACGTGATACTTACCAAAATATACTCATTTCCCACAATACGTGTATAAGATGCTATGATATTAGAGTACAAAATTCTAAGTAAACAATCTGCAGTAACAAAAAATTTACCCTTTCAATCTGCAGTAACAAAAAAATTACACGTACTATCTGCAGTAACAAATAATTTAAAATGATATCTTCGTAACAAACATTAGGCTGCTACTTATCCATATTTTCAATCTCATCCTTAGGATATAACACACATTAGGATCTAACACACGGACCACTCATTATGCTGCAATTGTTCAAAATATAGGAAGAATCAGAGATACAAACTTACATACATTTATAGCCATTGTATGATAGATTCCAACCACTAAAGCATTACTATGAGAGAATGAGCAAATGCATTCGGCATTTACTTGGATGCATTCAAATATATACATGAACCATAGCCAAAATGCGTTGCTGAGATTCATCTAATCCTTCTAAGTTTGCAACATGTCCATACAATGTATAGTTAAGTTAATATAACAATCTTAACTATGCAAATATAGATGAACATTAACAAAATAGATAACTCGAGTGGTGCAATCCGGGCAAGGCTTTTCTGTAGATGCATCATCTAAGGGAGGTTTGGTTGGGGACACACTTGCATTGCTGATTCAGAACACTGCAACAGATTTTACAGGTTTAGTCATTGCTTTTGAAGCAAGCTGGGAATTGACTCTCATTGTTCTTATCATGCTACCCCTAATAGGACTAAATGGATAACTTCAAATGAAGTTCATAAGTGGATTTACTGTTGATACAAAGGTAAGTCCCGAACTTCATCTGTGGAAAAAAACAATAAGAATTGTAGTTCAGAGATAATGCAAAACATTTTCCAATTTTATGAGGGCACCTTGCATAGCGCCTTCCTTGCTACTACGTCGAACATGTAAGGGATGAGAAGAGAGTGATTATGAACGTACCTTGTCCCATAAATGATCCTTATATATTCCCGTCCATCGATGCTCGAGTCATTTACCAACCACCCACTACTTATTGAACCTCTATTAAGAGGCCAGTGATAAAACAATCATTTTTCAATTCTGGTTCTAAAAAACGAACACTTGGAACAATTTTAACAACCATCACATGTGCCAACTGATCATTTACTGAGAAATTGGCAACTGGTTATTTACTGAGAAAACTGATCAAGGGAAGAGTTTCAAAACTTGTATGCATGGCGCTTTGCTCTTCCCTTTCTTTTTCAGTACAAAAAAGTTTTATTAATATAAAAAAAAGTATAACCAACAAGAGAAAAAGAAAACATCAAGCTTTTGTTTCTGTACATATATTTAAAATATTACTACCTTCGTTGCAGTTGTTGGTGGCCTCAGCCCTACTACTGCACCCCCAAAAAACAAAAATATGAGTTCATTCTAAACAAATAACTATTATGGGAAATATATATTTAGGAGTAGAAAAAAGCAAATCTCATCCAGGTAAAGATTTAATGGAGATAAAATGTGTTTGCTTATTAAGAACTCGGACGATTTGTTTTTGTGTGATACCGTTGTGTTCTCTCCTTTTCTCGCCATCACCTTTATAATTAACATTATTTTGTATGGAAATGTTCTTTGTACCACTTCGATAATATGCTTCAAAAAAGATAGTACAAAGAGCATTGCTGCCTGACATTATGTCAAATTTGGGATTGAGTTTTTCTTTTAAAAAAAATAATTCCAACTGTCACCATAAATCCGTTTGACAAAACTTTATGCAAAAACTGTTGCTTAATATCCGTTAAATCTATGGATCCATAAAACCCTGTATCCATAAAATCCATGTTATAAGAAAAAACACCCAAAACCTTTAAATCTGAAAGCTTATAAGCATAAAACCACTCAAATCAGAGAGAGGAATCTAGAGGTAGAATACCTTTGACTCAATGTTTAAGTTGAATCCATGGGAAGAGACGCCTGAAATCGAACAATAAGAAACAATTAATAGTCAAAGAGTGAGTATGTTTTCTAATTAAAGTGAAAGGATGTGAAGAGTGATACCGTTCCCAACGCTTTGCAAATCCCATCTAAACGACTCAACTTTCAACTCAGCTTTAACGGCACCCATTTCCTAGTTTAAACTCTGTTTTGAATTAAAGTAAAATGGGGAACAATTAATTGTGAGATAAAAGAGGGGGAAACTCAAAAATAAAAGGTTAAAATAGGAATATGGAGAGGATAGTTAAGAGATTAATCATCACTATGCTTACTGTGATACTGATTTTAACACCCAATAGTGCTAATCTTGGAGACTACTCGAGAACATTATCGATAATGTGGGAAACCCACTTCTGATACCTGGCTCTAGTGGCCTCATCAGGGGCATGATGCCTAAAAAAAACTATCACCAGCGCATCAACTACTGTATAGAAAAGCCTTGTTGTCCACTTTGGTAGTTCCTCATCATCTTTCTTAGGCCAAAAATGAAATAATTCAGTCAGTGTTGCTCCATCTGCAAGGATGTTTGCCACAGGGGGGCCTTCTTTTGACAAATGTCCACTCGAAAAATGCATCATTTTCAGAAAATATTTGATCAGGGAATATCTCTAAATGCGCTGGCCACGTAGATAATTTTCTCTTCCCAGGCCGTATAGTTTTCACCACACGATCGCATCGCACTAAAAGTTTCTTCCTCAATAGGACATTGGCAAGATCACTGGGACACATTTCTGTTCTGGGATACATTCCTGTTCGGAACAAAAAAGTTTTGCTTACAAAAAATCTCAACTTGTCAGAAATTGAGTGAGCATTAACAAAGAGAAAAATTTGACGTCCAAAACAAAGATAAACTTGAAATTCCGTGAGTGAGCATTAACTTGTCCAACATCAAGACGCATAATCGAAATGCATAATTGCAAATTTTTACAAAACTAATAATTGCAAAACAGCAAAAATTTCGCAGGTAATTGCGAAACAGAAAAAAATTCGTAAGAGGGGACAATATATAATTTTAAAAATTGAAGTAAGTTTGCCTTTTCGAACAATCACACCTAGTATATAACCCCTGTAAACGTAGGTTCCAAGTCATAAAACCAGGCTTTGATGTATATAACCCCTGTAAAGCAATAATACACACTTGTAAAATCTTGACAAATAAAATGAATAAAGATAAAAAGAAACAAAGCCAAACAGCTATGAGGAACCAAAGTGATTTATAGTAATTCTATCTCCATAAAGTTTGTTTAACCAACACACCATAGTGTCAAAATGATTTCAATACATTTAATATGAGTTTTAAGTTTAAGTTGAACTTGAATCACTAAACAATTAGCAACAAATGTTGAAGTACGAAATGATGAAGTACTAACAGTTAGATAACCATGCGCGTTAAGAAATACAACTGAAATATTAGACAAAACACAACTGAAATAATTATCAAATTAATACAACAGTTTTATCAAATTAATGACCCTGAAGTAAAAATTGAAATATAATTCGACAAATATTAGACAAAACACAACTGAAATAATTAAAGAAATATGCGCGTTAAGAAATACAAAAGTTAGAGAGATGCCAAAGAGAATACCTTGATAATACCCTATTAAAATGTGAAAAAAAACAAAAAATAGAGAAACCAAAAGAATAAATATTAAACCAATATATTGAAACCAAAAACACCAATTTTATTTCACTGGGATCGTACATTTACACCTTAAAATATTAACAAAGAATCTAAAAAAAAAGAAGTGAAACTCTCTCTTCAACATTTTTTTCAAACACACAACATAAAACATTACTAACCTCAACAATTGCAACATTGTATCATGATGTAAAACAAAATAAACATAAGAGGGTGGTAGGCCTAAAAAATAAACATAAGAGGGCGGCAAGCCTAAAATAATTGCAACATTGTATCATGATGTAAAAGTCAAGGAAATGAAAAAATCAAATGAAAGCACACCATTATCTCTTTGGCAATAAGCTCCTCATAATCGACATTTAAGGACTTAAACATAATAGGGGCTAAACAAACCCGGGAGAGCAAAAACTGGAGACAAAATAGAGCCTAAACAAACCCCCAGGTATGTGTAGAACCAGGGCAGCTATAATGATTCTCCATTTACCTCGGGTGACAGGGACATACCCCACCAAGAGCAGGACATCACACCTAGGCCAACCCCCAGATATGTGTAGAACCAACACTGCAATTAAGCTTAACATTAATACCAATATCAAGAAAAAAGAAAGTTGTGGATAACTAAACAAATAGAAACACCAAAGCTTACCTCCACAACATCGCATATAGGTGCCTCGAGATCAACCCTCCCCAATCATACGATGAGATGAGTGTAATTCCGTAACAAATGTAAGCATCTAGTAGTGAAACTAATTTCCCAAAAACTATAATAACTTCTCTGACATTTACAACAATAACAACCAAGCATGACGATGGATTTCCCATTCAATTGATTCTCCATCGGCAACCTCCTCGACTCCCTCTTTAGTGAGATCAGCAAAAAATACATCCCACCAGATGTGGGACGGATACCGCCCAGAGCATCCTCCATGGCATAATTTGTGGGAGCTATTTACCTATCAATACTAGTTGTCTATCCACCCAGCAGAAGCACAGTCCGCACCTGCAGGTACAGTGGTTTCATTGTTATCTCCACAAAAGCAAAGTGAAGAAAGTATTGGAACTAATATAGGAAATAATTAAGTATAATAGAAACTTATATATACTTATCACACGATGATTATGATAGTTGGTTGTCGAAGTCAAACTACATTAGTTCACCAAAACAAATTTTTATCAAAATAATGCCTAAAATTGAAAAGGTCCAAAAATAATATTGAAATCAAGTAAATTAAATGCAATCCCATGTAAGACAACATGAAATGAAATATTGTTGTTATGACATTATAAATTAAAGAGAGAACATTGTTGTTATGACATTACATGACCTAAGTAATTAAAAATCTCTATGAGTGTGCAATTGAGGTTTAGATCCAAGGCATTTTATAATAACTTTCTCTGAAAAATAAATAACAGAAATACGGAAATGAGAACCTTTAACTATCACCAAGTGCCAACTTTTCAACACCTATTTTAGAGATCCATTGGCAATCCGCCTATACAATGAAACATGTAGAAATAGAATTCGTGAGATAGAAAATAAACCGTGCAAGGATGTCGAAGGAATAAAATAGCCCCCAGAATAAGTTATGTTCTACAGTACTCACACCATCTATGCGAAGGAATAAAATAGCAGTACACCCTCAATTGAACACATGACCAAACACAATTGTGCAAGATTGTAAACAAATTCAGAAACTACTTTTTTTAATGACGAATAGAAAAAGGCAAGTATAACTTCGATCAACTCATGTTACTCACACCGTTAGAGAAAAAAGACCCATATGTAATTGGGAATTCCAAAACCGTTGGATCATGCCTAAAAGCATGAATGACGTTCCAATCATAAGAGTGGATGATTGTTGATATTTTTCTAATGTAAAAGACATATATGCAAATCTAATATCTGTAGCGACTGTAAAATTGACTGTGTGGGCCCCGCATATAATGAAGTGAAACATATTAAAGTATATACGTAGAATTTAATCTGCTACCACAAATTTTAATTTCCATAATCGGGAACGGATATAAAAAGTCCAGTTTTTCCAAAACCTCAAAAATAAAAAATCTAATCCAAAATGAATCATATCTTCAAGACCGTTGAACATAAATTAATTCAAAAATCTTTGGATTTGAAGGCAAGTCCCCAAAATAAGATGGGATTTACCAAATAAAGAGGATGATGATATTTTTAACGACTAATTATGGATAAGTATTACTTACAAAACAGAATGTGATTGAACTCTAATTCTGAATCAAAGGAAGTTATTTACCAAGTTCTCAATAGTTAATCCAGTGAGATAGACATCAAAGGTCGTAAAGGGCCGTATGCATATCAGAACAACCTACTGTCCACATATCAGAACAGCCTACTATCAAAACCCCAGAACAACAAAATAATCAATAATAGATTAAACCAAGAATTATATCAGTTACCAATACATATATCTGACAAAGAATTATATCTGGCAAAGAATTATAATAGATTGAACCAAGAATTATATCTGACAAAAGTAACACTTTAAGAGAAAAAGTAATACATGCCATAAGTTCCCACTACATATTGATTTTTTAATGAACTAAGAATTATATCGGCATATAATTTTTACACTCGAGGTCAGGTTATATTCTTGCAAAGTTATGACTCATGTAAGCTTGTTTGTCTTGAATGTTTTCATTTTCACCAGAAGCAAATCTTTTGAAGCAAATAGTTTCCTCTTCTTTGAACTTTTTTTTATTTGTCTTGGTTGTATCATTCCAATGAGATTGATACTAAGCAAATTGGAATTCAGCAATGGTAGAGTTAGTTGAACTTGTTCCTCATTTCATTAACTCAAGACATTTCTTGATCAAAAGAGGTAAGGTCATTATTATCAAATGATTCTTAAACTTCTAAAATTGAACTTGTTCCTCATTTTGTTATCCGTTACTATAATAGTCGTAAACTGAGAATTCAAAACTACATTTCAAAAGTACACGTACGCATAATTAAGCTGAGAATTCAAACCTACATTAGAGTTATGGTATAGTGTAGGTAAAAAGTACACGTATGCATAATTAAACTCAGAATTCAAAACTAAATTAGAGTTATGGCATAGTGTAGGTAACAATCTTGACTTTAGAGTCTGATGTTGGTCCAAATTTTGAAAGAGTGGTGAGGTTTAACTCTAACACCAATTTGACGTCCAAGGTGAATGACAATCGGCTCGGCATCCAAATAGTCTGTAAAACAAAACTTCAAAATGGAAATGTAACTACTCTAACATAATATAAACAAAATGACGGTTGTATCAACTTCAATAACAATACAATTAAATAAAAAGACTTAAACAAACTATATGATGCAAATGATAGATCATTCATTTAAGCAATGAATATAAAATGGAAGCCTATTATTCTAATTGCAAATTGCAAAGCTACTAAATAACAATTGCAATGCAATGAATGGAAAATGGAAGTCTATTCATTTCAGCAAAATTAAATATGCAGCACTACAGAAGAAATTAAGAATCATAATGATAAAAGATAGTTATTCCAGAGAACAGTTCCACAGATGTAAAAGATACTTAGGCTTGATCCAATGAGCAAATTTTAAGGGATGCTTAGGCTGTGAGAATCAAGGAAGTTTAGACTATTTTCAAATTTGATATAGTAAGATAAATTTTGAATAGGTCTAATAACATTCCCTATGATAAGACAATGGTGGAATTTGATGCCCTCGTGAAAATCATTGTTCCTAGTCTTCCAAAGTTCCCAACAAATATTAATAGGTAGAGAATTTAACAAAAACTTCATAAACTAATATTGGGATCTATTCAACAACCAAGAAATAATCAAACAATTCAGCAAAGATAAACATAACCTACTATTAATCTTAATGAAGCGAACTAATTTGGAGCATACTCGTACTGTACATAGGAGGATGTAGAAAACCATCAGGTACTCAGTACCTACACGTGTATAAATGGCTTCACCGTTTCTTCAATGATAGTTGCACATAATGCCCTTCACAACTGTCTACCTACACGTGTATAAACGGCTTCACCATTTCTTCAATGATAGATGCACATAATGCCCTTCACAACTGTCTACCTACATGTGTATAAACGGCTTCACCGTTTCTTCAATAATAGATGCACATAATGCCCTTCACAACTGTCTTTTACATCAATGTTACTCTTCACCGTATTTATATCTCAAACTTGGTTTATTTCCTTGCACTATCAATATTTAAAATTGTAAACAAAAAATATTATTTCACGCGATAAAATATACCTAAAATCTATAAATAGACACGCGATAAAAATGAAAAGGAGTATACCTAAAATATATAAAACAATAAAATCTATAAATAGACATACAAACACAAAAAATAATTAGATCCAAAAACATAAATTACAAAGCCCCAAATTACAAATCCCTAAATTACAAAGGCCTCTGTTACAAAGCCCAAAATCTATACACAAAACCTAACATTTGTACACAAATCACACATTACAAATGTTTTGATTATAAGTAAAAGACCACATGCATGTAAGCAAATACAAATAATGCTATATTCTTCTTAGTAACAGAATGTAAACCGAATAAACTCATTCAAATGTAAATATATTCAAATCAAATGTAAACAGTGTAAACTCATGAAACAACGCAAATCTAAATAGAGGAAACCCAGTCAGATGTAAACCCATAAAACTTTGTTAGAATAATCATTAATCCATTGATGAATGATGAATGATGAAAATTATTTCAAACCCAGAAATGCCAAATAGAAATTACCTACTGAAGATTCGTAAAAATGGGGGTTGAAGGGCTGAAGAGAGAGAAATGGTCCTTCGTGATCGATCGATCGAGAGAGAGAGAGGAATGTACTATGTTCAGAGTAGAAGAGGTCCAAAGCATGTATTTTACCATTTTATCAATTCTTTTGAATTTTGAGTCAGAGGGGGAAAGGAAATTTTGTGTTAAAAAGAGGGGGAAACCAAATAATGAAGGGATAAAAGAGGAATCTTTAATCACAACCCTTGATTTCTTGCCTTGTTGGTTTAAGCCTAGCCCCTAATTAGCCTATCAACTTAAGGAATAGTAACCAATATTCTACTCCTTATTTTATATATATATATATATATATATATATATATATATATATATATATATATATATGGGCCTGGACGAGTAGCCCAATTGTGGCGGCCCAAAATCCAGACCCTCCATATCATAACCGATTATGATTCAGTCTCCTCCCACGTTCCCATTAAGAGAGGTTCTAGGGAGAGATGGAAAACATGGGGGAGTCCAACACCCCCACTTACTAAAATTAACATGTATATAATAAACCCTAGGTCCGAGGCAAAGGACAAGTTGTATTCTCTGTAACCACTCTCCGGAGTATATATAAATAATACTGACTGCACCACCGTGGACGTAGGCATATCTTTGCTGAATCACGTACATCCTTTGTTGTGTGATTGTCATTTTACATTACTTATTCTTGCTTCGTGATTGCTTTTCTCTTATCTATTTGTGTTGCATAATAATTGTCATCACAATTGGCGCCGTCCGTGGGAAGCGTTTATCTTCCCTGAGAAAGCCCACACCAAAAAAGGAGTTTAAAATGTCTGATCACAGTAGCCATGCTCCCCAAGCAGGGGACATTCAAGAACCACCTGTTCCTCGCAGGATTAGATCTGAAGTTCGACATTTAGATCTGAGGGCTCGCTTAGAAAGGCCAGCCTTAGAAGAAAGCCAAGGACTAGCGAGGTCCACGCAGATATCTAGACTGATTGATGCGTATGAGGTAAGGCTCCACGAGTAGAGGGAGTCTTCTCGCAGACACGAGGCTGAGAATGCTCACCTAAAAAGAAGATTAGAGAGACTGGAGAGAGAGATTCATCATGATACCAGGAGACGTCCGTACCGCACTCCTAGCCCTCAGGAGAGCAAGTCTCGCAGCCAAGGAAGGAGCCCCAAGAGAGGATTCCAAAAGGTTGAGGGAGACGAATCAGATGACGACCTACGCGAGCAGCTGCGAAAAGCTCACCGTTACCAGAGCCCTACTCGCAGCAACGAGAACATACGAAATCTGGTCCGAAGGGAGATGGACCAACATCCTGCCCATCATGGTACCAAATCGACCCGAGAACTCGCTAGGCGAGCCCTCAAAACCCAGATGAAATCACCTTTTACGAGGGAAATTGAAGAAGAAGCCCCCAAGAAATTTTCCATCCGAAGGTTTAAAATTTATGACGGTAAGACTGATCCCATTGATCACGTCAGGCAGTACCGGTAGGCCATGACCCTCTAGAACCACCGAGACGTACTAATGTACCGAATTTTCCCCTCGAGCCTGAATGACGTGGCACAAAAATGGTTCGAAAGGCTCCCCCACCGATCCATCAGGAATTTTAAATCCCTGGATGAGCTCTTTATGGACCGATTCATTACTATTAGCTCCCATCCCCAAAGGATGGATGCTTTGCTAACAATGAAGAAAACGCTTCAAGAGACCCTCCGAGACTACACGAAGAGGTACTGGGAGTTATTCAATGAGATCGAGGATTACTCGGAGCAAGTGGCAGTGGCCTCTTTAAAAATTGGGCTACCCAGCTCTTCCCTTCTATACCAGTCCCGGACGAAGAAGGAAGCTATGACCATTGACGACCTGATGGCTCGCATCGAGAAGTATGCTAAGGTGGAAGATGTCACCTGCCTCAGTACAGGGGAAAACGATCAAGTTAAACTCACTACCAAGGGCAGTGACAAAACTGAGAACCAGAAGAAAGGAGGAAAGAATGGGGGCAAAAATGGCTCCAAAAATAGAAGCAACAATGATGTGTCGAAAGCATTTCAAGCGGTCAACACCGTCTTCAGAGAACCAATTTACAAAATTCTCACAAAAATAAAAGACGAGCCATTCATCAAGTGGCCCAGGAAAATGGGGGAGATCCCTCAAAAAGGAACAACGCGTTGAGATGCGGTTTTCATAAAGAGGGTGGACATAAGACCGAGCATTGCAAGGCCCTTAAGTCTCACCTTGAGGATCTAGCCCAATCCGGGCATTTGAACGAGTTTGTGGAGAAGAAGGCAGAGAAAACGGCTGCCAATAGAGAGGCAAGACCCGACAACGTGCTCGATGATGATGCTGGACATGAGTTCACAGTAATTCATGGGGCCTCTGATGCCAGGCAAATCCGATCGATCTGAAGTTTAGCTCGAATGGAGATGAAGAAACTTACAACAGTGATGCAAGCTTTTCAGATCGATCCAGCAAAGTCATAGTCAGGAAAGCGTCGACGAGCAGACGACGTCAACTATAATAAGCATATTGTTTTCACAGATGAAGATCTGGTGGGATTAAGAATCCCATATCACTATGCCTTGGTCATTACCTTCAGGATAGCTAACATTGACGCCGACAAGTTTCTCGTCCGAGGTAATGTATGTCGACCTATTTAGAAAATTAAAGTTAAGCCTCGCCGACCAAAAGGAAGATATTATCCCTTTAGTTGGCTTTGCTAGAAAAATAACTATGCCCCTGGGAAAGATTTTACTGCCAGTACGCGCGAGAAATGTCTCAAAGATGATTAAATTTTTGGTGGTTGACATTAACTCGCCATACCAAGCCATCCTCGGCAGGGGATGGCTCCATGCGATGAAGGCAGTCTCCTCGACCTACCATCAGAAACTCAAGTATGTAATCGAGCGAGGAGTAATGAAGATCCACGGCGATCAAGCGATGGCAAGAAGGGCCGATCAGCCCAGCGAGAAAGTTGAAGAACAAGAAGGTCTAACACCTTCTAAATAGTAATTAAAGTACAGAAGACCTGGAGTAGAGGAGACCAGGCTCCTCCCCTATGAAAGAGTCATCGAAGACCTGATAGAGGTTACAGCTAGTGATAGCGACAGTAACATAGTTTTCTTGATTGGAGCCTCTCTCACTGACCAGGAACAAAAGGAATTGACAACTATGCTGGGACGCAACGTAGATGTTTTCGTGTGGTAACCATACGAGCTGCCTGGAATTGATCCTAATATGGTTTGTCATCAATTGCACGTCAATCCCATTTTCAAACCAATCACGCAGAAGGCACGGCGAACTGCACCCAATAAGGCAAAAGTTGTGGAAAAAGAAGTAGAAAAATTGTTGGATGCATGATTCATATGGGAGGTACAATTCCCCGAGTGGTTATACAACCCACTAGTAGTTCCAAAAAGCAACGGGAAGTGGAGAGTTTGCATCCACTTCACTGACCTCAACAGAGCGTGCCCTAAAGACAGTTTCCCCCTCCCAAAAATTGACCAACTGGTAAACGCCACTGCAGCTCACGAGCGAATGAGTTTTCTGGATGCATACTCAGGGTATCATCAAATCCCCTTATATGACCTAGACCAAGACAAAACAGCATTCATCACCACAGTTGGATTATACTGCTATAAGGTCATGCCCTTTGGGCTAAAAAATGCAGGGGAAACCTACCAACGGCTGGTCACCAAGATGTTCAAGGACCAGATGGGAGACACCATGGAGGTCTACATCGATGACATGCTCATTAAAAGCAAGAAGAAAGAAGACCACCTCTCAGACCTGTCAAACACCTTCGAAATCCTCAGGAAATACCGAATGAAACTTAACGCGAGCACGTGTTCCTTTGGTGTCCAGTCAGGGAAATTTCTTGGGTACTTAGTCAGTAAGAGAGGCATCGAGGCTAACCCAGACCAGGTCGATGCAATAAATAGGGTACAACCTCCTTGCACCATCCGAGACGTACAAAAGCTCATCGGTATGCTCGCTGCCTTAAATCTCTTTATCTCTAAATCCTTCGAGAAGTGCAAGCCTTTCTTCTAGCTTCTAAAGGGGAACAAAACGGTAGATTGGAACCTAGACTGCTCACAGGCGTTAGACGAGCTCAAGGCTTACCTAAGATCCCCACCATTGCTCGTCATACCACATCAAACAGATTCTTTGTACCTGTACCTCGCCGTCTCCAACCACACTGTCAGCTCCGCATTAATGTGCGAAATTGCAGGGATCTAGCACCCCATTTACTACGTGGCAAGACCCTACTAGACGCCGAGCAATGGTACCTACCAGTGGAGAAGCTCGCCTTTGCAATAGTAGTGGCTTCGAGGAAGATGAAGCACTATTTCGAAGCCTACACCATAATCGTCCTTACATCGCACCCCTTAAAGCAATCCTGAGGAAGGCGGATTTGTTGGGCAGACTGTCTAAATGGTCAATCGAGCTTGAACGATTTGATATCCAATTTCAACCAAGGAACGCAATCAAGGGGCAGGTCCTTACTGATTTCATAGATGAATTCACAGGCGAGCAGCCTTGCAACCAACCACAGCCAACCAAACAAAAAGAGAGCCACACGACGGAGGGCATCTGGAAGTTATTTATTGATGGAGCCTCTAATTCAAAGGGGGCAGGCGTAGGCATCGTACTTATCACTCCAGAAAATGCGTTCCTCGAGCAGGGAATTAGGCTTGGATTTGAAGCCTCCAATAATAAAGCAGAATACGAGGCCCTAATAGACGGCCTCCAGAAAACACACGCTTTGGGAGCAAAGCAATTACAGGTGTTTGGCGACTCACAGTTAGTCTCCAATCAGATAAGCGAATACTACAGTGCAAAGGATGAAAGAATGGCAGCTTACCTCACCTTGGCAAAGAGCCTATTAGCTAACTTTAAGGAAGTCAATGTCCAGTAATTTCCCAGGGGACAGAACAGCCACGCTGATGCCCTAAGCTCAGCAATCGATTCCAACTTAAAAGGATAATCCCCATCGATTTCCTTTCTCACCCGAGCATTAACCATAACAGCGAGCTACCAAGCATGGAACAAGTGCTCCGAATTGAGTTTGCACCCAGCTGGATGGACCCATTAAGGGACTATTTGAAGGATGGCACACTTCCGAATGATAAAAAGACTGCTCACCAGATAAGAGTCAAAGCTTCTCGCTTTCACTTATCTCCTGAGGGCAGGATATACAAGAGATCGTTTTTCGGTCCCTACCTCCAATGCGTTCACCCAAAGGATGTCGAGCAAGTTCTGCATGAGCTTTACGAAGGAATCTGTAGAAGCCATATTGGAGGAAGATCCCTAGCTTTTCGGGCAATGAAGGAGGGCTGTTAGTGGCCATACATGCAAATGGACTCTGCGGTGTATGTCCGCAAGTGCTTGAAATGCCAGCTTCACGCTCCTATGGTCCACCAACCTGCTAGCGACCTAAAATCATTGTCTAGACCTTGGTCGTTCGCCCAATGGGGGATGGATATCTTAGGACCACTTCCTACCGCCATGGGCAATCGCAAGTATCTTTTGGTTGCGACTGACTACTTCACCAAATGGATCGAGGCAAAACCCCTAGCGAACATCCGAGATGCAGATATGATAAGGTTCATATGGAGAAATATAATCACCCATTTTGGCATCCCTAGAACCATCATCATCGATAATGGAACGCAATTCGAAAGCGGCTCTTTTCAGAGTTTCTGTAACGAACATGGAATCAGACACCATTTCAGCTCGGTGGCCTATCCTCAAAGCAATGGCCAAGCCGAGGCTTCCAATAAGACAATGATCGATGGATTAAGGAAACAATTAGAGCGAGCCAAAAAAGAATGGGTAAATGAATTACCACACGTTCTATGGGCCTACCGAACCACTCGACGATGAGCAACGGGAGAAACCCCATTTTCACTGACATATGGAATGGAAGCAGTCATCCCACTAGAAGCAGGTTTGCCGATAATGAGGTCCAGCCTTATCAACCAGGGCCATAATAATGCAGTATTGCTCACCGAACTCGACCTAGCCGACGAGCGCCGAGAGCTTGCCCTAGTAAAATTAACGAGCTATCAGCAACATCTCGCAAGGAATTACAACAAGAGGGTCAACCCAAGGACATTCCGAGTTGGGTACTATGTCCTAAGGAAAGTCCTGGGCAACGCAATGAAGCCATTAGACGAAAAGCTAGGGCCAAACTGGGAAGGACCATTCAAGATAACAAGAGATAATCTGCAAGGCGCCTATCACTTACAAACGTTGGAAGGGAGAGATATACCCTGAGCATGGAATGCAACCAATCTCAAGAAATTCTATTTCTAGATTATTCTTTTGCATTATACTTATGAAACTGAAACTTATTAATCAAAGTTATTTAGCAGTTGCATTCTACGAAGTATCAGTTAACTAGTAGGATTTAGACTCTACAACTCACACACCCTTTCCAAGTAAAAGACACGGTCATCATTGTACTATAGCAGAGAAATGCCCCTCCTCAGGTTTTCGTTATGAAACACGAAAAACCTCTTAGCATTGCCCCTGGCAATATATGAAGCCCTACAGGAGATCCTTAGGCAATATGGCCAAATTTAAACTGGTCACCAAACCATCTTTGGTCGAATAAAATCCTGATCGGATAGAGCATCCAACACCAGGTGTGTCCTCGCCAATTGCCACACTTAGCCTAAGGGAGTCTGACGACACGACCTAAAAGGTAAAGTGGTACACAATGGTATCTCGATATTATACTGGACTGGAAGGACACTTACGTGATAATACAAATTTAGAGATCATAAAGGTGCAAGAATATGGAGAATATAATACACTTGTTTAGTCCGCTAAATTATCCCAAAACATAAATTTTATTAATCCCATATAGTTACAACAAGTACAATACATGTTTAGTAGGCGAGCTCGCCCAAAACATTGACATAACATTACTTCAATACACAGAGTAACTACTAAAAAAATCTTAGTGGGGGTGAGGCCTCTGAACGAGATAATCAGCCACTCAAGCTCTTCGTCCATCATCGGGAGCAGGAACTAACTCTTCCTCAACTTCATTTGCATCCAACTCCAATAATTACCGAGGGATGGCGTCGATGGGGATCCATTGATTATCTCTCCGAAAGGGATTAGGCATCAGGGTGGAAGGAGAAATCTCATGACGGTACCAGAGCATCGAGTTCCTCGGGACTTGCATCTCCCTCAAGGCACTCAGCCACCCCTTGATAAAGGAGAGCTCTTCAAACTCTAAGAGCCTCATTGGAGCATCTGACCAACCCTGGTCATAGCCGTCGGCCCACACTCGCCGAGGTCCTTTTTTAAATAGGTGTCGCAACCGAGTGACGTCCCTCTGGAGCCCAGCAGCAATCACATATGCTCGCTGGACATCATCACAGAGCTCTTCCATTTCTCTAGCTGAACTTCTGGTGTTCCTGCGAGCTCGTGGAATGACTGGAAGAGAAGAGCCTTGTAATGTAGGAGGGACATTGCCCTGACCAGTTCTAGCTCGCGCTGAGGAAGAACCTCGTAACATTACTGGAGCAGTGCTCGGCGCATGCTCCCTAAGTAGCGAGACCTCTATCCTCAAGGCCTCATTCTCCTGCTGAAGAAATTCCCCAACTTTATTGATCTCAAAAGCCTCTAATAGTTTATCTCTCAGTGCATAAACCTCCTCTTGGACCGAGGCACCAATATCCTCCATTTCTTGGAGCCTATCCTTCAGCTTGACGACGAGCTCAGTTTGCTCTATAAAGCGCTTGTTCCTCAATCGTAGAGATTTGAAAATCCTCACAAAAGTGTGATGAACTTCGGAGCTTACATCAGGCCCAAGCATCCTTCCCAATTGAGAAGTGGAAGGAATATAATCATCAACATCAATCGACTACAAGCAATAAAAGGGCAATGGAGAGAAAAATAAATCAATGCACTGGAAAAAGAAGCCTTTTCATTTCATTGATAAAAGTTAAAGTACATCGAGCAGAAATTGGGAAAATTACAAGCAGAAATACAAAAATAATCCTAAAAGTAGATTAACTAGCAACCTTAGGCTTCCCAGAGGTGGCTGGATGCTTCCCCTTATCAGCAGCAGCAGAGGCATCCCCCTCTGCAGGGATGCCCTCAGTCGCCTGGGCAGGACGAGCACAGGTAGGAATTATCTGAGAGGCAATATCAACACCCTCGATGGCTGGGGCCGGGGCTTCTTCATCCATAGTTAGCTTCGAACCTGGGTCATGCTTGTCGAACAGAGGAGATTCAGCATCAACACCAGCAGCTAAGAGGGCCTTGTTCCAGCCCTTCTTGAAGTTCAGACTGCTGATGTAGCCTATCTGAACCTCGATGTCCTCGTAAGAAGCAGTCCACCCAGAGTTGTATAAATCCTCCTTGATGGTGGCTACCTGGGACTCTTTCTCCTTTAACTGCTCGGTCAGAACCTTGTTCTCCTCCATGATAACCATCTTGCTCGAGCAAACCAGGTCATAGGCCTGCCTCAGCTCGTTCAGCTCCTTAATCGTCACATCCCTCTTTCGATTAGAATTGATGAGGACCAGATCAGAGGAAACTCGAGTGGCATCAGTAGTATTTAAATCAGCCTCCATCTGAGTACCCCTCACTTCCAAAGCAGCCTTCTACTGCTCCAGCTAGCCATTCCTTCTCACCATCTCATCGCGAGAGCGATAGAGCATGGCGAAGTCAGTCACAAACTGCTAGAACCAAAGAAGATATCAGGAAGAAGAAACAGATAAAACTAGTTAAAGCATTAGAAAATGGAAAAGATCTTACCAAGGCCAGCCTCTGGCTAGCTTGAAGGGCCAGTTGATTAGACCCCAGCGTCCTCTAGCGATCTGTAGGAAGAACTGCCCTCTCAAGCAGCGCAGGAGCTAGTTAAGGAGAAATGGCAACTGAGGCTCCCTCGGGCAAGGTAGATACCGGGACTAAGGCTTGCCCAGCCTTCGTCCTTAACTCCATCTTTCTCATCTCTTCCTTCTTCTCCTTCTCCATTCTCCTCCTCTCCTCTATTCTCTTTTTCTCCTCCATCTTCTTTCTTTCCTATTTTTTTCTCTCCCTCTCTCTCACCTCCTCTTCCTCTCTCCTCTTCCTCTCTTACTCTTAATTAGAGGGTCGAGAGCCAGTAGCTACACCCCAGTACTGGACTTCTACTTTTTTGACCTCTGAGTAAGGAGCACGTGATCATCATCATCATCATCCCGAATTAGGTTTTTCTTGGAGGAACCATCTCCTCACTTGAACTGCTGGATGTGCTCGATGATTCTCGAACTTCAGAAACTTCCCCCGAATTGGAAGAGCTACTACCAATGGAGATCCCTTCACCCAAAATGCCTCCAGTACCATCTGCGATATCACTTTCAGAGCTTCTCTCCTCCTCGTCCAACTGAATTGGATCCGCAGCAGTCTCTTCAGAAGTATCAAACTCAGGGATACTGTCCACCGACCTCGCTATAAAACTAGAACCAGCGTTCTTATATTCGAGCAAGAAAGCAACGGACCGGGGATGCTCGTCGTCAGCTAAGGGCTCCCTGATATTCCAAGCCTAGACCAATTCAGAGAGGCGAACCTCGCTGAGAGCAGGTTCCAAGTTCTTCGACCTCGCTGAAGAAAAAATAGAGAAAAATTAGAAAGATCACAAATCAACAAAAATTAAAAGAACAGAGCAAAGTTTACCAATGTATTCTTCCCCATAAAGAACAGAGAACATATCAGACCTAGACCCTTCAGACTGGGGAGAAAACTGCCAGTTTCTAGCAAGGAAACCCTCTTGCCAATAGTCCTTATGGGAATCAGGTAGGTTTACTACCAATACCCTATCAGGGCTCCTAGCTTTGAGGTAGAGGACACAAGAACTAGTTCGAGAAAAAGAGTAGCAAAAACAGACCCCGACAAGCCCTAATTTGGTACCATATAACTGATTTATTCTATGGACGCCATTAATTATCTTCCACACATTGTGCGAACACTGTGCAGGAACAATATTAAAGTTACCAAAGAAGTGCAAGAACAGGTCGTTGGGAGGAAAAGTAAGTCCCCCTTGGGACAACATCAAAACATGGATCCAATGGGCACCCTCAATCTCTCTAACATTTCTAGGGAGAGGGACACACTCAATCTCTACCCACTCTGGAATGTTATAAAATTTCCTAAACTCGAACACCGACCTATTACCAATATTTGACATTAGGAAACCCTAGAAAGCTACAAATTCAAAGAGAAAATACAAAGAGAAGGCACATAAGACTTACAAGATGAAAGTTCGACTCGAACGATGAAGAATCACGAGCCCAAATAACAAGGAAGCAATAAGAATGGAGACCGAGAGAAGAAAGTGTGAATCGCTAGAGCTCACAGGAAATGGAAGAATGATGAGAAGGTTGAAACGACGGTCGAAAAATGACTGCTCTAGAAAACCTTTAGGTGTTGCTAATCATAGTGCACAAGCCACGAAGCGGGTGCCGCCAGAATCAGTTCTCCAACTTTTGAAGAGTTGCACGACGTACGAAAAAGCCATTATGACAAATCATTTAAATTTATTGAGCCCAAAGCGTGGCCCAACAAACTTAGGGGCAATTGTGGGTACCCGAAATTAGAATGATGGGCCTGGACGAGTAGCCCAATTCTGGCGGCCCAAAATCCAGACCCTCCATATCATAACCGATTATGATTCAGTCTCCTCCCACGTTCCCATTAAGAGAGCTTCTAGGGAGAGATGGAAAACATGGGGGAGTCCAACACCCCCACTTACTAAAATGAACATGTATATAATAGACCCTAGGTCTGGGGCAAATGACAAGTTGTATTCTCTGTAACCACTCTCCGGAGTATATAGAAATAATACTGACTGCACCACCGTGGACGTAGGCATATATTTGCTGAACCACGTATATCCTTTGTTGTTTTATTGTCATTTTACATTTCTTATTCTTATTTCGTGATTGCTTTTCTCTTATCTATTTGTGTTGCGTAATAATTGTTATCACAATATATATATTTATTCATCTAATTCACCATTTAAAAATGTCATTTTGATACCCATTTGGTGTATTTCCAATTTATGTATTGCCGCAATTGCAATTAACGTTCTAATATATGTAATCCTTGTAACAGGTTGATACGTGCTGAAATAATCTATTCCCTCATTTTTCTTGTAGTATTTAGCCACAAGCCTAGCCTTATATTTATCAATGGTTCCATCCTCTTTCATTTTTTGTTTGAAGATCCAATTACACCCTAATGGTTTTGTCCTCGGTGGTAGGTCCACCAATTCCCATGTATGATTGTAAATAATTGCTTCAATTTGACTATTAATAGCTTCTTTCCAATATGAAGCTTTCGGAGTGGATAAAGCTTCCTTTACAGTTTGAGGTTCACTTTCTAACATATGCGTTAGAAAGTATGGACCGAAAGATTTTGAAATGTTAGCTGTTTTGATATGTCTAAGTTCCACCTCAATAACATTTTGAGGTTCACTATTTGTATCTTCAAGCATTCTTTTGTTGAAACTTGTTTCTTGTGAATTCTTACAAGCACTACACAAAATTAGGCGTATAGCTACGGCATAGTGGTCACGAATTTGGATCGTGACCATAACCAATAAAGGTGTGACTAGTTCCCTGACCCTAAAATGTCATGGAACTGGCTGGAGATGGTCACGGCCCCCATCCGAGACCAAGGCATGACCATTATGGCGCCAAATTCATGCCAAACTTCCCTCAAAGTGTGGTCACGGACTATGGTCGTGACCAAGTCCATGACCAATTCCAAAATTCCATCTAATAGGGTCGTAATGAATTTGGGTGATGATGAATTCAAAATGGTCAAGGGTATGGGTCATGATTAAGGGTCGTGACCAGTGCTATTTTAATGCCATGGTCACGGTTGCTGATGTGGAAAAAAGGTGGTCATGACAGTGTGTCAGGACTTTGGGCCGTGACCAGGGCCTTTATATTAAAACCTCCAACAGTTCTTTCATTTTCACCTAAAATCTCTCTCTCTTTCTCTCTCAGAATCCCTTGGACTCCGGCTACTCTCTCTCTGTCTTACACACAACACACACAAATATTTTCAGCTTCCTCTCCCTCTAGATTTCAAAAGTAAGATTTTTGATTATTTGTGTATTTATGTATTTATGTGTGTATATGTGTATTTATGCGTCTATGCATAATCTGTGCAGTGTGTGTGTATAGACACATATGTATATGTATATGTGTGTGTTTCTCTGCAGTGTATGTGTGTGTGCGCAATATGTGTGCAGTGTGTGTATATGTGTGTGCATGCGTGTGTTGGTTAATGGGTGTCTATTTTAACCCTAACAAGTTTTTAAACCCTAATTTTTATGTAAATGTTAATGTCTGTTTATTTTAATCCTAATTGAAATTGAAACCCTAATTTTCTTCTAGAGTTTAATGTGTATTTAATTTAATCCTAATTAAAATTGAAATCCTAATTTGTGAGTATATTTTAATGTGTTTTTATTTTAACCCTAGTTAAAATTGAAACACTAATCTTCATTTATATGCCTATGTGTATTTATTTTAACCCTAGTTAAAATTGAAACCCTAATGTTCATGTATATGTCCATGTGTATTTATTTTTAAACCTAGATAAAATTGAAACCCTAATATTCATTTATATGTTTATGTTTATTTATTTTAACCCTAATTAAATGGAAACCCTAATCTTCATGTATACGTTTAATGATAAATGACCCTCTTTAGTGAGATATTATGATTATTGGTGTGTGTTTTATCACATTGATAATAAAATGAGTACGGGATAATTATTATTTCTTGGTTTGTGTTGGATTTCTTGGATTGATAGTACACATATAATTTTAAACTCTCCCATACTAAACCCTAAAAAAATGTGTCCTAACCTTTACGATGGGTTGTTGTTTCGATTTCACCTAGGTGAGATCCAACATGCACGAGGTTAAGAGAAGGGTAGTGATGAATCACAACCTTAATTAAACTAATATACCCTTATACCTCATATTTTAGAATAAATAGCTATTAATTAATTAAAGCCCTTTTTGTAGGACTCATATTCACGCCCTCGTATATTTTTCTTAGAAAAATGAGGCATGGTGATAATCACTGGAAACAAGAGTTTGAGAGGTTACAATTGGACAACACATATACCTTTTTTATCAGTGCACGTCATTTAGAGGGTACTTTTATTTGTAGGTATGGTAATAAGAAGATCGAACAATTTAACTACCTTACAAATATTGGAATTGATCTCCAGCAAGAGTACCGGTTCGATCGTATTCTGTTTTCCCTATCGAAAAGCTAGGATGATGCTATAGAGAATATATTCCACACACATAATCTCGATGTGCCCCTAACCTTTCTTACATTATTAGAGAACACATAAAAAAATTCACCAGTTATGGATACAACTATGTACAGAGAGCATGGATATAGACTATGATTTCTCGCGCCATACGCACGTAAAATTGAGTCTTACTATAAGTTAGAATAGATGGGATTCCGAGTTCATGTCACGGATATACATCAATCATAGATACACTTCCTCCTAGTTTTCCAAGCGAAAAATCCACGAGATCAGACACATTGAATGTATTCTAAAGTCTTAATCTGAAAAGGTATATATATATATATATATATATATATATATATATATATATATATATATATAAAGGGCGTGCAGTGAAACCAAAAATTTGATAAATCGAACCAAACCGATGGCAATTGTTCGGTTTGGTTCGAATTTTTGAATTAATTATTCGGTTCTGGTTCCCAAAAAAATGATGTTTCGGTTTGGTTCTCGGTCCCCCCCCCCCCCCCAAAAAAAAACAATCCAATTCGAAAACCGATCAGAACCGGACAGACATATACTAACTTACTAAAAACCCCTATTCATAGACGTTTTCTATTGTGTCTTCCAAACACCCTCGTAGCCTTAACCACCTGTCCAAAACCTTCTATAACTCACCAGACCTCCATATGCCTTACCCACTTCAGGCAGACCTCTATCCGACCAACCTCCTTTTACCCAACCAACGATAACCCTTTCCCATACAAACTCGCTGTTAACTTGCTCAAAACTGTCGGTGACCTGATCCGTCCCATAAAAAGTGATTAGAACTGAGAAATTAAGGCATACTCGATTGGCCCATGGGATGATTCAGATATACTTGCCTAGAAATTAAGGCATGTTGTATATGTTTCACGTTCATGTTTGTCCGTAAGTAATCTACAAAGATCTTTTCTTTATACTCAACTTGAAAGCCTTATTTTTAGATAATATTTAAGGTGAATCTGTGAATTAGTTGTCTTTTGCATAGTAGGAAAGGTAAAATTTGATGGAATGTATTTTTCGGCTCACACTTATGAGACTTGTTAATTTTATTATTCTGTTGGTTTTATTATTCTGCATAATTTGATTAATTAGAAAGAGGTGATTAGAAATAGGTGCATAATTTTATTATTCACATTTAGTGGGAATTTTCATCATTTCATGTTTGAAGGTAATTTTTAATTCCAGGATATACATAATAAATTTTACATAATAAAAAGTGATTAGAACTGAGAACTGATATGAACCAACCCAAGAACCATTGGTTTGGTTCTAAGAAAAATCGGTTCCGGTTCCAAAATTCTAGAATCGAACCACCCCGATTTTGATTCTAGTTTAGGAGTGAAACTAAACCAACCCGAACCTTGTGCACCCGTAATATATATATATATATATATATATATATATATATATATATATATATAAACTTGATTAGTTAGCTATAATGTCATATTATAATTATTTAGTCGCTTATGGGTTTTCATTTTTGTAGATAATATCAGGAGGCAATGGACAAAATGTACTAGGTAACGAGGTAACACCCCAACGAGGTTCCTCATCTCGTGCACAACAATAAGAATTCTTATCACCAATCGCTGAGCGATTCATAACTCCACCTTTGGTTCATTCCCGTACCCCAAGTACGAGTAGGCAACAAACCCTGTTTCTCCAAGGCCCCCATCCAACGCTCCCAACACCTCCCGCTCAAATGAAAAAAAGCCCATTGGTTTCTCCATTCTCGGAAATAACCCCATGGGTGATAAAAATGACCTATTGAGATTTAAAGTCTAGTGTTTCTCGCTGGGAAAAATGAACGCGGGAGTCGGGGGAGTAAACAATTGAAACCTTGTTGATTAAGTTATCAAAAATGACAATTACAATCAACACAATTACAATCAACTCTACAAGCTGTTTACATTTCCCGACAAGTCAAAGCATAAAGTTCTTTCTCGAATTACTGAGCAATTGAGGACATACCGGAGAAACCTTCGGTAGAGACATTTCTCGAGGATACATCGAGTTTGATATTTTGATTTTAAAAGACAGAGTGCCTCCTAATGTTGAATGTCAGTGGTGCAGTGGAATGAAATTTTAGAGAACGGGTCGAAGGACTAGAATTTGGTCAAGAGGGATAAGAACAAACAAAACAGGGTAAAAAGCTGATGTCCATAGGCTAGACTCTAAGTCTTATGAAGATTTGAAGAAAGAATGGTCGAATCGGATAAATAATGGTCCAGATGCCGGTAAACAACCAAATGGAGTCAACTTATACGTTCATGATCGACGGGACAAAGATAATCAATTTCCACCACACTTATTAAAGACTCTTAAATGCCATTAACAGTTAGTCAACTTCGAGCCCTTTTAATGACTTGAAAAATGATGCCCTGACCTAGACCTTTGGAAATGACAAAAGGGGGAGGATGAGAGGTGTTGGATCACATATTCCAAAAAAAAACACATCGCATCGCTCATAGATGAACTTTTTTTGGTCAAGAATCATATCTCGACCCAAGAGTCACAACAATCCAAAATCGATGGGGATGTCCAGGAGATTAAAGATAACCTGGGACTCTTGATAAATAAAATTGGAAAACTTATGACTCTTTTTACTAAAGGGTATCGGCCCCCAATGCCTCCTTCAGATTTCCCTTACCCTCCTCCTCAAAGTTTCCCTTTTCCTCCCACTAGAAGTTTCCCATCCCAAATGTCGCCTCCTTTAATATTCCCCTTCCCAGTGCCTCCGCCTGCCACAAGTCTTGGATCATCGCTAAGAACTTACGGTGATTAGGGAACATATTCTAGAATAAGATGTGAGCAAGTTCAATCCTTGTGGAAATTGAGTGGTCGAGGGACCTGACGAGTTTGAGGATGAAATGCCTTTTGAAAAGCCTAAAGAGGTGAAAGTCACAAATCTACAATACGAGCAAGCAACTAATTATATCTTCGAATCATAAGATGAAATCAAAGAATGGAGAGATTTAGTATTTACTAAATTCTTCTTCTTTGATATATGAATTTTATATCTTATGATCTAAACTCTACAATTAACCGTAGGAAGTACGAGAATGAAATTACCCAAAATCATAGGAGGAATTGCATGACAACTGATTTTAGGGAGTGGGGTATCAAAAGAGGTAATTTTCACCTCTTATATATGCGATTATTTATTCATGTGTGGTAATAACATGCCCTAACACAAATTTGTTAACAATTGCATCTTCTAAAAAAAGGTGATGTCTCTTCAAGGCTTGCGCGCCTAGCAAAAGATCTTAGTTTTCATACGGAAGAGTTTAAGAAATTTTGTACCAATGGTTTTGATTTCGTTTTATATCCATATGAGGGAAAATTTTTGATGCAAACTAATGGAATTTTAATTTCTTCCTTGACTACCTGTATCGCTCGCAAAAGTAATAAAAATCCAAAAGCTACGGTGCTAACCTATTATGGGATAATCCAATAAATGCTAGAACTCGATTACTTAGATTTCCCAGAAATCGTATTCTATTGTGATTGGGTGAAGGTGGAGGATACTACGAATGATTGCAAAGTTGATCCTGATTCCAAACTTATTATGGCAAATTTATCAATGTTGAAAAGTAAAGATCGCCTAGTTGACGAGCCTTTTATTTGTGCCTTTCAGAACATAAAGAAGGTATTATACTCAAAGTGCATAAACGATGGCAATTAGTTTATTCTTGTGCGTGCATTAAAGTGTATGACTACTCTAGTAGACGCATTAAATGCTCTAAAAGAGTTCTAGTCAGTTCTTGATGACAACCCTAATTTGAAGGATCTTTTAGTTCATTTAGAGGAATATTGAGTATCAAAACATTACTTTATCCTTATCAATCTTATTTGTATCCTATTATAATTTTAACACTATATTAGCGCTTTACTTTGATGTATGAATCTTTAGTTTGATGTATGGATGTTTAGTTTAATTTACAAATGTTTAATATGATTGATGTATGTTTAGTTGTGACATTTAAAACTTTGATTATATAAGTCACGCGTGTTATGTAATAAAACTACAGTGACATATACAAATTTTACTCTATTCATTTGCAGAAGTAGTTTCTGGACACTTTTTGGCAATGATGGAAGTTAACTTACATGAATATTGATTTGAAGTCATTAAGTTAACTCTCGATAATATGTTATGTTGAATCGAATGTGGGAGAGCACTAACACCTTTCACGAGATGCTCAGTTTGAGATTAGAGTCTTCAAAATTATGATTGGAACAAATTGACCTAGCTCAGTTTCCACATGTTCTTGTACATATACATTTGAGTTTTATTGATATAATCTTCATAAAATGAAGGTAAATTAAATTCTCACGTGGGACAAAAATCAACATTAATCATATTCTCAAAATTTGGAAATTCTAAATTGGTTATGAGGTTGTTCAGTTCTGAAAATTATCCTTGGCCAAACTCAAGGACATCAGTGGATAGGAAATTACAATTTTTAGAAATTGCCTATCCACCGATGTCCTTGAGTTTGATCAAGGATAATTATTATAATATATTAACCTAATCACCAACTTAGAGTTTCCAAATTTTGAGAATATCAGTAATGTTGATTTTTTCCCCATATAGGACATTGATTTTATCTTCATTTTATGAAGATTGTATCAAAGAAACTAGTCAGGAAATGTACATGAACAAGAATACGCTGGGGGCTCCAGGATTAATTTTGTTTAATCACAAATTCAGAAGACTCTATTTATTAGCCTTGTTGGATCGCAGGAACCAAGTATTCTTAACTATAACTAACATTTTTATATAATTGACATGCATTATATTTTAAATATTTTAAATGATAGAAGGAGTACGGGATAATTATTGATTTGGTTTGGTTTGGTGATTGGATAATTATTGATTATTGGTTTGGTTGTTGGATAGTATGTTAGACGGAGTACGGGATAATTATTGATTTGGTTGTGGGTAAATTATAAGTTATCGTAGCACTTAGGCTTGAAAACACGCGGCGAGTGAGGGGGCAGTACCAACCAACCCCAAATGGCATCGCAAGTGGCACGAGCACCTCGTGCATGTCCAAACTAGCACGTAGCAACCGGCCGCGTAGTCGCAGGACTCCCAGCTTGAAAATAGGACACATATCTAAAAATAGGCACACTTAGGCTTGAAAACGTGTTACGAGTGGGGGGACACCACAAATTTCCCCAAACGGCAACACGAGTGGCACGAACACCTTGGGCATGTCCAACATAACACATAGCAACTGACCACGTAGCCGGGGGATTTTCGGTTTGAGAATATGACCCGAATTTGAAAATAGGCACACTTTCGATTAAAAACATGCCGCGAGGGGGGAGACCCCCCCCCCCCCCCGAACGGCACCATGAGTGGCATGAACACCTCCTGCGTGTCCAACGTAATACATAACAACCAGTTGCATAATCGCAGGATTCCTATTTTGAGAGTAGGACCCGAATTTGAAAATAGACACACTTAGGCTTGAAACATGGCGCTAGTGGGATAACACACCAACGCCCCCCAAATGGCACCGCATGTGGCATGGACACCTCTTGCATCTCCAGTATAACACATAACAATCGAGCACTTAGTTGCGGGACTCCCGATTTGATAAGAGTACCCAAATTTATAATAGGCACACTTAGGCTTGAAAAAGTGTCGTGAGTGGGGGGACACCACCACCCCCTCCCCCCTAAATGACACCACGAGTGGCATGAATATCTCGTGACTGTCCAACATAACACGTAATATCTGGCCACATAGTTCCAAAACTCCTAATTTGAGAATAGGAATCAAATTTGACAATAACCACGCTTAGACTTGAAAACGTATCGCGAGTGGAGGCATCCCCAAACCAACACAAAAGGCACTGCGAGTGACACGGATACCTCGTGCGTGTCCAACGTAACACATAGCAACTGGCTGTATAATTGCAGGACTTCAATTTTGAAGATAGGACCCGAATTTGAAACTAGGCACTCAAAGGTAAGAAAACGTGCAACGAGTGGTGGGAGACCCCCCTAACGGCACCGAGAGTGGCATGGTCCAACTAACATGTAGTAACCGACCGCTTAGTGGCGGGACTCCCGATTGGAGAATAGGACCCAAATTTAAAAATAGGCACACTTAGTCTTGAAAATGTATCGCGAATGGACTGACACCACAATCCCCCCAAACGACATTGTGAGTGGCACGAACACCTCGTGCGTGTCCAACGTAACATGTAACAACCATCCGCGTAGTCGCGGGACTCTCGATTTGAGAAAATGACCCAAATTTGAAAATAGGTACACTTAGGCTTGAAAATGTGTCGCTTGTGGGTGGGCCCCCCTAAAAAATAGCATCCGGAGTGGAACGAACACCTCGTGCATGTCTAACGTAACATAAGGAGTGGCACGAACACCCGACCGCATAGTCATGGGTCTCCTGGTTTAAGAATACGACCCGAATTTAAAAATGGACATACATGCTTAAAAATATGCCACGATTGGGGGGACAATACCCCCACCCCCAAATGGCATTGCTAGTAGTACGGACACATCGTGAATGTCCAACGTAACATGTAATAATGTAAACACAGTCGCATGACTCCAGATTTGAGAATAGAATCCGAATTTGAAAATAGGAACACTTAGGCTTGAAAACGCGCCGCTAGTGGGCTAACACTACAACCCTCCAAATCTCCCAACCCCCCAAACGGCACTACGAGTGGCACGAACACCTCATGCCCGTCTAACGTAGCATATAGCAACTGACCACGTAGTCGCGGGACTCCTGATTTGAGAATAAGACCTGAATTTGAAAATAGGCACAGATAGCCTTGAAAATGCATCGCAAGTCGACGAACACCACCACCCCCTCCAAACGGCACCATGAGTGGCACGACCACCTCGTGCGTGTCCAATGTAACATGTAGTAACCGGTCGCGTAGTTGTGGAGCTCCCGAATTTGAAAATAAACACACTTAGTCTTGAAAACGTGCTGCGAGTGGGGGAAAACACAACCACCCCCCAAAACGGCAACGCAAGTGGAGAGAATTCCCCGTGCATGTCCAACATAACATGCAACAACCAGTCGCGCAGTCGTGCGACTCCTGTTTGAAAATATGACTCGAATTTGAAAATAGGCACACTTAGGCTTGGAAATGTGCAGCGAGTGGATAAGACCACCAACCCCCCTAACCGGAATCACGAGTGGCGCAAACACCTTGTGCGTGTCATACATAACATGTAGTAACCATCCGTGTAGTCGTGGGAATCTCGGGTTGAGATTACAACCCGAATTTGAAAATTGGCATACTAAATCTTAAAAACGTGCCGCGAGTGGGAGGACACCATCAACCACCCGATCGTCACTGCGAGTGGCATAAACACCTCGTGCATGTCTAACGTAAGACTGTGACACCCCCTACTAAAATACCAGGTGGCCAGCTCGTGATCAAAATAAAGCGATGGTTTCATATGGCTCATTCTCAGCATTACTGCCGAAAACTTTCTAAAGTTACTAACCACCTAGTAATTTAATTAGATTGGTGCCAAATTTTATCTTTCATTAATTAACAACATGCATATATATATAATAATTAAACCATCAACACAAACTATTAACTAAATCCAACACAAATGAATAATATAAATAAAGATGACCAAATTAACTACCGATTCAACAATAAAATACAATAGTAAACTGAAGTTATAACCTGTATACACGAGGTTAAATAAATAACTGAATATTAAATCTGAGGGAGACATGCCCAAATTACTACTGAAGTAAAGATCCTAAACTAGGAATAAATGAACGAAGCATCTATAGAAAAGTTCTGAAACTTCCACATGAGATGCAACTGCGCATCCCTGGATATAATCCTCAAACTGGGCATCCCTTTGGTTGGACACCTAAAAGATTTTGAAAAAGATTTTGACACGGGTCAGTGTCCAGGCAAAACATTTTGAAAATATTTAGAAAGCACTTAAATTGCAATAATTAAATATGCATACACACTCTTCATATTTAAGCTAGTGTCGTACTCCCTTGAGGTATAACTCACCCCTCATCTAATGTGCACACCTAACGTTTGCCTGCTAACCTTCTTAATAAACTACCCTGCCAAACTAGCCATATCACACCTCTTTGTACCACACTACTCTAACTCAAGTACTCTTACTTTGATTGTTAAATTATCTACTCACTAACTTATTAATCGGTTCAACTATATTAAATCATATAACGTTCACACTAGTTATGTAATAAATACCCTTTTCAATTGATATAACTTTCATAGTAGTTATATAAGAAATACATTCGCACTTATATATTAATCCCGTATATAATTATCTACACATTTTATATATGCACTAGTATACTATAACATTCACACACATGTCAAGGATATGTAACAATCCTCCCAAGTAAGGAGTCACCCGATGCTTTCTCTAAAATGCTATAACCCCAGATATACCCAGTCCACCCGGATACCCTGAGATGGTTAGCTCACCGAATCAGAAAAATAAAATAAGCATGGCGGAGGCGGTCATTGTTCCCCGGTTGTGAGACTGAATCATACCCAAAGCGTCTCACCCCAAAAAGAATCACAATATAAAATAATGGATGCTATGACTTGTAATTTATACTCGCCCTGTATTCACTAGCTAGGAGATTCACCCACATCGTGCAACCTCCTGTGATATCACTAGAGGGTTACGTATTACTATAAATATTATTCACACCAATATTTATAAAGGACACACACACACACACACACACACACACACACACACACACACACACACACACACACACACACACACATATATATATATATATATATATATATATATATATATATACACTATCACACTACCGCATACATAAATAAAAGTCCAGATAACCTGTGCTCGACTCCCGTAGCACTAGCTCAAAATATCCAAGTCTATATCCCGACTTATAATTTAATTAATCATACATTAATTAATTTATCGTATGAGTTGTTTCACCCAACTACAATACCATGACTCACTCATTCGGTAAGTATCTTCATCTCTTAGAATTTGTTACACAAAATTCCACTATTTAGTTTAACACCTCTCATTAAATTTAATATTCAATAATTTATTATATAATTCTATAATAAATTAGACCGGTTACCCCGTGCCTAACTCCCATTGAACTCAACCTAAAAATACTTCGAGTCAAACCTTCAACCCTTAATTAATTAAATCTCCACTCAATAAATTTTACCCAAGTGGTGCCACTCAACCAAAATACTCGGACTCCCTTACTTAGTCCTTAATTTAACCTTTAAGAATTTATCTCACAAAGCCCCATTAATAAGTTCGATACCCTTATTAATTTTAAATGTTCCTTAACATTCATCTCCCAATATCCTAGGAATTAACCTCGATTTAATATTTCTCCAATTAAATCCTTTTAAAAGTCCTCAAAGGAAATAAGGTAGAAAGGATGAAACTGTCAAAAATTTCACACTGTCGTTCAAATCACTTAAAATGTCGTTTGAAGTAACGTTCAACCAACTTATTCTTCCTCACGACATTGGATGTCTACCATTAACGAACCTCAACCTTCTTATTTTCTTAACAGTATGCAATCAAAGTATTTATAATGTTTATTAGTCATCCAAAACAGGTTATAGTCATCCCTTTTACATTCATACATAACTTATTTACCTTAACATCCATCATTCAACGATTTTGGTTCATATACGGTTTGTTAATTCCTGTTCCTAGATTTAACAACATATTACACAAATCAATGATCCTAACCTCTGTATCTCGAATCTAAACTTGATTTAAACAGTGATTGACACACACACATCACAAATTTCTTATTTAATCGACCCAATCTACTCAAATTATCAAAACCCAATTCATATAATAGGCTATCCCCCAAAACGAATTTCTTTAACACACCCATAATGATATGAATCGAAATAAAACAATTAAATTGGCATCAAGTTTAAATACTTGCCTGTTGGAATTCGTAGGGTACGATTTCCTTTATTGTAGGCGAATATTTGATGAGGAACACACCTCTCTTCTTGATTTGGCTGCCAAAATCTCTCCCAATTTCTCCTCTTTTCTCCTCTGCAAAGCTAGGGATTTTAATTTGCGTTGTGTTTGCCACAAACTCCCTAATATAGGTTTTATATTTCTAACCCCAAAATTAAGCCTATAGATGAAGCCCAAATGAACCGAACACCCCCGTGTGAACCCGGTTATGCCTAAAAATGTCTCGAGACTCAATTACTACCCCAGGTACTCTTTTATGACTATATCAACCTATTCGGAATCAACCATGCACTCAGAATCACAATATGAGTCACTTAAATAAAATCTTCAATCTCGCCCTCAAATTACGACACATGTAATTTTAAAGAATAACCAGAATTAATAAATTCTTAATTCACCAAATTTAGTTAAATCCTCTAGATAATTTAAATCCTAAATCATCAAATTAATTAAATTCTAAATCCTAAAAAATACGGGGTGTTACAAAGACGTAGCAACCGATCGCCTAGTCGCGAAACTCACGATTTGAGAGTAGGACCCGATTTTGAAAATAGGCACACTTAGGCTTGAAAACTAGCCACAAGTAGAGGGACATCACCCCACCCTACTAACTGGCACTGCGAGTGGCACAAAAATCTCGTGCATGTCTAACGTAACTCATAGTTACCAGCCGTGTAGTCGTAGATATATCAGTTTCAGAGGAGGACCCGAATTTGAAAATAGGAACATTTAGGCTTGAAAACGTGCCGCGAGTGGGAGGATACTACCCCCCTAAATGGCACCGTGAGTGGTATTAACAACTCATGCATGTCCAATGTAACATGTGGCAACCGTTCATGTAGTTGCGTGACTCCCGCTTTGGGAGTAGGACCAAAATTTGAAAATTGGGACACTTTAGGCATGAAAACATGTCACGAGTAGGTTGACACCACCCCCCCCCCCCAAAAGGGCACTGCGAGTGGTATGAACACCTCGTGCATGTTTAACGTAACATGTAACAACAAGACGCATAGCCGTGGGACTCCTTATTTTAGAATATAACCTGAATTAAGAAATATGCACACTTTGAGTGGGGGGGACATTGCCCCCCCCCCGCGGAAAAAAGGCATCGTGAGTGGTATGAACGCCTCAAGGTTGTTCAACGTAACACATAGCAACTCGTCGCATAGTCATGGGAATCCCTGTTTAAGAATAGGACCGACGCACTTAGGACTTTATAACGTGCCGCTAGTGGGGGGACACCACCAACCAATGCCAAAACGACATGCGAGTGTCATGAACATCTCGTACGTGTCCAACGTAGCATGTAGCAACCGTTCGCGTAGTCGTGGGGATCTCAGTTTGAGAGTAGGACCCAAATTTGAAAATAGGTACACTTAGCGTTGAGAAACGTGTCACGAGTGGGTGGACACTACCAATGCCCCCCAAATAGCACTGCGAGTGGAACAAATACCTCTTATTGGTCCAATATAACATGTAGCAACTATCCTCATAGTTCGCAGGACTCCCAGTTTGAGAATAGGACCCGAATTTAAAAATAGGCACACGTAAGATTGAAAATGTACCGCGAGTTACCGCGAGTGGCATAAACATCTCGTGCGTGTCAAACGTAATATGTAGCATCCGATCGCATTGTCACGGGACTCCCAGTTTGATAATAGGTCCCGAATTTAAAAATTGGCACACTTAGGCTTGACAATGTACCGCGAAAAGGGGGACATCTTCAACCCCACCCAAATGGCACTGCGAGTTGAATGAACACTCGTGCGTGTCCAACATAACACTTAACAACTGTCCTCATAATCACGGGACTCTCAATTTGAGAATAGGGCTCGAATTTGAAAATTGACACACCTAGGTGTGAAAACTACCTCAAGTGGGGGACACCCCCGAAAAAACAGCACCGCGAGTGGCACTAACAAATCGTACGTGTCCAACAGAACATGTAATAACTAACCACGTAGTAACGGAGCTCCCGGTTTGAGAGTATAACCCGAATTTAAAAATAGGCACACTTAGGCATGAAAATGTGCCAAGAGTGGGGAGACACCCCAACCCCTAAACGACACCGTGAGTGGCACGAACACCTCGTATGTGTCCAATGTAACATGTAGTAACCGATCATGTAGTCGCAGAATACCTTCTTAAGAGTAGGACCCCAATTTTAAAATAGGCACGCTTAGCTTTGAAAACATGTCGCGAGTGGGGGACACTACCAACCCCCCAAACGGTACCGTGAGTGACACAAACTCCTAGTGCGTATCCAACGTAACACGTAGTTACTGGTTACATGTAGTTACCAGTCGTGCAGTCATCGAAATTACGGTTTGAGAGTAGGACCTGAATTTGGAAATAGGCACACTTAGGCTTGAAAACGGGTCGCGAGTGGGCGAACACCACCAACACCCCAAACCACATAGTGAGGGGAACTAACACCTCGTGCGTGTCCAATGTAACACGTAGCAATAGACCACGTAGTCGCGGGACCGATTTGAGAGTAGGACCCGAATTTGAAAATAGACACACTTAGGCATGAAAACGTGCCTTGAGTATAGGGACACCACCAACCTCCACTCCCCCACCCCCCAAAGAGCACCTCCAGTGGTAAGAACACTTCCTACATGTCCAACGTAATATGTAGCAACTCGCCACGTAGTCGCGGGACTCCCGGTCCTTAAATATGACCCGAATTTGAAAAAAAGGACACTTAGGTTTGAAAACATGCCGCAGGTGGGCGGACACCACCAAACTCCCCTCAAACGGCATCGTGAGAGGTGCGAACACTTTTTGCATGTCCAAAATAACACGTAGAAATCAGTCGCGTAGTTGCGGGACTCCCGATTTGAGAATATGACCCGAATTTAAAAATAAACACACTTGGGCTTGAAAATGGGCTACGAGTGGGGGGACTCCTCCCCCCCAAAAAAATGGTACCACAAGTGGCACGAACACCTTGTGTGTGTCCAATGGAACACGTAGTAACTAATCGCATTGTCGCGAGAATCCTGATTTGAGAGTAGGACCCGAATTTCAAAATAGGCACACTTAGGCTTGAAAACATACTGCGAGTGAGTGAACACCACAACACCCCCCTACAACGACACCGCGAGTGGCATGAACACCTCGTACGTTTTCAACATAACACGTATGGGACTCCCGATTTGAGAATAGGACCCAAATTTGAAAATTGGCACACTTATGCTTGAAAATGTGCCGCGAGTGGGGGACGCCCCCTCCCCCAACAGGCACCACGAGTGGCACGAACGCCTCATACGCGTCCAACAAAATATTTAGTAACCAGACGCGTAGTCGCCAATATCCCGGGTTGAGAGTAGGGCCCGAATTTAAAATAGGCACACTTAGGCTTGAAAATGTACCGTGAGTGGGAGGACACCACCTACCCCTCCAAACCACACCGTGAGTGGCATGAACATCTCATGCGTGTCCAACGTAACACGTAGTAGCAGGCCACGTAGTCGCGGGACTCCCAATTTAAGTAACCTGAATTTGAAAATAGGCATACTTAGGCGTGAAAACATGCCGCGAGTAGAGGGACACCATCAACCATCCCCCCTCCTAAATGGCACCGCGAATGGTACAAACACCTCGTGCATGTCCAACGTAACACATAGCAACCAACCGCGTAGTCGTGGGACTCCCGGTACTAGAATAGGACCCTAATTTGAAAATAGGGACACTTAGACTTGAAAATGTGCCGGACCTGGGCGGACACCCCCAACCCTCCCCCCAATGGCATCGCGAGTGGCACAAACACATCGTGCTTGTCCAGCGTAACATGTAAAAACTCGACGCGTAGTCACGGGACTACCTGTGTGAGTATAGGAACCGAATTTGAAAATAGGCACAATTAGAATTTAAAAGATTCTACGAGTGGGAGGACACCACCCCCTACAAACGGCACCGCGAGTGGCATGAACACCCTATGCATGTCCAACATAACCCTCAACAACCAGTCGCGTAGTCGCGCGACTCCTGATTTGAGAATATGACTCGAATTTGAAAATAGGCACACTTAGGCTTGAAAACGTATCGCGAGTGGAGGACACCACCAATCCCTCTCCTAAACAACACCGCGAGTGGTATGAACACCTCGTGCTTGTCCAACGTAACACCTGGTCGCGTAGTCGCAGGAATCAGGTTTTGAGAGTACGAACCGAATTTGAAAATAGGCACACTTGAAAAGGTGCCGCGAGTGGAAGGACACCACCAACCACCCCAAAAGGCACTGTGGGTGAGACTAACACCTTGCGCATGTCCAATGTAACACATGCAACCGACCACGAAGTCTCAAGACTCACAGTTTGAGAGTAGGACCCGAATTTTAAAACAAGCATACTTAGACTTGAAAATGTACTGTGAGAGGGGGAACACCCCCCCAGCGGGCACCAGGAGTGGCACGAACTCCTCATGCGTATCCAACGTAACACGTAGTAACCATCCGCGTAGTCGTGAGAATCCTGATTTGAGAGTAGACAGTAGGACCCCAATTTGTAAATAGGCACACTTAGGCTTGAAAACGTGCCATGAGTGGATGGACACCACTCCCAAACGGCACCGTGAGTGGAACGAACACCTTGTGCATGTCAATGTAACATGTTGAAACCGTCCGTGTAGTCGCAGGAATCCTGATTTAAGAGTAGGTTTTGAATTTGAAAATAGGCACACTTAGGCATGAAAATGTGCTGCGAGTAGGGGACATCGTCCTCCCCCAAATGGCACTATAAGTGGTACGAACACCTCATGCGTGTCCAGGTAACTTGTAAAAACCGTCCGCGTAGTTGCCGGACTCTCGATTTTAAAATAGGACCCGAATTTGAAAATATGCACACTTAGGCTTGAAAATGTATCGCGGGTGGGGGTACACCACCAATCCCCCCAAACGGCACGGAGAGTGTCATGACCACCTATGGAATATCCAACATAACATGTAGTTATCGATCTCCTAGAAGTGGAACTCTCTATTTGAGAATAAGACCCGAATTTAGAAGTAGGCACACCTAGGATTGAAAACGTGCCGCCAGTGGGGGGAAACCATCAACCACCCCTAAACGTCACCGCAAGTGACACGAACACCTTGTGGACGTCCAATGTAACACGTAGAAACTAGTTGCGTAGTCGCGGGACTTTCGATTTGAGAGTAGGACCCGAATTTGAAAATAAGCAGACTTAGGCTTGAAAAAGTTCCTCGAGTGGGTGGACACCACCAATGCCCCTCAAATGGCACTGCTAGTGGCACGAACACCTCTTTCATATCAAATATAACATATAGAAATCGATCGCATAGTCGCGGGACTCCTAATTTGAGAATAGAAACCGAATTTAAATATAGGCACACTTAGGCTTGAAAACGTGCAGCGAGTATGGGGACACCAACAATCTCCCCCCCCCCCCCCCCAAAAAAAAAACAAAAACAAAAACAAAAACAAAACGGGCACCGCGAGGGGAATGAAAACCTCGCACCTGTCCAACATAACACGAAGCATCAAACTTCTTAGTCAAGGGACTCTCGGTTTGAGAATAGGACCCGAATTCGAAAATAGGAACACTTAGGCTTGAAAATATGTCGTGAGTGGGGTGAAAACACCAACCCCACCCAAACGGCAACACGAGTGGCACGAACACTCATGCATGTCCAACATAACATGTAGTAACGGACCGCATAATCGCGGGACTCTCGATTTGAATATAAGACCCAAATTTAAAATAGGCACACTTAGGATTAAAAAAGGTCCGCGAGTGGGGGGATGCCATTATCCCCACCCAAAGGGCACCACGAGTGGTACGAATACCTCGTATGTTTCCATCGTAACGTATGGAAATCAGTAGCATAGTCGCGGGATTTTCGGTCTGAGAATATGAGCCGAATTTAAAAATAGGCACACTTAGGCTTAAAAATGTGCCGTGAGTGGGGGGACACCACCCCTTCCCCTCAAAATGGCACCGCGGGTGATACAAACACCTCCTGCGTGTCCAATGTAATACGTACCAACCGACTGTGTAGTCGCAGGACTCCCTCTTTGACAATAGGACCTGAATTTGAAAATATGCAAATTTAGGCTTGAAAACATGTCGTGGGTGGGCAGACACCACCAACCCCCACCCCCCCTAAAAAAATGGTACCACGAGTGAGACAAAAACACCTTGTGCGTGTCAAACATCACACGTAGTAATCGGTCGCGTAGTTGCGGGACTTTCAGTTTGAGATAGGATCCGAATATGAAAATAGGCACACTTAGGCTCAAAAATGTGCAGCGAGTGGGGAGACACCACTAACCCTCCTCCTAAACGGCACCGCGAGTGGAACGAACACCTCGTGCGTGTCCACTATAATATGTAGCAACCGACCGCATAATCGTGGGACTCTCAGTTTGAGAATAGGACTCGAATTTAAAAATAGGCACACTTTGGCTTGATAACGTGCAGCAAGTGGGTGGACACCACCAACCACCCCAAACGGCACCGCGAGTGGCATAAATACCTTATGTGTGCCAAACATAACATGTAGCAATCATTCTCCAAGTCGCGGTACTCTCGGTTTGAAAATAGGATGCGAATTTGAAAATAGGCACACTCAGATTTGAAAATGTGACGTGAGTGGTGGGACACCCCTCTAACGGTACCATGAGTGGCACGAACACCTCATATGTATCCAACGTAACACGTAGCAATCGACTGAATAGTCGCGGGATTCTCGCCTTGAGAATAGGACCCGAATTTAAAAATAGGCATACTTAGACTTGAAAACGTGTCGCGAGTGGGCGAACACAAAACGCGAAAAAATACCTTGTGCATTTCCAATGTAACACGTAGCAACCGACCGCATAGTCGTGGGACTCCCGGTTTGAAAATAGGACCCAAATTTGAAAATAGACACACTTAAGCTCAAAAACGTGCAGGGAGTCCCCCCAAATGGCACCGGGAGTGGCAATAACACCTCGTACATGTCCAACGTAATACGTAGCTACCGGCTGGGTAATCGTGGGACTCCCAATTAAAGAATAGGATGTGAATTTGAAAATAATCACACTTAATCTTGGAAACATGTCAGGAGTGGGAGGAACCCACAAACCCCCTAAACGACACCGTGAGTGGTACGAACGCCTTATGTGTGTCCAACGTAACATGTCACAACCGATCGCATAGTCGCGGGACTCACGGTTTGAGAATAGGATCGAAATTTGAAAAAAGGGACACTTAGGTTTGAAAATGTGTAGCGAGTGGGGGAGACCTCCACCCCAAATGGCACCGCAGGTGGAACAAACACCTTATGCGTGTCCAACGTAACACATAGCAACCAGATGCGTAGTCGGAGGACTCCCGATTTGAGAATAGGACCCAAATTTGAAAATAAGCACACCTAGGCTTGAAAACGTGTCGCGGGTGGAAGGACACCCCCCCAATGGTACCGCGAGTGGAACGAACACCTCATGTGTGTCCAATGTAACACGTGGCAACCGACTGAATAGTCGCGGGACTCTCGACTTGTGAATATGATTCGAATTTGAAAATTGGCAACTTTAAGCTTGAAAACGTGGGATGAGTGGGGGGGACACCCCCTCAAAAACGACACCGCGAGTGGAACGAACACCTCGTTCATGTCCAACATAACACATAGTAACTGATCGCGTAGTCACGGGACTCCCGATTTAAGAATAGGACTTTAATTTTAAAATAGGCACATTAGGTCTTGAAAACGTGTTGCGAGTGGGAAGACACCACCAATCGCCTCCCAAAAGGCATCGCGAGTGGCACAAACACCTCTTGTGTGTCCAATTTAACACGTTGCAATCCTCCGCCTAGACGTTGGACTCCCGATTTGAGTATTGGACTTGAATTTGAAAATATGCACACTTAGGGTTGAAAACATATTGTGAGTGGCACGAACATCTAATGCGTGTCCAACGTAACACGTAGCAACCGACCGTATAGCCGCGGGACTCTCGGTTCGAGAATAGACCCAAATTTAATAATAAGCACACTTAGGTTTGAAAACGTGCTGCGAGTCCCACCTTAACGGCACCGCAAGTGGCACGACACCTTGTGCGTGTCCAAAGAACACGTAGAAATAGGTTGTATAGTCGTGTTTAAGATAAGGAATCGAAATAACCCATTTGTTTTGTCAGTTAAATATGGTCACGACTTTGGTCCATGACCATGTTTATTATTTTTTTAGTGATATATATTTATCACGATTTTGGGTCGTGACCTAGTTAAAAAAGGTGTAGAGACTGGTCATGACTATTGTCCATGATCAAGTTGAAAAAAATGGTCGGTCATAGCTTTAGGCCATGACCATGTTTGGATTGGTGTAAAGTGAAATCATGGCTATGGGCCATAGCGAAGGTATAATGTTGATCACAGGTAGGTCACGTCCCAAATTCGCGACCATGAACCCTCACACCATGGTCCGTGACAATGACTTTTGATCAGGGACTTAGTCCTTGACACCTATTTTTGGTCACGCTTATTTTGGTCATGACCAAGATCCATGACCCATGGGTTGGGTCACGATCCAAATTCGCGACCGTTCGACTAATTTGGGGTAATGAAGAAAATATATTTTTAAACAGTGATATATTCTTAGATTCTATAACTGTATTTTCATGAATTTCACGAATGTCAGACTTATGCACAAGAAATTGATATGCAGTACTGTTATATGTATAAATAATGAATATACAATCAATAGTCTTGGGACCAATTTTCACCTTTCTTGGTTCAGGAACTAGTACTTTCGCAAGACACCCCGACACTTTTAAGTATTTGTAGGAAGTCTTGCGCCCTTTCCACAATTCATAGGGTATCTTATTCATTTTCTTACAAATCGACTTATTGAGAATGTAGTTAGCCGAAAGAAATGCTTCCTCCCATATGTTTTCGGGTAAACCTGAGCATATTAACATTGCATTCATCATATCTTTTAAAGTTCTATTTTTTCATTCGGCAATCCCATTGGATTGAGGAGAGTAAGAAGCGGTAGTTTGGTGAATAATGTCATTCTCTAAGCACATTTCCTTAAAAGGATACTCGTATTCACCACCTCTATCGTTTCTTAATTCTTTAATTTTTTTTATTAACTTGATTCTTAACTTCTATCTTATATTGCTTAAAAGCTTTAATTACTTCATCTTTTCTTCTTAATAAGTAGACATAAAAATATCTAGTGCAATTATCCACAAAGGTAATAAAGTACTTTGTCCCATCTCTAGTTTGAACAAATTTTAAATCAAATATTTCAGTGTGAACTAATTCTAATGGTTCACTGTTTCTATCTATAGAATGAAAAGGTGACTTGTTAATTTAGCTTCTGCATACGTTTCACAATTATGATTTGAGTTAATGTTAAATTTTGAAATTAATCCTATATGAATTAATCTACTCAAAGTATAATAATTAACATGTTTTAATCTACCATGCCACATATCGAAAGACTCGAGCATATAAGTAGAAGATATCATATTATTATGATATTACCTTCAGGTATAATAGTCATGACGTTCATTTTGAATATCCCATCAGACATATATACTTTCCCTACATACATTCCATCCTTACTTAACACAAATTTATCTCCAATAAAAACAAGCTTGAACCCTTTCTTTCTTAGCACGGAACATGAGACAAGATTCTTCTTAATGTCGAGAACATGCAATACATCATTGAGCACGATATGCTTCCCTGAAGTCATTTTCAACACGAATTTTCCTTGATCTTCAACCTTCGAGGCAGAGGAGTTTTCTGTGAATAATTATTCCCCATTTTCAATTGGTTGGTAGGTTGTGAACATACTTTTGTCGAAACATACATGGCGTGTAGCACCGGTATCAACCTACCACTCTTTGTTGATTTCTTCTTGAAGTTCTCTAGATTTTTTGGCTTTCGACAATCCTTGGCCCTATGACCTTATTTATTGCAATTAAAATATTTTTCTTTGAATTTATTAACACTACCTTGTTGACTTGTGCCTTCACTTTTGTGCTTCCTCTTTTTGTTGAATTTGTGCCCATCCTTGACAATATTTGGTTTTGTCAACATACCATGGTTATCGTTTTTCTTTTCAGATTTATGTCTATCTTCTTCTATCCTTATTCGAATAATTAAATCTTCAAGTCCCATTTCTTTTCATTTATGCTTCAAGTAATTTTTAAATCTTTCCAAGAAGGGGATAATTTTTCAATTACCGTAGAAACTGAAATGTTTCACTTATGACCATATTTTCAGCAATTATTTCAAGAGAAATTAATTGAAGCTCTTGGACTTGGCTTATGACAATCTTTAAATCCACCATTTTATACTCGAGAAATCTACCGTTCACCAATATTTTCATGCCGACATCTTCAGTTTTATTTTTTATATAAAGACTACCATAACAATTTAGTGATTTTGATTGAACTATAATCATTATAAAGTGTATTCTCCAATCCATTAAGGATATAGTTTTTACAAATAAAATCTGAATGCTTCGATGTTTCTACGACTAGCAAAATTGATTAATGGTAATTAAATAGAATAACATCTTTTGTTGCCAACGCTTGAAATCAGCACCATTAAACTTTTCGAATTTTTCTCCATGGGTTAAATGAGTAGGAATGGTAGTAGGAACGCTAATCGAAAAATCAATTTGAGGAACGAATATCACACTTTCATAGGATTTAGTAGCCATTATTTTGTTATAAAATAACACAGAACCAACTCATGAAATGTAGAGAATATGTAAATTACAGAAATAAAATTATACTAGCAAATAGATAAGGCAAACACGATTCTGCATATACTAAAACAGATAGAAGTTACCAAAGTAAATTACAGTTTCAAAAATTCCAGATTCGAAAAATTATTTATTTATTAATAAACAACACGTAAACAAAAAAATATTATGTCTTAAGATTGTTGAATTTCGGGTTACAAAAAATTAAATTCACCGAATAGATAACATTAATTAAAATTAACTAAGTAATCAGCATTACAATAAGTAGAAAGAACATATCATCCATGATTGAAACAATCACTTGAAGAAATCTAACCATAGTCAAAAGTTTAAACATCTCCCCTTAAGAAAGAATACCCCCCCCCCCCCCCCCGCTGCGTTGCTGACGATAAATTCAACGGGCGTCTGCCTCCCAGGTTGAAATGGTCACCGTATACTGCAAGAAGCACTTCAGTGCGACAGTCCCACATACCAATAATGGTGAATTTTACACAAATAGAACGAAGGGAGAAAAAGACCAGGGAATTCGAGTAGAATTTTCTCGTGTTTAAAATGAACTGCAATGGGTCCATTATATAGTTAGTGAAGGGGTGCAAGTCTGTGGCTTTTCCAAGTAAAGGATGTGGCTGTTTGAAGAGTCACATCTCTTCGTTTGATGAGAAACGTTTAAAAAAATTAAAACGACGTTGTTTTTTATTAACGAGTAAATAATTAATTAATTTGTAGTTAATTAATTCGTTTTGGAAAAATAATTTTTTTCTCAAGACGACCCAAGCACGACAAGGCACGACGCGGGTCGGACAACGACGACGCGTGTGAGCCTAATTCCCAACCCCAATACATGCATAGTGTATGCCATCTCCCTTTCAAAAAGTTAGGATACCCCAAGGCATCCAAGCCATAGTTCCATAAGTTGGGTATATCAACCCCAAGTTATTCCACCAATTTTTCAATATGGAACAAACCCACTTAACTTAATTACACTAACTAACTTAAATTTAAATGGTCATTTTAAATTCAAATTTCTCATTCATTACTTCACTATTTTGAATATATGAGTATACCAAATTAATCTTCTTTCAATAAGAAACGCATTGGTAGTAAGACACGTCACTTTTGACATATGTGACCAACATAAAATTGACTCCAAAGTTTGGCTAAATGAGCTGAACATTATATTAAATATCTAGGAATTCTCATATAAAACAATTCATATATTCGTTGTCTGACCCCTTAATAATAATCTCTTTTTGGAGATGGTCAACAAGAGCCTCCAAGTGAGCAAATCGTGACTACAAATTCAAAAAAGTCCACGCTTGATGTACAGATAGTGGGAACCCCAGAAGGGGGCCACACTATCACACCCCAAGCCTCATGTTTTATGCTAAAGAAATTCTCATATATATATATATATATATATATATATATATATATAAAGATAGCGGCTCTCACACATACCAAGTATACATACTTGCTGGCGCAAACTAATTTTTATCAAAATATTAAAAAAATTATTTTTGGTGTCGTATATTTAAATATTTCAAGGGATCCATGTAAAAAGATCAGCTCAAATAACTTTTTTTTTCTATTTTAAAAAAATCGATCAAACTTTTACAGCTTTTAAAAGCTACGAAAGTTTGACCAATTTTTTTGTAATATAAAAAAAAAATATTTTCAGTTGATTTTTTTATATGGTCCCTTGAAAAGTGTAAATACCACATAAAAAACTCAATTCAAAAATAATTTTTTACTATTTAAAAAAAATCGATATGTATACTTGGTATGTACTTGAGACTGTTTATATGTGTATGTGTGTGTGTGTGTATTACTTGTAGTCTGACCCTTAATAAAAATTTCTTATTGAAGGTGGTCGGCACGAGCCTCCCAAGCTAAGTAACAAGTACGTAGAGCGATGCAAGTTCGCATGTGGGTGCAAATGCATAAATGCATCGATTTTCAAAAAAATATAAATATGGGTGCGGCATTAGCGTGTCTATTAATTTATTAATTTTAAATGATATATACATATATTTTTCAAGAGTTATAGTTTGAAGAAAGTATCTGATAGCAATATTTTATCCAATAACAAGGATCAAGTCAAAATATTATGGTAGTCATGTCAAAACAATAATACCATGGCGAGACATAAATGACCATGCATGTATGGGTATGGTTCATGTTTGCCAAGATTTTTGGTTTACATATATGTTTACATAGAATTGGCTTGCACGTGGATGTGCCATCCGTGTGAATAGTGATATGTGTATGTGATAGTGTTGAAGTGATAAAACAAACACTTTGTCTCCTCTATCATGATCAATTAGTTAATGGAGCACTAAATTCTTTTCGGAGGAGCTTGTCTCTCATACTCAGAATTGGTTTTCAATGTGGTTGGACATTTCAACCAATTTTTTGAAGGATAATAGAACGCGAATTTCAGTCGATTTCGTCGGCAATTTGTGAGATCTCGATTTAAAAGCGGGAGAGAGAGCGGGAGCTAAATCTCACGAATTGTGTAACTATGCTCCCAAGTGAGAAAATTGTGACTACAAATTCAAAAAAATCCATGCTTTCTTTACTGATAATGGAAACCCCAGAGAGGGCCACAGTATTGCAAGCCTCGGCCTCAGGTTTGACAAATTTTCCTTCTAGGCCAATAAAATTTTCACACACACACACACACACATATATATATATATATATATATATATATATTAGTTTTTACTGAAGGTGGTTGGCAAGAGACTCGAAGTAAGAAAATTGTGAAAGCAAATTAAAAAAAGTTCAAGCACGCTGAACCAATAGTGGGAACCTCGAAGAGTGCCACGGAATTACACCCGCCAACCTTAGGTTTAAAAAAGGGACATATACCAAATAGTTCCTCGCAGGGACGGAGCCAAGTTAACGATGGGGGGGGGGGGGGCAAGTGTCCCCGCCAGAACAGGGTAAAAAAAGAAAAAAAAAATTTTTTTGGATAAATTTGTGAAACTTAAAAAATTTAGGGGTAGAAAGTAAAAAAAAAAAAAAAAAAAAAAACCTACAACCTAATTCACCTTAGCAGCCGCACAGCACACAGCCCATACACAGCCCATATCAGATCTTTGGCAAACACAACACAAATCTCTCCCATCCCCAAGTGACTCCAAAGTAAATTCCATTTTCTTCAAGTAAGTTGGTTTTAACCCATGTAAAACTTGCTTTTGCTTTATTTGTAGACTTTGTAACATTTGTGACTTGAATTTTATATCATGTAAAGCTCCAAAGCAGTTCCATTTGGGACTTTGTAGACTTTTGTGATATTTGTGACTTTGTAGACTTTATAGACTTTGTGGCTTCCCCTTTATGCTGTCAAACCCATGTAGTGTTTGTAGAATTTGCTTGTGTAGATTTTGTGAATTAATTTTTAATTTTTAATTTTTGTGAATTAATTTTTAATGTTGAATTAATTTTTGTGAATTCACATTTGGTTATTTTGTGCTGTCAAACTTTATTTTTTGAATTAATTTTTAATGTTGAATTAATTTTTACTTTGTGTTTACTTTGTGAATATTGATTTGATTTTTAATTATACTTGTTTTCAGATATGGAAAAATATTTTAAAAGGATTCCTGAAAAAGATTCCGTTGTAGTGACGCCTCCACCCACCGAAAATATTGATGTTAAAGTGGAATGTACATCCAAAAAGATGAGACGAGAGTTCATTACGTGTGACCTATCGAATCTTCCATCAGATCCTTCTTTAAGACCTCAGATTTCGGATTATGATCCAAATAATCATGACAACATTAGACGAGCCTATTTACAAATGGGTCCTTGTCAACCCTCTATGCAAACATTTCCTCAAACGATGTTTGGAAACAAGGCTCGTCGTTTCAATCCAAAGTGGTATACCCAATATGGGAGTTGGTTAGAGTACAGCGTAAAAAACGATGCTGCATTTTGCTTGCTTTGCTATTTATTTCGACCACAATCTGTGGACAGAAATAAAAGTGATGTCTTTGTATGCGGTGGATTTACGAATTGGAAAAAGAGTGAAAGACTCCAAGAACATGTTGGACCCCATACTAGTTCTCATAATGTTGCTTATTTGAAGAGTCAAGATTTATTGAAGCAGAATCAACATATTCAGACCCTAATTGACAACAAATCGAAGGAGAATCGAATTGAGTATCGTATCCGGTTAAATGCAACCATTGATGTCATTCGATTTCTTCTACGACAAGGGCTATCTTTTCGTGCCAATGATGAATCAGAAGGGTCGTTGAATAAAGGTAATTTTATTGAACTTTTACAATGGCTTGCGGATAGAAATGAAATTGTTAATAGTGTTGTGCTTAAAAATGCTCCTGGAAACCACTCATTGACATCTCCGGAAATTCAAAAAGATGTTGTAAATGCTATTTCCGTTGAGATAACCAAAGAGATTTTAAAACATGTCACTGATGAACCATTCGCGGTTTTAATCGATGAAGCACGTGATGCATCAATTAAAGAGCAAATGGCCATTGTTTTGCGGTATGTGGACGAGAGTGGTTTTGTGATGAAAAGATTTATAGGCATGGTACACGTTCGTGACACTACGGCAACTTCACTTAAAACATCACTTGATGCTTTCTTTAACATGCACAAGTTAAGTGTGTCAAACTTGCGTGGTCAAGGTTATGATGGGGCAAGTAATATGCAAGGCAAGTATAATGGCCTAAAATCATTGATTCTTAATGAGAATAAGTCGGCATTTTATGTGCACTGTTTTGCACACCAACTTCAATTGGCACTTGTTCACGTTGCAAAAGATCTTGACCACGTTGCCGAATTCTTCTTCTTAGTTAATAGTATGGTGAATATTGTTGGGGCATCATGCAAGCGTCGAGACATTCTTCGAGAAAAGGAAGCCGAGCGTGTTATTAAGCAACTAGAATGTGGTGAATTATCAAGCGGGCGGGGGTTAAATCAAGAGACTAGTCTTAAGCGACCTGGTGATACACGATGGGGATCGCACTATGGTACACTAATAAACTTGATTGTTATGTTTGAATCTGTGCTTGATGTCCTTGCAGATTTAGTGGAGGATTCTCCGGACTGAAAAGGTGAGGCATTAAATTTGATAAAAACAATGCAAACTTTTGATTTCATCTTCACTATGCATTTGATTAAGAATATACTTGGATTCACTAATGATCTTTCAAAAGCATTGCAACGGAAAGATCAAGATATTGTGAATGCCATCACTTTGGTTAGACTTTCGAAGCTACGTTTGCAGAAAATGAGAGAGTGTGGATGGGATAATCTATTGATGGAAGTTTCTTCTTTTTGTACAAAATATGGTATCCCCATTCCTAATATGGAGGATAACTATATTCTTTTAGGAAGATCGAGAAGGGGACCTTTGATAACAAATATACATCATTATCGAGTTGACATGTTCTACCTTTGTGTGGATAAGCAACTTGTTGAGCTTAACAACCGTTTTGATGAGGTGAACTCAGAATTACTTATGTGTATGGCATGCTTAAACCCAAGAAATTCATTTGCTGCTTTTAATATCACCAAATTGGTTCGTCTCTCTGAATTCTATCCCGTTGATTTCACGGAACAACAACGTATTATCCTTGAGAATGAACTAGCGACATATGAATTGGATATGAAATCTAATGATGACTTTCTTGAGTTGGAAGGGATTGGTGATTTGGGTAAGAAGATGGTTGACACAAAAAAGCACATTGTGTACGGATTGGTTTATAAGCTTATAAAGTTGTCACTAATTCTTCCTGTTTCCACCGCTACAGTTGAGAGGGCATTTTCGACTATGAAAATAGTTAAATCTGACCTCCGAAATCGCATGGGAGATGAATGGTTGAGTGATAGTTGTGTGACATACATTGAAAAGGATGTTTTTGATTCCATCTCCAATGAAGCAATCATGGATCGCTTCCAGAAGATGAAAACTCGCCGAGGGATATTATAGATTTGTTTACTCTAATATGATATATTTCAACTCTACTTTTGTATGAAAAGATGTAACTCTTTTAGAATGTGGGTAATGAAATGTGCTTATTTTATTTGTAACAATCTTGCAATATTATGTGAATATTGATCTTTGTTTAGATATTTAAATAACCCTAAAAAAAAAAAATTTCGGGGGCTACCGCCCCCGAACCCCCATCAATTTTCTTATTGTGCCCCGGCCATCGCAAATTCCTGGCTCCGCCACTGGTTCCTCGGACATTTTTTAATACTCATTTAGTCCAAACTTTTTTATTTTGCCTCAAAAAGTCCTTTGCTACATATTTTGGAGAGGGAGTGTCGCTGGCGCGGACCTCTAAAAATAAGAGGATATTGAGTGCTTGAGGGACTAAATGGGTTAAACTAAAAATATGTGTCCTTTTAAAAAAATATATATTTATAGTAGGGACTATTTAATAATTGACCCTTTAAAAAATTCCATTTTAGGTAAATGGAATTCTCTCTCTCTCTCTCTCTCTTTCACACACACACACACACAATAATGCTCTTGTGCGGAGTAGTCCGCATTTAAAGAATGCGGACCGGACATGTATCACTTAACGGCGCGTCTTGAAATTATTGCCTAAATTATAGGCACACTCTCTCTCTTTTCTGGAATCACCGTCAGGTGACACATATCTGGTCCGCACTCTTAAAATGGGGACTGATATCAGGATTGTATATATATATATATATATATATATATATATATATATATATATATATATATATATATATATATACTTTAATAAATAAATTCCTTTTTAGACCAATGGGGTTCTCATACAAATATTCTATATATTTGTACTGTGACCCCTTAATAATAATTTCTTACTGAAGTGGTCAGCGAGATCCTCCAAGTTAGAAAATTGTGACTGCAAATTTTAAAAAGTTCACAATCCATGTATAGATAATGAGGACCCCAGAGAGGCTTTATAAGTTTCCTTTTGGGCTAATCGAGTTCTCATGTAAATGTATTGAATATTTGTGCTTTGGCTCCTTTAACAATAATTTCTTTTTGAAGCTGTTGTTCGGCAAGAGGCTCCAATTGAGCAAATTGTAACTAGAAATTTGAAAAGGTTCATGCTTGCTAAGTGAGAGTCGCAATGAGTAACTTCATACGGGATATGCAATTGGAAAAGGGTGGTTGTTAAGAAACTCCTTTGTAATAACCTTGAGAGTTTTGAATGGTGGCCGATAAATAAACTTTATGGCCCTGATCCAAAATTGAGGGATATGCAATGATAAACTAAAAATTGCAGTAAACAAAAACCAACATAGTAGAGATTTCAATAAGAGACGACGAAAGAAATATCAAACTGTGAAAACTGAATCCACTATATAAAAAATCTCAGATTACAATTTCTCAACTGAATAAAAGAGTACAACTAAAACATCCTCTTATTACAACATCCCAACTAAATTAAAATAGAGACAAAGGTAACTCTTCTACGTCAACTTCAAATATACTGACAACTAGAATCAACCAGCGATTCCAACGCAGCGAATACCAAGTTAGATCGCCATAATCGTAAGTTTTTCCTCTCAACTGTGTTAACCTGTTTATAAAATAATACCATATGAGGGGAAATATCAAGGACATAAAATTAAGAGATTTGCCTCAACTGTACATCTCCAAATGTGTAAATGCTTAATGACAGGCTTTCAACCTATCCATAGTTCATAAGGGGTTTTAACTACCCCTTTACTAGGTACTCTATTTAGAATATACTACATTATTAAGTGCCTCTCCCCAGAGTGATTCTTGCAATGAAGAATGACTAATGTTACTTATTACTATGTCCTTAAGTGTTATGTCTCGTCTCTTAGCAACACCATTCATGCTAGGTTTCCTTGGCATTGTGTATTGGGGGACGATACAACATTTTTCTAGGAATTTAACAAAGGGTCATGGACGTTGTTTACCCAATACAAACATCAACATATATTAAATCAAGGGGTTCAAGTATTTCGTATGGCGCAACCCTTTCAATTCTTCTTTGGGAGATATGACCCAGACGTTTGTGCTACAAGGCGACGGAATTCTCATAAGTCAATTTACATTTTGTACCTCTTGTAGTTTTTTCAAGGTTTCATTAAATGAAGCATTGGTAGTCAACGTGTATAATTTATCAATGAAGGAACCAGTTGCAACAAGAGTATAATTAAGAAAAAGACTAACTGTATTCTTTTCAAATGAACAAGAAAAACTATATTTGTCTAAAATAGAAATATAAACCAAATTTGGTCTGAAAGACGATACTACATAAATCTCTCTTAATTCAATAAAATGACCAGTCTCAAAAGATAATCTAAAGGTCCCAATTGCTTCAGGTGGAACTATTTTTCTATCGCCCCATAGATTAATCTTTCAACATCTCTTGGTGGTCGGCTCCACAGATAACCCTGCATGGACATACTTATATGAGTAGTAGAACCGGAATCTACCCGCCAAGTATAACTAGGTACAAAATCCAAATTAACTTCAGAACAAACCAAAGTGAGAGGTGTACCTTTATTTTTATGCATGGAACAATCCTTCTTTACATGACCAAGTTGCAAAAGTAACTGGTAAATTTTGGATCCTACTTCTTTTATGGAATTTTGTGTTGTGATATTCCTACTGCAGTTTCCTTATTATTATTCCTTTTTTTCTTATTATACTTGTGCATTTACACTTTATTAATTTCACAAAGTAAATGCATAAGTAATTTATGCATGTGTTTGTGAGATATATTTCTATTCAATCCACCCAACTCATTTATACTTGTGCATTTACTTTGTTACCAAAATTTATACTTGTGCATTTATACTTTGTTACTTGTTTATTTACTTTGTTACTTATTTTTAAACCTCAAATTTTATAAAAAAAATAAGACCTCGATGATTTGTCAAATGGTATTGGTTAATGTGTGGTTGACACATGAGATCCATCTAAAATATCATCCAATGTAAGTTAGACAACTCAACGGGTCTAAATTTTGCATAAAATTTAAGGGATTCCCTATAATTACTCTTTCTTTCCACTTTTAAAGAGATGTTTCATCTTCATACCATATCAATAATACAAAGAATGGCCTTTTATTGTTAAGTCCTTGGACTATAAACTGGGGCCTAATAAATTTTAAATGATTAGGTCCACCGTATAAATACCCCAAAATCTCAAAACTAACACACTTTACAAAAATCTCAAGCGCAAACCGATCAAAACCTCAGACTCGCTCTCTTCCGATCAAACCCTAATCGTCGAAGTTTTAAGAAAGAATTATTATTCTCAATCACATTATTCCAAAAAAAATTATCAGGTATTAATCTATGCTTAGATATTGTTAGTTTTTCTAGTTTTTCTGTTTTGTAAACCTTAAATCGATCAAGTTTTTTTACTCATTTTCACTTGATTTCTATTCAAATAAAAAACACAACGTAAAAAAATGATTCCATAATGTATTTGGTGTAATTTATTGTGTATTGAATGTAATAGTGTGTCATAAAAGTTTATTCTTAAGTTTATACCATACACTCTGTATATGTTGTGTTCTTAGTATTATATTTCTAATATCGCCTGCTTGTCGTTGTATTTTAACTGTTTTGTTATTTATTCCATGTACTATTTTTGTGTCCTTAGGCTTTATATAACTTTTCCCTCTTTTATTATGTATTTTGTGTTCTCATATGTATAAATTTGTAGACATTATGTATGGAGTGATGAAATCATATTATGTTGTTTGTTGTTGATGCGAAAAAAATACAATATGAGTTTGGCTTCTACATTTGTTGCCCTAGTTTTAATTAAAAAACACACATTTTGCATGTTGACTGTATATATGTACTCTTTGTATTTAAAAGCTCCTATATTATTATGGTCCATGCCAACGACATTAATTTTAGGAATTAAATCATCAAGATATCTGTTTAGTTTGTACATTTGTTGCGCTGGTTTTAATAATAAACCCATATCTTTTATGTTGATTTTTTATATGTGCTCTCTATTTTTAATTTCTCCTATGTTACTGTGGTCCTCGCCAATGATATTTGTTGAAGAATTTAAATATATACGTGCTCTCTATATTTAATAGCTCATATGTTATTGCTCTCTATGTTTTCATAGCTCCTATATCATTGTGGTCCACATTAGCGACATTTCTTGAAGAATATGAATATATACGTGCTCTCTATACTTAATAGCTTCAATATTATTGGGGTCCATGCTAGTGGAATTTCTTGCAGAATAATTTTTACAATATTAGTAAAAAAATTTACAGTTTATATGCAACTAATAATAAAAAAGTATATGCACAAATTTCATATGCAACTAATAATAAAAAAGTATATGCACAAATTTCAATGATATTACAATATTTGTATGATGTTTTCGAATTATCTTATTATTTAGGAATCATACAATCAAACACGTTCTTCTGAAATTCATCAACTGTTATAGCATATGCATAACACATAAAATCTTTCATAATCTTCTTTCGGTAGTTTCCACAATTCACTCATAGTCTCTTCTTTATATTTCCTTATTGTAAATAATGTATACAGTAAGAATGTGCAAACATCGGAAATACCTTAGAAACAACTTCAATAAGACCATTGTCCTCATCGGATACAAATGTGATATTTCGATCTTGATGAGCTAGTGCATCATGTAAATTAATGATAAACCATGTCCAATGATCCTCCATCTCTAAAATAATAATAGCACGTGCAAGAGGATAAATGCCTAAAAACATAATGAAATATATCAGGAACAAACAAACTATATTTCAATATGATGTACTTCAATAATGGTGATGATGGCGCGAACCATACAACACGTAAGCTATACAAAAGAATAAATATATTTTAATGTTAGTACATGCAGATTGTACGATGTACTACAATAATGGTGCCGCTGATGTGGACCATACAACACATAAGCTACGAAAAAGAATAAATATATTTTAACATTATTACATACAGATAATTTGAATGTTTATGGATTAAACCATGTAAAGTACAAGCATATTATGCGTGTACTTTGTGATGTTATGCGTGTAATTTGCATTATTTTCCAATAACAAACAAAGAATCCTAAAGTAAACACGTAACATTACAAAGGACATGTAAAAGTAAATAAAAATTCAGGTGTACTTTGTAATGTTATACGTGTACTTTGCATTATTTGCCAATAACAAACAAAGAATCCCAAAATACATGCATAACATTACAAAGTACACGTAAAAGAAAATAGAAGTCCACATGTACTTTGTAATGTTATGCATGTACTTCGCATTATTTTCAATTAACAAACACATAAACTTACACGCATAATACTATAAAGTACACGTACAAGTTCATGTATACTTTATAATATTACGTGAGTACTTTCTGTTCTATGCAAAGAACAAACAAAGAATGCCAAAATACCGCCATATTATTGTAAAGTAAACTTGAATACTTATCGACAAAATAGTTCTACGCTATCGGCTCTTCAAAAAGGCCCCAAGAAACATAACAGACGTGCAGTGCTGAAATCCATTTATGGATCCTGCAAACATTATAAAAATTCTCTTGAATAATTTACTCTCCGATTCCACGTTAAGAATCCAACGAGATCCCAGATTAAACTGCAATAGGATTTCCTATAATCGTTGATTAATGCATAGGAAGCCTTTTCATCACCATGCAACTCAGCAAGAACCATCTATTTCCCACACCATACATGATGATAACCTATATCAAGACTTTAGTTCTTCTTCATATCTTTGACTACATCAATTGGCCTCAACAATGGTTTATCCGTAAGCTCGTCATCAAGTTATGTCGAAACTAACTTAGAGACCATCATTTTGCTTGATGGACTACGTTAGGCACCCCTACAAGCATGCTCATTAATCAAACTTCATATATAAAATTAACCATTTACTGCTGATAATTAAGCATGAACTCGCCATATACAATTCTTAGTAGTCCTTTTAGATCACTTTGCTGTCACCCGAGTTTTTCTTGAAATACATATACATGAAACCGACCTCAAAATCATTCATTAAAAATTTATCTCGAAACTCAACCACTCCTCCTTCAAAACACTACTCTTCGTGGCTTATATATGACTTCCAATCATTGAAAAGATAAACGTTTGACGTACTCGACTCCACACCTCCAATATAAACATCATTTTCAACACCACAATTAAGATCAATTACAGTGGTTGATGTTATACAGTCTACTCTTTCTCTACTTGTATCACTGCAGTTAACCCTCTCGCAACTTGTAGAAGTGTGGCCAATTCATTCACGAATTCTATGAGTGCATTAAACTCGTTCAAGAATTGTATTAGTGGGAAAAGTCGGTGAATCAAAGACATATATCCAAATAAAATAAGTTTTGACAACAACTTGAGACAACAACATACAACGAACATCTTTGTCACAAACCAACATGAGCCAACTTTCATCTCCAAAGGAGTACTTCAACGAAAAAGATCCAATTTTTAAATTCGTAAACCTGCTACACAACTCATTGCATATGAAATCTAATGAGTAGTCTTCAAATATTTCAATGCAACTCATATTATACAAATAATAACACCTCGCAATCTAAAAACTTTCCATTATGACATGCATTATATGGAAAAAAATACTTTTGTTAAATATCAAGATTGGTTAATGCCGCTGACACGGAGCCACAAACACATGCATAATTAAAACATGATAATTCTATTAAGTCATGAAACTAAGTAACAAAGTAAATGCACATTAACATATTTCCATAATAATGGCAACACACAAAATGAAAATAAATCAATATAATTTTACGAGTACTTTATATCTTTATGCATGTACTTTACTGTAATTTTGTTGTGAGCTATATACATATGTGTGCACTTTATGTTTATGACATAGAATTATAACATAAAGTACATGCACACATGAAAAACATAATCAAAACATACACATATACAACTTCAAAGCAGGGGCGGACCTACCCCGTCCATAATGGGGGCAGTTGCACCCACGAGTTTTGGGAAAATTTCTGTGAGTATTTGTAAAAAAAAATTTAGACCTATTTATAAGTTTTTAAAGATATGGGGGCAATTGTCTAAATAACCTAAACTATTAAAACCTAAAAAACACGGAAGAGAGAACCAACCCGCCACTTTTAATTTCACTTCTCATTTCTTCTCCCTCTCTCGAGTCTCCCTCACTCGTTTCCCTCCCTCCCCTGTGCGACCAGGCTATCCACCCTCTCCTCCCTCATCTCTTCTCCCTCCCCTACTCAGAGCAGCATCCCTTTTTCATGATGGATCGCGAAGCAGAAGCCACTAAGCCAAGCCAAGCACCCCATTCTTTTGTTTGAGTATGTTTTTTTAATAGATCTCTTCTCATATTTTTTTTAATAAATCTCTTATCATACTCATTAGTTACTTTTTTTAGTTGTTAGTTGTTAACAGATTTGATTAGTTTTTAGTTGTTATGCTGAAATTTTTTGAGTATGCTGAAATTAGTTTTAGTTTAGTTGTTGTGGTGAAATTTTAATTAGTTAATAGTATGCTGGAATTTTCATTAATTGTTAGTAAGATGAAATGTTAATTAGCTATTGTTGTTAAAAAATATTTTGTTGTCGAAATTTTAATTTGTCACCAAAATTAGTTGTTGCAGAATTTTGTATTAAACTTTAATTTAATTAGTAGAAAAAAAGTTAATTTGAAATAAAGTTTTGTTTCAGATTTAGGCAATTATGTTGAAGTAGTTCAGAAAGATACGCAAAGAAAGTTCAAGTCAACTACCACCTTCACTTTTAGGGTTGAGATATTTTGAAAAAAGTCTGCAAACAAAGTGGGAGCAAAAAATGGGTCAATATAAATATTAAATTTTTAGGGTTAAAAAATAGCAAAAAAACTAAAAATGTCCCTAAAAATATCGACTCGGGGGATCCCGCCCCCGAACTCCCAGCCTTTGTAAAAACAATTCACAGCCCTTAACCGGAAATCCTGAGTCCGCCATTGCTTCTAAGAAAATTAAAACGCCATGTAATGTTTCCAAAATAATGTCAGCCCATAAAATGAGAACAAATAAGTATAATTTGACATTTACTTTATATCTTTATACGTTTATACATATGCGTGTACCATTTTTAAAGGTCAAGACTGGTTAATGCCGCTGGCGCGGACCCACAAACATTCCCAATCAAAACATGATAAGTCTATTAATTCACGAAATTAAGTAATAATGTAAATTCACATTAACATATTGCTAAAATAATGTCAACACACAAAATGAGAATAAATCAGTATAATTTCACATGTACTTTATATCTTTATGCGTGTATTTTATGGCAATTTTTTTGTGAGCTATATACGTATACGTGTACTTTTGTTAAAGGTCAAGATTGATTAATGCCGCTGGCGTGGACCCATAAACACATGCTCAATTAAAACATGACAATTCTATTAAGTCATGAAATTAAGTAACAAAGTAAATGCACATTAACATATTGCCAAAAGAATGTCAACACACAAAATGAGAATAAATCAGTACAATTTCACGTATACTTTATAGCTTTATGCGTGTATTTTACTGTAATTTTTTTTGTGATCTATATACATATGCGTGTACTTTATGCTTTATGACACATCACTATAATATAAAGTACATGCACACATGAAACACACAATCAAAATATACATGCATAACGTGTTAGAAAATCAAAACACAATGTTTTGCTTTTTTATGTTTAAACATCAAAACAAATAGTTAAAACATATTCATATAAAATTACAAAATAAATTATCAAAACACATAATGAAATCATTTAGTCAATATTGAAGTTATTCCATCACATGCATTAAACAAATATAATGATTTGATTGAATCGAAACCAAATACATACAACACGCAATCAATCATTCATTCAATATTGAAAGTATTCATTCACATGAATTATATAATTAAAAAGATTTAATTGAATCGAAACCAAATATATACACTTTTTGTAAATTATTAACATGTAAAACAATTGTTGATAGCAAGTATAAACTTACAAATGATCAAATTATGACAGAGGTAAATGTAGGTTAAAATACAAACAGTCAAAACATATTCATATAAATCTGCACAACACATTATCAAAACAAACAATCAAATCATTCATTCACTATTGAAGTTATTCCATCACATGCATTACACAATTATAATGATTTAATTGAATCGAAACCAAATACATACACATATTGTAATTGATCGACATGCAAAATAATTGATAAAGGTAAATGTAGGTTAAAATTTATCGCTTCTTGGAAAGAATTGATTTATTCTTTCCTGGAGAGAACGAAAAAAAGAAGAAAAAATAGTTGGTTGAAAGGAAGAAGAAAGAAGATCGTAAGTTATTGGGGGAGCTGTAAATCACTGATTAGGTCAATGATAACAAAATGAATGAAATGATTGAAAATATATTTATATGGACCTAATTGTTTAAAATTTGCTTGACCCAGTTAAAACGTCCAAAATGTCTAGTCGAGGGACTAGACCGTAAAAACCTATAAAAAATGTTAAAAATTGAAGAACTTCACCCTTTCATCTTCCAACTTCGCCAAATATAAAAAAAGACTAAGAGTTGGACGATTTACACCTTGTTTTACTTTCAATTATAGTGGGACGATACATATAAATCTTACATTTTAGATGCATACTATTAAATTAAATAATAAGATAATGGGATACAAATAGTTAGTTTGTATGTAACCAATAATATAAGAGTTTAAAGTATAACAAAGAGAGTTAATAATTTCATTATATATATAGGACACACAACAATTTTGTTATAAAATTAGTCCCTAAAATGATTCATTACTAGAAACGTCACAAAACCTCATGTCATCAATCATGTCACCACCACAATTTTATCATAACGAAAAATTTATTTTGCATTGTCAATTTTTATATGTTCTACTTGAATTTTTATGTTTAAAATACAATACAATTAAACTATTCAGCATCGGCTTATGGTTGTCGCTTCACCATTAGATTACAAAATTTTATTTTCACTTTTTTAAATGCTAAATTAAATTTGCAATGTTAACACACCAAATGTATTTCACAGCGTAATACTAAAAAATAAGAATATAATGTAATTATATATTTTTTTTTTATAAAATGAAATAAAGAAGGATACAAAACATTAAATACGATTGAAAAAACAAAAAAAGGATAATACAAATTTAATTTTGCACTTTGACGAAGGATTATCGACGGTTGGACTCTAATGACCCTAATAGGATGAAAACTTAGATAAAATGCATTAAGCATGAAGACGTAAATGAGGAATATATGCATACACCAAAACCTGATATACTTCATAAACCCTTGTCTTTTAGGGTTGAAATTTTTTGACACGATAAGCCGTTTACGGTAATAACTTGAAATGATCTGAACATGACACGATTATCTTTTATAGATTCAAGAGTATCCAAAACTTATATTCAAACCAAAATCATTGCGACTACAAATTGACACCGACTAACCCGAATTGCCACCCATTTCACTCTCATCCCATAACCTTAAAATCATTATTGTTGAATCAACGTAACAAATATTGAAAATGGGGGAAAATGAGAAAAGTGGGCTAGGAAGATCCCTTGTCCGGCACCACAACCAGATGATCAAAGTCTCGAAAGAAAAGGGGCGAGCCGACAAGAACGAGAAGAAGATGATGGAACAACTGCGCAATACAACTGTTATGCAAAACATTGAAAAAAATAAAAGCTTTAGTCTTTGACATTTTAAAGCAGCAGATGCCCACGCTCCTTGTTCACTTAGTCCCCACATCGGTAAGGGACTATGTTTTGGTGTGGTATATTTACAATTTGTTTGGGACTAATGGGCAAGCCCTTTGGGCATTAGATGTTTTGTGTGTATGGATGGGGGACTTATTGGGCCAAGTCACACACACGCGCATTGTCGTCTGTCCGCTCGGCCCGTGCATGTGTTCGGGTACTGGGTCTTGGGCTCATTAAGAAGTAATTTTTTGGACAAATAAATTGACGGTTTTTAGGCTTTAAAAAATTATATTTTAACGATAATTAATTCCGAATAAAATAAAAACATGATTTATTAACTGTTGAAAAAGTCTTCCACTTAAACACGTTTTTCCGAAATTCTTCCCCACCAAACTGTGACACCCCTCCAAATTAAATACCGGGTGATCATACGTTTATTAAATTAAATCAGAATATTCAGTTGGTTCAGAATATACATCACTGTCGAAAAAAAGTTATTAACACTAACCACCTAATATATAAAAAGGTTGATGTCAAAATTTTATCTTTTATTTAACATAAAATCAAATTAACCAATTATTAAACATAAACCATTCAAACTAATCTCATATGAAATAAAATGACTGAAATAATAAATGTGATTGGACTAAACACTTCCAGCCTAAATACCAAATACATTAATCCAACAACTGAAAGGAGTAAATAAATAAATCCAGAATCTCTGACTGTCTGAATAAGTAAAAGGGGCGACATGCCCTAACTGAAGTAAATAACTCAAGATGAAGAAATAAAAGTTATGGAGGCGTCTACTACCAAGTCGTGTAACTTCCGTAGCAGCTATGGCTCGTTAAATGAATGGAGCTCCTATACTTGGTGTCCCTGCGGTTGGGAACCTAAAATAATTTGACAAAAGAAAAGAGATTGGCAATAAACGGCTCAGAGCCCGAGTTGAAAACAATTTAAACATCCGCAAGTGCTTAAATGAAAACAATAGCACATATAGTTTTCACGTTAGATTCTCGTACTCTCACTTGAGATACTCACCTCTCATCTAATGTGCACAACTAACGCGTGTACTTACCTCATCCTAGTTATGCTACCCTGCCTAACTAGTTCGATAATGCACAAACATCATACAAATACTCTCAAGTGTTTATCCATATCGCTTGTAACCCGTATTACCGTGTGTTTGCGGATCACTATTCACACACACAACCGTTATTCTCATAGACATTCTTTTCCTCTTTAAGTTAATTTAATAAATATCGTTGTTTCCATATCTACTAAACACGCATAGTAGAATAATTAACAGGTATACATATATTTATTTTTCTCTCTCTCTATATATATACTAATTCTTCACCCTTAGGTTAGGGCTCCCTTGGTGCAATGCATACTCTGCTATCATGTCCCAGTGCATCACTCATTGTATTAAGGACTATAGGTTCAATCTCTCACGAACCATCAAAATAAACACACATATTGGAGGCGAATATAGTTCCAAGCTTATGGGTTACGCACACACCTACGCACCCATATGACCGTCAACACTATCGTTCTCACCGATAGCCCGTACCTAGGTTCTACGTTCTAGTGATACGTATCAAAATTCACCCGAAGGCTCCTCAAGATATGATCGTCCACAATGCGCAACCTCCACCCGATAACAAGCAACATAGGTATGTCATACACACAACAATTAAATTAATAGGTATACACACAACCTATAATAATCATTACACGACCCAAATCCCCAAATTTATACGTAGTATTATTATCTATAATACTCACGTTACTCTATCCGTACTATTAATTTCTCTATCGTATATATTCCATAAGTCCCTCTTATTCCAACATATTCCCTTAATAGTTACACAATCATATCAAGACTAGCGTAGGTCATTCTCTTTCACTCGAATCAACCTTGTAAGGTTTTAACTTGTCCGGGCAAAAAATTGAACTTGTGAAATCTTGTTAGAAGCCGGGAAATTCTTGTTCGAATGAACTAAGGCCCTGAATTTTTGTTAGAAGCTCGTTCGAACGAACCCACTCTCTGAATTCTCGCTGGATAGGTCATTGGAATTCTCGTTCGAATGAGGTCGTTCTAACGACACAGTCGAACTTCGTCCCTAACCTCCTAGACCTGCATTTTTCCAACTTTCTTATCACCCAAATCATCCAAAACTTTACAAAACTCAAATCCAATGATTCTAAATTATAACCACTAGTAATTGAAGTCTTTATAACACATTTTTAATCATCAAATCCTTGAAATTTCATCATAGATTCAGATTAATTTCTTAAATCCGCAAAAATTCCAAAGTTCCCATAATCACCCTTTATGAACAATTAAACCCAGATTTGATTTTGTAATTTTAATATATAAAATCCAGATTTCTTATCCCAAAAATATGGTTATTCAACTACATGCAAAACCTATACAACAATCATAGATTAATACCCAATTTCAGTCCCAAATTTCATAATATCATGAATAAATAATCCACTAGTCTAACATGGACATTATATGCTCTAAGTTAAGTAAGATAAACAATTGCCTCTTTCACGAAGGTCTGATTCATCGTTTGAAATTGGTATGATCTTGTTCCTCTCTTCTCGATCTACGTTTTGATGGTATTTTTGGTGAAACAAGATTGGGTTTGGTCTTAGTGTCTCCATAAGTTCTCTCCTTCTTCCTCCTGGGTTCCCTCTCTATTTTTACAGAACATCACCGTAATTGCTACTACGTAGGGGATGATATATTAATCTAATTTTCATCCATTAATAAATCATAATTTTTCAAAAGTCTAAAATACCCCTTCGAGGTGTCGGTTTGGTCTAAAGTTGCCCCGAACTCCAAACTAAACGCCCGAGTAGACTTTTCTGACTATCTCGACCCTTCCGGACACACTCGCGTACTCAAAATGGCCATCAAAATAACCAAAAATAAAATTATATTTTAATTTTTCATTTAAGTCCTGACACGACTCCCAATTAAGTGTATAGTAACTGCCGTATTTTTCACTCACGATAATTATAATATATTCATAATCATATATTACTTTACTCATTAAGTAATCTTCAACATAATTGTCACCAATAAATACTAACTCTCATCACGCTAATAATTATTTACTTAAATTCGGATTAATTATAAATAATTTCCCCATTTAAATTAATTAACCCCATAGTTAAAATAAAATCTTTCAAAAATACGGGGTATTACATACTTCCCTCCCTAATAACGAAATTTCATCCCAAAACTCAAAAAAGAGTAAAATAATGGTATACCTGGTAGGAACAACTTTGGATACTTGGCTTGTATCTCATCCTCGCACTCCCAGGTAGACTCCTCGAGATTATGATGCCGCCACTGAACACGTACTAACGGCCCTACCCTTGACCTAAATTTCATCTCACTATGGTCTAGGATAACAACTACCCCTCCTCGTAGGAACTATTGAGCTGTAGGTCAATCTCCTCTAAAGCAATATGAGTGTGGGACATGTCATCTCTAAGATATCTCCTCAGCGAAAAAATATGGAACACGCCATGAATCCTATGCAACTTCTCTGGTAACCCAAGTTTGTAAGGTACTGGCCCAACCAGCTCAATAATAGGGAATGGCCCTACTTACCTCGGCGCCAACTTCCCCTTTTCCCAAATTGCATTATCCCCTTCATAGGAGATACTCGTAATATTACCTGATCCCCCACACTGAAATCCCTGAAGAATCTCTTGGCATCGACGTAGCTCTTTTGTCTATCCTGAGCAACCCGAATACGGCTCCGAATCAACTAAATCTTAGCCGAGGTGTCCTGGATTACCTCTGGCCTAAGTAACTTGTTGTCCCCCACCTCGAGCCAGTAGGCTAGAGAATGACAAGGCCTACCATATAGCGCCTCAAATGGAACCATGCCACTAGTAAACTAGTAGTAGTTATTATAAGCAAACTCCACTAGTGGGAGGTACTGCTCCCAACCCCCACCAAAATCAAGGATACACATTCGCAGCATGTGACATGTCCTCTAACATCTGATTTTTTCTCTCTGTTTGCCCATCCGTCTACGGGTGATAGGCCGAATTCAATTATAACTTCGTACCCATGGCCTCCCTGAAGCTCTCCCAAAATCTGGATACAAAAATCTTATCCCAGTCGGACACAATATTAAGGGGCACCCCATGGAGTCTCATTATCTCGGTAATGAACATTTGAGCGTACTGCCCTGTAGTATAGTCGATCCGAGCTGACAGAAAATGAGCTACCTTGGTCAACCTATCCACAATCACCCATATGGAATCGTGACCCCTCTGTGATGAAGGCAACCCTGTGATGAAATCCACCGAAATGCTCTCCCATTTCCAGACAGGGATCTCTAACGGCTGCAGGAGCCTTGGCGGTCTCTGGTGGTCCACTTTTACCAGCTGACAAGTGGCACATTTCGAAACAAACTTGGCAATGTCCTTCTTCATTCCACTCCACCAGTACTGTCACCTCATATCTTGATACATCATATCCCCTTCGGGATATACCGTAAATCGTTAACCATGCGACTCCGCCATCATCGCATGTCGTAACTCCCCCCCTCTAGAACTACTAGTATGACATTGAAGCATAAGCCCCAATTTGAGCTCATAGAATACGACTCTGCCCCCCCCCCCCCCCTCGACTAGAAGCTGTACAATCTGATACTGCCAACAAGTCTGCTGCCTGATCCTGTATCATCCTAGTAACGATCTCAGGTGTAACCGTCATCACTGACATGAATGAACAGGCAACTTTATCCTGATGTCCTAGTTCCTTCCATTTTCCCTTCCACACCTTGGCCACCTCACCTACTGGCCTTTGGCTCAACACGTCTACTACCACGTTAGCCTTCCTCGAATGGTACTGGATGTCGAACTGATAGTCCTTCACAAATTCAATCCACCTCCGCTGATGCATATTCAATTCTCGATGAATGAATAGGTACTTTAGTGACTTGTGATTTGTGAATAGACAAAATTTCTCTGCCAAGAGATAATGTCTCCATACCCTAAGTGCAAACACGGCTGCCGCTAACTCCAAGTCTTGGGTGGGTTAACTCCTCTCGTGAGGCTTAAGCTTATAGGAAGCATAAGCTATAGACTTATCCTCCTGCTGAAGCACACCCCAAGTCCTAATAAGGATGCATCAGTATAAACCAGGTATTCCACCCCCGGCCTGGGTAGTGTTAGAACTAGTGCCAAATTTAGCTTGTCCTTCAGCTCATAAAATGCCAACTGACAGGCCTCATCCCATATAAATGGCACCCCTTTATGAGCGAGCCAAATTTTTCAATGGACCCGCTATCTTCGAGAATTTCGAATAAATCGCCTGTAGTATCCGACCAGCCCTAAGAAACTATGTATCTCTGTCGGTGTCGTGGGCTGTCCCCACTCCCTCACCGCTGACACCTTCCTCGGATCTATGGATATCGCTTCTTCAGAAACAATGTTCCCCAAAAACTGAACCTCTCTCACCCAGAACCCACACTTCTCATATTTAGCATACAACTTGTGCTCACGTAGTGTCTGCAAAACCAACCTCAAATGCTCGGCATGCTCATCCTCAGTCTGGGAATAAATTAGGATGTCATTAATGAATACAATGACAAACTGATCTAAGAAATCTCTGAACACCCTGTTCATCAAGTCCATGAATGAGACCGGTACGTTAGCCCAAATGGCATAACCCTAAAATCATAGTATCCATATCTCGTCAAGAAGGCAGTCTTAGGCACATCCTGCTCTCTGATACTTAACTGGTGGTATCACGACCTCAAGTCTATATTTGAGAAACAGGAAACACCCATCAACTTGTCAAATAGAACATCAATTCAGGGAAACAAATACTTATTTCGTATCGTTACGTTATTCAACTCTTGATAGTCCACACATAACCGTAACAACCCATCTCTCTTCATTATGAATAGTACGGGAGCACCCTAGGGTGAGGTACTCCTTTGGATGAAGCGCTGACCCAAAAACAACTTGATCTAATCCCGTAGCTCCCTCATCTCCGCCGGAGCCATACAGTAAGGTGCACGGGCTATCGGTCGAGTGCCTGGCATTATATCTATCACAAACTCTATCGCCCTGCTGGGCAGTAGCCCTAGTATGTCCTGAAATACATCAGGGAGATCACGAAAAACCGAAATTGAATCAAACTGTATCACCACCCTCTTAGAGGTCTCCTCCTCTATATAATATAAATGGGTGGACGAACCCCCCTTTGGGCGAGGTATTGCCACCAAAAACATCTCCTGACCCGGTATGACAAACACAATACTACGACTATAGCAACCAATCATTGACCTATATATAACTAGCCAATCCATCCCAATAATAGAATCATACTCGTTCATATCTAAGACAAGCATATCGGCCAGTAAGATTAATCTCCCAATCTCTATGCCCACTCCCCGACATATAAAGAATATCAATGACCCATAGCCCAATGGTGAGTCTACATTAGTAACTGTGCTCTCTGTCGTGTCTAATAACCGCATGGTGCATGAAAACTAGTGGCAATGAAACTATATGAAGCCCCGTGTCAAATAATATCTTCCCCAAAGTCCCCTGGATAGAAAATGTACCCTCAGCCGTGGGTGGAGCCTGAAAACTGTGGCCTGGTGGATGTTATAGACACGCCCATACTGTAGCTGTCCCTGCTGGATCAAAACTTCTAGAATGGCTGGCAAAGCTAGTATTTGCGGTGGTGTTGGGAGGACGACTGGAAATATCGGTCACTGGGGCTCCTGACGAGCGCCCTGCTGCTACTGCTACGGGGCTCTACCCTTTTGAGGACAATCCTGACGTTTGTGGATAGTGTTGTCACAAGTAAAGAATTTCCCTAGAAAGTGTCCTCCCCTGCTGCCCTCGGCCCTATTAGCCGTTACCACCCCTCCCTTGGCCCTCTTGAAAGTGCTGCTTCCCCTGCTGGCCAGGTTGGTGCTGTTTAAAACCTCCCTATCCGTACCTATATTCACCTTATCTGAACCTCTTAGCAGGGTCCCCCTGGTGGGAACTCTGCTCGCCCTGTCTCTACTGACCCTGAGCTAGTTGTGCCCCACTGGAACCATTACCTCCTATACTGCCCTGTTGGCTGAACTCCCCCACTCATTTGTATTCTTTCAGATGGAAGAGGTGATCCTGGCAGCGTAGTAGGGCAGCGTTAAGTACATCAATATATGTACCCAACGAAAGATTACCCAAAAGGTGCTGACGAATCCTCCACGTCAAGCCGTCCATAAACATCCGAATTTTTTTCCCTCAGTAGGTACCTCATCTGGAACCGAATTAATCAATCTTGTAAACTCTTCCTCGTACTCAACAACGGTCTTCCCCTCCTGGGTAAGATGTAGTAATTTCTGCCTTATCTCTGTCTGAACGACGAAAGGGAAGTATTTGCTGTCAAACCCCAGAAGTCCTGGATAGTCATGTTGTCTCTCTCCTCAGTAGTGGTAATAGACTCCCACTATTGCAGTGCCACTCCCATTATTGCAGTGCCACTCCCACTAGCTTAAAAGTAGCTAATATCTTCCTCTGAACCTCAGTACACTCATATATACTCAAGTGTCGCTGGATGTCTTTCTTCCATTGGCTTGCTACCACAACATCAGAACTCCCTGTAAACTCCGTAGGATGTGCCTTATGGAAGGCGTCTTTGACTCTCTCCCAATGAGAATGGAATGCGTGAGCTGGTGCTGGGGACACCACTAGTGCTTGACTTGGGGCTTGTTGTACCACGGCCAAAGCTGCATTTATTGCCTGCGCTACGATAGCGGCAACCTCCGCAGCATTCATCATGCCCTGGGCCGGAGCTGACTGGGGCTCGGGCTGGGCATCCCTAGAAGCTTGCTGTGCACGTCTGGGGGGCATCTGAAATGAGAGGGAAGCTTTATAAGTCTACAGTAAATATCTCAAATAGCTGAAGACATAAAATGCGCAATTAATTGTAATACCCTGTATTTTCGAAGACTTAAATAATTATGTGATTTATTATTATTGTGGGATTAATTAAATTAAAATGTGAGAATTAATTATTAATCCGGATTAACTTTGAATATTTACTAGCATGACGTGAAGTTGGTAACTATTAATATTGCTATGAGAATAAGTAATATGGAATGACGATTTTATATAACTTGTTGTGATAGAGAAATGCGACAATTTGGAATAGTAAGTCGGGATGCGCATGTGAGTCGTGTTAGGATTCATTTAAGTGGAATAATAAGGTAAATTATTTTTAAGTAACTCGTATGATCATTTCAAGTGCGTCGTTGAGTCCGGAGGGGTCGAGATAGTCAGAAAACTCTACCCGGGTATTTTATTTGGACTCCGGAACATTTTTAGGCCAAGCCAGCACCCAATAGGGGTAGTTTTGTAATTTGGATTTTTAGAGGAATTAAATGGACGAAATTAGAGTTATATTATATCAGCTAATTGGGGACAATTAGGGTTACGTTAAACCAAAATCAAGAGAGAGACACAGTGGGTGAGGGAGAGCAGTTTCCAAAGGAGGAGAAGGTATCTTCGCCACCTTGCACAACTACCACCACCATCGTGTATATTGGAACGCGAGGAATGCACCCATACCAACAACATCAATGGATCAGACCTTCGAAATCGAGGCAAGTGTTTATTGCTTGCTTTTATTAACGATAATTATGTTCATGTTAGTCTAGGTTAATAAACCTTTGTTATGAAAGTTAATTTTGGTGAAATTGGAGAGCTGTATAATAAATTAGGGATTATTTGATAAGGATTTGAAGACCATGTGTAGATAGTATGATGCCTACGAAATTTGGATGATACTCATGAATAAATCTGAGTTTAATTTAGAGGTTATGCATATTAATTTAAGAACTAGGGTTCTTGACAATAAAATTGGGGATTTCGGATTATATGAATGATTGGTGATGATTTAATGATTCTAGGTTGTTAGAATTCATTTACAAATGTTAGGATTCGATTTGGGAATAATCCATTGGAGTTTGGGATGATATTTTAGAGGATTTAGGGTTGAAAAATGGTGAAAAACGAGGCTGTCAAAGGTTGAAGACGAAACAACGTCAGGCCGCATGAAGTCGCGAAGTCGTTCGCGCGAGATGGGTTATCGCCCGAAGTCGTTCGAATGACACGTGGAATTTGTTCGAGCGAGATGCTCTTCTGGTTTCAGCGAGATTTCTGATTTTTAAGAAATTACCTATTTTGCCCTAAGTTAGTAAATGGTTAATTTGAATGGGGAAAACTAGTGTTCGATGAACCCAAAATAGTGCAGAATTATTGGGAGATATTTAGGGGTAATGGCTTCAAATATTCGGGATGGTGAGATTACCTTGGAGATTACGAGAGAGAGATAATCATAATTGTAAATGCGTCGAGACTATTGAGTGATAAATACTAACGATATTAGTCCTGAAGAAATAGAACTTATAAGAATAAAAATTAGTGGTTAGTTATGGGACTGATTGTGATTTTGTATTAAGGATTTTTGGGTGACATATTATCCTTAGAAATATATTACGAGAGAGGGAATATCGTAACTTAAAATACGTTGATAGTATTTAGTGATAATTATATTACGTATGGAAAATGACACTTGGTTGTGTATACCATTTGATTGGATGGGTTGTGTGAATACCTATTACTTGCTAGTATTATGTGTATGACATACCTAGATGCTTGCTATCACGGGAGGTGGTGTAGAGATAGTCTTATCCTGAGGGGATTTTGACTTGTATCTTAAAACATAGGACTGTGAAGACTTACTTGTGAGTGGGTAAGTTGCTGACTATGGTAGCGTAGATATGTGCGTGACCCATAGGTATGTGAGCTATGTTCCCCTCCATTATGTGTGTTTTGTATATGGTTCGTGGGAGAATTTCGAACCGATAGTCCTTATTTGAGTACGAGAGGTACCGGGACATGATAGCAGAGTATGCAATGCACTACAGGTATAGCCTTGGGGTGCGGTGTTAGTATATATATAATGAGTGGTGGATATTTATATATACTTGTATTATACTTACAATGTGATATTTGTAGGCAATTAAGATTGGGTTAATGCATATATATAATAGTGAAAGATATATATATATATATATATATATATATATATATATATATATGTTTTTGGTATATCTAAAATGAGAAAATATCGGATTATTAAGATAGTGAAATCTTCAGTAATGTAAATAGTGAGTACTCGACTTTAGTGTGATAACACTTGTTTAAAATGATAAATGTTGAGATTTAAAATCGGAATAATACTACGATGGGTAGTTAGATGGATAAGCGTTTCACCTAGTTAGAAGTGTGTCAGATGGCTAGGTTGGATTAGATGTACATTAGACGTGCATACTAGTCGAGAGGTGAGAATCTCATGTGAGAGTTCGAACTAACATGCATGCAATACTTGCTTTAATGAAGTTTTAAATACTTGCTAAAATAAATATTTTTACACATCGGGCTCTGACCCGTCTCTTGCATTTCTTCTCTCTTTTGCTATATATATATATATATATATATATATATATATATATATATATATATATGTATTAGTACATGTGCCCATCCACAGGGACACTGGTTCTAAATACTTGGATGGTTTACCGAGTTGCAGCTGTTGTGGAAGTTGAGGGTTATTTGAGATTATACGCTTCTCTCATTTCATCTAGTTCCTAGTTCAGATATCTCAGTTACGGCATGTGTCGCCCATCCTCATTTGCAGATTTGTGCTCAGTTTACTTTGTAGTTCTTCTCAGTTGGTTTGAGTATATATTATGGTTTGGTTTGTAATTGTAAACTGGAAGGTTTTATCCAGTCTTATCTCTTCAGTATTTTATTCAGTCAGCATTTAATTCTTGTGTATGGTTTATAAATACATGTTCCGAATTTTGAAATTAATTGGTTTAAAGTTTAATTGGAAAATGTTTTGAAACTAGCTTAATTAAATGTTAGGTAATTAATTGGATCTAAGTTTTCGACAGTGATGCTAAGAATGAACCAACTGAACATTCTGTTATAAATTTTATAAAGGACTGATCACCCGATATTTAATTGGATGGGGTGTCACATTAATGAATACAATAGTCCTAAATATAGGTCTCTATATCAAAGAAAGCTACACTGGAAGCATAACAAGTCGCACAGATCCTAAGGACTCTAGAACTTGATGCTTTGATACCACCTGTGACACACCGCCTAATTAAATACTGGGTGATCAGTCATTTATTAAATTAATTCAGAATATTTAGTTGGTTCAGAATATGCGTCACTGTCGAAAACTTATTATTAGCGCTAACCACTTAATATTTAAAAAGGATGATGTCAAAATTTTATCTTTTAATTAACATAAAATCAAATTAAGCAATTATTAAATATAGACCATTCAAACTAATCTCATATGATATAAAATGACTAAAATAATAAATGTGACTAGAGTAAACACTTCCAACCTAAATATCAAATACATTAATCCAACAAAATAAACCAAAAACTGAAAGGAGTAAATAAATAAATCCACAATCTCTGACTGTCTGAATAAGTAAAAGGGGCGACATGACTTAACTGAAGTAAATAACTCAAGATGAAAAAACGAACGTCATGAAGGCGTCTACTACCAAGTCATGTAACTTCCACAATAGCTACAACTCGTCAAATTAATGGAACTCCTATACTTGGTGTTCCTGTGACTGGGCACCTAAAATAATTTGACAAAAGAAAAGAGATTGGCAATAAATAGGTCAGAGCCCGAGTTGTAAACAGTTTAAAAATCAGCAAGTGCTTAAATGAAAATAATGCAACACCCCGTAATTTTGAGGATTAAATATTTAATTATTTTGGGAGTTATAAAAATATTTAAATTGGAGAAACTTAAATTTATGATTTAGAGAATTTATTTGAGTGGGAAGAATTATTTATAATTGGCAACTTTAAGTTTAATTGTCCAAAATAATGTGCGTCGCATTTTGAGGTCGAAATTTGGAAATAACAAAAAGTATTTCAGATGGTAATTTTGAGTGCGCGGTTGAGTCCGTATGGTACGAGTTAGTCAGAAAAGAGTACCCGGGGATAGTAATTGGGTCTCAAAATATTTTTGGACATAGTCAGGCCCACACGGGATGAGTTGGGCCATTTTAATTAGGCCCATGTGGCCAAAAACGGGATTAAAGGTTTTTAACCAAATTAAGGGATTAGGAACGGCAGATAGAAAATTCTAAACCTAGGGTTTGGGAGAGGATTAGAGGAAGCTAATCCAAAAGTCAATTGGGGGATCTTTTGGAGACAAATTAAGGGGCAAAAGTGAGGGTTCGTCATCAAGTCATTCCCTACGACGGATCAGACTCTACTAACGATTTCAGGCAAGTGGTTAACTTGCTGTAATGATAGTTTTATGATATCCAATTCATATTTTAGTGATATGTAAACTAAAATTCGCTTTTGGGTATAAATGGGTGAAAATGGGGTTTTGTTAATGGAATACTTGGCTGAGATTCAAAGTAAGAAATAGGTGTATTATATATCCCTAAGTAAAGATAAAATTAAATTTGAATATATTTGATGATTAACATGGAATCTTTATGATTTCTTGGATAAAGAACATACATCTTGAATGACTTAGGGTTTAATTGATGAACACAAGATGTCAATCTGCCAAAATTTTTGACACAACTTTAAACATATGCCATTTGAGTTGTCTTTGAATTAGAGTGTGAACCATACATTCCTGGAAATTTATTTCTCTTAGCTATCCAATGAACTTGGAATCAGGTCAATCGGAGTTCTGTAGAGGGAGTAATCGACATTTTACTACAGGGTGTTGGATCTGTCAACATAGTAATCTCCCAGAATTTTGACGTGACTTTAAACGTGTTCGATTTGAATTTTACTTTGAATTAAAGTGTGAAACATACATTACTGAAAAGTTATTTCTCTTAGCTATCCAATGAACTTGGAATCAGGTCAATCAGAGTTTTGTAGAGGGAGAAATCAAAATTTTACTAGAGGGTGTTTAATCTGCCAGAAAATTTGAGACTTTCTTTTTAAGCCTCAAATGTCTAAAATTTCATCGGGGAAGTGTTTGGGACCTTGATGAAATATATTTATGGAGTAATGATATGTAAGTAGGTCTATGATTGAGTATTGAACTTTAGTTTTGTGAGAGAGTTAAAATGGGGATTCATAGGCTTGATTGTGACGTACTCTAATTCGAGATGATAAGAATATAATTACGAAAAGTGTGAGCGAGCTTAAATTCGTTAGGTCAATGGGTTAACAAGGGTAACTACTTAATTGATATAACAAGGGGTAACTAGGACCCTTAGAGTTGTGTGAATACTTGAATTAATACGAAAGTGAAATAAATTCATAAAGCAAACAAGTACGGTGAATATTAGAGAGAAATATATTACGTACAAGTATGAATAATTGGGTTGTGTAAATACCAAATGTTTTATAGGATTACTTGGGTTGTGAATGCCTATTGTGTGTTTCCTTGTGATAGGAACATAGACTCGGGAAATATTAAGGTATGGGCCAAGTGAGCGAGTCCGGGGAGAATGGTTGGGTGACACCAAGTTATTATATTAATGGATGTGTTAATTATTGAAAGTAGAGTCGGAAGGTAGACTCGACTAAGTAATAAATTAATTGATGTTGTAATTAATTAATTTAGAGTTGGATTTTAGACTTGGGAAGGGATTTTATTAATTAATGTGCAAATTAATTAAATGAGAGCCGAACACAGACTCAAATTTGTATAAATTAATTAATGTGTAAATTAATTAAATGAGAGTCGTACCACAGACTCGACTTAGTATGAATTAATTAATGTGTAAATTAATTAACTGGGAGTCGGACCACAGACTCGGATCGGTATTAAATTAATAAGTGTGTTAATTAATTTAATTAGAGTCGAACGATAGACTCGGGGAAGTGTTAAATTAATAAGTGAGTTAATTAATTTAATTAGAGTCGGACGATAGACTCGGGGAGGTATTAAATTAATGGGTGTGTTAATTAATTTAATTAGAGTCGGACCATAGACTCGGGGAAATTATTATATTAATTGAGGTGTGGATTAAATATATTAGAGTCGGACCACAGACTCGGGATAATGATAATTATATAAGTGAGAAAATTAATTAAGTTGAGTCAGACCACAGACTCAAGAAATTACAGGCTAGTGTACAGAATTTTGAGTACACGGTAAAGTCGGGATTTATATTATATATATACGGTGTAGTGATAGTATATATATACGTGTATATATTGTGTGTGATATTAAATATCAGTGACTAGATATTTATTCAATTTATATACTCTAGTGCTATCAAGGGAGGTTGCGCGATGTGGGTGAATCCCCTAGCTTGAGAAGTAGGGCGAGTATATCCCCAGGTCATAGCGTTCGGTATATGGGTGAGGGGATTATCTCACTTTCAGGGAAGGAATATGATCGCCTCCACTTCGTTTATATTTTAGGCCAGGTTGGTGAGCGAATCCAACTTGGGTAACTAGGGTATGTGAGCACACCTAGTGGGATATCACTTTAAAGGGAATCATCCGGCGAGGGTATACTCGGAGGGATGGATATACGTATGTTATATGTGTAAATGTTTTAGTAAAGGTACGTATATAATGGTATTCAATATTATATGCGGGTAATAATACAGTGTGTGATGTATTTACTTTATATAACTTGTGACACGGTTATATGCTACCATTTAAGAAGGAATTAATTAAGTTACTTGTGAGATAACTTATAATTCAAGAATCATTATACTCGAGTTAGAGTAGTATGGTAAGGGGAGGTTATACCAGGACTAGTTGAACGGGATAGTACAACTAGGTGGGGGTTAAGGTAATCGTTAGGTGTGCACTTTAGTGGAGGGGTGAGAATGTCTTTAAGAGAGTGTGACACCAACTTAAATATAGAGCGCATTCATATATTTTAAATTACTGCAGTTAATTCACTTGCTATAAAACTATTTTCAAAACCTTTTAGGTGTCCAGCCACAAGGACGCCAGGATTGAGGGACATGGAGCTGCGACATATGTGAATGCTAGCAGGAGTTTGGATTAGATGCATCGTTCATTCATTTCCTAGGGTCGGAATCATGTATCAGTTTTAATTTTATTTAGGGCTTGTCGCCCAGACTTCTTAGTACAGTTTTCAGGTGTTGAATATTTGTATTGAACTTTTTATTTGTTGGTCGATGGTTTATTCGACATGTCATGTTATTATTTGTTTAGTTCATTTAATTCAGTTGTGTGAATGGATTATATTTATTTCCGCATGTACTGTTTGGTTTAATTAAAAAGTTAAAATTTGGCACCAGCTTTTGGAATACTAGGTGGTTAGTAAGTTTTAAAAAGTTTTCGACAGTGATTCTAAGGATGAACCAACTGAGATTCCTGTTTTAATTTGGTATAGGACTGATCACCCTATATTTTATTAGGCGGGGTGTCACAGATGGTATCAAATCATCAGGTTCTAGTGTCCTTAAGATCTGTGTGGCTTTTCACATTTCAGCTTAGCAATCTTTGATATAGAGGCCTATCATATGATTTTTGTATTCTCATACGTATGAGCATTTACGTTCTTCTGCCAAATTTATAATTGAGAGTGAACTCATACGTTTCGATTCTCATTCCAGATGCCGTCCAGGAGATAGAGATCAGCTAGGGTAGCATGGGGAGATGAGACTAGAGAGGCTCGTCGGGAGCAAGAGTTACCGCAGCAACTGCTAGAGATGATTTTGGCAGCACAGGTAACTGAACTAGTGGCACAGGCAGTTGAAGCGATGGGGGCCGCCATGGTAGGGTACTTTCCAAGGGATCAGCCACAAGTGTTAATGGCACCTGATGTTCAGGCTCACGCGGGGCTATCGAGGAGGCGGCCAGTACGAGGGTTTTTTCAAGAGTGGGCATTCACCAGAGCTACGAGGGGGTGCAGGTGTAGTGCTAGCGTGTCAAGGAAGAGAAATATTTAGCGTCACCTACGCATGGGAGATTACGATGAGGTGTGGAAGCAAATGCTAGCCACTTGTAGTTTAGTGGGAGCAGCGCTACAATGGTGGGAGTCGATCACTACGGTTGAGGAATGGGATATGCTAGCTATTGCAAAGTTTTGGGTGCGATTCGACCACAAGTATTTTCCTCCAGCGGTTGAGACCAAAATGAGGAGAAAATTAGTGAGGTGACTCAGGGAGACCGTTCAGTGGTCGATTACGAGGAAGAATTTACTCGTTGGCAAATTTTATACCGGATGAGGTAAGCGACGAAGAAATAAAGAAAGCCAGGTTTATGGATGGGTTAGTCTGGAGAATAGGACAACATTTAATTAGTAATTACGCATTAGTAGCTTATACTGATGTCGTTAACGCAACACTCCTGCACTTTCAGGAAGATCGCTTCCACGTGAAAGAAAGCAAAAAAGGGAGTGGAAACTAACCAGTCAGATAAAGCAGGAGGGAATAGTACCAGTGGGGTATCCCAGCTGTAGACAGGGGGATATCAGGGTAAGGATTTCGGCAGGGAAATCATGCCAAACGATTTAGAACAGGAGGCTATCGACAGGATGGCCAGGAATTCCAACAAGGTCGGCATGGAAGGGACCAGTGGCAGGGTGAATGTATTAGAATGTGTTTCATTTGTGGGGGAAGCAAGACACATGAAGATAGATTGTTTTAAGCGAGTTAGGGGTTAACTACAGGACGAGGTCCTGGAAGTACAGCCACTAAAGCAAGTCATGGGCACATTCGAGCAGGGAGAAGATGATCCAAAACCCGAGGATCAGCCGTTGCAGCTGGAGTATGGAGGTAATTATTTTTACCCTATGGGAATGGGATATATTTTTGAGTGACAAGGAGGATGTCACAATATTAGACTTATTTTTCACTAGAGTTCGCGGGTGAGTCGAATTTAGTGGGTGCATTAGCTGTAGCAGCCATAGTATGTGGATAAACTTTTCGTGGGGTAGCGGAGTTCCTTGGTGTTCTTCACGGGAGAGTGGATGTGTACACTGAGTGAAGGTTTGAATTATGCGAAGAGTTACTACTTTCGAGAATTATGGGGGTAGGGTTGATAATATTTCCTAAATATCGGCTGGATAGCGATGGGATTTGAACTATTGTGAATAGTGGTGTTAAGTTTTGGTGTTCATGACACCAGGATATGTTTGGTACTAGGTATCACCTGAGAGGGCGTATAGACTATACATATGTTGTATTGCATGGTGAGATAGGCAAATAGTGAGGTCTTGTGTTCTCATATTTTATCCCGGTAAGTAGGGGTTTACTGAAGTGAATCAGGGTGGTTAGATTTATGTTCGATCAAAGAGAGATAGCTCGGGGTTTATTTTTGCGCAAGGACTAGTGATGGTAAGGGCGCGGTACTTTATGTTGTCTTTGGTAACATGAGAGTAAGCGTATATACTTTTGTGTTGAGAGACAAGTATTTTGTGGGGAGATGTTTGGACGTTAGTACATGTGTTGGGTACCCGGGCAGTATATATATATATATATATATATATATGCGATATGACTACGGGTTCGAAGTTATGTTACGGGTTACGACTAGCATAGTCGGGTAACTCTCGTGCGGTAAAGCACGAGGATAGGGTGTATGGGGCACCTGAGTTAATGAGGCAAATTTTGTGCGGTTAAGCACGGATATAGGGTGTATGGGCGCCCTGATTAATTTATGCATACTTGTGTAACTTATGGTTAGAAGCGAATGTGATAGATATAGCGGGCTTAGAGGAACATGATTAGAGAGTGATATGCGAAGCTTGGAACATTATGCTCATCTTAATTTCGAGGACGAAATTCCTTTGTAAGGGGGGAGTATGTAACACCCCATAATTTTGAGGATTAAATATTTAATTATTTTGGGAGTTATAAAAATATTTAAATTGGAGAAACTTAAATTTATGATTTGGAGAATTTATTTGAGTGGGAAGAATTATTTATAATTGGCTAATTTAAGTTTAATTGTCCAAATTAATGTGTGTCGCATTTTGAGGTCGAAATTTGGAAATAACAAAAAGTATTCTGGATGGAAATTTCGAGTGCGCGGTTGAGTCCGAATGGGTCGAATTAGTCAGAAAAGAGTACCCGGGGATAGTAATTGAGTCTCGGGATATTTTTGAACATAGTCGCGGCACACGGGATGAGTTGGGCCATTTTAATTAGGCCCATGTGGCCAAAAATGGGATTAAATGTTTTTAACCAAATTAAGGGATTAGGAACGGCAGATAGAAAATTCTAAACCTAGGGTTTGGGAGAGGATTAGAGGAAGCTAATCCAAAAGTCAATTGGGGGATCTTTTGTAGACAAATTAAGGGGCAAAAGTGAGGGTTCGTCATCAAGTCATTCCCTACGACGGATCAGACTCTACGAACGATTTCAGGCAAGTGGTTAACTTGCTGTAATGATAGTTTTATGATATCCAATTCATATTTTAGTGATCTGTAAACTAAAATTCGCTTTTGGGTATAAATGGATGGAAATGGGGTTTTATTAATGGAATACTTGGCTGAGATTCAAAGTAAGAAATAGGTGTATTATATATCCCTAAGTAAAGATAAAATTAAATTTGAATATATTTGATGATTAACATGGAATCTTTATGAGTTCTTGGATAAAGAACATAAATCTTGAACGGCTGAAGGTTTAATTGATGAACACAAGATGTCAATCTGCCAGAATTTTTGACACAACTTTAAACGTATGCCATTTGAGTTTTACATCAAATTAGAGTGTGAACCATACATTCCTGGAAATTTATTTCTCTTAGCTATCCAATGAACTTGGAATCAGGTCAATCGGAGTTCTGTAGAGGGAGTAATCGACATTTTACTACAGGGTGTTGGATCTGTCAACATAGTAATCTGCCATAATTTTGACGTGACTTTAAACGTGTACGATTTGAATTTTACTTCGAATTAGAGTGTGAACCATACATTACTGAAAAGGTATTTCTCTTATCTATCCAATGAACTTGGAATCAGGTCAATCGGAGTTCTGTAGAGGGAGAAATCAAAATTTTACTAGAGGGTGTTTAATCTGCCAGAAAATTTGAGATTTTTCTTTTTAAGCCTCAAATGTCTAAAATTTTATCGGGGAAGTGTTTTGGACCTTGATGAAATATATTGATGGAGTAATGATATGGAAGTAGGTCTATGATTGAGTGTTGGACTTTAATTTTGTGAGAGAGTTAAAGTGAAGATTCATAGGCTTGATTGTGACGTACTCTAATTCGAGATGATAAGAATATAATTACGAAAAGCGTGAGCGAGCTTAAAGTCGTTAGGTCCATGGGTTAACAAGGGTAACTACTGAATTGATAGAACAAGGGGTAACTAGGACCCTTAGAGTTGTGTGAATACTTGAATTAATACGAAAGTGAAATAAATTCGTAAAGCAAACAAGTACGGTGAATATTAGAAAGAAATATATTACATACAAGTATGAATAATTGGGTTGTGTAAATACCTACTGTTTTATAGGATTACTTGGGTTGTGAATGCCTATTGTGTGTTTCCTTGTGATAGGAACATAGACTCGGGAAATATTAAGGTATGGGCCAAGTGAGCGAGTCCGGGGAGAATGGTTGGGTGAGACCAAGTTATTATATTAATGGATGTGTTGATTAATGAAAGTAGAGTGGGAAGGTAGACTCGGAAAAGTAATGAATTAATTGATGTTGTAATTAATTAATTTAGAGTCGGATTGTAGACTCGGGAAGGGAATTTATTAATTAATGTGTAAATTAATTAAATGAGAGCCGAACCACAGACTCGGATTGGTATAAATTAATTAATGTGTAAATTAATTAAATGAGAGTCGTACCACAGACTAGGCTTAGTATGAATTAATTAATGTGTAAATTAATTAATTGGGAGTCAGACCACAGACACGGATCAGTATTAAATTAATAAGTGCGTTAATTAATTTAATTAGAATCGGACGATAGACTCGGGAATGTTTTAAATTAATAAGTGCGTTAATTAATTTAATTAGAGTCGGACGATAGACTCAGGGAGGTATTAAATTAATGGGTGTGTTAATTAATTTAATTAGAGTCGGATTATAGACTCGGGGAAAGTATTATATTAATTGAGGTGTGAATTAAATATATTAGAGTCGGACCACAGACTCGGGATAATGATAATTATATAAGTGAGAAAATTAATTAAGTTGAGTCGGACCACAGACTCAGGAAATTACAGGCTAGTGTACAAAATTTTGAGTACACAGTAAAGCCTGGATTTATATTATATATATACGGTGTAGTGATAGTATATATATACGTGTATATATTGTGTGTGATATTAAATATCAGTGACTAGATAATTATTCAATTTATATACTCTAGTACTATCAAAGGAGGTTGCACGATGTGGGTGAATCCCATAGCTTGAGGAGTAGGGCGAGTATATCCCCAGGTCATAGCGTTCGGTATATGGGTGATGGGATTATCTCACTTTCAGGGAAGGAATATGATCGCCTCCACTTCGTTTATATTTTAGGCCAGGTTGGTGAGCGAATCCAACTTGGGTAACTAGGTTATGTGGGCACACCTAGTGGGATAGCACTTTAGAGGGAATCATCTGACGAGGGTATACTCGAAGGGATGGATATACGTATGTTATATGTATGGATGTTTTAGTAAAGGTACGTATATAATGGTATTCAATATTATATGCGGGTAATAATACAGTGTGTGGTGTATTTACTTTATATAACTTGTGACACGGTTATATGATACCATTTAAGAAGGAATTAATTAAGTTAATTGTGAGATAACTTATAATTCAAGAATCATTATACTCGGGTTAGAGTAGTATGGTAAGGGGAGGTTATTCCAGGACTAGTTGGACGGGATAGTACAACTAGACGGGGGTCAAGGTAATCGTTAGGTGTGCACTTTAGTGGAGGGGTGAGCATGTCCTCAAGAGAGTGTGACACTAACTTAAATATGGAGCGCATTCATATATTTTAAATTACTGCAGTTAATTCACTTGCTAAATATTTTCAAAATGTTTTGGGTTCTAACCCTTGCTATCAAACTATTTTCAAAACCTTTTAGGTGTCCATCCACAGGGACGCCAGGATTGATATTCTATTCCAGGGACATGGAGCAGCGGCATATGTGGATGCTAGCAGGAGTTTGGATTATATGCATAGTTCATTCATTTCCTAGAGTATGAATCATGTATCAGTTCCAGTTTTATTTAGGGCTTGTCGCCCAGACTTCTCGGTATAGCTTTTAGGTGTATTTATTAAGGTGTTGAATATTTGTATTGGAATTTTTATTTGGTGGCCGATGGTTTATTCGACATGTCGTCTTATTATTATTTTATTTCATTTAATTCAGTTGTGTGAATGGATTATATTTATTTCCTTATGTACTGTTTGGTTTAATTAAAAAGTTAAAATTTGGCACCAGCTTTTGGAATACTAGGTGGTTAGTAAGTTTTAAAAAGTTTTCGGCAGTGATGCTAAGGATGAACCAACTGAGATTCCTGTTTTAATTTGGTATATGACTGATCACCCGGTATTTTATTAGGCGGGGTGTCACAAATAATAACACATATAGTGTTCACGTTTGATTCTCGTACTCTCACTTGAGATACACACAATTATTCAATCAATATGTATACACACAACCTATAATAATCATTAGATATTTACGCGACCCATATCCTCGAATTTATACGTAATATTATTATCTTTAATACTCACGTTACTCTATCCGGACGATTAATTTCTCTATAGTATATATTCCATAAGGCCTTCTTATTCCAACATATTCCCTTAGTATTTACACAATTATCTCACCACTAGACTATGTAATGAAGTCACTCAAGAATAGCGTAGGTCATTTCTCTTACTCGAATCAACTTGTAAGGTTTTAACTTATCCGGGAAAAAATTAAACTTCTGAAATTTCACTAGAAGCTGGGAAATTCTCGTTCGAATGAAACTTCAAACGAACTAAGGCCCTAAATTTTCGTTAGAATCTCGTTCGAATAGCTTCAAACGAACCTACTCTCTGAATTCCTGCTAGATAGGTGATTGGAATTCTCGTTCGAACGAGATTATCGAACTTTGTCCTTGACCTCCGAGACCTGCGTTTTCCAACTTTTTCATCACCCAAATCATCCAAAACTTTACCGAACTTAAATCCAACGATTATAATTATAACCACTAATAATTGAAGGCTTTCTAACATATTTTTAACATCAAATCCTTACAATTTCATCTTAGATTCAAATTAATTTCTTAAATCCTCAAAAAGCCCTAAGTTCGCGTAATCACCCTTTGTGAACATTTAAACCCATATTTGATTTTGTAATTTCAACATATAAAACCCAGCTTTCTTATTCCCAAAATATGGTTATTCAAGTACATGCAAAACCTATACCACAATCATTGATTAATACCCAATTTCAGTCCTTAAGTTTCATAATATCATGAATAAATCTTCAACTAGTCTAACATGGACATTATATGCTCTAAGTTAAGCAAGATAAACATTTTCCTTTTTCACGAAGTTTTGATTCGTCGCTAGAAATTGGTATGATATTGTTCCTCTCTTCTCGATATACGTTTTGATGGTATTTTCGTGAACGAAGATTGGGTTTGGTCTCAATGTCTCTATAAGTTCTCTCTTTCTTCCTCCTGGGTTCCCTCTCTATTTTTGCAGAACATCACCCTAACTGCTACTATGTAAGGGATGATATATTAATCAAACTTTCGTCCATTAATAAATCAAAATTTTTTACCTCCAAGGTGTTGGGTTAGCTTAAAGATGCCCCGGACTCCAAACTAAACCTTTGAGTAGACTTTTCTGTCTATCTCGAACCTTCTGGACACACCGACGTACTCAAAACGGCCATTAAAATATCCAAAAATAAAATTATATTTTAATTTCTCATTTAAGTCCCGACACGACTCACATGCGCGTCCCAACTAAGTGTATTGTAACTGCCGTATTTTTTGCTCACGATAATTATAATATATTCATAATCATATATTAATTTACTCACTAAGTAATCTTCAATATAATTCTCACCAACAAATACTAACTCTAATCACACTAGTAATTATTTACTTAAACCAGGATGAATTATAAATAATTTTCCCATTTAAATTAATTAATCCCATAATTAAAATGAAATCTTTCAAAAATACGGGGTATATCACAAACCACTTCCAAGGTTAAGAAATTTTTTGTTAAATAGAGGCTTCCAACTTCGTTTTTTGAGAGTTTCTTCTGAAAAATTCCTTACCCAATTTTCTTTTCGTTGCGAAAATTCTTCTGCGCAATGATAATTATTCATCACCCCTGAATAATTATTATCATACATAAATAATTAATCTTCTCCCTCAGATTAATTAAACTACACAGAATCGAGCAATATATATTATAGAATAGGTGTTGATTGAACGAATTTGGATTGTGCTACCAATTCGTATTCTTAGAGACTGTTTTATCCTGGGGATGACGAGGTAATTGTGACCGTCACCACACTTTGGGTTTTTGTGAAACACCTTAAAGAGAGCGACATTATCTGCGACTTAGCCTGTTCTTTTTCTGGAATTCTTATGCTTTTGGTCTCCGCTTAATTAGCTCGTAAATTGAGTAATTTCACTCCTTTTAATTCTGCATTTAGTTTAGAAAGTTTTTATTTGAACCCCAAATTTCTTTATGTATCCCCCACCTTATTATCCCTACAACAATGGATCCAAAACCAATTCTCCACCCCATTTGTTGGGTTTGTAGAAAAATTAATAGGATATTTTAAGCCAACAAAATCTCGTAGCAAAACGTCAAAAGCAACCTTATAATCTTGTTTTTTTAGGATTTTAATTTTGGTTTAAACCAACTTTGAGTTCGACCATAAGAATCTTCAAACAACATCTTATCATAAATTATCGCTGACCATCTAAGACCTTTATAAACTATAGGTGTAGTTGAGTATATTCTCTTCTGCTTCATTATTTTCTGGAAAATAAAATTTGCAAATTCAACTCCCAACAATCTAAATATTAGTTCATATCTCAAACCGTTCAAGTTCCATTGTTTTGTCATTGAAATTTGTGAATTTTTTAAAGCTTTAAGTAAATGTAACCATTGATTGGTTCATGTAAATTACAATGTTTGAGTTTGTTGCTCCTGTGTTGTGTTCACTTTTATTACTAATTTCTAGTAGCATTGAAAGTCTATATATTCATATCTGAGTTGGTGTTTGATATCCAGTTCAATCCTTTTGAATCCTCTGTTCAAAAAATCTTTGTGCATCTTTTGATAGGGGATTTTTAAATGAAATATTTAAGTCTTTTTCCCATCTATCCAAACTTAATTGCTTGTTAGTGCTGCAAATGGAAAAATTGGGTTTATATAAGAAGCTGTTCTTCAATCAGTCATCGAAGTTAACGACATAGATGCCGTCATCAATAAGGTCGCTTCTTCTTTACTGAACACCTCGACGTTGACCTCGAGAGATTTGAGGTTGTTGCTCCCAAAGAATTGAGCAGCTTGTATTTATTGTATTGTTTTTCTTATTTTACAAGAGTTTACATCCCCGTTATATAAGAAACGACTTACATAAAAATAGGAACAGACTCAAGGTTGCATAAAAATAGGAACACTAAAACAGACTAAGTCAGTGCATGAGCTATCTCCCTAACACTCCCCCTCGATCAAAGTGGGTGATCCTGAATAGTGAGCTTGGATCGAAGAAATCAGTAATGAGTATTACTTGTGGATTTGGTGAAGACATCCACAAATTGGTCGGTAGAAGAAACAAAACAAACATCAAGATGACCACGTTCAACCCGTTTAATGGACAAAATGATAGTCGATTTCTATGTGCTTAGTACGACCATGAAAATCTGAATTCATTGTGAGATATGTAGCACCAAGGTTGTCACACCATAGAACTGGAGGGGTACGAACCAGAGCATGAAGTTCCTTTAACAAAGATTCAACCCTCATTAACTCAGTTGTAGCAATAGCAAGACCGTGATACTCAGCTTCAGTACTATATCTGGAAACTATCTTTTGTTTACGAGCACTCCAAGAGATGATATTTGGACCCATAAACACGCAATAACCACCTGTCGAACGTCTCTCGGTACTTTCCCCAGCCCAATCAGAGTCAGTATAGACTGTGAAATTGAGAGGTAGGGAAGGAGAGGGTTATAGAAGAATACCGAAGGTAGAAGTATGATGAAGATAATGTAAAATGCATTTGATAAGAAGAAGATGCGTTGTTGTAGGAGAGTTCATATATTGATAGACCTTGTTGACATCAAATGCAATATCCGGTTGAGTGATCAAAAGATATTAAAGATCGCCAACCAGACTGCGATACTCAGTAGGATTGCATAGCAGAGAGCCACGCATAGGATGTAAATCAGTTGATGTGCTTAAGGGAGTAATGACAGGTTTGGCCCCTTGCATGTTAGACCGAACTAGTAAATCTTCAATATAACGTTGTTGAGATAAAAACAAATCGTTTGAAACACGAGTCGCTTCAACACCTAATTAGGCATAAAATTCTTCACATTTATCCCATTAATTTCTGTATTTTTATGATCCCATGCGGTGTAAATAGCTTGTATTTATTTCATATTTATGCTACTAACCCTTTTTGACAAGTATTTCGTATTTTGTATATCTCTTATGTGTTTTACAGGTATTTCATGCAAGAAAGTACGAGAGAGAACTCAAAATAGTGAAAGAAACCAAGAAACAGAGAGTTGAAGGTCATTTTCGTGGTTTTTAGCCTTAGTCCAGAGGTGGGGTCAACTTGAAAGTTGAAGAGATTTCAATTATAAGAACACTGGAAAAAACAGAACCTCAATCCGACCTACGGTGAAGAAGTTATGATCATTTGAAGATGAGAGAAGTCAAGAAAATCTCGGAATGAAAAACAAGAGCGATCCAGACCTATTAAAATTAAAGGATCCGGACTGCCCTGGTCCCACCGAATTGGTACGGACATTTGTCACGCTCTAGATCCGTTACAAAATTAGTCACGCTTTTATAAGTGTGACAAAATTTCCAGACGCGGAATTTTTATTTTGTCCTTATCTTTTAGCCAAAAGAGTTTTATGTTTTGGGGACTCTTTTAAACGACCTCTACCCTATATATTTAGTCATTAGGACTCTTTTTATTAAGATTTCATTCATGTAAAAGATCCTAAAACAAAGAGGAACATCTAGTGTGTGACTAATCTCTACACTTTTATCATTCTTTCCTTATTATCACATACTTGTTAATAGATTCTTGTGTAGTTAATCATAGTTACACCATGCTAGACTGGATTTTTTAAGTGTGGAGTGCATGAACCTAACCCGATGTGATTTTCATGTGTGTAAAATTAGTTCCCTGAATTAAATAAATGATCGAATCGTGTTGTGTAGTGATCACAACCGTCATAGGACTTTTGATCTCATTTTCCCTAGGTAATAGGGATGTTTAAGAGTGCGTCGCGAGTGTAGCTATAATGACACCGCTTTATTCTTACTTTTGATTATGTATGGTGCGGGCTAGTACCCTCATATATATAACTCTTGAGATTAATAAATACCGGATTTAATCAATTATCTAATTCATAACTAGTCTTATACCCTAAAAATATACTAGGAGTTGGGGGATTGTATACCTACCTTAATTTTCCAATTAGTTTTAGTTAACTTCTTTATTTTTCCCCCCTTTTATTTTCTCACCCCTCATCATCTTTTACACTTTATTTTTGAAGTAATAAATCAATTAAAATCTATCAAACATTCCCTGTGGATTCGATACCCAGAGTAGCCGCTATACTCCTTAAGAGTGTAGTTACAGTTTACGTTTTTTTTGTATTGTGGTCGGAAGCCGATAACAACGATTAGCGTATTACACGCAGCTCGATTTTCCACTTGATAAACACCCAAAAAGAGATAAAGAGGACCAAGATATTTTAAAGCAAACTCACGCTGCAATGTAGCCAAAGAGACTGCAGACAAGCCAAAGTTGAGCCAGTAAGGATAATATCATCCACATAAACAAGTAAATAAATGATGTCGTATGTTGCTCGTCGAATAAATAAGGAAGTATCTGCCTTGGAGATGACAAAGTCGAGGTTTTGTAGAAAAATACTCAGACAGTGATACCAAACCCTAGGCGCTTATTTAAGACCATAGAGAGAGCGAAGAAGATGACGGACATGATCTGAAAATGCTGAATTAAGGTATCCTGGAGGCTGTTTCATATAAACCTCTTCAGTGAGAAGACCATTCAAAAAGGCATTCTGAATGTTAAGCTGTCAAATCGACCAAGAATAAGTGAGAGCCAAAGTTAGAATGATTCTAATCGTGTAGGGTTTGATCCCCGGACTAAAAGTCTCCTTAAAATCAATACCAGGTTGTTGATTAAAACCTTTAGCAACAAGTTGTGCCTTATACCTTTCAAGGAACCATCAACATGTCTTTTTATTTGAAACACCCATTTATAACCCACCAAATTCATCCGAGAATTGTGAGGGACCAAAGACCAAGTCCCATTCTTCATAAGAGCATGATATTCTTCATCCATTGCTTTGCGCCAATTAGGATGAGATTTTGCCTGTGAGTAACAACTAGGCTAAAAAATATCATCAGTAAGTTTTGTGTGCTTGGAGGCAAGTAACACTTTAAATTTTAAAATACCATCCTTCCCCCTAGTGGTCATGGAGTGATCATTGGTAACTGGTGGTGGAGTAAAGTGGATGGAGGTCGGATCAGGATTAGGGACAATTGGAAGTTGAGTTCTAGGATCCCTAGGTACGATAGAAAGAATTGAGCGTAGAGGGTCATTGGGAGGAACTAAAGATGATGGAGAAGAGGAGGCGGAAGTGGCAGTGGTGGAGGAAGAAGAACGAGCGGATGATTGAGACGAACCTGGAAGGGAGTCTAAAGCAGACAATGGTAGAGTGGGTTGTGGAGATTGGGTGGTTACGGTCTGTGGGAATGATGAAGAAGGTAAAGGACATAAAGAGCTGCAGGCATTAAATTAAGTTAGAGAAGATAAAGAAGGTGAAAGAAAGGACGAAGAAGGAAGTGGAGATGTTACCTGTGTAGAAGTCGGTGGTGAAGGGAGTGAATCATAGGACACTTCAAACGAAAAAGACGTTTCATCAAAGACAACATCCTCTGACCAATAAACACGTCTTGTGGGAATATGCAGATATCTGTAACCTTTATAGTGTGAACTATACCCTAAAAAGACACATAAGGTAGACCGAGATTCTAATTTATGTTGTTGATATGGCCGAAGATAAGGAAAACAGACACACCCAAAGGTCCTAAGAGAAAGATAGTCTGGAACTCATTTGAATAAAAGTTCATATGGAGATTTTATGTCTATAGGAGAGGAAGAAACACAGTTCATTAGATATGTGGCAGTAAAGAAGGCATCCCACCAGAAGTTGTGTGGAACCGAAGCCATGGACAGTAAGGTTAGGCATGTTTCAACGATATGACGATGCCTCCGTTCAGCTAGACCGTTTTGAGTTGAAGTATGTGGACAAGTAAGGTGATGATGAGTACTGTTCTGTTGTAGAATTATCGTAAATTTTTTATACTCACCACCGTTGTCAGATTGAAAAGCTTTAATCTTGGTACAAAAAAGTGTCTCAACATGCTTAGAAAATATATGAAAAATAGGTACATCATCAGATTTAACATTAATGGGAAAAATCCAAGTAAAGCGACTGAAAGCATCAATAAAAATTATATAATAACGATAAAATTGGAGAATAACGCCTGACATCAGAAATAATCAAATCTAATAGTTTTTCATAAACTACTTCACTACGCCGAAAAGGCAGCCTGTGACTTTTATTTTCTAAACAAGAATGATAAAGAGAAAAACTTGTAGCAGACACTGGGAGCTTATGATGGGATATTACATCTTTGACAATTTTTAACATAGGATGCCCTAAGCGGTGATGCCATTGCTGCACAAAGGTACGCTCTCCAACTAGAGCTGTGATAGGAGGAGCAGCAGGAACAAGAGAATATATACCGTCTTTAAGCGTTCCTCGAAGAACTACCGTCCCTGAACGACAATCCTTCACAAGGCAAAATTTATCGTGAAATTAAAAGATAACATCATTATCGCGACAAAATTGAGAAACCGAAAGCAGATTGTTTGAAAGAGAGGGAATCTAAAGGACATTGGAGAGAAGAAACTTACGGTTGGGGGTCAAAAGGACAGTGTGACCAGTATTGGCGATATAAAGATTAGAACTTCCAGCAGTGCGAACTTGATTCGGGCCGTGATATTCAGGGTTTTGCAGATTGTTGAGATTTTTGGTCATGTGATTCAAAGCACCACTATCAGGCAACCAATCATAAGTGTAACGAGTTTGTTGGTTCGTAATGTAAGCAGTTGGAGAAGGAGAAGAGCCAGTATTGTTGGAGGAAGACTTAGCGCACTTCTAATCAAAATTCTTTGATGGTTGACGCTTCAGAGGGAAGAAAGTCTTATCATCACATTTAAACCAGCCCCTGGCTTCTCACAGATTTAAAAAATAGTAGCCGGATCTCCTTCTCTTGTAAGAGGGACATCACGACCATGACTTGTTCTGGCGACATTCGCCTGTGGCTAAGAAGCATTAATCTTATTTTACGCATCAACTCGAAGATCATAAGAATGCAACATGGATTCAAATTCATCAGTAGAAATAACCCCCACAGTGGTAATTAAAGAGCTAACAATCGACTCATAGGTCTAGCCAAGACCCTTGATAACATAATGACAAAATTCCCTGTCAGAAATTACAATTTCGCTAGCAACAAGCCAATCAACAATATGTTTGCTGGACTGAATATAATCAGCCATGGTCAAAATTCCCTTGGTAACTGATTGAAGGGATTCTTTATGGTGAATAATATGGGCATCAGTCTTAGATGCGAAAAGTCCATCTAGTTTGGTCCAGATGGCATGAGAGGTTTGGCATTCCTTAACTTTCGCCAAGATTGGTGAAGTTAAGGAAGACATAATCTACCCAAGTAAGATTTTATCTGCGCGTCGCCATGAGAAAATAACGGATTTGGAGAACCGTCAAGAACAACCGATGGGCACTTATGCGAACCATTGATAAAATTTTCCAAATCATAACCCTGCAAATAGGGCATAAATTGAGCCTTTCATAACAGAAAATTGTTCTCGACAAGCTTCTCTATGATAGCACCGTGTAGCCGTTCAAAAGGAACGTCGGATGTTGTTGAAGAAGCTATGTTGTTAACGGCATTAAAGGGATTAGTGGGAGCCGCAGGTGACATTGAAGAAGAGAAGGAGGACTAGGTTGACATATAAAAAAATATTATTAGGTCCTGATCAGGTCGCCTGCTCTGATACCATGAGAGATTTGAGGTTATTGCTTGGTTTCTCAAAAATTGAGAAAACCAAAGAATTGAGCAACTTGTATTTATTGTATTGTTTTTCTTGTTTTACAAGAGTTTATATCCCTGTTATACATGAAACGACTTACATAAAAATAGGAACAAACTCAACGTTGCATAAAAATAGGAACACTAAAACAAACTACCTACCCATCGCTTTGTATATGAAACAACAAGTCAGTGCATGAGCTGTCTCCCTAAGGCCTTCTCCAATGGTAGTCAGATTTCTATGGTAGAAATAGAGAGAAGAAAAAAACTTCTCCAACAGCAGTTTCTAAATGGGTGTGCATCCTACGTGGATGATGAATCATATGAAAATTTTCTATGATCATTTCCACATGTAGAAATGCAGAGATGGTTAGACAATCTGACATGGAATCAATCTATTGGTAAGGCCATCTCCAATAAGGGTTTCCATCAACCCCGATTTCTACGGTAGAAGGGAAAAGAAGAAAAAAACCTCTCCAACCCAGCTTTTCTTCATGTTATCCATCTGATGTGGCTGCTGAGTCATGTTGGCCATTTCTACGGGCATTTCTACATGTAGAAATGCATTGACGGTTTGCCAAAGTGACGTGGAGATGCACGTTCATGTTTGGCGGTAATTTTGACCCATTTCCCTCCAAAATAATCCTCCACCTGAAAACTCTACTTCTACTACACTGTTCGAATGTATATTTTTCCTGTACCAATTCCAAAAAAATTTCAGACTTCAGTAATTGAAGGTATGTTCTACATCCTGTATTTCGTCCGTAGATATGAAATTGGAGAAATGAACTGTATTCCATTTATTAATTTTTTTTAAAATAAATTCCTAGAATAAACATATTTGTAGATAGTATATGATGTGTTGTAACATGAAATTGTAGACACTATCTGCTATATAAAAAAGATCTGATGCTCCCTTCTTTTCATGTTTTGTAATACGAGATTGATGAAATGAACTAAGTCATGTTGACAACTCACAACATTTGTATTTCATCTATTGATTTTTTTACTCTCAATTCTCAAATAATGATAATAAAATGCAAAGATATTTTAGTTGCCTTCAAGTTGTTTGATGAAATGAGCTTCAAGTGGTTTGCCTTCAAGTTTTTTAAGTTGCCTGATACAATGATACAATATGTATACACACTAACAGTGTGTTTATTTTTTAATAAATTACTTAATAAGAGTTAAAATTTATAGATTAGGCACGTTTAAGACTTAAAATAATATTAGTTATGGATATAGGACAATAAGCAGTTTGTTTCCATTTTTAGTCCATATTTTCAAATTATTGACTGTCGTGGCATGTTGTGATTAGTTGATGGGTTATGGAAATGGGTCCGCGCCAGCGGCTTTATTAAAAAATAGGGACTAAAATTATAAATGAAATCTTTATTGTCCTATTTCCAAAATACATATTACAATAGGCCCTAAAATTTATCGATTATTACTAATAGGCAAATCGAATGCTCAATGGTGAATTATTTGATGAAATTTTATTTAAATTTTGTTCTTGTTGTTTTTCTATAAACATGATAATGTGATACATTTTATTGATTCTAAGATGTATTATTTTATTCTTTTTGCAGTTACTAAACGATGGAAATGAATTTAGACGACAATCATGAATTTTCAATGCCTAACCCCAATGTTAATGATGACGATCAACGCGCCGATAATGATTCCCGCATTTCTCAATCCACATATAACTCTAGTGATTCTCGATTCAACTCCCAAAATTCGATTCCCCCCTTTCCAACTCACTACCCCAATAGTGCCAACCAATTTCAAACAAGTTATGGTCTACACTCTACCAATTTCGGTCCTCATTTACAACGACAATATTCCTTCCAAGGTCTAATGAATGCCCCACTATTTCCCTTTGAAACTCAAATGCCAACACCCTCAGAGAAGAACGGAAGAAAGCGAAAAGCAAATCTGAATTCTCAAAGAAAAAATTTTGAGCTACCTCAACCTATTCGACGAAATTGGACTAAGGAGGAAGATGTTGCTTTAACTAAAGCCTGGTTACACAACTCGATTGATCCGTTAATTGGAACATATCAACCGGCGATTGCATTGTGGGTACGCATTAAGCAATCTTGGAAGGAGTTTTTAGCGGATGATTTTGTAGAAGACCGATAATTGAGTGGTTTGTCCAAACGTTGGTGCACAATCCAAGCCGCCGTCAACAAATTTCATGGGATATATGAGCAATTGGCTAGAACTCCAAGGAGTGGAACAAATATAGACAATCTGGTGAGAATTATTTTGGTTTGTTAATTGTAACTTAAGTTACTTAATGTTAACTTGTGATTTCCATTGATATTATGTTTACATTGTTCCCAATATCATTTGTAGAGGACGGATGCACATAAAGTGTACAAGGAAACAAATGCAGATAATAAGGCATTTTTGTTTGAACATTGTTGGGTTGAATGCAAAAAAAATGCAAAATGTTGCACCGAACAATTAACCACTAGTTCATCAAAGCGACAAAGACAAAATGGTTATGATCCTACAGAGGGAGAAGACAGTAGTGCCGATGGGGTTGTTAGGCCACCTGGAAGAACAACGATGAAAGTTAAAAAGAATACGCAATTACAAGATAAGGGTACTGCTGAGATTCTGAGAAAATTGCAAGTATCGCTACAAGAACAATTTAATCATAATAAAGAGGAGTTGGAGTTGTAGAGGGAAGATGCTATAATTGTGAGAAAAGAATACGAGTTGCGGGAAAATGCGATGAAAAAGGAATTGGAGCTAAAGGAGAAAGAATTAGCCTTGAAGACTAAAGCCCAACGATGAAGAGATCAGCAGAAAATATTGATTCAAGATCTCTCAAAGCTTACTCCCGCGGCTCGGGTACACGTGGAAAAAATGCAAGCAAGGATATTGCAAGAATGGGAGAAGGGAGATTTTCAAATGTAATGAGAGTGGAACGGTGATTTAGTATTAAATTTATGTTAGTAGTTGTTTGTTTATACCTCGGATGCTATTCAAAATTAGTTGTTGACTTTGTACGACACTTATTAGTTCTTAATTTGTTGTTTTTGAAATTTGTTTCGTTTATGTTAGTAGTTGTTTGTTTATACCTCGAATGCCAATCAATCTAGTGCTTGATTCAGTTAGCTCAGACTGAGTATACTAACCTTTTGGGGTCAGATTCAAGTTATTGTGAATGATCAGTTAATTGAGAGATTTACAGTATTGTTGTTCTTATATTAACAGCATTGTATGTATGCTGTCAATCATAACTTATAGTATGTATGCTGTCAATAAATGATAACTGATATCAGATCGAAGTCATTAAATGGTAGCTGATATTAGTCCGAAGTCTAAATCATAACTGATATCTTTATATGATAACTGATATCAGATCGAAGTCATTAAACGGTAGCTGATATTAGTCCGAAGTCTAAATCATAACTGATATCAGATTGAAGTCATTAAACGGTAGCTGATATTAGTCCGAAGTCTAAATCATAACTGATATCTTTAAATGATAAGTGATATCAGATCGAAGTCATTAAATGGTAGCTGATATTAGTCCGAAGTCTAAATCATAACTGATATCTTTAAATGATAACTGATATCAGATCGAAGTCATTAAATAGTAGCTGATATTTGTCCGAAGTCTAAATCATAACTGATATCTTTAAATGATAACTGATATCAGATCGAAGTCATTAAATGGTAGCTGATATTAGTCCGAAGTCTAAATCATAACTGTATCACAATTTCAACTCTGTATCACAATTTCATGTATGCTGCCAATTAATATAAACTTATAAAAGCCCCATACCACTGTATCATTTCAGTTCTTGGATTTGCAACATGAATAGAATCAGTCCTAGTCACTGATGTAATTGAGTGATGTAAAATCAGTCCTAGTAACTGATAAGTATAATCAGTCCTAGTAACTGATAAGTAAAACCAGTCCTAGTAACTGATGTAATTGAGTGATGTAAAATCAGTCCTAGTAACTGATACAGAAATACTAGCAGTAAGACTGCTACAGAATTACTAGCAGTCATAGTAATTAAGTCTTCAATGTAGCAGTAACTGAGTTGATCCATATCAGTAATTGTCTTGGTATGCACTTTTGAGCTAGTATATGTATCAGACTTGCCATAAATGATAATCACTAGTGGTTATCAGTTTATCTTCAATTCATAATAGCTTAAATTGAGCTAACACTATAAATTATAATGGATAGTTCACTACCATTGAAATTGAGATAACACTAAAAGACAGTACATGAGCTTGAGCCTGAAGAGAATAAGTTGCAAAATGAATAAAATAAATGCCATCAAACCGTCATTACGATTTTTACTCAGTTCACGAAATTTGTTTAAGAAGCTCTCCCCGATCCAATAATTTATGAGCTCTTCCAATTGAATAGAAGAGGCTCTGGGAAACAGAGAGCAATAGAGGAAACGACATTGGGAAGTCTCGTGCAGCCCTTTGTAGCTAACCAAAAACTTTTCATACACTTTGTCCATACCTTCAAATTGATGTGCCAATTCAGCTAACATCTCAATCGCATTTCTCCACTCCTTGGGAGTTTTCTTTCTTGACATGGCTCGGCCTACCATAAAAACTGATATGAAGTAGTGATATGTACTAGACTTCCCATAAAAACTGATATGCAGTAGTGATCCATATCAGTAATTATCTAATATATGCATCTGAATGAGCTAGTATATGCACTAGACTTCCCATAAATACTGATATGCAGTAGTGATATGTATTAGACTTCCCATAATTACTGATATGCATTAGTGATATGTATTAGACTTTTTCTATTATATGCATTTGAATGAGCTAGTATATGCACTAGACTTCCCATAAATACTGATATGCAGTAGTGATATGTATTAGACTTCCCATAATTACTGATATGTAGTAGTGATATGTATTAGACTTTTTCTATTATATGCATTTGAATGAGCTAGTATATGCACTAGACTTCCCATAAATACTGATATGCAGTAGTGATATGTATTAGACTTCCCATAATTACTGATATGCAGTAGTGATCCATATCAGTAATTGACTAATATATGCATTTGAATGAGCTAGTATATGTACTAGACTTCCCATAATTACTTAAACAATGATGAATTCATTTATCTCAGTGACTAATAAGGCAGGCTAAAAGCATAACAGAGTACATTACTAAAATAAAGCTTAAATCAAATTTTGGTCTCACTAAAACAGAGTACATTACTAAAATAAAATTAACAATACTTAGAACTAGACAAGATCATTATCTCCGTAAAGCTCCCACAAATTATCTACTAAGTCTCTCTTCAAATCGTTGTGGACCTCTTTATCCCGAACTTCTTTCAATCGCTTAATCATTACGTCTAAGAGGAACTGACGATCACGTTGTATCTCAACACTATGAAAATTTTCATTCGAAGGGGGCTCCCAATTTTCAGGGTTCAATCCTTGATGATGTTCATTTTCAATTATCATATTATGTAAGATGATGCAAGTTTTCATAATGTTTCCTAAATCTCTTGCTTTCCACATACGTGCAGGCCCTTTAATAATATGCCACCTTTTTTGTAAAACTCCAAATGCCCGTTCCACATCGTTTCGTACACTTTCTTGTTGTTTTGCAAATAGTCTCTCCTTCGAATGGGAAGGCTCAAATATTGTTTGAATAAGAGTTGCATACGCGGGATATATCCCATCGGAAAGGTAATACCCCATGTTGTAATGATGACCGCGTACTTCAAAATTACACAGGGGAGCAACACCATTTACGATGTCATCGAACAATGGAGACCGATCTAAAACTGTGATGTCGTTATTTGTCCCGGCCATTCCAAAGAATGCATGCCAAATCCACAAATCATATGATGCAACAGCCTCCAAGATGAGAGTGGGGACTATTTTATAGCCATTTCTATACATGCCGTGTCATGCTTTAGGACAATTACTCCAATGCCAATGCATACAATCAAGGCTACCGAGCATGCCGGGAAAGCCTCTTTCTTCATTTTGCTTGAGTAACCTCTCGATGTCATCGCTATTTGGCTTCCTCAAATATCGTTGTTCAAATATCCTAATAATAGCATCACAAAAATGGATTAGGCTTTCAATCGCAGTGCTTTGACCAATTTGAACATACTCATCAACGTAGTCAGCTGGGACACCATATGCAAGCATCCTTAGTGGCGCTATCATCTTTTGCAATGGACTTAATCCCGCCCTTCCCGTTGCATCAAATTTCTGCGTGAAATAGTTATCATAATTTTTAATTTCCTCAAAAATGTGATTGAAAAGATCCACATCCATACGAAAGCGACGACGAAATGTCTGTCGTGAATACTTTGACTATTCGCCCATAAAGTAGTCTTTTACAATTTGTTCATGTCTCTTCTCCCTATCACGAGAAACGTAGCGCCGACCAACAATAGAGCCACCATGTGACCGTTTCTTTGACAAGACATTGGAAGCTATAAGAGGAACATAAGTTGTGGCCATTTCAATTAGTTTACGTGTTACAGTAGCAGAAGATTCAAATGGGACTTCTGTGTTGATGGGCTCGGCTAATAGGCGTTTGGTGATCGAGAATGAACCATCGTTAAGACTTCAGATTTCGGAGTCCGTATCGGAATCAGAATTTGAATACGACATTTGCTTGCAGTAAGCCTGTGAATGAAAAAATAATGTTATTGATATCACATAATAATGATAATTAAAATAAGGGGCATATGCCACATAGTCCCTCGAACATTTTTTAATACACGTCTGGTCCCATCCTTTTTATTTTGCTCCAAAAAGTCCTTCACGATGCCGCTGGCGCGGACCTTTACAAATAATATAATATTAGTTAAATGGATGTTTGAGGGACTTTTTGGGGTAAAATAAAAGGCTTGGACTAAATGTGTATTAAAAAATATTTGAGGGACATTTTGGTATTTGCTCCTTAAAATAATAAGTGAGATAAACCAACCAAGAAAAAAATTTAAATGTAATTAACCTAAAAATAAATATAATTGTTAAATTCTAATGTATTGTTGGGGCTTAAAATTGAATACCCATATTTTTTAAGATTAAATTGTAACTGTATTTTAGGGTTTAAAATCGATGTGTAGATTAGAGAGAAAATAAAAAGTAAAATAGAAGAGTACCTTTTTCAAAAAAATAAATGTACTGTCAAAATATGGAAGATACCTATTGCATTTGAGTTAACAGCTTCTTGAGTGTAAAAATAAGATTACTGTCAAACTAAAAATATATCCATTGCATTTGGAGTTATAACAGCTATTTTTTAAAAATCATGCCACATCACATGTCTAGAAATTGACCGGTGGAGAAGGGCAACAAAACCTCCCGTCCACAATTTTTGGTAGGCTGCCAGATGGATAGAAAAGTGTGTTAACTGTTATCAAGAAATAGGTTTAGAAACTCAACCATTGGACATGGTCTAAAAATCTACCCACATCTCTCTTTTGCAGTTACAAATTGATAAAAACTGCTGGGTAGAAAAAAACCATTGGAGAAGCATGTGTTCCTCTATTCACGGTAATATGCCAATTAGATTAGAAAGAGATTTTAACTACTAAATGGAAATAAGTTTAGAAACTAAACATTGGAGATGACCTAACAGACCTACCTAGCCATCGCTTTGTATGTTCATTGTTTTTCCACCAATTCCATTACCATACCATGTTATCTCTTCCTTTTTCCATGCTAAATTACCTATCTTTATGTTTACTATGGAGCCGCAGAGAGAGAAAGAGAGAAATTTTCAACCACTTATTATATAGTAGAACAAAGGATCATTTGTGTAGCCCTACTTGTCCTCAAACTAGTTAGACATGTTATGTATGCAGTGTTAAGTTAATTAATTTCATTTTAATTTGATAATTTTTTATTGAAATCTTGTTTGTATGAAAAAGTGATGGTTGTTGACGGGTGATTGTGTTTGTTGTGAGATAGCAACAACATGGGAGTGAGTTCCCAATTCAATTAGGGCAAGTGAGTGAGTTTTACTTGAAAAACATGTATCATATGATATAACCGTAATTTTTTAATGTATTTTTACTTAAAATCTTTTGCATCGAGCCAAATGAGACTGTGAGTAATATTTGAAGACACAATCACCAGAATTCCTGATATTACATTCTCCCATGTTTCAAACCTTGCCACGCGACTTATTTTGTAGTTTCTTCTATGCAATTTTATTTCGCACTCCTGTTTGCATTATACTCCATTTGGTGGTCATGTGGAGTTTTTGCCCCTTTTGACGCTAATCAAAATGTGATGGGTTCTTTCTTTTAGTGCATCCGGGTAGTTTATTAATGATTATCTTGATTTTATGAGAATAGGGACTTGAGCGCTAGCACCAGTGACACGACACCTGATGAGAGGTGGGAGGAGGGAGAAACAAAAGAAAGAGGAGGCTTTACATGCTAGCAGCCTTCGCGTTCCACGCAGGCATGTGTTTTCCTATGTCTAAATGAAGTATATCAAGTTTTGGTGTATGCCTATATTCCTAAATTATTTTTCTCATCTTCAAGCCACCATGGAATGCTAAAATGTCTCTTGACGAACTTGACGCAAATGAAACAAAAGCTTTCCTAGTTTGGTGCCGTAACCTTGCAAGGTATGGTTTCTGATGTGGGATTATATATATATATACCCACACATTAGAAGAGATCATCTCTGCTTTCTCTTCCATACCTCTTGGGTTTAGGATGATCTAAATCATGATTTGGTATTCTTATTCCTCTTCTTGTTAAATGGAGTGTTTTTTAGCAAGTAAGACGATTACTATATGTATGTGGGTCTTTGTAATCTGCCCTAGGTGCAAATGTTAATAACCCATATGCAGAAGGGACAAAAGGTAGGTAAGCATCAGACAGGGCACAGAATAAATTCTCCTTGTCCGTTCTATATATGGGTTAACATGTGCCCCTAGGGTCCACGTTAACAAAAAAAATACTATATTTGTGTTTGTGTGGATATTAGAGATTCAATGCCTTTGGGAGAATTGAATTTATCCTATTCTTATACCGCTTTAATAATGCCTTTTGATTTCTATATCGTAATCATTTGAAATGCGTCCTACCATATCATTGTTGTAGTATTAGTTTGTGCATAATTTTATTGGATTTGAACTTTTTTTTTGGATAAGTAGGTTTGAACTAGTTTTAAATATTGCTTAGTGTGTCTTCCTTGCGAATATACTTTATGTTTAATCCTGCAGAGTTAAGGAGAAATATAAGCTTGTTCTTACTCCATTTGAGAAGAACTTGGAAATCTGGAGACATCTTTGGAGAGTTGTTGAACGTAGTGATCTGGTGACGTCCTGGTGTCTTTTACTATTCAGTTTTTGTGATCTGTGAGTTTTTTTTACTTATTTGTAAGAGGATGCGTGCTTTATGCGTGTGTTATATAGATATACTAGCGGAATGCCCGTGCCTGAAGGCACAACGAAAATTTCGAAAGCACGTAATTATAAAACGGCAAAAATTTTCGAAGTACGTAATTGCAAAATGATAAAAATATCGTTCCTAACAAAAAAGGAGTAATTTATAACAATTGGTCATAATCTCCTTTGTTGATAAACTATTCACCATGCTTAACAAACAACAAATTGTCCAACAACATTCAAATAGTAAATATTCATTAAATGAATTCTCATTGTCTAAAAAAGTGTCAAAGTTTTAAAAAAATTGGATAGAGTCTCCTTTGTTTATTAGACTATCCACCCTTCTCAAGGGATAATGACAAATCCAACAATATAAAAAAAAATCGCCTAACAAAAGCTTCAATGGAAAAAACATCTTAAAAAAATAAATATATAAACTGAAATCTGATGTGAGCAAACCTGAGCAAATAATTTTATCCGTCAATGCTTTCACCTGATGCGGCCTCCCCCACCCCACCCCCACCTGCTGCTGCCTCCCCCCCCCCCCCCCCCCCTCCCACACACCCCCACCCCCACCTTTTGCTTCCCATCATCCCCTACCTGCTGATGCCCCCCCTCTCCGACCCACCTGTCACCCCAAGCCGCCACCACTCAGCCCCTGCCATCACCCCTTACCTACTGGTGCCCATCACCATTCAGCCCCCCCGCCCCCAATCACCCCCTACCTGTTGCTCCCCCCCCCCCCCCCCAATGCCCACCTGCTACTACTGCATACCTGATGCAATTCATAGCCAACAAAATTTAAATCAGCCCACCTCTTGAGCTCGAGAAACATGGAATGCAATATTGAGATATTCTACCAAAGATGAAGAATCGAAACAACAAAACTGAAACTGCAGCGGCAAAACCAAGAAAATATTAATTTGTCCAAAAAAATTGTAGGTGAGAACATGTGTGGGAGAGATTACCTTTTTTGCGGCAGCGGGGTGAGGGCAGCAGTGGCTTCAAGAAGCGATGTCAGACTTGCAACAATAGCATATGGAGTAGCTAATAACCGACAATGACCACGATTGAAGTTGAACTCGAATCAAATAAATCAATGGCTGCTTCTTAGTATGCTACAGGGCCTGTTATAGAGTTAACTGCTTCTATAGAGCCTACATGTGGATTTATTCGCGCACTCCCGTGCTCATCCCATCTTCCTATATATGGGATTTATTCACCTTGGTTAGAAACAAACAAAGTTGAGTAAATCAATATAGATGACAGATTCTACGAAAAATGTTACAACATATGACCAATATGGGCAAGCACCTTAAATAAATCTTTGTCAATAACATACGCAAAAAAAATGTAAAACTACGATAATAGTGAAAAACACTTGTTGATCAAACTATCTTATACAAAAGACAGAAAAAAACCTCATAAACAAACCCTAAAATATAGATTACATGTGTACTTACTATAGAGTAGAGTGAGAAAGGGAAAAAACAAAAAACGGTACTTACTATTATGAGCCTATCCTTTCTTTTGCTATCTGTAAAACAAAGTTTAGCATTCAACCAATCAAATATACTAAAATAATCAGAGTTTAGCATTGTTGCAACCATATATTAATTGATCATCAGAAATCAAATAAATTAGCCCATAAAGGAGGAGAGAAGTAACAAAGATGTAAACTAACTTGACATGTGGTAGTGGAGGAGGCCTATTGACAATTTAGTTAACTCAACAAACCCCAAAAGCACAATATTTTTTAAACCCAACTCATAGATTTTAAGTGAATGGCATTCCAGAATCAATTGAATTTTGTAGGTCATGTCTATTAAATGTTCGGTTCCCCACAACCTGTGAAGATATAACTGCACAATACAATGGGATGCAATGAAACAATACCTCAGTCAGTGGCACGTTTTCTTATCCCTTCGCATGTTGATTGACACGGTTGTCGCTATTAATTGGTTGAACCTATACATATGAAAATAGAGAAACCTACACATTTGAAACATCATTTCAAATATTTGAAACATCACTGCCCTTTGCAATATGAAACGTCACAGTGAATATTAGCAGACTAATTGATCTAAATTAATACCCAATGTAAAATGGAAGAAGGTACAATTTGCAATATAGGCAGATTGGTATTGATGTCACAATCTTGCTGATACTTTTATCATGTTAGGGATGACATTTAACCACATAAGGAGGGATGAGTATGAAGGTTTTAATTCACATATAGCATTAAAACTAATCATTAATTCACATATAGCATTAAAACATTATAGCAATAAAACTAATCATTAATGGAATAAAAAAAAAGGTTTTAATTAACATATGAACGAACAAAAATATGTAGATGAATGAAATAAAAAATATTCTATGAAATAGATTGCAAAATATATGAAGAGATGGGAGTGACCTTAATTATGATTATTAGTTTTTATACTGAGTTGACAATCTTAGGGAAATAAGACTTGATCTCTATCATAAAAAATATGACAAAATGAAAAGAAAAAAAAAAGAAAGCAAATACTATTTAGCGAGAACATTTCTTTGTTTTAAAAAAATAAAGTGTCAAAGTTTTAAAAAAATTGGGCAAAGTCTCCTTTGTTTATTGGACTATCCACCGTTCTCAAGGGACTATCCAACAATATAAAAAAAACAATTTAGTGGATACCATAAAGTAAAATACATGCTTCATACCTTCAAGTCGCTCATGGATACCAAATAAGTAAAAAAGTAAAACAATATAATAAATACCAAGTCTTACAAATTTCAATCGATTTCAAAACTGCAAAAAACTAAAATCTCCTTTCAAATTTTCAAGCGAACACAAATGACATTGGTGGCTTACTTGAAAAATGGGTGACATTCATCACATAAGGTCTACTATGCTGGGAGGTTGGCCTCAACCAATGGTGCCCTCTGTAATCACATCATTATAATATATATAATAGTTTTTATATTTTACTGTTGTTATAATATATTTATACGTTCATTTGGATCAGTATAATATATTTATACGTTCATTTGGATCACATTAATTTGGGAATCTTGAAAATTTCATGTAATGACATAAAAGAAAAAGACCTTAAATTCCTAATTCAAACCATAAGTGAAACCAACTTACTAAAATGTGTAAAACTATTGTAATCCAAAGTTTCTACAATTGTTTTTCAAAAAATTACCAAATGACTCAACTTACCTGAATATACTGATTATGCTCTAACAAAAATATGTCGCAATATCTGGGCTACCTGCCATATCCAAGTGAACTGTCAAGTTTCTCAATTATATAATCACAGGTTGTAAAAACAACAAATGAGAAAAAATCACTTGCACACATTATATCTGCGGAATACGTAATGAGAAAAAAATTAAATGAAAAATTAAGCACTTTGTAAGATTCAGTCTGCATTCAAAATCTCCAATTGAAGCTTTAATCCACATCATCAGATTTATGCTTGTGTGTGAGACAGATATGTTCGTGTGTGATAAAAACAGACTTTTGTGTGTGTGATAGATTTGTGCGTGTGTGTCTATGTGCACGTGTGTGTGCGTGACAGATCTGTGTGTGCATGTGTATATGCGTGTGTGTGCATGTGTATATGCGTGTGTGCATCAATTTAGCTGCTGCTATTAATATCGGATCTATCAATATCAGAGTTGCTACTATTTATACCTCATACTAATTTGCCATTCCTTCTTTTCGACATTCTTTTCAGATGTTATGGCTTCGTTGTTCTTCTTCGGCATCTCTCCCTTTAGAGTCCTCCCTAACACAAATAACAAATTTTGGAGAGATATTTATACCAAGGTTGTATAATAAAACTACATAAACACTGTGAAAAAAGAATAAATCAAAAGTTAATAAATAAACTAACAAATTAAAAAATAAATTAACAGTTAAAATAACGTTCATGATTGCTCAACTCAAAACAACAATAACATCTAAAATATTAAAACATTAACAACGTAAAATTAACTAACAACAAAGAACTAACAAAGAAACTAAAATAAATTACAAATAAACAAACATGGAACACATGAGGTTTTAAATACACACCTCGTTCGTTTGCAGCTGTTGTGGGAGAGAGATGGAGAAGTTGGCAGCACCGGCAGAATCGAGAAAAGAGAGGGTGGAGGTCGGCAGCACCGACGGGAAGGTTTATGTATTGATAACAAACTAAGTAGATGTTTTAAAAGTGAAAAAATTGAACAATATAAACGAACAATATAACAAAGTTCTTAAGGTTTCTCTGTTAAAAAATTCAAACCTCATTAGAGCACCCACCTAATATACCTGTTGCAAAAAAAAGAGTTATAAATAGAGGTGTGTGTACGTATGCGTGTGAGGCAGAGGCGGTGGAAAGGCCGAGATAGAGGCGTGTGTGTGTATGCGTGAGTTAGAAGGTGAGAGAATACCTGAAGATGACCTTTTTATTCATATTACAAAGGTTCAAATGGGGAAAAAACGAATACCAAACAACCTAATTCTTTCAAACATAAAGACAAATTAAGAATTCACATATTAAATTAAGTATTCAAATATATAGAAGCTACAAAATTTTGTATATAAAAATTTAATTATCAATTCATATTTTTCGGAGTTGAAAAAAAATAGCCTTTGTTTGGTCACTTGAAGAAGATCCAAATAGGGAATTCCATATATCCAAACAGAACATACAGAGACCAAACCTCCTCAAACCTGATTTGGAGAAAAATGGTCACTTGAAGAAGATCTAACAACAAAAATGATGCTGCGATTCCTATTGGTGAGAAGATCTAATTAATCAATCTCTTGACATCAAACAATAGGAATAGAAACCCTAGAAAAAAAACAAATAAACCAAAAGGAGTCCCCTATCTTGTACCTAGGATATCGGAGAGAGTCTGACATTTTCGGAGTAGGGGGCAGCAACCGGAGAAGGTGGCGGATAGGGCGGAGGCAGTAGCAACCGAAGAGGGAGAGAGGGGATAGGGAAGAGTAGGAGGCAGCGTGGGTAGGAGGCAGCAACCGAAGAAGATATGGATAGGGAGGCGGCAGCAACTGGAGAGGGAGAGAGAGGATACGGCGACGGCAGCAACCGGAGAGGGAGAGAGAGTATAGGCCGGCGGCAGAGGATAGGGTTGGGGGATTTCGTTTTTTGTGTAGAGAAGAGATGAGTGAGATAGAACAGGGGTTGGGTTGGGTTTTTCTTTATGCTCACGCATGTTTTTTTTCAATTTTCCCTGTCACAATGGGTATAATCCCACGTGGCACAATCTGGAACCCTTAGATCGCCTCCAAAAATTCGATCCCAACCGTTAATTTTTTGGAACAGTAAAACACCCCCCCTCTCATATAATATAGATAACTCTTATCTTACCAGCTATCCTATTGTGCAGGAAGAACTTGCATGTTAGGTGACGCCCTGGTGTCTTTTACTATTCAGTTTTTGTGATCTGTGAGTTTTTTTTACTTATTTGTAAGAGGATGCGTGCTTTATGCGTGTGTTATATAGATATACTAGGGTGTACCCGTGCCGATGGCACGATTATAAAAATGATCCAAATATTTCCTCGTACTGATAACATTCATGCACGGTTAAAAAAATTCCAGTTTGGGATTATAGCAACGCCAAACCGGTAAAATACAATAGTTAACAGAATGGGATTACGTTGACCCGCTTCAAATGTTAAAAACCAATAGGACCCATTAAATTTGATAAAATAAGAAAATTTGTTGGAGATGCTATTTTTTTTTATAGCTTAACCACCATAAGTCTAAGTGCACTAATATGTCAACATATATACGATTCAAAATAATTCATTACCTTAATCGGTAATAACGAATTAACACGGCACTACAGGACACATTAAGTTTGCTCGTGCTGATGAAATTATTAAAATTTAAAAATCATAAATAAAAACATGAAATTATTAAAATTTAAAAATCTAAAAACAAAACAATTGCACAAAGCATGAAATTCTTTGGCATTATTAAATTACATTGTAATGTTGAAACCCTTGTGTCCTTCCGACATTTAGTAAGTTGGCCACATTTATTGGATACTTATACAATAAACTATAAATTTTTTGAACTCACAAATTCATTATCCAAGTTACCAATGGCGATAAATTTATTCCTGTGTCGCCATTGTTAGGTTAACATATTGTTCCAATGCTTGTGGCATGATAAGTCATAAATTTAGCATTTCTCAAATTTATTTATAACTATTAAAGAATTGTCAATAATTTTAGATATGTCATGAAAGTCACCAAAGTGGCCAAAAATTGACATGAAAGGTCTTGACACGAACATGGCGTGGTCGTATAAAAATATTTGTCTTGTTAGTAGTGTTTGCGAGTTAGTTTTTTAAAGAGAAAAATTGAAAACTAATTATTTAAATAGGAAAGCAACTTTTCATAATTTTCAATATAATGAATTTTTAATAGTTAAACATGACACAAAATTCACTAAATTGGGAACTAATATGCAATGATAGACTCACATTGGGACTTTCTTACAAATATGTGTCATGTTCGTGATAAAATTTAAATTCGTGTTAGTGACATTATCATGTTAGTTTTTTTTAATAGATTCCCATGGTAAAATATAAAAAGTGTAAATTAACTTTTTAAATTGTATTTTTAAAATGATGTATGTTTAAAACTTGACATTATGCAAAGGGACTAAAACGATGTATTTTTAAAAGTTGAGGAGGTCAAGCCTAAACAATGAACATTAAACTGGTGAAGTGAAAATAAAAATGTAAAATTAAAGAGGTTAAAATGTAATTTACACCTTTATTTTTCAAATTCTTTTTATATTTTATTTTTGTTATGTAATGGCTACAATACCCATCAAAATAACATTGTCAAATATTTAAAATAACAACATGATTATGTTTGTTATTGAGTACCGTTTTACGTATATTTTATAAAATAATAGATATATAAAAGAATAAGCCATTAAAATCGGGTGTAAAAAAAAACATTTCATAAATGAATATTTTGTATTGTGGTTTAGAAATGAGATATGAATTCAATGATATTGTCAGAATTGTTGTTTTTATTTTCCCAATGGCAACAAATAAATGTTATTTTCAATACAAAGTGTGGAGTCCACTATAACTGACACCTCGATCTTTTCAATCATTGGAATCTTAGATTTGGTGTGTTGAAAATTGAAAAAAGTAAATTTAAATCTATTTTGTAAACCCAATGCTAAACTTAATTGTCTTTCACCCACAACAACTTTCAAAAAAGTCACCAAAGCAGTTATCCTGTGCAATTTGTTCAAAAACGTCACCAAAGCAGTGTGATAATATCTTAGGCAATCATATTAGTTATATAAGATTAAGAGATATGAATCTATCACTAATATATTAGGCACCGGCAATATTACAAAGTTGCTTAAATGATCCATCTGAAAGAAAAACAAAACAATAAATATATATTAAACTGCAAATCCCAAATTATGTTAAGAAGGAAGAATATAATTTTTTTAAGCCTATAGCAACAAAACAACTCATCTTAAACAGATGCCCCAAATAAATGGTATCAAGGATAAATGACCCAAGCCCAATTCAATTTATATAGCCGAGCTTATAAAAATATTGTCAAGCAGAACATGAGCCTCAAGGCAAGGGTACTATTGTTGAATCACAACCCACCTGTTTAACGCCGTTGTATTTTATAGGCGAGGTGACTCCGCTAGCACATCTGGCATCCGCTAGCACATATGTGCGAATCAAAACCCAAGTTCTATATGGCATTCCTCAGCGCCTACCAGAGCCACTACTTCAAAATACAAAAGTTGACAGCTCCCTTTGGATACTGCCACCATGATTGTGCTCAAGTATATTTCAACTGAAATACAAATTAACTTAAATGTAGATCCGAGTGTCTATTTAACTTAAATACAGAAATCCATAAATCTTAACTGAAATACGAATTAACTTAATGTATATCTCACTGGTTTATATACTTAACTTCAATTCTGAACGAATGATGATCCCTTGCCCGTGATTGAACATGAACAACACCAAGGTACTGGACATGAGATACAACAACACTCTGTTCCCAATGCAAAAGAAAATCATAATTAGTAACAATTGAATCAGTCTAAACAAATGAATCAGCCTAAACAGAAAATCAAAACTCAGATTTAAAAAAAAATCAAAACAAATAAATCTAAAAACCGTGAGATAAAAACTTATAACAAATATGAAAAAAACTTATAACAAAGATGAAAAAAACATCATACCGTGATAAGGTACGTAGATCTGAATAGTAGAACCAATCCAACCCAACGAAGTCACCCTTCTGCCATTTCAGCCCTCTCACGCCACCACCGTTTAACTCAAAAAGGCAGCGACCCAAACAGCAAATCGTCATGTGTTTCTAAGCATAGATCCGAAGAAATTTCATGAACAACCCTCTCACGCAGTGACGAACGTTTTCAGGTTTCATAGATCTGAATACCTTCCCATTTTTTCAAAGCTACTATCCAAAATGTTTTCTAAGCATAGATCTGAAGTAAAAAAATAAAAGTAGAAAGCCCCCAATGCGTAAAAAAAATCGAACTGACAACCAGTGAGATATACAAAATGGGTTATAATGACTAATACAAAATGGGTTATCTTTTGTAATCTAGCTATAGGAATCTTTATTGAACTACGATTAGTGGGTTACTTGATATGGTCCACGTATTTCTGAGAAATAATGAAATAAGATATGGAGTTATATTCTAGAATCATCTCATCGTGTGTCTTTAGATATGGAGTTCATCAATAATATCAGAACTTTGAGGGTTACCTGATTTGGGCTTTTTAATGTTTGAAGTCTTCATCATCCATTATCTTCAGTGATTCTTCACACGCAGATCTTCAATCGTCCATGTTTTCCTAAAATATTCGTCATCCATTAAAGACACACGTCCATGATTTGATACAAAGATCACCCAGTTTGTCCATAGTTTTATCATAAAAAAAAGTTCAGCTTTTCGATCTTTGCCTTCATCTTTGGATGGTGGTTTCTTCTTCAATCTTGATATTTGATATTTGTGAGTAATTGGGATATGGCACAATCGTAAGGAGAGAGAGAGCATTGGAAAGTGAAGACCTAGAGCCTTGTGTTTTTTCAGTTGGTACAAATGGAGCGGCACAATCTGAGCATCACCCATGTGTGCAACAGTGGGTACAGACCTAGAGCCTTGTCCTTTTCAGCAGCCACAAAAGATTTTAGAGACAAACAAAGATCTAATCTTGGCCGTTAGTTGATAAAGACCAAAATCTTGAACTTTCAATCTCAGCCATCAGTTGGCTTAGACAAAAAAAACCCTCCTCCTTTATTATATAGATAACTCTTATCTTACCAGCTATCCTATTGTGCAGGAAGAACTTGCATGTTAGGTGACGCCCTGGTGTCTTTTACTATTCAGTTTTTGTGATCTGTGAGTTTTTTTTACTTATTTGTAAGAGGATGCGTGCTTTATGCGTGTGTTATATAGATATATAACTCTTATCTTACCAGCTATCCTATTGTGCAGGAAGAACTTGCATGTTAGGTTATTATTTTACTAAATCACATTTATCTATGGAATGCTAGAAATTAATATTAAGTGTTGAAATTAATTATTTAATTTTAATTATATTAAATTCTAAATTTATGAATTTCTCATTAATGTGGTTTTAATAAATATCAAATAATTAATTAGGAACATGATAATTATGGATATTAGAAGATTGGGTCAATCTTATCCGTTAGTCACATGATAGTTAGTGGCATTAGTGAGAGACTTAGAAATAGAGTCCCACCTTCACGAGGATTCCGGCCCTCTTTCCGTTATAAATAGAGGAACCTTACACCATTTGGGGTTATTTCATAACATACTATTTCTGAGGTGGGAGAGAAATTCTAAGATTCCATTTGATTGCAATTTTTTCAAGAAGGGAGATTGATGGAGCAATTAATCAAGATGATTAAAAGAGATTTCTACAACAAGATTGATCAATGCATTGAATCAAGGTAAGACTTATTTTCTATCGTTTAGATATATTTTGTGAAAACGTGAAGATCCAAGATCCTTTTATTAAGAACACTTGTATGTTAAAGTTTAATCATATTAATGTGTTCCTGATTAATATTAGGGTGTTCTTAAGAATGATTTTACATGTGGTATCAGAGCTAAAGTTTAAGATCTCATGATTTTCCTTATTCATGTTTGTCTATAATGAAAAATATGCCTGAGACTTTCTGCGACGTTTTAATTTATATCATTGAATCTGATCTTAAAGTGTATCTGAGACTTTCTGTGACGTTTTTCTTCTGTCGTCAATACTCACTGGTTGGAATGAAAGGTCAAAACTTGGTCGGAATTTTACGAAACTGACATTGTCGACTGGAAACGTTGAAATAAACAAAATTCATTGGACACAATGGGCACCACCTTACTTTTGCGTTTTGACGTCGTTAAGACTCTTAAAATTGCGCTTTTGCCGTTTTTGGTAATAATGTTGACGTCAATATCTCACTCCAAAAAAATTATTTTTGAATTTCGCAAATTGTTTTGAGATCCTGGAGTAATTATCTACATCCTTGTGGTGCTAACTCAAATTTTCTATTTTTGACGAAAATTACGATTTTTTCCAAATATTATGTATTTTTTTCACCACAGGAGCTGTTTTTTATGTTCATGGTTGCTCTAATATTCATGTTATGTATTATTTGGTATTGATGAAAGGGTTCAATATAAAAGTTTGAATATTAGATGTATGATTATGTGTTTGACAATAACATTTCGATATATTAGGTTATTGTGCATAATCTATATTTGGTAGCCCAAAGTTCCTAATGTAATTGTGAATTGATGTTTCGACAATAACATTTATATAATGTTGGATGGGGAAGACATGAAAGTGTCTAAATCTATAATTGTAAATATTAGATTATTGTATATGCATATATATTTGGATGATTAATTATACATTAAGTTTTGAGTATAATATTTTGGGGGCATTGATTTTACATAAATAAGGTTTACGACTTACAAAAAAATTATTTTTGAATTCCGTCGAATGTTTCATGATTTTGGAATAATTTTCTACATTTGCATGAAGCTGACTCATTTTTTTGGGAAATTTTAAGTTTTTTCATATTTCATGTATGTTTTATTTAGAACTCTGATAAAACCTTGCTCTAATGATCCTATTTTAGTTGAATATTCATGCCAAACACAAGCTAACATATTTCATATGGTAGGATATTAGACTTGCGTTATTGTTAATATTCATATTTTGATGAGTCTCGTGCCAAACACATGCCACTGATTCATATTGTTGAATATTATGATATTCGTGTTTTAATGAGTCTCGTGCCAAACACAGGCCAACGATTCATGTGGTTGAAAATTATAATTATTGTTTATTCTAATACTAGTACTTCTATTAAGTTGAATTAAATGCCAAACACAGGCTACAATTTATATGTGCGGATACTAGATTTATGATTTCGTTGCATGCATACATATTTGAATGCATGACTTGCAAATTTTGAGACTCATAAGTAGGTATTCATTCAGTTTAATCAAATGCCAAATACAGGCTAAGATTACATGTGGAGATATTATACTTGTAGTCATTTCAGATTATCCTAATGTTTGTTATAAGGTTAAATTGAAGCGTAACACATGCTGAAATTTGAATCAAATAAACATTGAAATTTTTGTAAATATTAAATAATTGGCATCAATGTTATGTAGTCATATTTACATATGCCACTAGTATGATAATTGTGATTATAACCGTATTGTGCATTAGTATGACCATGAATGATTTTGGTCAATATGTCTGATTTGTTACTCATATATAAGTGATAAAGTGAAAGTAAATGATTTATGTTTTTCATTTACTAATATTTGTGTAATATCTCATGTAAACTCTTTGTCTATTTGATTTTCACGTTATGTCTATTTTTCATGAATTTCAAATTAAGTAATAGACTATAATATAAATTAATCATGTATTACGGGTATTTTGAACATGTATGCATATCTCTAATATTTATATAATATAAGGTTTGGTGATCATTAAAGTGCTCCATTCCAGAAGATATAAATATTGGACTAATGCATTAATATCCAGCATATTTTGGTTGCCTACAGGTCCATGTATGATATTGAATGCTAGGGTGATGATATTTTATGATGTTGCATACATATTATTGTTTATTCATTTATTGTGATTTGGAAACCTACAGGTCCAATTACAATAATTGAACAAAATGTAAGTGGTGATATATATTTTGGGAAGGTAATAATGGTCGTCAAACGCAGATGCCATAGTTTCTTTCACTATCATATCACCAATTAAGTTTAAGAGAACCATAAACATGAATAATTTAGTTTGTTGCTCATGCGATATTTAATGAACATAAGTGAAAAACTTATTAACTTGTGTATGTAAGTCTTTACGTAATGTAATATTCATATTATGAAATGTTTGGTAGTCACCACAATGACCCGACTAGAATGACAATGAATATTAAATATAAAGATGATGGTAGTAGTAACTCATGATGCTTATAATTGTAAAGATATTAATGGGTTATATTGAGTTTATTTCTTCAAACAAGGTTATTCCTTACAGGGAATCGATTTTTAGTGATTGAATAAGCATCATAGATCACACACATTATTATAGTATGTGAAAATAAGTGGTCCACAAATATCGTGTACAATATAATGAAATAACATTATACCCAATAAAGTAATCTAGAAGCATCATATAATCGATATTTCACGATTACTACTAAAGAAAACTCATGGTTATGCACTTAATTTATTATCATGTTATCGATGTGTGTGTTATTAAATCAAAGCATTAATGAAGTGAGCAGTTTATCTCATTATCTTATCATATTATTGTATCCCATTTTGTTTATCTAAAAATTTCATATTTAAGTTGATTAAACAAATTAAGTTTGTTTACATGTTGCACACTCGGACTAATAATGATAGAGATAATATATATCTTTTATGATTTGAAACGAGTTTTTCATCTTAGTAGAGTTTGCAAGTTATACTTACTGTGTTATAGAAAGTATTTACTTTTGATGCAAGGATTGTTTCTAAAAAAACTAGAAATGCTAATAAGATTTTTTTTTTGTTATTGGGGAATCAAATCGCCATTTGTTTTTCATAAACCCTCAAATTTTTTTGAAAACTGTTTGTCTAGACTTGATCATGAGGGATATGTTCTAAAGAATCTTTTGATGTATATTTTTTTATAGGTTGTGGTATTCCTTTTGATGCTTTGTATGAAATAAAATTTTGGACATATTTCTTATAAAGATTGTTTTGATCCTGCATCATAATCGTAACCTTATTGATTAAACTCTTTAATCTTGTACCAAATTAAATATATACTCCCTTTAAAAAAATTCGTGGTCAAGGTTTCTGTAATATCTCTTGTAAATCTTAATAGTCGAGTTGCGCTCTTAAGGTATTACGATGTCTAATATCAAGATGACCTATGTGGCCCAAGTGGGAGATTATGGGAAACTTCCCTTAAAGTGAACCTACATAGATCATATAATTTGACATGTACTTGTTGCATTAAAGAATATCACAAATGTCAAATTCATTATGAATGGTGAAATTAATGGGAGTAACAAATCATGAAATATGGTTATAAAGGAAGGTAGGGTACTTATCCCATTACCGATAAATTTCTTGAATACGTATTCTTTTTGAACAAATAAATGATCAACCACTAAATGATATTATTGTCACCGTGAGACAAATGAAGATAAAATCATAAGTAATAGTATTAAGAAGATCCTAAAATATCTACTATCCTAAATGATTATGTAGTGTATCTGCATGAATATGAATTTGGCGTATGGATAAATAATGACCTGGTTTTATTTTCACAAATCATAAGAAGTGAAACTAATGGACTACAACTAAGTTTAGAATCTCGTTGAATTACATAATTGATGCACTAAAGTCGAGTATGAGGGGTTCATCAAGACCAAATACGACACTAACGGTAGTTAAACGAGATAAAGCTAAATTGTAGTAAAATATTTCACCATTAATGAAGAAAAGGTTATAAATGAAACTTCTCAATTATATGTAAGGACATGGAATTCTTATGACATTAGTAGCTCATTATGATTGAGAGTTACATGAAGTGGATGTGAAAATTACTTTTTGGAGTCTTATAAACCATGCGTATATGTTTAGGTGATCATTTTATAAACATAAGTTTCCCACATGACGTATTTTAAGAAATAATATCATTATTTTTTAATCGTTGTATATTTGTATACACCATAAGATCAGTGGGAGTAAGTTTATATATTTTCTCTATATACAAGCACGAATTTAGAATGTAGAGAATCAAAATAATTTTATGGGCTTAAAAGTTTTGTATGAAGTAATGGGATACTTAAAGGACTCTATGCTCATATTTATGATGTATGTGTTAATTTAAAAATGAACAATTATTGTGACTCAGATTTACTAGTTGTACGAATGATATGAAGTTCACTCTTGATTAAGTATATTTATTTTGGTTTATCAACCAATGTAATGAAGGAGTGCAACACAATCCATCCATTAATTATTGTGAAAGCCGAGTTTCTAGAATGCTTGATGCTACAACTTATGTATTTTGGCAGCATGAATTCATTTCGGGACTTAAAGTTGTCAACACTATTATCAAGCCGCTGAAATATTATGATAATGTTGCTACAATCTTCTTTATGAAGAAATGTTAGGTATTCCTAAATTAACTAAGCACATTGAATGAAGTACTTATCAGTGAAAGAAGAAATTCAGAAACAAAGAGTGTCAATTGATCACATTAGTACGAGTGATAACATAACAGATCCTCAAAGGCGGAACCACGAGAGGGACGAGGGGGGGGGGGGGGGGGGGTACCAGCCCATCTCAGAAAAAAATAGTGGAGATTTTGGAGAAATTACGGTTCATCCCTCCCCCTTTTTTTAAAATTAAAACCAAACACGAGACCCACAATTTACAAACCCTTTCATCCATCCAAAGACACCGACCTGTTTCCGCTGCTCACGAGACCTGCTCTTACTCATCTGCCCTCAGTCTTACCGACCGGCCTCCTTGCTGTTGCTCACCCTCCGCTAACATCTTCTCTCCCCTGCTGCTGCCCGACTCACTTGGTAATTTTTCATTCTTGAATGTTGTTATAGCCTCTTTGCTCCTCATCTTCTCTCCAAATGTTGGAGTAATATACTATTGTTTGTTTGTTTGAACTTTCATTATCTATCTTACACACTTACTAAAGAAATAATATATTGTTAGATATACCAATAACTACAACTAATAATTTTTAATTAGGGCTTTTATCAATTTTGGGGCTTTATTGTTATAATTAGAATTTTTATTGCTACATATTTATTTTCATTTATTGCTGAAATTAGGGCTTTTAATTCTTTTTTTATTATTAACTAATTTATATTTTTAGGGCATTATTTTAGGTTCTAATGTCAAGAAAAACTCATTATCATTTTTCAAACCAAAAAATGATTCACATGCGCCTATATTGACGAATGATACTCGTTCAATCTCCCCCGAGCCACCTCCTAAAATTCAAAGGGTTGAACCTATTGAAGAAGACAACACTTTCACTCAAGATCCTGGATTGCGTCTACAAATATGGCAATAACCTGTTGATGATCAGGATGAGATTCAAAAGAAACACCTAAAAATGGGACCTTATCAACCTATATTTCAAGAATATCCCCCATCCAAGACGGAAAACAAATTCATCGCTTTCAAAGTGGTTGGTTTTAAAGATTCCCTTGGCTTGAGTATTCTATTGAAAAAAATAGAGCATATTGTTTTTATTATTTCTTGTTTGAAACTAATCCACCCACCCGACCGATATTTACTGTTGAAGGGTTCTAAATTTGGAAAAGGATTGGTGGCCCCGAATGTTCTTTTTTGAAACACATGGGTTGTATTCCTTCAGTCCATATGAGTGATGTCCAGTCAGCTGAAGACTTGATGAATCCTTTTCAACACATTCGAAGGGTTTTGAATTCGCAGTCTAAGGAAGTTGTTTTAAAGAATTGATCGCGTTTAAAGACATCATTTGAATGTGCACATTGACTTGCATTTCAAGAATGTGCAGTTAGAGGTCATGATGAATCTCCCGATGCAATAAATGCTGGAAATTTCATTGAATTGATAAAACACGCAGCAAATCATAATGAAAAAGTTGTTGAGGTTGTCTTAAAAAAAGCTCCAGGAAATGCGAAGTATACTTTTCCAATGATTAAAAAAGAAATCTTTAATATTCTTGGTGATAATGTGAGAAGTAAGATCCGTAAAGAAATTGGTGATGGGAGTGTTTGTATATTGGTTGATGAAGCACAAGATGTCTCTATTAAAGAGAAAATGGTCATTGTCATAAGATTTGTTGATGAGGTAGGAGTGGTACATGACCGATTTTTTGGTATTATGAGCGTAGAAGACACCATTGCCTTGACACTCAAAAAAGAAATTGTTGGGGTACTTTCTTATTATAATATACATGTTGATCAAATACGGAGTCAAGGGTATGATGAGGCTAGTAATATGCGAGGAACTTGGAAAGGATTACAAGCCCTCTTTATTAAGGAGTGTCCATATGCTTATTACGTGCATTTCTTGGCCCACCAGTTACAACTTGCATTAGTTTTGACATTTAGAGATGTGCAAGATATATGGTTGTTCTTCTCAAAGTTGAATGTTGTTGTCAATATTGTTGGTGCTTCTCCAAAACATCAAAGTGAATTACAGTGTTGCACTTGGTGAACTTCAAACGGGAAAAGGTGTTCATCAAATGAAGTCATTACATCGTGCTGGAGCCACTCGTTGGAGCTCTCACATGAGTTATGTTCGCAGTTTGATTGATTTGTTTGGCCCATCTTGTGAAATTGTTGAAAATCTTTGGTTAAAGTGTGCTAGTCATCCTACATGCTCAGAGGCTAAAGGCGCTTTGTGACACCCCGCCTAATTAAACCTGGGGTGATCAAGCCTTAATTTAATTTAAAACAGGTTTCTTAAATGGTTCATTCTTAGCATCACTGTCGAAAACTTTTTAATTACTAACCACCTAAGTGAAATTAAACTATTGCCAAATTTTATCTCCATTAAAAAGATAAAACAATTCATGCGGAACAATATAATTTAAGTTGTACTAAACCAATCATCATAAATAACTGAATGAGATAAAGTCTCGCCGAAAAAACACGGCTGGAATAAAATTAACTCCCAAATCCAAGATATCAGAATAACTACAAATGTAAAGGTTGGACAACATGTCCCCAAACCGAGAGTACTAAAACTAAGATCCTACACTAGATCTGAAATAAAAGAATCGTCTAAGTAAGCCCTGCAACATCCACATGTGCTGTAGATCCAAATTACCTAGAATGAAGTCATGACGGTGTCCCTGTGGCTGGGCATCCAAAAGGTTTTAAAAAGGATTTTTACATAGCAAGAGTTAGTACTCAAAACATTTAAAAATATTTTGCAAGCACCTATCACAAATATGAGTTATTGATTATACAAGTTAAGATTTCGTACACTCTCATGAGTTACCTTACCCCTCTCCTATAGTGCACGCCTAACGTTGGTACTTAGTCCATCTAGCTATACTACCCAAGCCAACTAGACTAGAATACTCCACTAGGCTTATCTACTCTCTAAGTCACTATATCATACACGCAGTATATTAATAGTTCATATCTAATATGTTTTACACGTAGATAACTTATTAATTTCTGGTTATCTTTGTTCTTCTTTTATAATTAAGTATCACCACTTAATTATTACTAAAATATTATCAGTCCATCTTATTATCTACTATTCATGTCAGTAGATTATACCTATAGTATACATTTATCACACGACGTATACTAAATATTAGTTATCACTAATATGTCCTTATAATACACACATAAAGGAGTCTTGGTTCGGAATAACTCATCGACCCTAAGTAAGAGTTGGTTCGGAATAATACATCGACCCTAACTATTTATATATATGCACATATTCTAGCTCGAACCCTTTCATCACGACACCAGTTTTAAGGTTTGGTTCGACATTCTTCATCGACCCAAAACATATAATAACTCTATGTTAGTTCGGAATATCTCATTGACCCTAACATAATCAATTTAGGTATAATTCTCTTAACCTAAAAGTTTATACAATTTAGTAGGTACACACCCAACCTATCAATCATTTTCGTACGTAATATTTTATTCTCTCATATTCACCGTACTTGTTATTTTACGATTTATTATCACTATCGCATTTAATTGAGTATATGCACTACTCTAAGGGCCCTAGTTACCCCTCCAATTAATTCAGTAGTTAATTCCTCTTTAACCTACTAATAATTATTTTGAATTAATGTTAACTCCATTCATAACTTAAATTCACCATTTTTGATACTCGACACGTTCGTTCTTTGCTTATCTAGTCATTTTCTAAGTCTTTCTCTCAATGATTATGATGGGTCTCAACCCTCTACCTACTGGTCTTTATCAACTCCTAGGATATATATATAATCACTCTAAACTTCTCAATAAGTGACGACCATCAAAGAAAATTTACTCAATAAGATTTGTTTCAGGAAACAGTAGGGGTCGATTGATCGACCTTCATCATCGATCGATCGATCTTCATAGTCGACCGATCGACTGTTCTAGGTAGCTTATATCTATTTCATCTTTCTTAAGTTTTAACCACTCAAAACACCATTAAATCTTCTGAAACTCTCTACGAACATCACCAATTAGTTTTTATATGGATATAGACTATTCTTAACGTTAAGATATCATCAAATCTTCACGAAAATTATCCAAGAAGCACAATTATTCTTAACTTCTCAAAACCCTAGATATATGGTTTCTTTATCTTAAATCATTGTATACCTTGATATATATTTCGTAATGGGAATCATATTTCTTCTGTACTTTAATCCTTTACATATGTGAATCTAACTACATGCAAGTCCTATCCAAAACATGCATCAAATCTTCCTTTAAGAATTATTCAAACCCATTTATTCTACACATCTTATACATGGATATTATAACTCAGATTTAGATTTTGTAAATAACCACTTGCCTTGATTCAGAGATGATCTGATTTCGTGGTTGTTGTAGAGTTGGATTATTTGTCTCCCTCAATCTTCACTCTTCAATTGCTTGAGTTTCAAGGATTTTTTTGAATCTCCACACTTTTTCTTTTTATGCTTTGAGAATAACTTCTCCTTTCTCTCTAATGGACTCTACGTGAGTTATCAGGTTTCTAACCCTAATTCCTGTTTTAATCAGATGATAAAAGACTCCAAAATTCGTAGGTCTTCACACTCCTATCTTTTAAAAGACTAAAATGTCCCTGAATGGTCCCGACTTAGCCCAAAGATGTCCCGGGACCTAACTAGTACCCCCGAGTATACTAATTTGACTATTTTGACTCTTTCGGAGCTAACCGTGACCTCTAAATTTTCATTTGAGTCACTCATATAATATTTCTTATCTTAACCTCTCGTTAGCCCATGTTTGGCTCTTGATTAAGATTTAAATCATATACGCCCATATCACTCCTTATGACGTAAGGTAAATTCATGAGTTATTCACAAGTCATTTTCAGTAACTCGACTTAAAATATTAAATCATCTCATTTAAAATTTAGATCATCTTAAATTACTCTACTCACGTAATTTAAATATAAGGTCTCATTAAATTACTTTACTCACATAATTTAAATATAAGGTCATATTAAATTACTCTACTCATGTAATTTAAATATAAGGTCCGTATTTTCTATTTAATTTCTCCATTAATTAAATAATAAATACGTAGAAATACGGGGTATTACACGCTTATGATGCGATGACCTCATTTGAATTTGTATTTATTTTACATTTATTGAATGAGATCATGGGGATCACTGATATACTTTGTCAAGCACTTCAGAAAAAGTTTCAAGACATTGTAAATGCTATGCAACTTGTTTCAACAACAAAAAAGCTTCTTCAAAAGTTAAGGAAAACTGGTTGGAATTCCTTCTATGATAAAGTGAAGTCGTTTTGCGAAAAAGATGGTATTGAGATCCCAAATATGGACACTTGTTATAAAGTGGGCACTCAGCGTTCTTGTCAGCAATGAGAAAATATTACAATATATCATCATTACCAAGTCGATACTTTTAATGCTGCGATCGACTTTCAAATAATAGAGTTCAATTGTAGATTTTTCGAGGGGGTAATGGAAATTCTTATTATTAGCTCTGCTTTAGATCCTCGTGATGCTTACAGGTCATTTAAAATTGATGATATATGCAAGCTTGCAGAAAATTTTTATCCTCGTCATTTTTCCAAAGATGATGTATGCACATTGAGGCGTCAGTTACCACACTATGAGCTTGATATTCCAAATCATCCTAGTTTTCAAAATTTGTCCACAATCCATGAATTGTGTAGCACATTAGCTGAAACAAGGAAAAGGGATATCTATTCCTTAGTTGATAGATTGATTCGTCTTGTATTGACTCTTCCCGTCTCCACAACATCAACAGAACGTGCCTTTTCAGCTATGAAACTTGTCTAAATATTTTGAATCGACGTTTTTGGCATGCTATTGTCTAAATATTTTAGTATTTGCATTTTTTTTATTCAAATAATATGTAAGTTACATCTTAGCCCGCCCCAATATAATATACTGGCTCTGCCCCTGACATCCTCTTACGAAAGGACTATCTCCAAAGACCTTATGGCATGTGTCAAAGAGACGGGTCTCAATTAGTAAAATTATGATTGCTATTTGGTTTAGTTGTTTCACACTATTACTTGAATTTAATAAAAGTGTTTCTTATTTCAATTATTTTTGTCTTTTGTGAATGCATGCATATGATTATGAATTATTGTTAACATAATAGTCCTTATTCAAAAGGACATAATGAGGCCATTATGATACCCAATATAGGCTTAGTTGAATGAAACATTGGTGTTGTAGTAGATGGAAGGAACCATGCTCTTGAATAGCATGGAATCACCATGACTCGCATCCATGAATTGTTTGATTTAAACAAACTATATTTATTAGTTATTGTGCACCTTATGGTACCTAATTTAATTACAAGGATTATTAAGACCGAGTGGGAGACTGTTGGAAATTAATATTAAGTGTCGAAATTGATTATTTAATTTCAATTATATTAAATTCTGAATTTATGAATTTCCCATTAATGTCGTCTTAATAAATATCGGATAATTAATTAGGAACATGATAAATATGAATATTAAAAGATTGGGCCAATCTTATCCGTTAGTCACATGATGGCTAGTGGAATTAGTGAGAGACTTGAAATAGAGTCCCACCTTGACTAGAATTTCGACCCTCTTCCCCTTATAAATAGAGGAATCCTACACCATCTGGGGTTATCTCATAACACACTATTTCTGAGGTGGTAGAGAAATTTCGAGATTCCATTTGAGTGCAATTTTTCCAAGAAGAGAGATTGATGGAGAAATTAATCAAGATGATTAAAAGAGATTTCTACAACAAGATTGATCAATGCATTGAATCAAGGTAAGACTTATTTTCTATCGTTTAGACGTATTTTGTGAAAACGTGAAGATCCAAGATCCTTTTATTAAGAACAATTGTATGCTAAAGTTTAATCATATTAATGTGTTCGTGATTAATATTAGGATGTTCTTAAGAATGATTTTACATGGAAGGATTATCATAAGCTCATGCAACTAGTGACAATGCTTTAAAATTAATAAGAAACTATTGTAAAAAAAGACCTAAAAACTAGTTTCGATTTTTAGTTTAATAATTGAAAATATCCTTTTTGAATTAACTTTGAAATGATTTGCTTCATTATATTAAATGAAGAACACTTGTTTTGTCTTGATTTTTAGCGGTTGAACCAACAATTGTCTATGTGGAAATTCCACTTGTCTATGTGTTTGTGTTTGGTTCACGTCATTTATGTGTATTGTGTTTGGCTCGTGTTATTTGTGTGTATTGTGTTTGGTTCGTGTCATTTTGAGATATGTCTCGAGTACTAGTCAAGCTTAACCCGACCTGTTTACTGAATCATGAAGCGGGTCAAATGGCCTTGCACTAACCTGTCAACCTGTCCTGTTAAAAACATGCCGTCATAACAGGTGCCTCATGATGCGTATGGTTAAGTGTTTGAATCCCCACGGGGGGGGGGGGGGGTACCTCTATGGGTCCACCTATCTTAAGTGTTTAGCTGTGCTCTTGGGGATTAATCAGATTCTCTAAAGCATGTGTATTTAAGTGCGCCTAGGCTCCAGACTCACCAAGACGTAACATTGGTGCCTCACCTTAGACAAATCCCATTCAGTAAGGCGCGTGCTTCCTAGACTCCAGGCTCATGGTGCGTCTAAGTCGTACCTTGTTAAATTTTTTCTAGAAAATACTCTCAATACAAGAATGAACGAATTAAAATTTTCTCATTAAGTATTTTTCAATGAAATATGAAGAATTGGATCATTTTCCACCCAAAACTTAACGAAACTCGAGCATAAGTTGTGGTGAAATTGTATCTTTCTCACCAGGCACTACTTAGGCAAAGAAACCCCAAAAAACATTGTTTCATCTCTCCCATTGCTTTTGATTTTTCTTTTCACTCATTGGAGTATATTTGTTTTAAATATATCAATATCTTTAATTTTATTTATTATTCAATAATTAAAATGTTAGATAAATTTTGATATTTGTTTGTATTTTTTTCATATGGTATATTAGATATATCTTATGCTAACTCAAAAAGCATGTAAAACTCAATTGGCTCCTTTGGACCCTTATAACCCCAAACTAAAATGAAACAAAGCTAGCGTTTAGCCTTATTAACTAATGAAGAATAAAGACCCATTATGGTTCCTTCGACCTTCAAAGCCCCCTCACTTTCTATCCTTCCTTACCATATTTTTTTCTATTCATATTACCTCTCTAGAGGGCAAAAAAAATTCGCCCCACACAGATCCTTGCATCCATGTATTATTAGCTTTATTATTTTTATAATTATACTCATTTCTCTATATTGACTCAATGGATCTTTGTTTTGTTATAATAGAATTTGGGATTTGATAAGAGTCTTAGAGATCCAAGCCAAAATAACCCAATCTTTGTAAACTAAGAACTCCCACACATTTTCAAATTTTGTCTCAAGTGTTTTCAAAATAAAATGAGTGCCCAGCTTTTATATATTCTTTTATCGTTTTCATTTTTTGAAATACATTTTCAGATTACGTTTTGAGTGTTTTCAAAATAAAATGAGTACCCAGTATGTGTTTGATAAATTGCAAGAGTGGGAAAGAACACAAAATCCCCTAAAGAAAAATGTGAATGAGAACTTCAATATCCAATTGAATTTTTACTTTATACCATGATTATTCTTAAGTTGTGCATTTTAAATTTTTTTCAAGTGCATTTTTGGAAGAGTTTTCCATACCTAATCTGATCTATTATTTTATATACTGTAAGAAGTTGCCTTTTGATGTATAAGGGCACCACCGCTGATGCTATTATTGGGGATTTTTGGTTGGTCACTCTTTCAAACCTATATATGTTGTTTATGCTGATTTTGATATATGGGTCAATGCTTTTGTTTGATGCTTGTTTTATTGAAACTCATATGCCCATTTTGATTCGTTACCCAATGTTTAAGCTTTATAATAACTTTGTAGTGGTCTGGGAATGTGTCTTTGTTTGTGTTGTGAAATACAACATGCACACAAATAGAAGCATCAATTTTTACCTTGGGTTAGATAACATGGTATAATAAATTAGGCTCGAGCACATTTTTAAGGTATGTATTTCTGAAACTAAATGAGTACCAAATGCGCATAATTCAATTCAAATCCTGTTTGTGTGTGTGTGTGTAAAGAGAGAGAGAGAAGTTCAAAAGTGAACATAAAAGATGAAAATTTTAATGAACATTAACAAAAAAAATACATAACAACCCATTAATTATAATTCATATGTTGTAATTGGTCCGCGCCAGCAGTAACAATGTGAACCTAACACCCATCCAACCCAGACTCCCTTACTCCACCATTCCGAACATTTAACTAAACCAACTCCAACCCTTACCTGCACTAATTTTGGCCACCAATGAACCCCTTTTACCCAACCTTCTTCCTTGTTGGAAAACAAACCATACCCACCTGCCATAACCAACAGGTGGTGGCTCGTAATCGGACCTTCCCAGACCCGAACCCAGCTACTCCAACCCGGATCCTTAACCACCTGAACCCGCTAGCTGACCCAACCTAAACCCGTGACCAGATTCGGCGACCACCTGTCATAACCATTGCCCACAACCCAAACTCCATTCCCATAACCCGAATCCATAGTTCCATGACCCATACCTTAACCCAAAAACCCAAAACATGGGAGGGTTTGGGTCGCCGGTGTTTGATGTCGCCAGAGTGGTTGGGATGGAAGTGGGACAGATCATCGGTGAAAATATAAGGTGGGGATGGACAGGCCAGAGCCAACCCATCAGGTATGGTGAATTTTGGGTTAATTAGGTGGGGGGGTTGGGTGGGTGGGGGTTGTAAAAAAAATATTCGATCGACACGCGTGTCTATTGCCGCTGGCGTGGACCAATTACAACATAAGAATTTAAATTAATTGGTTGTTATGTGTTTTTTGTTAATGCTCATCTTTTATGTTCGCTTTTGAACCTCTCTCTCTCTCTCTCTCTCTCTCTCTCTCTCTCTTTATATATATATATATATATATATATATATATATATGGTTAGATCATTTATCACCTTCTGTTCACAATCAACCATGAAAATATACTCTTGACAAAGTTGGACTTCAAAAAAAAAAACATTGTACCAAGTTATAACTTTTTGGGGTAAAACATTCATTAGGCAAGTAATTAAATATTTAATATCCAAATGTGCATGACAAATAATATAATGATTCAATGTCTACTCATAATTTCAAAGCTAGCATTTAGCAGTAAAACTTATTGTATTGATCAAACTATAGTCCTATACACTTGAGATGTTAGTTATTAAATTGAAATATACTGTTTCCTATATTTTATCCAAACGAAATGGTACCTCAAGAGAACATACGTATTCGAATGATAAAAGATCAGTCTGTGCAAATTATACAACATATTTTTGAAGAACTAACATATTCAAAACTTTTCCCAATAAAGAGAAAGAATGTTGGAAGGAAAACCAGGCAATATTTTGCCGAATGACTTTGAGATAACTACCCAAAAATAATTTACTTCTACTTTTCGAGCAACTATATGGTAAAAGTCTTCTTGTTTTAGCCAAAGAAACCATGTTCTTGACAAATAGGTTAACCTCTAATCTTATAACCTTCTCAATTTAAATACCCAAATCATTCTTAGTTATATATTCTTAATTGTATATTAATTCGAATAATATAGAATTACGTAGGCAAACATATTTTTTTTATTTGTGAATAAGAAAACATTATATCCTTTTTTTAGAGAAGTAAAAACACTAATTCCTTTTACAAGAAAAGATTGAGTGACTTAATAGTCCTTATTTCTTGTAATACCCCATAAGGTAGTAAAATTATTTATTTTTATGTATTTTCTTTGGGAAGTGTCTTACCAAAGTCCTTTTTTTTCTCAAATCATTTTTAATCAATTTTTATATTATTACTTTTATATAAGTCATAATGAAACTAGAACAAAAAATCAGAACAATGTCTAATGAAATTATTTGCATTAGATGTTCTCCAATTTTATTTGAATAACATGATATGTACTTTGATTGTGTCCTTTTTAATTTTTATACACACATTCTTAACGTCAGTTAAGTCTTACATTAATCGAGTCAGTTATTTCATGCACATTCAACCAACGTAGGTAACATGTGCAATGCACGTGAGTGCCAAATAGTCTTCTTAAGTGTCTCATCATAACCTTGTATAGTAGTAATTTATGCTATATATTTAAAATTTTAGATCATAAGTCTTTATATTATAGATATATATTTTTTTTCATGTTTTGTTTAATGCGCACTTCACTTCGATCGAGTGCGCGCGTTGCCTTACGCCTAGCACCTGATTTAAAATAACAAAGTTGTCCCGAAAACTTAGAAATACCAAATTACACCTTACAAGTCCCAACAACCTTTTAATTAAATAATGCTATCCTAATTTTATATAACTACCGCAAACTACCAAACACTAACAAATTCATGGGATCAGTTTCAAAATTTTATGCTGGCTGTCAGCTACCTTAACAGAACCCTTGTTTTTTACCGCGGTGTATAGAATAATATATAAGAAATTAAACTCTAAATACAAAAGACAAATTAAAATGAAAACCAGTTCAAATGATCCCTCTTCTCATTGCCTTCCCCCTCTCTTCATCAGACCACCATCACTTCCCTCCTTTGGTCGTCTTTCTCGGCAGAACCTCTAGAATCTCTTACTTTATCAAACCCTCCATCTAAGACAACAACCAATGGGGGGATCCTCCACGATGAATAAAGGTTCTTTGATTGAGATGTGAGATCGAATTGATGACAATTGGGGTGTTTAAATAATTAAATCCCCTCACCCACTTGACATTTAAAAATTTGGACTAGTTACCGATAATTATCTGTTCACCTACAGATTTTTATTTGCCTCACTCACGGATTAATTAAATCCCCTCAGCCACGGATTTAGATTTACCGACATCTTAATTTTATTTGCACAAATAATTAAATTATTTTATGTATATCAGATTTTTATTTTCAATTATGTTTGGATTGTGGATTCAATTGTGGGATTTTTGATTTTCTACTGTGATTTGAATTGTCGGTATCCATTATGAGTTTTGACGTGATTTACTTATTTGTTTATGTATGAATCCTTAGTGTGTGCAGATATTACTCCATATGAGATCCAATGGCATTGATGAAGGAACATTGTAGTTTGATTTATAGATTGCCAAATGACGAACCCATTTTTGTCCAGCAATGGCGTTTGATTTACAGATTGACTTGGGTTTTGATTGCTACATTTGTGCATTAAGTTGTATAATTTATAGATTTGGTTATGGTGATGGTAAATTTTTAAACTTTTTTACTGAATTTTTTGTTTAAATTTAATATTGCTGGTAGTTTTGGAATTTTCTTAAAATTGTGTTTGATTAAATATATTGCACTGACAATCTATGAATAGATTTGTCATTTCATTAATGTGTTACAAACTGTTAACCTTTTTATGTGGATCTAATAAATAAAGGGGATTTACTGGCAAATTTTTAATTTAAGGCGGGTAACATGCAAACCAGATATAACTGAAGGGAAATTATTGTAATTTACCCTTACCGTATTTTTGACTTGAAATATAGAAATAATTTAATTGCTTGGGTTCTTTGTCATTGCCAAAGTATAATATGGTACCATAATGGATTTTTGATAAAATTTATGGAATTTTGATACCTAGTTTGATTGAAATTATGATAAAATTTATGTCGTTATATATGAGTATAATATTTAAATTATCCTAGTTGACCTTCCCTATTATAAAAAGAAAAAAAATTATCCCACTGTTCCAAAAAAAAGGATTGAACATGTGGGTGGATCCAGACTTCATTCCCCCTGTATGAAGAATTGAGACCTTACCTTAGTTTTTCAGGGATAAAACTGTGTCGGCGTAAACCACGGCTTGCCATATTCACATTACATATCTATATCCATATCCGCGCCTCTTAGGTTTAACAATTTGAGATATGCTTATCCGTAAATATTATTTTTGTTAGTTTTATGATGACCACGCCGATACTACTTGTTGGAATTCGTTATTTATTATTCCTAAGAGCATGTACAATGGTGGGAATAAATTACAACAAAATTTGGCAGTTTACAAATCAAATGCAATGCAGTGGTGAGATTTAAGCTATAGAATTTGTACGGGAATTTGCATAACAAATTGTGGGGAGAATTTGTAAATGGTTCCTACGAACTTCTGAAGTTCGTAGGAATTGGCACGAACTTCCGTTGTTCATAGCAATTCCTATAAACGTCAGAAGTTCGTAGGAACCATTTTTACTATAGTAAGGTTCACGGACGTTATCCTATATAACCCCCTCAATCCCACCGTTATTTAGCCCTATAATTCTCTCCTTTTTCTATTCAACCCCATAATTCTCTCCCTTTTCTTCCATCCAATATAATTCTTCATTTTAATTACACAATGGTTCTTAAATTCCTATCTTTATATATTAAAATTACCGAGCAATATGTCTTCATCTCAACCCATTAATACAAGTAGTTCACGGAAACCAAACATGACTCCAATCGAAGATGCAATTTTATGTACCGTTTATGCCAAATATACGAGTCATAATATTGAAGGCAACTGGATATCACATGGAACAATTTGGGATTCCGTTATGAATGAATACTATATGTCAGAAATTAAATTCAACGTACGAGGACTATGCTTTCAACACGTTACAATCATATTTCATCGCGTGAAATTATATACGCTGCAAAGATGTCTCGCCGACTAAACAATGTAGAAAGCGACAATAACGAGTTAGACACGGTTAGAAAGGCCCGCAAGGTATACCGCGTCGAAACGGGCAAATAATTCATGTTTGATAAATGCTACCAAATTCTGAAAGAGTTGCCAAAATTTGATTTGCAAAACACAGCGTGCAACAATGAAACCCTACGCCTCTAGACTCGGAGGACAGTCCTGGTGTACGTGACGTACTGTATAGAACCCCAGGCAGAAAGGGAGAAACAACGTGCCCGACAGTGTGCATGTTCTGACAGCCTTAATTGTAACACGACGATCCTTAAACATTGCGAATAATTCACTGAAATGTTTAAAAGCAAGCAAGAGTGGAAGCAAAGTCGGGCAATGAAATTTGATTCTCAAATGGATGCTTTTATTGAGATGAAAAGAGCTGATTAAATTACAAAAAAAATAGCTTATACATCTAGGTCGAGAATAGTCATACATCATGGAGTTGGATATGACCAAATTGAACGAGGTCCAACAACAGTTCCATGTGAAAAGGTTCACCGACCTCGCAAATATGGTTACTGTGACCAAATCTTCGAATGCCATGCTTATGTCAAACATTGTTGGCTCGTCAAATTATGATTCTGGTCTATCTGGTACAAACAATGCCGATTAGAATGTTGTGTGGAATGTGTGGTAGGTTTAATTTTCTGTTATTTGGTTATTATAATAAAAGTAATGGCAACTTGAGTGTTATGTTACTTGAACGGTGCCACTGTTGTTTGAATGTTCTATAAATTAATGAAGGAGATTCAAAATAATTAACTAACAAAGATAACATATATTATACTGATGTACATCGTAAAAGAACAACATAAAAAAGGAACTAAGAAAGTGATTAGAAATGCTAAAATACACATAAACTCTATACTCATTAATATGCCATGCCATCACCGCTAGTGTTCCAAATGTGCTCCACCAAATCGTCTCGTAGTTGTTGATGTGTTGTTGCGTCTCTAACATTAGCATCGAACATTAGGTAGTCGTAAAAATTAGTTTGCCCCCGTAGTATATCAGGGGTGGGTTCAGGTTGTTCCTATTCATTTTGCCACGGACATTCTCTACATGCATCGTCAATAATCATGTTCTGCATTATAATGCAAGATTTCATTATGGTTGCTAAGGATTCCCTATTCCATAATTTACAAGGTTCACGGATGAAAGCGAATCGTGCTTGTAGTACACCAAAAGCACATTCGACATCTTTCCTGTACGATTCTTGGTAGTTGAAAAATAATTTATGTTTTTGTGATAGCCCATGTTTGTTCCTAAATGTTTTGACGATTATTGCATATGGAGGGTATATGCCATCAGCGAGGTAGTACCCCATATCGTATGGTTTTCCATTAATAGTGTAATTAATGGGAGGTGTGGTCCCATTGCGTAATTCCCAGAAGGGGTTACACCGGTGCAAGACGTTTATATCATTACAAGAGCCAGGAACCCTAAAGAACGATTTCAAATCCGGAGGTCGTACAAGGCGATGACTTCTAGGATTATAGTTGGCGATTCTTTTCGTCCACTATACTGATCGTGCCACGCTATGGGGCAGTTTTTCCATCGCCAATGCATGCAGTCTATACTCCCTAGAATTGTTGGAAATCCCCGACTTGCATTTTGTTCAAGTAATTTGGTGACATCGCCTGTTGTCGGATTTTTGGCATACTCGGGACCAAAAATGGCCACAATTGCCTCACTAAATCTGATAACAATTTCTAATAGAGTTGTTTCACTCATTGTGTACTGCTCAGACCATACATCATGGGATCTTCCGTTAGTTAGGAGTAGAATTTCCCCCATAATTTTTTGATGTGAACTTAAACCTAAACGACCGCATGCGTCGTTCTTTTGTACAAAGTAGTTATCGTATTGACAAACATAATTAAGGATGCGATTGTAAACAGTATACCACATCCTAAATCTCCTTCGGAAGTAATACTCGCTGTATAACTTATCTTCACCAAAGTAATCTTCCTAGAGTGTTGCATGCCCCCTTTCTCTCCTTCGATTCACTCGACGTCTAGTTTCGAGTTCTTTCACATCTCGAATTATATTATGTTCAGCAATCCAACGTGTAATCTCCATGCAAATTATCATCTCCTCATCTGAATCATCTGATGATGCGCCATCGTTAAATTGAGCATACTGAAGCATAAGATTCCGTCCCTCATCCCTAGAACTAAAGTAGTCCATGATTTATTTTTGCTCCGAATAATTTAGAAATTTTTAAAAGTTTTATTGAAAATTTCATAATCTGCCCAAATATTTGTAAAGGGGATAGTGTACGATTATTTAATTGTGTGGCATGATTTCAATAGTTTATACGAGTGGTATGTGTGCTAAGATTAAAGTTACTAAAAAACAAGTTACTATAGCCTGTCGATTATTTTAGCCTGGTTTGTGTGCCACAGTCAGTCTTTAGCCTGCCAGAAAAAGTTACAGTTACCAAGTTGCTTGTTATGCGTGCTTGCAGAACAAAATATAATTACTATATAATTATTTACTATTACTACTATATCTTTTCGTATGTGTGCCAAGAATTACTACTATATATATATATATAGTTTACTATTATTCTTATATATATTTACTACTCTTACTATTGGTATGTGTCATTGGCGGAATTAGCCTACAGTCAATTGGCATGTGTGTCTTTATTTATTGCCTACAGTTACTCACTTACTATTTTTGGGACTACTATATTTTTACTCTATTTGTTACTTTATATGTGCCATAGTAAATAAATATTTATCGAAAGGTTGAAAATTACCTGTAAATATATTTGAACGATTGGAACAATTTGTTATCTACCATTGTCTTCTATTTCAAAGATGGTTTCATCTCCCTACAATTCATCCATTTACAATGGATTATACGCAGATATTGTGGGTAACGATTGCTATAGGAAGAAACTGATTTTCTAAACTTATCCGATTGATAGTTCTTGACGTTTTCTTAATGACTTTGGTCATATATTCATAATCTCTCCTAATTCGTAACCTGAAGACGGATTTGAGTACCCATGGGAACACCTCACATGTCCAGATAAATATAATGAAAGGTATGACATGGGGGTGCTTTTCCATTACCATCACACACTCGTGCCGAAAAATTAGGCTGTCGCACTTTGGCCAATATCGTATCCCGAAGAAGCGGAGATATTCTGTCTTGATTTATTTGAGGAAGAGATATGGCATATGAAGAGGCGCTTATAACGCTATCCCAAAGAACAACACGCAATGCTATCAGGTCTTCAAATTCACCAATAATTAATTAACATTTATAACGACTCTACGTTGGCATCAGATAACAACATTTTCGACTACACCAATTCTAGTTATGATTACTTTTCGAAATGCATATATGAAAATGACGGGGAAAAGTACAAACCAAATATATCAAACTATAATGAAGAATATGTTAATTCCGATATGCGACGATCTTACTTACCTAAATGTTTAGTGCGCAATGGGAAACCATTTTGTTGTACTTCTACTAGGTTTGACCTAAGCATTTGAACTAATAATCCTAGTAGTAATTTATTTCATGTATGAGTGTTTGTACCACTTAAATCATTAATTTTATATTTCGTTTATATGTTTTTATTATGAAGTAATATTCTATTATGATGGTGGCTGCTATTTTTTATGTTGTCACTCACTGTGTAATAAACTCGAAATGAATTGATAATAAAATGAATACAATATATGAATTGATAATAAATTAAACAAATGAATTTATAATAAAATAAAATGAATACAATATCAAATAAAAAGAATAAAATGAATACAATCACTGTGGACCCCACCCAAAATCATAATTCTGACCCAAATCAGCGTGAGGCTCCGGCATCGGACCGTTGCCAAAAGAGGTGCCCCAACTCTGTTGCGATTGATATGCTGCATATGGGTGAGATGGTGGTGCTAGTTATGGTACGTAAACATCGTCACGGGTGTAGCTCAGCCCACTAACCTGAGGTCCAGCACCACGCACATTAAAGGCGGCAAGTTGTCGCTCGAGCTCATCACGCTCTCGAGTCTCACTAAGTAGTAAATGACGTAGACCTCAGATATTATGTGTTGCGTCGATGAATGTCTCACGCCATTCTAATTGTGACAACGAATGATCTGGATGAGCGTTGGTTGGGAACTCTGGTCATGACACACTTCTTTTGTATGAAGTATCCTGCAGTAGGCCGGCGTCTACCCTCCAATTCTGCCTAGGCACCTGTATCTGTGTAGGGCGAGACGACGTAAACTGTGTACGATACTCAGACGGCTCGTGAATTGGTGTTGGCACCCGTGGGATGAGCAATGTTGATGGTACCACTGACCCAACTCCATTCAAATCTACATTAACGTAGCATGCCATCATCGGTAGTAACGGCCCCTGCGCAACTGCCTTTGAATATGCATTATACTCTTCTTGGGACACAACAAATATATGGGAATTTGCAAGAGGCCAATTCTGGGCAAAGGTTGTTTGGTATTTCGAGTCAATGACTGGGCCCAAATTTTGGGCAGGGTTGTCTAATATACATATTTGGCCCATCAATTGTCGAAACCAAGTACAAAAATCCCTTAAATAAGGGATCCCAAAAAATCATACGCAGCCTGAATAAATAATGTACGTATGTGATGATGTCATTATGCTTGTACATTGACGTCTCATACGGCTGCCAAATGATGGATTTGAGTGATCTCATCTCAAGATGATTTTGGGTGCTTGAGATATTAAACCGTTATGCGCCCTTTGCTCAGCTCTTGTTTGTCTTTGCCTAACGAAATATTTGGGGCCATACATCTACGGTCGGATCAATAATAATCGGACATGCGATCGCCATGTACTCGTGACGCAAGTACTACAAAATATGTAAATAATTTAAATTTATTAGAATACATTGACTATTATTGTAACTAAACATAAAATGTGTAAATGTTTAAATAATAAATTTAGAAAATGTACCTCTATTAATTACCACATGCACTCGACACTAGTTAATGAGCGTCGGATCGCTTTGTCTATTGACCAGATGATACGGGCATAAATTTTTGTACCCTAATCGTAGGTTCCAATCGCCGTAACATCCTCCAAATAATGTAACTACCTGAGGTCGGTCATGGAATTGGTATTTGGAAAGAATAAACTGCCAATTACGTAAAACCAAAATGCCCGAGCAATGACTGACATCATATAATCGGGTAGGTCCTGTTGAGTAACAAATTTGACAATGTATTTCTTGAGATCAAAAATCAGAATTCCCGCACCTAAAAATCGTTCTATATGAATTTGGGAGAAAAATTCGTTAATGGTATTTTTTGAAATTTTGTGTATTTATCGATCAACAAGTTTTAAATGGGTAACCCTTTCCCAGTCAGGATGCCTATACATAAATTAAAAATACATGTCATATATACAAATAAAATGATAATTATTGTTACAACTCCAAATCATTTAAATTTAATATAAATAATATTGAATAATAGATTTAAAAAGAAATAAAATTTACCGGAAAGCATCGTGAAGTCCAAAGGCGTAAACGCAATTTCAATAAATGACAGTTGGAAGGTATGAGTCGTGTCCCACTAACGCCCGATCATCACCGTCACAATGCACTGATCAAAATTCGGCATCACCTGCGATAATAAATTGGACATAACACCGACATTGTCGATAAATTCTTTTATCGTCGCTTTATTTTCTCCAATCGTTTTATATAATTTCATTGGACCCGCCCAATTACCCCAAAATTCGAACTTATTGTCATTTATAATCGACGTTTGCCCGTTGGACGCGTGTATCTCGATCAAAAATACGGGTGTAATGCTTATGCACAGGATCGACAGGTTCACTCAGCGGAGGTTGAGTCGAAATTAACGTTGAAGTGGAGCCGTGTTTCTTGCTTTTCCTGAGATTTATGAATTTTTTCCATCTTTTGGGATCCAGAATGTAGAAATTAAAATTTAAAAAATAGATATCTGTTTGGAGATGGAATTAAAGTACTAAAATTTGGAGATGAATTTAGAGTTGCACTGAGGAAGAAGAGAAGAATTTAGATGCAGTAGGTGAAGAGGAATAATTTAGAGTTGTAATGATGAGGAGGAAGAGAGAATTGTGTTTGATCTCTATAAATTGGCGTTTATTTATTAACAAAGCTGCTAGCCGGCCGTTAAAGAGCTGTTGGAACTTCCTATGAACTTCGGAAGTTCGTAGATATTCCTATGAACTTTAGAAGTTCGTAGGAAGTTCCATTATTGCATGGCATCCATCTGGGCAAAAGGTAAAAGGGCCATTTGGATTTGCATGTACCTTTCGTGGCACTAACACCATTGCGGATGCTATAAGTAAAATACATGAGCTTCAAAATAATATTTTCTTATCTTTTCGTTTCCAAAGTTCTATTTGAAAGGTTTTGGTATCTTTTTGTCTATGTTATGCAATTGACTTCATGCATATGCTGACTAAAATCTCTCTCTCCCCCCACAGCTTGTACGAGACCCATTGTTCTACTGTTGCCCTAATCTTGAGCTAATTCATGGTTTATTTATTTCTTTATCCTTTTTTTAGAATATAGTGGGTGTTAGAGTAATTATTTTAGTAGTATTCGGTATAGCTTAGTCATTATAAATCCTTGTTACCCACTATGAAGGTTTTTCATCTTAAGTATCTTTGTTTTACAATCTCGAGACTTCCGCTTCTCAAAGAATGTGTTTAGTGCTCTCTTTCTTTTCCCAACTTTGCAATCAATGATAATTACCACCTTCTTGGAGAGTTGCTTGCAGATTCTTTCTTAAAAATTAGGGCCTTTTTAAAAATTGGGGGATTGTAGATTATACTACACGTGATGTGTAATAGTGTAAGAAAAGTAAAAAATTCAATATGCAGTTTGTTGTATTGTTGTTCTTGTTGTAGTTTTGATAATGACTCTTCCAATCCATGATAAAGAACAGTTATGCAAGTATTTTTTATACTAACACTTGGTACTTCCTATACAGAAATGTCTTTAATGAAGAAAAACTGAGTTTATTTTTATGGAAGGGAAGAGCATACCCTTGATCCCTAAAGGGCCCTTGCAAAGCTTTGGTGTAGATTTCATGAATTTATTGACATCCTGGAATTTTGCGCTCTCCGTGTACTTCCCTTGTGTTTTTTTTATAATTTCTTTTGTGTGTGTTGGGGTGGGGTGGGGTGAACTTTGTAGGTGTTTGGGGAAGTACGAGTGTGTTGCATTGAAATCAGTAGGTGTTAGTGTTACATAATAACAAAAATAATATTGTCATAGTGATAAAATAGTGTCACTGAGTCACTACACCAAAAATGGCAATTTGTCACTGGAATTTTGCGCTCTCCGTGTACTTCCCTTGTGTTTTTTTTATAATTTCTTTTGTGTGTGTTGGGGTGGGGTGGGGTGGGGTGAACTTTGTAGGACTTTGGGGAAGTACGAGTGTGTTGCATTGAAATCAGTAGGTGTTAGTGTTACATAATAACAACAATAATATTGTGATAGTGATAAAATAGTGTCACTGAGTCACTACACCAAAAATGGCAATTTGGCACACCTTGATATAAAAAAATCTGGCACAGTTTTAAACTGTGCCAAATTTTGGTCCGGTTTAATGACAATCTGGCATACTTTAAAACTGTGCTAAAATTTAGCACTATTTAAAAGTGTGCTAAAATTGAACAGACTTTACCCTCAAAAAATACATTCTTAAAACATTTTTTGGCTCCCGCTCTCTCATTCTCAGGTCTCCCTCTCTCTCACTCGCTATTTTCCTCGACAAAGAAATCGCACCAAAAAATTTCCCACCTTCAATTTGAAAACCTTGCTGAGAAGGAAAACTTGCATGACACGCTCAAAACCTTGTTGTTAATCTCATTTTCTAGGCGCTATTATTCTCAGTTTGGTAAGTCTAATGCTTTATTGTTGTGCTTTTTGGTTGGGAAACAAAGTTTTGATTATGTGTTATTGCAGATTTGTTTAATATAGAGGATGAGTCTCGGCTAGAGTTCATGTATCCGTTTTGTGAAGAGGTTTTTGATGTGGTAGGACTTTGTTGTCATATTGGGTTTGTATTAATTAACTTAATCTTAATTAAATATATCATTTTTATCTGTTTTGCTAAAGCTAAGTCTCATCTAGGGCTTGTTTGTGTTGGTACTACCTAATTTAAAATTTTGGATTTGTTCATCTTTTTAATATCTCTTTTAAAATGACTTAAGAGCACTTCATTATTTTAGCTTATTGTTGAAGAGAGTACGTTTCTATTTTTGGTAGTTTTGGTTTTAGAGTTTATGTTAATTATATTCTTTCCTTTACTTGTTTTAGGATTGATGTTGGAAGACATGCCAAGAGCACGTGTGTTGGACTTTAAAGGTAACTGGGATTACTACCTTCTCCTTGTGGATTTTTCTTTCAATAATAATTATAAGAAGACAAGTCGCATGTTGTTTGTGAATTTAAAATATTCCTTAAGGATTGTACAATACTGTTAAGGAGAATAACGTATTGAATATGAACATATTTAATTTTTTTCTCTTGGAAACGACATTGTTCGAGCCATTGTATATGAGACTATATAGATCCACTATATGTTTAGTATTAGTAGGGGAAAACAAATTGATGGATCCAAATTTTAATCGAGATACTTTTGAAAAGATAGAAATAATTAAGTAAATAGTGGGGACGAAATATAGTAGGAACAATAATTATGTTGATCGTTGTCACAGAGATTTAGAGTTTAATATTAGGGACCTATTGTTTCTTAAAATGTCCCCTGCGAAGGGGTTAAGCGGATGGGAAGAAGGAGAAGTTGGCTTCTCGATTTGTGGGTTCCTTTACCACCATAAAACGTGGGGATAATTGGAAGAATGTATTTTATTGTTAATTTTAGATAAATTTTTTAGATATGGCACGATGTATCAACATATGGAAATTAGTAATATCAAGTTGAAAGATGTTACATCATAAGGGGGGAAATAAATGCGTATCTTGAAATATTAAAATTTGATTCTAAGATGAAATGGTAAGTCTTTTAGTGAGAGTGAAATAAAGTCACCATAATAAGGTCAAGTCTTCCTACGAGCGTGAGAATGCACTGTGAATAAAATTACCCACAACTCTTCAAGTGTAACACCCAAGAACTCCCTTAGAAAATCTATGAATTTCCCCGAGAGGTCAGGTCTAGGTTATCCCTTAGGAAATATAGCACCTGGTAGGACGTCTCCTATCCACCACACTTAGAGTACTTGGAAAATGGTTATAGGACTTTTTTGCCAAGGTTTTAATTTAATCTTAGTACTTTATACTTGCATAAACACACCACATTGATGGATGATATGAACCACTCAGGATATAACTTGGGGATCAAGTTTTGGGTCTTCTCAAATGTCTTAAGTAGGGAAATTTAGAGAAACATTAGGAAATCCTAGGTTCCCTACTTCTCCTATAAATAAAAATTTGGTTACACTTTCCAGAGTTAATACCCAATTTTAGATAGGGATATATATATATATATAGAGAGAGAGAGAGAGAGGTGATGATGATGATGATGTAAGGGGGCCACGACCATTGAGAAGAAGGAGTGAGTAAGGGCAGAGCGAGGTGGTCGAAGTCATATTGGAAGTTAAAAATTCCACCTTGTTAAACCAAACTTTAGACTTGATCGATTTTGGTAAGAATGTATCCTCATCATATACTCTGTCTCTTTCATTTGATCCATATTTTCCATTTTCCCGTTGAAAGATTGAATGAAAGTCACTATTAGGATAAACCTATCATTTAAAAATTTTACCCATTGAAGTTTATTGAAAAGTATTTCTAACTCCATCACCGAGGTTGCAAGCTAATGCAATATAAAGTTATGACTAAGTTTCATTGAGTGCCCCGTTGTACTCTTATGGATGTCGTGTATATGACATTAAATTATTGGGCCACAACATCTGGGCTTGACTCTAAACTCATGTTTGGAGCTTAGTGATGGGGAAAGGGCTAACGCGTTAGTTCAGTATTTTTGTAGTCATTGAAATTTGAATGACATGTTGGGCTAGCATGGGTCTTGACTCCTGAGCAGAGATTAAATAGGATAAGAGGGCTGATGGCATGACGTAGATGGCTTATCCTGGAAGTGGACATGAGAGAAGGTTACAGACTATGGCATGACTAACCAAAGATCTTGAAATAATCCTATGATGGTTAAAGGTCCTATAAAGACTATGATAGGATGCATAGGGTGGATGGTTTGTCTCATTTAGAAAACCTTGGGAAAGGCAAAGATCTTGATTATAATGTAATTTTTGGGGCTAAAAGTTACCCGTTGACCGTGGATTCTAGATACTTTGAGATTTAGGGTTTGAGGGTTAGGAAGTTACTTCTCTTACATTAAGTTACCTTTATATCATTTTGCCCATATTGTCGTGTTGTATTAAGTTGTTATTACTCCATTAAGCTATATATATGATTTTCCGAAGATAATTACTTATGAGGTTTTGTATGAGGATATTTTGCTCATCCCTTATTGAGAGATTTGAATGCTCATACCTTTATACTATATGATTCCTCAAGTTAGGAGTTGGGGAGTCCTTTGACGGTAAGGTCTAGTTATTTAGTACTTTTAGTTTCATTTTGTTCTAAGGCTAATTGTTAGGGCACTAAAATTTTATAATTATATGTTTACAAAATTAAAAATTATTAGTTAATATCGTTATGTACTTGGCGAAGGAGAATTGCGATGCATTTATTTAACCCTCTATATGTTATGGATGGATGTTAGATGCCTAATTACGCCCATGTGGTTATTTTTAAATGAACACTTTAGCGATTGTTTATATTTTGACTTATGATATTTGGTCGAGGACCCTTAGGGGCCTATCCCACCTAAGATTTGCCATAATTTGTAACTTAAAAATTTGTCTATATGTTTATGCATTGTGAGAAAGCCTCATTGTGGACTAATAAAGCAAGTCTAGGGCTTCACATTAAGGACATATATGTTACAAAATGAGGGGATTGAATTTCCATTATTAAGGGTAACTGCAACACCCCTAATTTTGGAGAATTTTGGGTAACTTATATTCTGTAATTTATTTCTATCTTATTTCATGGTTATGAATATGTTTTAGGATTTCTAAGTCACTAGTTTTAATGAACAACTGTTTAGGACTAAAATATATGCATATGTGTTTCCATGTTTGGATTATTCGTTCAACTTACTAGTAAATACCATGGTTACAAAATTAAGCAATCTTTTGAGGACACATCTCCTTGCTCCCTTGGCCCGTACCTATCTTTCAAACAACTATATAGCTGTTATACATACTGCCTACATATATAACTATATAGTTGTTATATATCTGGAGCTATATAGTTATATATGCAGCTATATATATATATATATATATATATATATATATATAGCTATAATTAGTGCTAAGTGATATATAGAGAATGCAATTCAATTTTATTAGTCTTTCAATTAAATAGAATTCAAATCACTTTCATGGTTGAATGATCTTTTTTTTCCTTTTTTTCTTTAATCCCCATCAACGTGGCAGGTTTAAATTTACTAGAACTCTTAATACTCATTTGGTTTGAGTTCCGGTGCTTTCCAGGATTTCAAAAATGGTAAATCCACCAATAAATCTCACAATCCAAATTTAAGTTTGGATAGCAAGAATTTGAACTTTAAATGTGAATTTACCTATTTGGATTTCAGCAGAGCATGGAAACTCTACACCAAACAAGAATTTAGTGTCTTGGACCTTCGTCCATTCTTATTTCTAAATGTGGACTGTATTTTACCAACCATAGTATGATGGTTATAGTATAGTATTTAGCAACTGCAAGATGCTGTCAAAGCTAGAATAAACTCTTGAAATTGCCATAACATTTTCCCCATTTTTTTCAGGCCTATAATGCCACGATATCGAACTTTGGATCATCGAAAATGGGACCCTTAGCTAGCAAGCACATGTAACTATGATCAACACTCAGAGTTTTCTAGAAATTAACAACTTCAATATCTTAGTTAACTTTATTTTTCAAAAACATAGTTTGAAGTGTATTTTCACGTATTTGCAGTTGGTCGACCGCATTACAACTGATACAATCAAAGATATTGTTGGTAGATCGCGTCCAGACTTCTTTTGGCGTTTCTTTCCTGATGGCAAAGGGGTTAGTTACTCATCAACTTCCTTTAATTTTTACTCCCAAAATAGTCCCTTAAAACAGTTCAAAACAGTCCCAAAATAATGCTAAAAAAAGTCCCAAAGTAAAGCTGAATACATTCCCAAAGTAAAGGTCTTCGTCTCTTGTAACGGAGAGTGTAGACCAAATGTATTGTACGAAATAATATTGAGGATTATGTGCCCAAAGCTATAATGCACTTTTTATTGAGCACTACAAATCCATTTAGATTTGCTGACTGTATATCTATCGTTCTAAGGTTTGCATTGATAAGACTTTATCCTCCTTACACTTCAATGGATATGGCTATACAAGTTCAAGTTCAAATGGCTCGAGGCTTGAGGCGTTCCTGTCAAGCTGTCCGGCATACAAGTTCAAATATCTCACACTATAAGTTGATTACAATTAACAAGTTTTGATCTAAATGAGATGAGGGTTTACTTTTAGTTTTTTATTTTATTGTTTTGATCTCTCATATCTCTTTCTCTAATTCTATTTGTTTTCTATAGAGACGAAATGGGTTTTGTAGGCATATTTTTTTGTTGATGTTATTTTGTACATGCATACTTTATTATCTGAACTGTAAAAGGAGAAATAAAATATATAGAAATACCAAGTGATGCTTTATGGTCAGCAGCATCTTTGATTTTCTCAGCTCTCACTCGAAACTCGGTCGTACACACGCGATGGTTTTCCTCTCCATCTTTAATTTTAACTTCTATTGATATATACGTAGTCACGGCCTCTCAGTTTGAGAATATGACGATAATTCAAAAATATATAACTTAGTCTTAGAAACAAGCCGTTGAAGGGTGAAAACCCAAACTATCCCCCAAACGGTCCCATAAGAGGTATTAACACCTAGCACGGGACCAATATAACTCACAGGAACTGACCACATAGTCACGGGACTCTCAATTTCAGAAGATGACGATAATTTGAATTTTTTTAGATTAGGCTCAGGAACGAGCCATTGAAGGGTGGAAACTCAAATCAACCCCCAAATGGTCCCGTAAAAGGTACTAACACCTCATACGGGACCAATGTAACTTGTACGAACTCACCGCGTAATCGCGGGTCCCTCGGTTTGAGAATATGATGATAATTTGAAAATATCTAGATTAGGCTTAAAAATAAGTTGTTTGAAGGTGAAAACCCAAACCAGCCGCCAAATGGCCCTGTAAGAGGCACGAACACCTCGTACGGGACCAATGTAACTTGTAGGAACTGATCGCGTAGTCGCGGGTCTCCCAATTTGAGAATATGACGATAATTTAGAAATATCTAGATTAGGCTTAAAAATAAGTCGTTTGAGGGTGAAAACCCAAACTAGACACCAAACGGCACCGTAAGAGGCACAAACACCTCGCACAGGACCAATATAACTTGTAGGAACTGATCGCGTAATCGCGGGTCTCTCAGTTTGAGAATATGACGATAATTGAGAAATATCTAAATTAGGCTTAAAAACAAGTCGTTTGAGGATGAAAGCCCAAACTAGCCGCCAAATAGCCCATAAGAGGCACAAACACCTCGCACGGGACCAATGTAACTTGTAGGAACTGACCACGTAGTCGCGAGTCTTCCGGTTTGAGAATATGATGATACTTCAAAAATATATAGATTAGGCTTAGAAACAAGTCGTTTGAGGGTGAAAACCCAAACCAGTCGCTAAACGGTCCCGTAAGAGGCGTGAACACCTCGCACGGGACTAATGTAACTTATAGGAACTGACCGCGTAGTCACGGGTCTCCCAATTTGAGAATATGAAGATAATTTAAAAATATATAAATTAAGCTTAAAAATAAACACTCAAAGGGTGAAAACCCAAACCACCCCCCAAACAGCCCCGTAAGAGGCACGAATACCACACACGGGATCAATGTAACTTGTAGGAACTGATCCCGTAATCACGGGTCTCCCAGTTTGAGAATATAACGATAATTTGGAAATATCTATATCAGGTTTAAAAACAAGCCGTTTGAGGGTGAAAACCCGAACCAGTCGCCAAATAGCCTCTTAAGAGGCACGAACACCTCGTACGGGACCAATGTAACTCGTAGGCACTGACTGCGTAGTCGCGGGTTTCCCGATTTGAGAATATGATGATAATTTGGAAATATATATATTACGCTTAAAAATAAGTTATTTGAGGGTGAAAATCCAAACCAGCTGCCAAACGGCCCCGTAAGAGGCACGAACACCTCATACGGTACCAATGTAACTTATTGGAACTAACCGCGTAGTCAAGGACCTCTCAGTTTGAGAATATGACGATACTTTGAAAATATATAGATTAGTCTTAAAAACAAGCCGTTTGAGGGTGAAAACCTAAACCAACCGCCAAACGGCCCTGTAAGAGTAACAAACACCTCGCATGGGACTAATGTAACTTGTAGAAACTGATCGCGTAGTCATGGGTGTCCCTGTTTGAGAATATGATAATAATTTGAAAATATCTAAATTAGGCTTAAAAATAAGCGGTTAAAGGGTGAAAACCCAAACCAGCCCCCAAACGGCCCCGTGAGAGGCACGAATATCTCTCATGGAACCAATGTAATTTTTAGGAACTGATCGCGTAATCATGGGTCTCCTAGTTTGAGAATATGACAATAATTTGGAAATATCTAGATTAGGTTTAAAAATAAGCCGCTTGAGGGTGAAAACCTAAACCAGCCGCCAAACGGCCCCGTAAGAGGCACGAACACCTCGCATGGGACCAATGTAACTTGTAAGAACTGACCGTGTAGTCACGGGTCTCCTAGTTTGAGAATATGATGATAATTTGAAAATATCTAAATTAGGTTTAAAAACAAGGAGTTAAATGGTAAAAACCCAAACCAGCCCCCCAACAATCCCGTAAGAGGCATGAATACCTCGTAGAGGACCAATGTAACTTATAGGAACTGACCGCGTAATTGCGGGTCTCTCGGTTTGAAAATATGATGATAATTTGGAAATATCTATATTAGGCTTAAAAATAAGTCGTTTGAGGGTGAAAACCCAAACCAGCCGCCAAACGGCCCCGCAAGAATATGATGATAATTTGAAAATATATAGATTAGGCTTAGGAACAAGCCATTGAAGCGTTGTAACTCAAATCAGCCTCCAAATGACCTCGTAGGAGGAAGTAACACCTCGCATGAGACCAATGTAACTTGTAGGAATTGACCGCGTAGTCACTGGTCTCCCGGTTTGAGAACATGGCGATAATTTAAAAATATCTAAATTAGGCTTTAAAATAAACAGGTAAAGGGTAAAAACCTAAACCAGCTCCCAAATGGCCCCGTAAGAGGCACGGACACCTCGCACGGGACCAATGTAACTTGTAGGAACTGACCGCGTAATCACGGGTCTCCCAGTTTGAGAATATGACGATAATTTGAAAATATCTGGATTAGGCTTAAAAATAAGCCGTTTGAGGGTGGAAACCAGAACCAGCCGCCAAACGGCCCCGTAAGAGGCACGAACACCTCGCACGGGACTAATATAACTTGTAGGCACTGATCGCATAGTCGCGGGTCTTTCGTTTTGAGAATATGATGATAATTTTGAAATATCTAGATTACGCTTAAAAATAAGATATTTGAGGGTGAAAATCCAAACCAGCCACCAAACGGCCCCGTAAGAGGCACGAACACCTCATACGGGACCAATGTAACTTATAGGAACTAATCGCATAGTCAAGGGTCTCTCGATTTGAGAATATGATGATCCTTTGAAAATATCTAGATTAGGCTTAAAAATAAGCTTTTTGAGGGTGAAAACCTAAACCAACCGCCAAACAACCTCGTAAGAGGTACAAACACCTCGTACGGGACCAATGTAACTTGTAGGAACTGACCGCGTAGTCACGGGTCTCCCTGTTTGAGAATATGACGATAATTTGAAAATATCTAAATTAGGCTTAAAAACAAGCAGTTAAAGGGTGAAAACCCAAACCAGCCCCCAAATGGCCTCATAAGAGGCACGAATACCTTGTACGGGACTAATGTAATTTATCAAAACTGATCGCGTAATCACGGGTCTCCTGGTTTGAGAATATGACGATAATTTAGAAATATGTAGATTAGGCTTAAAAATATGCCGTTTGAGGGTGAAAACCCAAACCATCTGCCAAATGGCCCCGTAAGAGGTACGAACCCCTCGCATGGGACCAATGTAACTTATAGGAACTGAACGCATAGTCACGGGTATCTCGGTTTGAGAATATGACGATAATTTGAAAATATCTAAATTAGGCTTAAAAATAAGCAGTTAAAGGGTGAAAATCCAAACCAGCCCCCAAACGATCCCGTAAGAAGCACTAACACCTCATAGAGACTAATGTAACTCATAGGAGTTGATCAGGTAGTCATACGTAAGATTTTCAATTTTAGACTATATTAATAATTTCAACTCCTATATGTAGTTTTTTTGCTTGAGTAAGCATTTTTTTATAAATTACTTGGTTACTAATATCGTCTCGTTTTTGTATCATATTTTTTTTGCAGGTTAACAATTTATCGTTAGCATTTATTCACATGGAACACACGGAAAAGTTAATGGTTTATAACAAGGGGTTTATTTATTTAATGTCGTTAATATTCATAATTCTATTTTTTGTGTTATGGTCATGCGGACTTTTGTAGTTTTATTATTAATTTTTATGGCCGTGCAGACTTTTATAAGTTTATTGTAATATTTTGTGGTCGTGCAGGCTTTATATTACACAGGTTTTAGATTGTCCAGAAAATAGAGGAATCTCTGCCCAATTTTTTTTTGTCTGTGAACTACTAAAGACTTGTAATACTTTGAAGTCCGTATGTACATTAGTTTATCAACAATGTGCAAGATTTACAATTTGTGAATTTTCTTGTTTTCAAATAATTATTTTTTTTTCTTTTATCCAAAAATTTGGAACGGTTCAAAACCGTGCCAAAAGTGTATCAAATTTTGGCATGGTTTTGAACTGTGCCAAAAGTTTATCAAAATGTGCTCAATTTGGCACAGTTCAAAACTGTGCCAAAACTATGCCAGAAATATCAAATTTTGGCATGGTTAAAAGTGTGCCAGAAGTATTCCTATTTGGTCAAATTTGGCACACTTTTAAGCCATGCCAGAAAAAAATGGCCCTTTTGAAACACCTGATTCTGGCACAGTTCAAAATTATGCCAGATTTGATCTGGCACAATTTTAAACCGTGCCGAATTCCTGCTTTTGGTGTATTTAATGTGAAGGGTAAATCATGAAACAGAAGGTAGAAGTGTGTTGCACCTGTAATCAGTAGGTGTTACATATTGATGACAACACCATATTGATAATAATAAAAATAGTGTTACTGAATGTGAAGGGTAAATCAAGAACAAAAGGTAGAAATGTCATGCAAATTACTTCTATCATTATTCTCAACGTCAATATCAAATTTTTGTTACTATCAACTCTTACAAAGGAGAATTAGAAGAATGATGGTATTGGTAGACATGCTTGACAATTGTGAATGATTGCTTTTGGGGGCTATTAGATAGTGTCGTGCATGAGATATAATGAGTATCATAGATAGCATAAGGGTAGAGATGTAAAAATAAGTATAATAAAGAATAGTTGCTGTGGAAAAAGGGCAAAATTGGAGTAGATTTATCGAGAACAAAATTTTATGCTTTTTGACAGTATAATAAGAGAATTTTAAGGAAGTAAAGAGAGCGTTTATATTGAATGCTTAAAAAATCACTCGAGGAGAATTAAACAAAAATCATGTTGAAAATTAGAGTACACAAACTATAATATTCACAAGAAGAAAGAACTAACTTAAAAGAGAAGCACACACCAATAAGATAAACACTCAAAAGAAAACTCAACTAAAGCCTTAAGTGTTTATTATTTAGCTTGTTTTTGGATGATTACAAACATTGCTGAAGGGATGTATTTATAGTAAGGAAAATACAATTAACACTACATGTTGTGGTTAAATAAACAAATACACTTTTAATAAAAAAATCACATAAATATTAAACATACAAATTAATTTCATCCAACCAAGTTGCCCATTATGCAACCTAACTTTCATTAATTTTTCCACTTATTTTACCTAATTTATGAGGCTTCCATGGGATAGAATTATTTAACACTCCATTAGGTTGCTTGATGTTGATTATTAACACTCTCCCTCAATGTTGGCTCTCATTCTTTGCTCCACATTGAGTTGACGACGAGATTTTTTCAACTTGCCAGTATTTAAACCTTTATGAACAAGTTCGCATCTTGATCATTCGTCGTGATCCGTATCATCTCAATATCTTCTTGATGAACCTTCTCTTTAATAAAATGATAGTGCACCTCCACATGCTTAGTTCTTGCATAAAATACTAGATTCTCTGCTGAACGAATTGTCACCTGGTTGTCACAGTACAATAAAACTGCATAATTTACTACTTAATGTGTATCAATTATATTAGCCATGAACTCTCTAGAGATGGCATTGTTATTGCTCGGTACTCTGCTTCCGTGGTTGCCAAGGATATAATTGTCTGTCTCTTGTTGCACCAAGAAATCATTTTTGAACAAAACTTAAATACATACCTGGTAGTTGATCTACTGATGTCATGATCTCCTGTATAGTCAGCATCACAATAACCAAATAGGTTGTAGTCCTCACCTTTCTTGTACAAAAGACCATAGTCAATTGTACTCTTCACATATATCAGTACTCGCCTAAATGCTTCCAAATAAGGCTTCTTTGGATTTTGCATGTACCGACTCATCACACCAACTACATAAGAAATGTCACGTCGAGTGAAGGTCAAGTAGATTAGACTATCTACCAATTGTCGATACATCATCGCATCTTCCAAGTCTATGCCTTTATGTGCACACATCTTGACATTATGTTACATCGGTATTGAGATTAGCTTTCACTCAAGTATCCCAAACTTCTGTAATAAATCTTTTGCATATTTTTATTGGCACATAAGTATCCTTACGTGCGATCAACCTCTAGCCCAAGAAAGTGCTTAAGTTATCCAAGCTCTTCCATCTGAAGGCGAACTGTTAAATTCACTTATATTTGGTGAATTTATGTCTGGTCATCACCAGTGATTAGATCATCCCCATATACTGGAATAAATATCTTTCCTATATTAGCTTTAACGAATAAGATGGAATCTATTAGTGTTACGAAATAGTCATTTTGAGTAAGAAATTCAACAATCTTATCATACCACTCCCTTTGTACTTCCTTCAATCCGTAGAGCATCTTTCTTAACTTACACATGAACTCGGGATGAACTTTGTTCTCAAAGCTCATTGGTTGAATCGTGTAGATCTCTCAATCCAACTTCCCATGAAAAAAATCATTCTTCATATCCTTATACCATATGCTCTAAGCTTTAATGGCCACAAGTGCAAGCAAGACTCGTACAATTATAAGCTTTGCCACCAGACTAAAAATTTCATCATAATCTAGTCCATACTACTGAGATAACTCTCGAGCTACCAGTCAAACCTTGTATCTCTCCATTGATCCATCTAGATGACGATTTATCTTGTAAACCCATTTACAGGATATGGGTTTCACATCTCTTGATTTTGACACCAGATCCTAAGTCTGATTTTTCTCGATCCTAGTGATTTCTTCAACCATAGCTTTAATCCACTTGAAACTCTGCGATGCTTCTTCAAACGTTTATTTTTTTATAATTTCCTAAGTTATGTTTGCATTGGCGTATTTGAGATTTGGCTTTTGGATTCTCGTTGACCTTATGAGTTTGTGATTATTGAGTTGGTTCTTCCGTTTCACTAGTCCTATCTTCTTTGGCCAGTTGTTGATACATACCAGTTTTTCAATGATCATTACCATCGTGCAAATCTTCAAGTTCATCTGAACGCGGTTGGTTTTGAGGAGTATGCTCCCCCATATTTTATTGCAACCTATCTTCAATTTCTTTTGAATCTGGAATCTCCTCATTCTGTAGGATGCTTCGTCAAAGACTACATCTCGTGATGTGTTGCACTTTCCACTGGCAGGATCATAACATTTCCACAATTTTCTCTGATTGTCGTATCGCACAAATATACATCTAACTGTTTTCTTGTCAAACTTGCTACATAAATGACTTGGAATAAATGCATAGCACATACAACAGAGCACTAGATAGTAACCAACTATATTTTCATAGCTCATAATTATTTAAAGGGTGAAACAAATCCTAACCTTGGTTGGGACATTTATTGATCACATGGGATGCAATACTCATGGCTTCAGCGTAACATCTTCTTAGTACATTCGTCACATGTAGCATACTCTGACAGAACTCTGCAAGATGTCGGTTCTTTTTCTTTGCTACACCATTCTATTGTGGCTTGTTGGCATAAGTGAACTAAGGACATATTCGGTAGTCTCGTAAATACTGAGAAAACTCATTGGAGCTATATCTCCTCGATTATTTGTGTGTAGATAAATAATCTTCTTTTCCACTTCTCCTTTAACTATTTCTCTGAGCTCTTTAAACTTGGAAAATGTGTCGAATTTTCATTTATAAAGAAATCCACATATGCCTGGAGAAGTCCTTAATGAATGTCACCATGTACCGCATTTTACTAATTGATTATTGTTTGATAAGCCCAAACACATCAGAGAGAACTAACTCTAATGGCTCTTTTGCTTTGAACTTACAATCTTCGATTGGTAATTGATGCACCTTACCAGACATCCGCACATAACGTTTATGTTCTCATATCAAGTTGAGGAAGACCCTTACGCATTTAATTCTTCATCATCACACTTAACTTATGATAGATAACATAATCCAATCTCATGTGCCATAAATAGGTTGTCATTATCCTCATTGTCTTGTCCACATATGCAGACTCCACTGACATTATATTGATTAACTCCAATCGTCGTCCCTCTATTATCGGCATCCCTGAGATCTTGATACATCTTCACATCTATTGGACCAAACAAGATATATTATCCTGACAATGTCAACTGCGCTACTGAAAGTAAATTATTTTCATGCTTAGAACATGGTAGATATCTTTATGAGGCATCTAGTTAGGACTGTATTGGGGAACAATTACTATTTTATCGATATGGGATATCAGTAACTTTGAGTTGTTAGATGTTACCACCAAACGACCTCCCTTGTAATCAATCGGGTTCTGTAGCTTTTGTTTATCATCCATTATGTGATTTGAGCAGGCAAATTCGATTATCTAATCATTCTCGTAGTCAGTTCTTTCATGCATTGTTACTGTGAGCATCAATTCCTCTTCGTCCATAGCAAGGGATGCTTGCGTTCCAATCATCTTCAACTTTCTCCTTGGAGTTGGAAGTAACAACATTATTCTTCGCTGGCCTTTTATTGGATCAACAATCTTTCACTATATGGCCTTTCTTTCCACAACTCTAACATTTGCCCAAAAATTTCCTATTTTGCTTGAATTGACTATTTTTGTCACTAGTCGTTGAAGCTCCCCTTGGACGAGAGCCTCCCTCTACTTCATAACCTTTTGACTTGTCACCATACTGTTTAGATCTGCCTCTGGTGTACTACTTGAATACTTTTTTTTGTTTGATTGGTTGGTGTGTAATGCTTCCTCCTCACCCTTCAGCAAGACCCCTCCCATTTGTTTAGCCATTGATTCTTGATCGACAAGCAAATTTTCAAACTCAACAAGTGATGGTTGAGTCGGTAATCCTTGTACAATGATAACAAAGCCTCGGTATTCGGGTCTCAGACCATGGATAATTATTCTTTTTACTCTGGTTCCCCCAGCAGTAGTAGGATCTAATTCAACAATTTCACGGCATATTGATTTTACCTTGTGGAAATACTGAGAAATCATCGTATAAGTGTTTTGTCATTGGGAATGTGCTCTAACACTTCTTCTTTAATTGTGGTTTTACGGGGATATATAGATTTATCTACTTTGATCTTCCACTTATGCAAAGTGCCATTGGCGACTTCTTCTGGTTGCATAACTTCATTACCGCCATCGACCTCCCAAAGATCTTGGCCTTATAGGTAAGATATCATACACGTCGCTCATGTATTGTAATTTTGGTTGTTGAGCTTCTTAATTCCTCCAACTACTTGATGGTCACCCATCGTGTGAGTAAGATTTCAACAATATCGAACAAGCTTGATTTAAATGTACACACTTGCAAAATACGAACTTTTCACGACTTAAAAAAATTCACCAAAATTGATCGTTGACCATCCCCCTTTGATACCAATTGTTGAAAATTAGAGTTCACAAACTCTAATATTCACAAGAAGAAGAAACTTACTCAGAAGTCTCGAGTGTTGATGACTTGTCTTGTTTTTGGATGATTACAAACATTGGTTAAGTGAGGTATTTATAGTAAAGGAAATACAATTAACACCACACATTGTGGTTAAATAAACAATCATACTTTTAATAAAAACCACACAAATATTAAAAACACAAATTAATTTCATCCATCTAAGTTGCCCATTATGCAACCTAAATTCCACTAATTTCTCCACTTACTTCACCTAATTTAGGAGGCTTCTATGGGATGTAATTATTTAACACTCCATTAGGTTGGCTGATGTTGATTCTTAGCAGAGGAGAGAGTGAAAATATATAAGGAGAAATCTTGGATTTCCTCTTGTGGTAGCCAAACAAAGAGAGAGAGGGGCTACTCAGGTTGGGGTGGTCTGGGGTTTGCCAGCAGTGGGGGTGGAAGTGCATTGCGTTTGCAGGTTTTTATTTGTTTGTTCTAGATTGGATGTTTTTATTTCCTTTCTAAACACCCGATAGTAAATTGTTAATGAATACCGTTTTAATCGTGTAAAAAGGCTACAATATCCCAATCTAACTGCATCGGTCAATACAAACCGTGTAGTTGATCAGCATCACCGTGACATGCACCTTTTGCAATCTCATGAAGATGGTAGGTAGCCCTTTCTACATCATCTTTCTCACCGAAAAAGACAATAGGTCTCAACCATCATCATTATTGAATGTCTCTCGGCATGTCAGAAATGACATCCGATCCACCCCCTCTCTCCCCTCTACAAAAACCCCCAAAGCCCGCCCCCACCATTTTTAATCTAATATCAAAATCGCAATTGAAAATGCAAATGGAAATGGAAATGGAAATTTCTTCACGGTCAAAATCGTAAATACATGATATGTAAATAAAAAAAATAATGAAAATCATTAGAACCTTAAAATTACGCAATCTCTAATCAGTTGAAAGAGCTCTGGGTCATCGGCATCGCCGACTTCAATCAGAAATACTACCATACGGATAATCTTGTTTTTTCCCTTTCAATTTCCATCAGTAGTTGAGTGTATCTCTCGAGTGTTAACCCATAATAATTGGGGTTAATAAATTCTTTAGTCAAACGGGGTGCAGAGATAAAAAGGTTGGGGCTAAATAAAATTACCCTTAAGATTTTTTTTTTCCTTTAGTTTTTTAATTTTTATAATTCATTTAAATTATTTTATGTTGTAGACTGACACGTGGCAGTTAATCTTAGACGGAAAGTGGGCAAAGTCAAATTATTAAATTAGAATGTTTAAAGTCTAAAATCGAAAATAAGTAATGTATTAAAGTCTAAAGTCCCTAATAACTAGCTTAAGTATGTAGTTGAGAGCTTTAAAGAATATAGGGATTTCAAATGCAGACCAAAAAGTGCTGCTCTCTTTTAATAAATAGTATGGATATAGAATCTTAGGTAACTACACACGACTTACCTATAATGGAACCTCTCTACGTTCTACTATAAGACATCCATCCTATGGGTACAAAGGCTAAAGGTGGAGGTTCAAATAACTCTCATTCACATGAGCTGACGTTTTTCTTCTTCAATGGCTTGTTTTTGAACTCAAACAACCCCCAAAGGCTTGGCCTAATTACTTCAGTTTATACCTCTTGAGCTTTGATTCAAAATATATGCAGCAGAGCTTTACCAGCAGAGCTTTACCGTTATTTCCTCATTACCGTAGGGGTTGAATTCTTTCCTTAGTTTGTAAATGATCTTATTGTCACTTGTGATAATTCTTCTCTCTTGACTCAGTTCAGCCATGATACTCAGCGTCAAATTTTCTATGAAAGATAAATTACTTTCTACACTTATGGGTGGGGGAGTGTCAAGGATAAGGATAAAGACAGATTGATGATAAGAATTGAATCTAATGGGTGCCTCTTCACACCGAATATTGCAATGTTTGGGCCTAATATCAATACGCGAATGAAACAAAAATGATTTTGTCAATTTGATTTTGTATTGATTAATTTATTGTCATATTGTAAAATAACCAATATGTTTAAAATTGATTTTGTCAAATTACTTTTGTAAAAAAAAGATATCTCCGGGGAACAAAAAAATGTTAAACTAAGCGAGAAAGTCCTTAAAGATTATTTTTAATTTCTTTGTTACTTTATTTTTATTGATTTTATTAATATTTTCTTAATATTATTTCGCTGTTTTTTTTTGTGAGGTTCGCTCAGATGAGGCTAAAATGTCTCGCTTCGCGCCTTTTTAAACATTGTTTATATTGTGAGCTTCTTTCGTTTTTATTACAATTTTTTTGGAAGGATATGTTTGTAGAGATGAAAAGTGGAAGGACATTTTCTACACAACATGGTAATTATGTGTATTTAATCGTAGGGATCGAGAAATTTGGTATATATAAACTAATGTCAATATTATTAAGAATGGAATTTGAAAATAAGTCATGGGGTGTTGTACAAGTTAAGGATGTGAAATTGAACTTAAAATTATGTAGGACGTAGTAGGACAAAAATAGCTAGAGTAGACTTGTTTTGTTGCTACTAAGAAAGAAACAGAAAATGAAATTGTTTTGTTACTATCCATTATACTTGAGAGCAATTCCGATAAAAAGGAAAAAGATATTTTCAGGATTTTAGTAGTTGACTATATGGACTTTACCATTTGACTCGACAAAAAATGTAGGCATATGCAAGAGAAGTGAACTAGCACAAACGGATAATGCTTTTCATTAATAAGGCCGACCTTTTACCATTTTCTGTTAGGTTAGTATCTGACATCTTACATTTCAATCTCTCTACTATCCCATTTTACAATGATTTTTACACTTGTGTAGCTTTGCATTATATGGGATAAATACTTTAGTCTTCAGGGGATTTTGTTTGTATTCTGGTTTGCTAAAGCTACTTCTGAGGCCAGTGAAGGAAAAACGCCTACTTTCTTACTAGACAATCAAACTAGTCAGCAAGAATCAATCAATGCTGATACAAAAATATATGGCAAGGAGTTGTTGGCCCGTTTACAATTTGAAGCAGTGGAGATTGCCTTGATGAGTATGAAATTTTGTGAATATATTGGAGGAAATACAATGCCCAAGAGTGTAACTGTGGGATTTGTAGGATACCCTAATGTGGGGAATTGCTCGACAATCGATGCTTTGGTAGGTGAGAAGGAAACAGGTGTAACATCAACCCCGGGGAAGAAAAAGCATTCCCAAACTATTATAATATCGAAGAAACTAACCTTGCGCGATTGCCTCGGATTAGTGTTTTCGTCCTTTACAAGCTCGAGATATGAGATGGTGGTGCCTGGGGTTCTGCCTATACATCGGATGACCGAGCACATGGAGCCCATACAAGTCATGGCAAATCGGGTCCCACACCAAGTCATCGAGGACGTCTATAAAATCACTCTGCTAAAACCGAAACCGTACGAGCCTCAGTCTCGAGCTCCACTGGCGTCGGAGATTCTTAGGACTTATTGTGCTTCCCGCAGATATGTCGCCTCGAGGAGTCTTCTCGACGAAGCTCGAGCCTCCCGCCAAATATTAAAGGATTACATTGATGGTAAGCTGCCCCACTATGAATTTCACCCAAGTTTTCAGACGAGGATGTGTCCCAAGTGGACGCAGAGGGTGTTGTGTGTCTCGGATCATCTGAGATGAACGAATCAGATTCTTCTGATGATGAGAATTCTCAAGACGATTTGAAAGGTTTATTTTTTTATTGTGGCCATTGGTTAAGTTTGTTGATGTCTACTATTCCTGCCAACTTGTTTCATTCATGAATTGGATAATGTTGAGTAGTTATGTAATATGATTTTGATTGTTTACCTTCAAGGTGAATAATAGGGAAATAAAATTAATTTGTATGTAAACCGTGTGTAATGTAATATTCTATTGGTTTAAAATTTGAGTTATCATTTTTTCATAAAGACTCTAGTTAACAAAATATCCTTGTTACTACTCCTCTTCTTTGCTGTGGAGAGGGAGTACTCCATCCCATCCTTAAATCTGACAGATTTAGAATTGAAGACTCTATCACCTCCCATAAATTACCCCAACCGTTAAAATCCCCCAGGAAATTCTCTAAACGCAAGACTAAAAAATCTTCCCAGTTAGGAAAAAACCAAGCCAGCCACATCTCTTTTAATCACCCAAAATTTAATACTAAAGTTACCCACAAACCCAATATCTTTCTAAATGAGATTAACTCACTACCTTTCAACCCTGGTATTTTCCATTCATCTTCTCCCATCCAATATCCATCACTTCCCTTAGACGATATGTCAGTGGTGCTAAGATCTGAAGGAAAAGGAAAAGCAAAGATGTGGGAGGCCTCTGTAAACAGTCAGCCTGAGTGCACCTACCAAGAGAATCAGCAAAAGGAATTATCAGTGGGAAACCAAAAGTTAGTATCTAATTTCATCAAGCTTCAAATAAATAAAAGAAAACTATATCTTACGTTTGTTAAACCTTTCCCTCATAAACTTCATGGGGGGGTTTCTGCTTAGGTTGTATTCTGCAACCTGTTCAAGAGGAAGATTGGGATGATCAGTTTATTCAGGTACCTAAAAAGGTGTAAAAAGGTCAAGAAATTAACAAGAGACATAGAAGGATTATAACTAGAAGAACCAGTAAACAATCTATTACTGAAGAAGAATTGGAAGAGTACTGTGAAGAGAATTTGGTGGATGTGGTCATCAAGTCCAACGCAGATGAAGTTTCTGAAAACACTAAGGGGTCCCCTAAAAGGATCCCTCCAATCCAATGAGTATAAGGTCTGGGTAAATCCTTATCAATTCAAGCTCTTCAAAACCTCTGTGTTTTGAATGACAATTTGCTTACTTGAAACAAAAGCTAAGGATGAGAGAATTTCGTATGTTAAGAATCTCATTAATTTTGATCATGCCAATTGGGTGAATTCGGTGGGGTTATCGGGGGGCTTATGTCTGCTTTGGAAAGACCTTGTTTGTCTTCATATTTTAGAAAATTCAAAGGATTTTATTGATATGATTATTAAAGACTGGAAGGGATGGGTGGGAAATGTAAGAGTCACTTTTGTGTATGTCAACCCTTCTTTTGAATTTAGGAAAGCTCAATGGGGTAGGGTGATTAATTCTCAGCTCCATTCCAATATCCCTTTGATGTGTTTGGGTGACTTCAATGATATTTGGGAGCAAAACGATAAGGATGGTAAATTGGAGAAAGCCAATAGGGAGATTGAATGTTTTAAGGAGATGACAATAGTTGCAAATTATTTGAACTCCCTTCCAAAGGGTGTAGGCTGACTTGGAATAACAAGAGAGTGAATGGATAGAATGTTAGGTGAAGCTGGACCATGTGCTTATTAATGTGGAGTGGGATTTAAATTTCCCTGGGATTAGGTCTATTGCGTTATCTACTTTGGGGTCAGATCACAACCCTATTTTGGTTAATAATGTTCCTCCTAAGCCTCCTCACAAGAAGAAGTTTAGATTTGAAGTGTTTTGGCTAGAAGATAAGGAGTGTCATTCTATTATTAAAAGATAATGGAGGAGAGAGTTTCCAGGGTCAGACTTGTTCTCTCTGTGGTATAAAACCTTTATCACTAAGTCTTCTCTTTTTTCATGGAGTTCTAAAAAGTTTAGCAACTGTAGGGTAAAAATTTCTAAACTTCTGGGTAAACTTTCTGATCTTCAGTCTTGTTCCTAGCAGGCATATAATGGTGGGGAAATTAGGTCTACCACTAATAATATTAAGGCTTTTTGGGTTAGAGAGGAAAAGTTTTGGGCTTTGCGGTCTAGATTGCACTGGCTTAAGTGGGGGGACAAGAACACAAAGTTTTTTCATGCTTATACTATTAATAGAAGGTAAAGAAATCAGATATTAAGGCTGCGGGATCAGGATGGGCTTTGGGAGGAGGGGAGGGCTCAATTAGAGGATCTTGCCAATAGTTTTTCAAATATCTCTATTCTTCAGTAGGTAGAAGGGATTATTCTAGGGTTTCTTCTCTTATCCCTAAGCTTGTTACGTCTGAAATGAATGAATCTTGAAATACTTTTCTATCTCTTGATGAAATAAAAAAATCCATTTTTGATTTGTGGCCTTCTAAAGCTCCTGGCCCCGATGGGATGCCTTATTTTTTCTATCAAACTTTTTGGGAAGATATTAAAATGGGATTTATTAAAGGTTGTTCAATAATTTTTAAGTTATGGGCATCTTCTATCGAAAATGAATAAAACTAATGTGGTCTTAATTCCAAAAAATCCTAACCCTGAAAATTTATCCTTCTTTAGACCCATTAGTCTCATTAATTTTTTCACTGAAATCATTTCTAGAATTTTGGTCTCTAGACTTAAGCCTATTATTGGTAGTATTATTGAGCCTCAGTAAAGTGTTTTCTTTCCATGGAGGTTGATTAAAGATAATATTATTGTGGCCCAAGAAATGTTTTCTTTTCTTAGGAGGAAGAGGAGACGGAAGGATTTTGATTGTGCCCTTAAGTTAGACATGAATAAGGAAATGATAGAGTAGAATGGGGTTTCCTTAATGACTCCCTTTTAGCTTTTGGTTTTAGCCAAGGTTGGGTGGGGGTTATTATGAATTTAGTCTTTGCGGTCTCTTTTAGGATTCTTATCAATGGGGATAATAAATCTCCTTTCTTTCCTTCTAGGGGTCTTAGGCAAGGTGACCCCCTGTCCCCTTTTTTGTCTATCATTGTTTCCAATAGTCTTTCTCTTCTTATCTCTAAATCAATGAATGATAACTTACTTAAGATAATCAAAGTCAATTCTTCTTGCCCCTATCTCTCACATGTTGTTTGCTGATGATTCCCTTTTCTTCTTCAAAGGTAATGAGGTGGGAAGTGGTGCTCTCCTTGATTGTCTCAATAATTATTGTGAAGTATGTGGTCAACTTATCAACTTACCTAAGTAGGATATTGTTTGTAGTAGTAATATGCTATTAGCCTCTAAGTTGGTCATATCCCATAGGTTGAATATTCCCCTTTTGAACAACCTGGTTAAGTACCTAGGTCTCCTTTCTGAGTGGGGTAGATCTAAGAAAGATACTCTTAACTGGCTTAAGGTGAGAATCTTACAAAAGTTGGAGGGTTGGAAAGAACTTTTTCTTAGTCAAGCGGGCAAAGACGTCCTTGTTAAGGCTGTCCTTTTGGCGTCCCCTTCCTACGCTATGCTAATTTTTCAGTTCCCTATAGGTTTTTGTTCTGACATATCCTCTAAAATTGCTAATTTATGGTGGATGAATAGTAAAAATAAGAAAGGGATCCATTGGAAGGCTTGGGTGGGGATCTCTAAGGCTAAGATGGATGGGGGTTTGGGGTTTAGGGGTATTTATAGGAAAAATCAAGCTCTTTTGGCTAAACAAGCTTGGAGGCTTCTCTCTAATCCCGGGTCGGTATGGGGCTTGGTCCCGAAAAGCCTTTATTTCAACAATTGTACTTTCTGGGAGGTCCCTAGTTCTAATAAAGGGTCTTGGTTGTGGAATATCATCATGTTTGGTAGGGAGCTCCTTAAGGATCAGGTGTGTTGGCAGGTGGGGAATGGGGTGGATATTCGGATTTGGGGTGATGGTTTTTTGTTAGCCCCCCCCCCCCCCCCCCCCACACCGAATCTTTTTCTGCCCCAGTTACTATGGTGTGTGATCTCATTGACCCATTTTCATTCTCTTGGGATGCTAACCTTATTTCCTCCATTTTCCCTACTCACATTATTTCTTCTATTTTGTCTATCCTCGTTATTTCCTATTTGGATAGGGATGCCTTGGTTTGGCCCCATACCATTGATGGTATTCCCTCAGTTTCCACTGCTTATCATGTTTCTACCCCTAAGCAGTCCTTGAGATTAGCCCCTCAATCTTTTTTTTTCCCCCACACTGACCTTTGGAGACTTATGTGGGACATTAAAGCCCCTCCAAAAGTCCTTAATTTTTTTTGGAGATGCTGTAACGAGGGTTTGGCTATTAATTATTATCTGTGGAAAAAGAAACTTAAAGGTGACCCTACGTGTTTTATTTGTGGGTCTGCTAAGGAGACTATTGAACATTTGCTGACCTTTTGCCCTTGGGTCAAGAAAGGTTTGGGAGAGATCCCTTTTTTAACTCGTGTTTGGGTAGCATTTGTGATAGGATTGAAGATTGGTTGTTTAATTCTTTGAGTGGCCTGGAGGTTATTTTCAGGTCATTCAGTGGACTTGAAATCTCTCTTGGTTTGTACTTGTTGGGAGATTTGGAAGACTAGAAATGAGGTTGTTTTTAGAAATAAGAATATTCACATTTCATTAGTATTATCTAAGGCCTGGTCCTTATCTCTAAACTACAGTAATACTTGTAAGGTGTTTACGTCTTCCCCTAGACTTAACCCTCCCTTACCCTCTTTGAGAGTAAGCTATTGGTGCCCCCTCCCTAAAATTGGGTAAAAATTAGTTGTGATGGTTCGTTTATTGAAGAGTTGAAAATAGGTTCTTATGGTTTTATTGTGAGAAATTCAGAAGGTAATTTTATTGCAGGTAAAGCTTTCTTTTGTTCTCAAGCTCTTTCTGCCCTTTCGATCGAGGACCTTGCTCTCTATTCTGCTGCTTCATATATTAAAGACAAAGGCCTTGACAAGATTATTCTTGAATGTGATTCTAAAATCCTTATGGATTGCATGCAAAGCAATATTCAGCCTAGATGGGAGTTAAGGAGAAGGAAGTTACAATTTCTGGCCCTTACCAATTTTCACAATGAGGTGACTTTCTTGCACGTCTCTAGAAAATCCATTGTTGTTGTTGACTGGGTGGTGAAGAGGTGTACGAATCATGCTCTGCCTCAAGACTAGGTTTCTAACCCTCCTTCTGCGCTCTTGGCCATTCTTCATTCGGATTTTCCTCAGGAAGGAGTGGGGTGATCTTCCTATAAGTTGATTTAAGATTTATTGTTTAAGTTTGTTTGGTTTATGCCCATTTTTTTAGTTTTTTTTGTTGTATAGAGTTGGGTTTGGATCCTCTCTCTCTCGTCTGTTTAAGGGAGGCAATGGGTTTGTTTTTTTGTGGGTAGTGGTTTGTTGGATTTGGCTCCTTGTTTTGCTATTTTGTTTTGGTTGTTGAGAGGCTACGTGTTGTTCATTTGGTTGTGGTCCAGTACACGTAGCTCTCTTTGTCTATATTTTATTCTATTATTTGGCTATGAGTCATTAATACAATCAACTCAGGTTGACGAAAAAAAAGTAAAAAAATGAATTTACTGCCGTCAGTGATCAAAATTGATCCGATGTTTTGTTGTTGTTTCTAAAAGGGACTCTTATTGAATAACATTCCCATGATTTGGGTTATTCGAATTTATTTAACTTACACTCACCGTAACTTTTTGAGGGACCTCTTGCACCGTTTATGGAGACTAATTTTTTCTTCTCCACCCCCATTCGTTTCTTCAAAATAAAACCTCAATTTGGAAAATCTAAAAAGAAATATAATCATTATAACTCAAATTCAAATCAGCAAATGGATTTAGACACAAATTAGCACAATTTTTGTGCAAATCAACGTATGAATTTCTTTTCCCAAATTATTTAGCTGAACGAGAACAATGTCACTAGTCAAACTATAAAAAAATCATGGACCAATCTTCACTTGAGGAAAATACGGCAGAAATTATATTCACAATCAGTTAGAGAACTCGAAGTGTGTCACTCGTGGAACTATAAGAAAAAAACTTGGAGAGAGGGACAAAAATCAAATATCATTATCAATACGATTAACATGGGCATATTAATTTAGCTTCTATACATATTTAAAGTTACTTGTAACACTCAATTTATAATGATTGTTGATTTAATCTTCACAATAAAGAGTTTATAGTCAGGGTTTTTACGAAAGGTGAATCGTGGAAGAAAAAAATGGAGAAGCAAGGATTAATAGGTTTTACGGTCTAGTCCCTTAACTAGACATTTTGGACATTTTAACCGGGTCAAACAAATTGTAAACAATTAGGTCCATATAAATACATTTTTCAGTCATTTCATTCATTTTATTATCGTTGACCTAATCACCGATTGATAGCTCCCCCAATAACCTACGATCTTCTTTCTTCTTTTCACTTCTCTTCAACAGGCTTCGTTTTCTCCAAGAAAGAAGAAAAATACATAAATTTTAACTTAAATTTACCTATATTATAATTCAATCATTTATAAGTTTATACGTGTTATCCACAATTGTTTTGCAAGTCGATCAATTACGATAGGTGTATGAATCTGGTTTTGATTCAATCAAATCATTGTAATTGTGTAATGGATGTGATGGAATAACTTCAATATTAAATGATTTGATTGTTTGTTTTGATAATGTGTTTTGTAAATTTATATGAATATGTTTTGACTGTGTGTTTTCTGTATTTAGTTTCGATTAAATGAAATTATTGTAATTGTATAATGCATGTGTTGCACTAACTTCAATATTAACTTTATTTGGTTTCGAGTCAATCAAATCATTGTAATTGTGTAATGCATGTGATAGAATAACTTTAATATTGAATGAATGATTTGATTTTTTATATTGATAATGTATTTTGTAAATTTGTATGAATATATTTTGACTTTGTGTTGTATGTATTTAGTTTCGATTCAATGAGATCATTGTAATTGTTTATTGTATATGCTAGAATAACTTCAATATTGACTAAATGATTTGATTGTGTGTTTTGATAAGTTATTTTGTAATCTTATATGAATATGTTTTGACTATGTGTTTTTATGTTTAAATATAAATATTCAAAACATTTTGTTTTAATTTTCTAACAAGTTGTGTATGTATATGTTTTGATCTTATGTTCATATGTGTGTGTACTTTATGTTATAATGTTGTGTCATAAAACATATAGTACACGCATATGTATCTAACTCACAATAAAATTACAATAAGGTACACTCTATTATTTGTGTTTTGACTCTATTTTGGCAGTATATTAATATGCATTTACTTTGTTACTTAGTTTCATGACTGAAAAGACTTGTCATGTTATGATTGGGCATGTGTTCGCGGGTCTACGCCAGTGCCATTAACCAATCTTGACCTTTAACAGAAGTACACGCATATGTATCTAGTTCACAAGAAAATTGCAGTAAAGTACACGCATAAAGATATAAAGTATACGTGAAATTTTACTGCTTGATTCTATATTGTTTATGTTTTGACTGTGTTTTGGCAATATGTTAATGGACATTTACTTTGTTACTTTGTTTCATAACTTAAGAGACTTATCATGTTATGAATGGGCATGTGTTTGTGGGTCCTCTCCAGCAAAATTAACCGATCTTGAGCTTGAACAAAAGTATATGAATATCTATATAACTCACAAGAAAATTTCAATAAAGTACACGCATAAAGATATAAAGTACACGTGAAATTATACTCTATTATTTATGTTTTGAATGTATTTTGGCAATATGTTAATGTGCATTTACTTTATTACTTAGTTTCATGACTTAATAGACTTATCATGTTATAATTAGACATGTGTTTGTGGATCTGCGCTAGCGTTATTAACCAATCGTGACCTTTAATAAAAGTAAATGCATATGTATTTAGCTCACAAGAAATTTGCAGTAAATTACGCACAAAAAGATATAAAGTGCATGTGAAATTGTACTGCTTTATTCTCTATTGTTTGTATTTGACTATATTTTGGTAATATATTAATGTGTATTTACTTTGCTACTTAGTTTCATTACTTAATAGACTTATCATGTTACGATTGGGCGTGTGTTTTTAGGTCCATGCCAACAACATTAACCAATGTTGACCTTTAATAAAAGTACACACATATGTATCTAGCTCACAAGAAAATTGCAGTAAAGTTCACACATAAAGATATAAAGTGCACATGAAAAAATACTGTTTGATTCTCTATTATTTGTGTGTTTGACTGTATTTTGGTAATATGTTAATGTGCATTTACTTTGTTACTTAGTTTCATGACTTAATAAACTTATCATGTTTTCATTGGGCATGTGTTTGTGTGTTCGCGCCAGCGGCATTAATCAATCTTTAGCTTGGACAAAAGTACACGAACATGCATATTGTTCACAAGAAAATTGCAGTAAAGTATAAAGATATAAAGTACGCGTGATATTGTACTGCTTTATTCTCTATTGTTTGTGTTTTGAATGTATTTTGGCAATATGTTAATGTGCAATTACTTTGTTACTTTGTTTCATTAATTAATACACTTGTCATGTTATGATTGGACATGTGTTTGTGCATTTACTTTAAAGATACACTTGTGCATTTACTTATTCCTTTTTCGCTTATTATACTTCTGCATTTACACTATTGCAGTTGTATTTTTCTACTTTAGCAAATGGGGTGTAAGAGTTGTTACAAAAATTGTTTCTTCTTACAGTTCAATAAACACACAATATCATGCAAGTTATAACTCTATAAAAAATGTTTTTGGAAATAGAGATTTTGGCATCCCCACAATTTTGCGTATAATCTCCCGAGTCATATTTCTATTGTTTTTGAGAAGGCAGGCAATTTTTATGGCCACCTGTTTCAAAAATTATGTGGTTACAAGTATATAAATGAACACGTGAACTTATTTTAATTGCTTTGAGCAGCCTAATCACTTCTTATATTTCTTATGGCAATTTTCAAAATATGTTTGTTTGAAGTTGGGTCTTTTTGGTGAGTGAGACATATAAGGAAATGGGTGTCGTAAAGTCCTGCAGAGAAAAACTTTAAAAAATAATTATTTCAAATATAGTTTTGACCTATATATATGATGTGTTGAATGCTCCCACTAAGGCCGAGTGAGAGAGGAGGTGGGTTGGAGAGACTAGAGTAAAAGAGGGATTTTGAGAGTACTTTAATGTACTAGAATATTATTAGAATTTTTATTAAGCTGATTACTTGTTTCCTTATTTTAGATTTTTCTGTTTATTTTGTTTTCTTTCATATAAAGTCCTAGATTTATGATTTATAAGACAACCCTCCCTTTTATTCATTCTATTATTAGTAATATTTTTCTCGATTTTGATTCTCTTTTGATTGTGATTGATATTTGCTTCTACTATTCACATAAATGAATACAAACATGTTATGTATTAATGCTTTTTATCATGAAGATCACATATAAGAAGGAAAAATGATTGTTGCATCTGCACAAATCACACATGGTTCTAAATATCAAGGTTAAATGAGACAAATCATCCAATATTCATTTTGATGGATGAAAATTATGAAAACAATAGAAAATATGTAATGATAGTGTTTTTAAAAATTTTGGATGCAGTCAAAGGTGCAACTATTGTAAGGAAATTATTAAATAACTTTTGGTTTATTTCGTTCCCCGAAATGTGGTCTTTATTAATCTGTTTTTAATAAAGAATACATGTTATATCCTGTATAAATGGTTCATATTCCACACGAAATAAAGAATAAAAAGGAGTTAAAATTCCACTTAATCTCAAACTTTGATGGACGGTTGAAATTAATTGACCTTTAGAATTCTGGCCCTCTCTCCACCTATAAATAAATGCCTTTCCTCCATCAAAAGGTAATCCAAGACATCAATGAAAAACACATACCTAAAGGTTTATAGGCAAGGAGAGAGAAGCCAAATTCTCCCTTTAATGATTGCTAAGGCGGTCACACCTGCAACACTCGACGTTGACGTTCAACAGTGGGACTGAATTCATGGCGTCGAAAGGAGGTACTTTAAATTACTCTTTTCACATGTCTATTGATGTGATTATCATATTGTTCAAAGATTTTTGGAATCATGTATAAAATATAACTTAGCAATATGATAATCACGTAAATAGATATGTGAAAAGAGTAATTATATTTTATACATGATTCCCAAAATCTTTGAACAATATGATAATCATGTCAATAGACATGTGAAAAGAGTAATTTAAATTACCTCCTTTCGACGCCATGAATTCAGTCCCGCTGTTGAACGTTTCCGTCGAGTGTCGCCGGTGTGACCGCCTTATCAATCCTTTAAGTGAGAATTTGGCTTCTCTCTCCTTGCCTATAAACCTTTAGGTATGTGTTTTTCATTGATGTCTTGGACTACCTTTTGATGGAGGAAAGGCATCTATCTAGAGGTGGAGAGAGGGCCAGAATTCCAAAGGTCAATTAATCTCAACCATCCATCAAAGTTTGAGATTAAGTGGAATTTTAACTCCTTTTTATTCTTTATTTCGTATGGAATATGAACCATTTATACAGGATATAACATGTATTCTTTATTAAAAATGGATTAATAAAGACCACATTTCGGGGAAGGAAATAAACCGAAAGTTAATTTAATAATTTTCTTACCGTCTCCCACTTGGTCGTTAGGTTAATCCATAAATGTTTTTAATTTAGAATCATAAGGTGCGCATGATATGCTAAATCCTTCAATCATTAGTTTTCATAAGTTCCTTGGTTAGTCCAATAGTCAATGGGAGTCATGGCGGTCGCAAAGCATTATGTAACATGATTCCTTCCATGTACTCGTCATTGACAACCTTATTAACTAGGCCATAATTAGGAGTTTGCTTAATAGTCCCATAATGTCTTGTAAAACACATTTTTCTGTTATAATTCATCCAATAATAATATGTGTACACGATGGAAAATAGAATATAATAGATGTTGAAGTTTTATTAAGAGCTCAACAAATGTCAAATACAGGCATAATAATTTGCAGAAAAGAAATAACTAGGAACTATCTTCAAGACACATTCTTTCAGTATGTCTCTGAAATGTATTTGGAGGTAGTCCTTTCGTAAAAATATATGCAACCATGAGATGTGTGCCTATGTGTTCATTGACGACATTTCCTCTTCTAACATCTTGCTTCAGTGAGAGATATTTAAGATCCATGTGTTTGGATCCTTTAATATCCTATCATGATTGGAGAAAAATATTAATATGTCATCAACATACAGTACCAAAAAATATGAACTTACTCCCACTGATCTTGAGGTATATACATGGATCAACAATGTTTTGCTTGAAATTGATGTTCGTAATGATTTCATCAAACTTAAGATAGTATTGCCTCGAATCTTGTTTCAGTCCATATAGTGGCCTTCGATTATGAAGTCTTCAGGTTAACGCATATGGACTTTCTCTTGTAAGTCTTGATAACTTGCTTTTTGTGTGTAGTCGTTGTTGTTGCAAGCCAAGTCAATCAAAACCTCAATTACCTACAACAATTAACAAACACAAGTGTAGAGGTAAGCAAGGGTATCAATCCACATCAAGGGGGTAAGCTAGAGACAAACTCAATTGTAATTCAATTTTTATTTTCTTTTTGGAATTTTTCTTTTCTATTTTTTTTTAGCTTTTCAAATATTTAAACAATTTTGTGAGGTGCGGTGTGAAATAACACTAAACTAAATGGAAGATCAAATTACAAACTAAAAAGTGGCTAAAATGAAAAACAAAGTCTAACACTAAAATATGAGATAAATGAGGTAAATAAATGTGAGAATAATCAAGGAGTGAGATTACACCACAAATTTTAGCTATTCTAACTAATTAATTGAATTCTCCTAAATTAATATCAAAATTACAAATCAACTCTTGTTGCAAATGTAATTTTAATAGTAACCTTTTAGAAAATTAAATTTAACCCCCCATAACTCTAGAAAATAGATCTACACTCCTTTTAATTAATCACCCGCTAGGATCGATCGATTAAAATTTATGTAAATCTTAGAAAATAAAAATAGAGTTGAAATTCAAGTAATAATACCCCACTTAAGAAACCCCTATCTCTAGTTCGAATCTAAAATGGGTATTATAACTTGGAATTTTGATTTTCTCTCGAAAATCATTTACCCTCTCTCGAGGCATAAATTTAAGGGCGAGGGATCAAAATTAACATTCAAAGGGAATTTTCAAGTAATCAAACTAATTAAATTAAAATAACATCAAATAAGGGTTCACCCCACCCCTTGAAAGGGGATTTAGCCTAACATGGTATGGAATTTGACAAATTAATAATCAAAGGCATAAAATAAATGATGAGAGAAGAGAACAATCAAACCAAATCTATTTGAGTGAAATTGGACTCCAATCCTTGAATTTGCAATTTACATCCCCCCAATTGAGCATCCAAGTGATTTGCAATTAAATAATCACTCAATTAAATCTCTTACAAAATTTAACCTCACAAATATTTAATAAAAATAAAAATAATAAAATAAAACTATTTACAAAATGGTATTTATCCTAATTTATTTTCTACACTAAACTATCTATAACTCTCTCTAGAATTCTCTTAATAAAAATCCCCCTTTAAAAAATGGTCTTCATCTTCTTTTTATAGTAGGCATGGAGCTAAGGGTTAGTTTGGGTATTTGGGAGTGCAAGAGCATGGGGTGTGTGCACATAGGGGTAAATTGGGTAATGGAAGTGCAATATGCATAACAAAGGTGTGAGGTCATATGGATGAGGGGAGGTAACAAATCTGATTTGGTCATGGGTTTTGAAAGGTTCAAGTGGAGTGGTTTATTTGGGCTTATTTTAGGAATAAAGGGTAAGTGGGGAATAAAACATGTGGGGTTTATTTTTATTTTTGTTTGGCATTGGGTTGTTTTTATTTGGCAGGTGGAAGAAGTCGTGTAAGAGGAAATGGGTCTTTGGTTGAAGTGGATCATAGAAATGGGAGGTCGGGATGGAAATCGGGTCGGAGGTTGTTCGGATTCAAACTCAGGTATGGGTTTTTTATGGTGGTGATTGGGTATGTAGCACCGGAGCTGGGGTCTGGCTAGCTCGGATTATGGGGTTGGATCCGCGCAAGGTGCAGAGAGAGGAGGTTGGTTCTGTCGCCGGTCGAAGCTGGGGTTTCAAGGGGTTTAGCCGCCGGCAGGAGGGAGGTCGCCGACAAGGGGGTTAGGAAGGCTAGGCAGGTGGTTTCGCCACCGGAGGTCAGTGGTTGTTGACGGGAAGCCCTTATACCTTTGACTCACTTGAGTCTATACTGTATAAGTGCTCATCTAGTTTGGAAATTGTGACAAAATTGAGTCCAACCTAGAATCCAAAGAGCCTCAGAGAATGGTTTGCTTCTTCATCTCTCCATCTTGTAATGATCAATAGACTATTCCCAACACTCACACACTTAGAATTCATTTCATACATGTAATATTGCATCATTGTGTGTGGAAATGTGTTGAGTGTGTTTAAATCCCTAAGTTTGATTTTTAATAATTTTTTGGGATTTTTTAAACATTTTGAAAACAACGTTTCAATATTTAAAAGTTGATTCAAAAGTTTTTGGGGTCAATCTCCAAATATTAATTGTTGTGATTTATAGCCTAATGTTACTTTGGGTAGAATCCAAAAGCGGCAGAGACTTAAGGGTTTACTTTGTAAATAGTTTGGACGCGCGTTTTACATCCCCTCATTAGCCAACACCTGTTGCCCTCTGATTGGTTGCAAGTGTGTTTCTTTACAGAGACAAAACTCGCGTGTGTTATCAGCCCTTGGATCATTCCTTATCGATGGTCTGCATGTCGCCTTGGAGAATCCCAGTGTAACCTTTTAAACCAATCAGCGCTTGTTTAACCACCGCCTTGTGTGAGCCCTTAGATTCAAGTCAATTTGAATTGACTTAATCCCGACCCTTGGTTTTGATCAGATATCTCGAACCTTCTCCTCCCACTATAAAAAGAGGCCTTCCCTCAGACTTCGAAGACTTTTGCCATTTTTGAATTCTTCTGAGTTTAGAGAGAGAAGAGAGAAACCAGAGAGAGAAAAAAATTATTAGAAACCCTAACTTCGTCCAAATCCTCTTCAAACCCTAACCCAAACACTATACCCAAAAACACCATCCTGAGTGTTTTCTCGAGTGTTTGAGAGTTTAGTTGAGTTGTTTTGGTTGTTGTAACCTTGTGTTCTTGAGATCTTGTTTCCAACTTAGACTTCTACTCAGAACTAGTTTCTGATTCCATAGAAATCTCAGATCTGGAGTTTTTCATGTTACATTACACTTAGTTTCGTTTTATTTCTCATCTTGAGAAATATATTGTTGATTACTTTACCTAAAACGTTTTTCTTACTTTGAGATCAACAATAAATGTTTTATGTTTCTTATTCTTGCAAAACTAAACCTTGACCTAGTTGGAATCTCACTTCGAGGTTTTCAATCTCGAAAATCTTTTCAAAACTGAGATTGATTAAGATCTTGACTGATTTCGAAGAAAGATATCCGTGGATTCTGGGATAGATTAAAAGGTCAAAAAGGTTCCAAGTTTTGTAAGAAAGAAAGAAAAGAAAATATCACAGCATATAGTGTAACTGTAATTTGTTAGGACTGTTTGTACTTAATAAGTGTGCGTGTGTGCATGCATGTGTTAGAGAGCACCTCCACAAACACTTTCACCCTACAACACGTAAAGTGTTGGTAATAAGATCTTGTGAACATAAGTCGACGTAAAGTGCTGGAACAAATAAGGAGTTGACAAACTGAGAGAACTACATCTACAATCAGAACTGCAGAAAAGTTATAAGGACGCCAGAGGGTACATTCCTAAACTTATATAGGTCTGGATTGTTTGCATGTTAGTTAAATAGCTTGTAACTCATAAATTTGTTTTAGTGGATTTTTCTTTTTACTCCGTAGAGGGAGTCGTGGATGTTTCCTCAATTGGTGAGGTTTTACCACGTAAAAAATTGTGAACATAATCTTTCCACATTTTCTCACCTCATTCTTGGTTGTGCTGAGTTTAAAACTTGTTTAAATTTTCTTTTAAACTTGTTGCTTAAATCTTGAATAGATCTCGTACATACTGTTTTGTTAAACACATCTTGTGTTCAAACTTTTGATTTAAGAAAAGAGTTTCTTCAAAAAACAACTCGGAGTTGCTTAAATAGTTTATTTTCAATAAACGGCTTTAGTAACGCATTTTCAGACGGTTTAAGGGTATGGGTTATAGGTGGTTGAAATGGGTATTTTTGTTGGTGGTTATGGAGGTTAGATGGGGGTTTATGGTGGGAGGTGAGAGAGAATATTGGGATTGAGGTTGAAGATGAAAGGCTTAGTGTGTGTGTGACGTGTAGTGTGTTAGGATGTGGGTGAGGTGAGGGTTGGTTTAGGTGTGTGTGAGTGTGTAGTAATTGGGTGTGAGGGGCTGCGTGTGTGTTTAACTTATGACCCCTAAAACAAAATAAAACAAAACAAAATAAAAATTTAACTAAACAAAAAAAATTAAAATCAACTAAAATAAAAATGACACGAAACGACACATTATACACATTCTAAAAAAAACTAAACACAACTAAAATAAAAACTATAAAAATAAAAACTAATAAAATAAAAACAATAAAAATAAAAACTAATAAAATAAAAAATGAAATAATAATAAACTAACTAAAAATAAGAAAATATAAAAACTAATACATGACGGGCTAAAAATATAAAAATACTAAAAATATATACGTGACTCAATAAAATAAAATAATAAAATAAATCATAAAAATAAAATGATGCAAATAAAATAAAATAAAATGGGACAACCTGTGACAACCCGCTCACCAAAATAAGGGGTGGCCAACCCAATACTCCAATATAACAGGAGTCATAGATGGAATCATTCTCAGCATCACAATAAAATATAGAGTATCCAGGATAACCACCCAATATTTCAGAAAACGGGTTGCCAAAAATTTTGTTTTTCACTTAAAGAAAAGAATGTAAACAACCCAAATCTTGAAAAAATAGGGGAAACCCCAAGACATATATAGATAATAACAACAAGAATACAATAAAGAGACCGAATGTGTTGTCGGTCAACAAACTTTATAACAATGTTTAAACAATTCCAATAATTTATATAATACATTACATTAATCAATTACAAAAGTTTGGGACTCTCGCCCGAGTAAAAGACCTGATCTTATCAAGAGTACAAGGATAACAACGTCTATTACAATATGCCCCGTAATACCCACAATGCATAACGGCTCGCTGAAAACATCGGAATAGGAATTCAAATCAGGCATCCTTGTGGCGGAGTACCTGAGCGGATATAAGATGCAAGCACAACAAGAAATATGAACGGGTCAGGGCCCGGTTATATATGATCACCAGATGAATAAAAAGTATAACAGTTATTAATGATGAATCATAATGAAAGAGAAATAAGAATCTACCTACACAATTTAAAACATAAGCTTAGAAGGAGAATAAAACAAGTAACATTAATCTACAAATTCATCATGTGCACCAATTTTCTCATATATCTTTTTTTTCCCTAACAGGAATATATGTATATATATATATATATATATATTCACAATCTTATGCTCTTTATGGCATTACTATCTCACTTTTACATTTTGTAAAAATCCTTTCCTTATCAGGAAAATAGTCATTTTCAAATGCTCTTTGTGGCATTTATATGTGCTCTTTGTGGAACTTCATTATGCTCTTTATGGCATATCTCATACATCAAGTCCCACTTGATTATGAATAGTTATATTTATATACATATAACGATTCTAAGACTACCCATCCGGGTTTCCCCACTGTGTGCGCCCCTAAATGACCATCATCTTCCAGGGCCTATCATCAAGACAACCTGGGCACCTATAACATAAAACGTCGGGAAGCGGCCATGTGCCTGCGGGATAGTCAAGACCGCACCCGGAATCTCCTACCCATCGTAGAAAATATACAACACAAACGCTCACATGGCCTAGGACTATATCCACCCTGCATTCATTAGCCAGGGGGCTTCACCTCACGCGCAAACTTCCCTTATGATGTCATTTAGAGAGGTGTGTTTAAACCATTTTATTTATCCTTTTCAAAAATCAAGTAAATTATCATTTACCATCATCATTACCATATTAAATTCATTTTCATTCACCATTATTCATATGTAGGATTCATTTTATCCAAAACCATTATCATTTACCTTTTGTAAATAATATAACTTATTATCCGGAGCCATACGATAAATTATATCGTTGCTACAACCTCAAAGGAGCAAGTAAACTCTTAATTACCTCCAAACATTTTAGGGTGTTATTTTAAAACCCCAATACTATCATACCTCAAGGGAATGAATGAACTTTCAATTTATTCTCCCAACACGCTTTTATGGTGTTATTATAAACCATCAGGACTAATATAGCTCGAATGAGCTCCTAAAGTCTCCCAAACATAATACTATAACTCTTAGTTTTATAGTAATTGACTAGAAGAAAAGAATGCCCTAACATCAATAGGCATAACCCCAGAAAAGTCCCCACATAACCCATTCCTAGTGTAGGGAAAGTAACTAACTCAATTAAAACTCTAGGACACTTAGTTTACTTCATTCAAGAAGGTTTCTAGGCCCTAGACTTAAAGAAAAAGAGTTAGAATTAAACTAAGAAAATCACTCAAAAGTGCAGGGCTTCCAAATCGATTCGGCCTAGCCGAATCGATTTGGGTTCAGGAAAGCGAATCGATTCGGACCATCCGAATCGATTCGGTCAGGAAAGCCTGACTTCTGCATAATTTCCGAATCGATTCGAACCATCCGAATCGATTCGGTTGACCCTGACCTGGAAACTGTCTCAAGGCGAATCGATTCGGCCAGGACGAATCGATTCGGTTCTGCAGATTTGCCAAATTTTGTCTTGAGGGTTATGAACCCTAATTTTCCCAAATCTCAAATCTCTCCCATTTTACCCACAACCAACAACATTTATCTACCCAAAATTTATCCTACATGATTTATAACCATTATAGTCCACAATTTTATCATCAAAACTAAGATTAGGGTTTAAATCCCATAAATTCCATTTTCGATCTCCAAATGAATATACATAAATATCATACAAATTATTCATCTTAAATCACATATTAGCAAGTAGAAAACTTGCCTTGATGTAGGAAATATCAGATTTCTTTGAGTAGTAGCAACAATCCATCTTCAAGCTTCATTTTCTCTCTTCTTTCTCCACTTTTATCTTCTTCTCTCTTTCTCTCCTTTTCTCTCTATGTTTAAGACATAAAATGAAGGAATTAAGGGATTTAGAAGACTAAAACCGGGGCTTAACACAAGTCTCCCAACATAAGTGGTTAATACCACATTAAAATGACTCGCAAATTCGCGTTTCAGCTAAAACTAGGTAAAAGTGCCCGAAACACAAAATACAATATGGCACTTATTTTGACTATCTCGGACATTCCGGGACTAACTACACCCTCTAAACTGGCATTCGGGAATTTTATAAATTATTTACAGTTCCAATTTTATTTAATCCATAATATTATTTTAAATACATGACACTATCAACATGAAACCTAATGATATTTACTTTCATATAGAGTAAATATGCATCAATCTAGTAAATATTAACTTTCAATTCATTCAATTAATATTTACTCCAGTCCCAACATTTCATACAATTACCTTATACGGTAAATTAAATATAAAATTAGCCTCCTAAAAGCGAGGGTTGTTACATACTCCCCCTCCCCCCCCTTATGAGGGAATTTTGTCCCCAAAATTCGGGCATACCCTATACGCATAAAGGGTATACTATCTCAACTATTATTCCATCGACTTTAACAAACCCTCGTTATTACGGCGTCCCAAAATGGACTTGACTAAGGTCATCTCTATCGATCTCAATTTACAACCCGGTGCTCTAGCATAGCACCCAATTGCTCATAACGAACTGTTAATCCTCCTATTTATGGTGGACGAAGATTCCCACATAACTCGGCATAGTTGCCTTGCTTCCGAAATCACGTTACATCCCACCTCGGGGAAACCTACACCTACACTAAATGGCCTTATCCCAACACCAATCAACTTCTCTTCGCGTAGTCCTATCCTTTCAAAGCGTAGGGATCAAGAAGCCCAATCCTTACAGAAATGCTCTGAGACCACTTCAAGTCCACGGAACATATTATCCAATAGTTCCATCCAACGAGCATGCGAATTACTCAATCGGCTATACTAGGCCACTCACGGTACCATAGCATAGGAAAGATCCATAAGGCCATTCAAAGGCCTAATGGTTGTACGGGAATTTCCATCCATACACTCTACTGCTCATCTGTGACACCCCGCCTAATTAATCCCGGGTGATCAGTCCTAAATCAAGTTAGAACAGGATTCTCATTTGGTTCATTCTTAGCATCACTGTCATCATTTAAAATTACTAACCACCTAAGTGAGAAAAATAGACTGGTGCCATTTTTTTTATCTTTCATTATATAAACAAAACCCAAGCAGAATATAAAACTATATAACAATCACAGATAACTGAATTTATCATTCACAATTAAAAATGTAATTGACCGAATAAACCAACGGTCCAAATAATAAATCCCATAAAGACGGGAATAAACTCCCAGCAAGTCTAAAACAAATAAATGGAAAGTGAGCGACATGCTCGAGTACTAATCACGAACTTCTACATTAAGAATGAAGGATGAGGCGTCTATCAAAACCCCGCAACATCCACATATGCTGCAGCAACGGATTCCTGGAATATAGTCAAGGCTGGCGTCCCTGTGGCTGGACACCTAAAAGGTTTTTGAAAAGTTTTTATAGCAAGGGTTAGAACCCAAAACATTTGAAAACATTTAACAAACGATTAACTTGCAGTAAAATATAAATATGCATGCTCTTCATATTTTTTTTTGTAAATATCTCACTCTCTTGAGAACTTCCTTATTCTTCCTCTAATGTACCCTATTAACGCTTTAATTTAATTACCTAGTTATACAACTCATGACTAGATAATTAACAAAGTTCCTTTATACCCACCCTACTCTAACTGAGTATGTAGTGATTATGATTTATAAGTTATTTGTAACATTACTTAACTAAATCATTTCCCTTTCTATATTCATATAACTTTTACACTTGTTATACATGTGAAGTAACTCATATTTTTCATTACTAACCCGTATATAATTAATTATCCAATTATATACTTATGATCATATTTCAGCATTCACAATCATACTGTAATATATATAACAACTTGCAACTTCCCGAGCGAAAATACTCCCGGAATGTAAATTCTATAAAGTGCTAACCCACTAGGTAAAAATCACGTAGCCTAGTTATCCCAAGTCAGAATTCTCACACCAACTTGATAAAAATAATTTACTGGAGGCGGTCATATTCCTTCCCTGAAAGTGAGTTGTCCCTCACCCATATAACGGACGCTATGACCTTGGGAATATACTCACCCTACTCCTCAAGCTAGGGGATTCATCCACTACGCGCAACCTCCCCCTATAGCACTATAGTACAAAATATCTAATCACAGATATTAATGGTACACATCATATATATATACAATTGCCTCCATATATATATAAATATAAAAGTCCCGGCTATATCGTTTGCTAAATCCGTAATATAAGCCTATAAAATTTATTAAGAGTTTATGGTCCAACTCTAAATATTAATTAAATTTCACTTTAATTAATTAAGTTATTTTGGTGTCGTCCCCACCATAAATCTGAACTTTACTCTCGTAGTCTAAAATTTACCCGAGTCAAAATTTCCGACTCTAATTTATTAGCATCAAACCCTAATTAATTCATCTACAATTAATTAGATTAAATTTATGTATGTAATTTCTCCATAATTAATTACATAGGGTTTTTATATAAATTTTCCTCTTATATAACTAACTGGCGAAACTGCCAGATTCTGGCGATCGTCGATCGATCGACCCCAGACCGTCGATCGATCGATCGAACAGGTCTTCGTCTTCCTCGCGGAGACAGGGCAGCCATGGACGGAGTTCCTCAAACCCTAACCTCTTCTAACATGAGTTTTAAGCCTTCTTATCACCATAGTATACTAAAAACTTTATTAGGATTACCCAGAAAGCCTACAACAATCATCAATTCGCCCATAAACAAATGATTCATAAATTTTTGGGGAAAAATCCATTACTTTTCTTAAACCCATATTACTCCGAATTTCTTCATTTAATTCGTTCTGGTTTAACTAAATATCATCCTAACAGGTATACATCAGTAATCCAATATCAGATATTTCATAACTCCTCATAATTTCGGCCAAAACAGATTCATGTTTTCTTTTGAATTATCAAAACCCCATGTTTATACCATGAACCCCAAAACGAATTTCTTATTTCATAACAGTACACAAATACGAATTTGAAAGACAGATTTAGTGCTAATTGCAAGTTATTCACTTGCCTTGGGTTTCGTAGTGTCTGAATTTGTGATGGATTCCAAGGTTGAAGATGACCTTGTTGGTTCTTTGAGATCCCCAAAATGGCTTGGCTGCTGCTACGGTTTCCTAACCCTTTAGTGCCTCTTTTTAATTAAGCTCAGCCATCCCAAATCTTCTTTTTATTAGGTTAATAATACAATTCACGTTTTTTGACTAATGGGCCAAGCCCAAGTGACCAAAATGTCCCCGAGTGGGCCCGACTATGTCTAAAAACGTCCCGTGACCCGTTTACTACCCCCGGGTACACTTTTTCGACTATCTCGGCCCATCTGGACTCAACCGTACCCTCAGAATTTGCATCCGAGTTAATTTATAAAAATACTTATCCCCCACCCAATGTAGTCTATACCGACTTCCGGATGTGATAAGTACATACCTCGTCATTAATACTCGAGACGACGTAATTACATTATTACTATTCACTTAGTAAGTAAGTTTTCCCTAAATATTAACCATTCAATCCCAGATTAATATTTATACATTATTCTGTCCTAATTAATTCATTAAATTACAACACACTTAGTAATTTAGAATTTCCGAATTAATTAAATTTAAATGTACAAAAAATACGGGGTGTTACATACTTCCCCCCTTATAAAGGAATTTCGTCCCCGAAATTAGATCGTACCTGCGTTGAAAAGTTCTGGATATTGTTCCCGCATATCCTCCTCTCGCTCCCAGGTAGACTCGTCAACATTGTGATGACCCCACTGTACTCTAACCAATGGAACAACCTTGGATCGTAATTTCCGCTCACTATGATCCAGAATTGCTACCGGCCTCTCCTCATACGAGATGTCAGGCTGTAGGTCGATCTCCTCGAGTGGAATATGCCAAAAGGCTCTCTCGCTCCTTCGATATTTCTTCAGTGATGCCACATGAAATACATCGTGTATCCGCTGAAGGTGTTCTGGTAATCCAAGCTTATACGCCACCGGTCCCACCCTCTCAATAATAGGGAAAGGTCCTACGTATCTCGGTGCTAACTTACCCTTCTTGCCGAACCTCATCACCCCTTTCATTGGGGATACCCGGACTAAAACCTGGTCCCCAACTTCTAGCTCCACATGTCTTCGAGAAGCATCAGCGTAACTCTTTTGCCTGTCCTGAGCTATCCGAATTCTTCCTCGAATCAACTCTATCTTGGCAGATGTCTCCTGGACAATCTCCGACCCCAAGAGCTTGTTGTCCCCCACTTCTAACCAACAAACGGGTGAACGACAAGGTCTCCCGTACAGTGCCTCAAACGGTGCCATGCCAATCGTGAATTGGTAAGAGTTGTTATACGCAAACTCTACCAAAGGAAGATATTTCTCCCATCCTCCTCCGAAGTCCAAAATGCACATTCTGAGCATGTCTTCCAGCATCTGATTAACTCTCTCAGTCTGTCCGTCAGTCTGTGGGTGATACGATGTACTCAAGCGCAACTCCGTGCCCATTGCCTCCTGAAAGCTCTGCCAAAAGTGGGCGACAAAGATTTTGTCTCGGTCGGATACAATGTTTATCGGCACTCCATGCAGCTTAACAATCTCTGCTATGAATAGCTGCGCATAACGCATCGTCTCGAAGTCTGTGCGTACCGGCAAAAAGTGGGCCACTTTAGTCAACCGATCCACAATAACCCATATGGATTCGTGGCCTCTCTGCGATACAGGTAACCCTGTGATGAAGTCCATGGAGATGCTCTCCCACTTCCACACGGGAATTTCTAACGGCTGTAGCATCCCTGATGGTCTCTGGTGGTCAACTTTCACAAGTTGACACGTGGCACATTTCGAAACAAACTCCGCTATGTCCCGTTTCATCCCTGCCCACCAATACTGCCTCCTCATATCTTGGTACATTTTATCCCCACCGGGATGTACCGCAAATTTCGAACCATGGGATTCTGTCATAACGGCGTTCTTCAAATCCTCATCCTCTGGTACCATTAACCTCCCATTAAAGCGTAGGCCTCCTTCCGAGCTAATCGAGTAACCCTCTGCTCCCTCAGCTAGCAACTGGCCCACCCTATCCCGGCAATTCTGATCCTCCGCCTGAGCCTTCACAACCCTCATAATGATCTCGGGTGTGATAGACAAAGCCGACATGCAAGCCTTGGCTACGTCGTCCTCATATTGAAGCTCTCTCCACTTCGCTTTCCATACCTCCGATATCTCCCCAGTCGGCCTCCGGCTCAATGCGTCTGCTACTACATTGGCCTTACCAGGATGATATTGAATATCAAACTGGTAATCCTTCACGAATTCTAACCACCGCCTTTGTCTCATATTCAGATCCTTCTGTGTGAAGAGATACTGAAGTGACTTATGATCCGTGAATAGAGTGAACTGCTCTCCTAGAAGATAATGCCTCCATATCCTCAAAGCAAAAACGACCGCTGCCAACTCTAGGTCGTGAGTGGGGTAATTCCTCTCGTGGGGCTTTAGCTTCCTGGAAGCATAAGCTATCGCCCTTTCCTCCTGCTGGAGCACACCCCCAAGACCCCGTAAGGATGCGTCTGTGTAAACCCGATACTCTAGCCCTCCTTTTGGCAATGCAAGCACGGGTGCAGATGTCAACTTGTCCTTTAGCTCATCGAACGCTAATTGACAACTATCATCCCACTTGAAAGGCACCCCTTTCCGAGTCAGATTCGTCAAAGGTCCTGCAATTTTGGAGAATCCCTGAATGAATCTCCTGTAGTAACCGGCCAAACCCAAAAAACTGCGCACCTCGGTCGGTGTCGTGGGCTGTCCCCACTCCCTCACCGCCGATACCTTATCTGGATCCACTGCAATACCCTGATCTGACATGACGTGACCAAGGAACTGTACTTCCCGTAGCCAGAATCCACACTTTCCGAATTTGGCATAGAGCTGATGATCCCTCAGTGTCTGTAAAACCATGCGCAAATGCTCTGCGTGCTCCTCCTCGGTACGCGAGTAGATTAGGATGTCATCAATGAACACGATGACAAACTGATCTAGGTACTCCCTGAAAACCCTGTTCATGAGGTCCATGAACACTGCTGGTGCATTGGTGAGCCCGAAAGGCATCACCCTGAACTCATACGATCCATACCGCGACAAGAAAGCGGTCTTAGGAACATCCTCCTCTCGGATACGCAGTTGATGATACCCTGACCTCAAGTCGACTTTGGAGAAGTAAGACGCCCCTCTCAATTGGTCAAATAAATCATCAATCCGAGGCAACGGATACTTATTCCGTATCGTCACCTTGTTCAGCTCCCTGTAATCCACGCACAAGCGGAGTGAACCATCTCGCTTCTTCACAAACAACACCGGCGCACCCCACGGTGATGTACTCCGCCGAATAAAACCCTGACCCAGTAGTTGCTGAATCTGCTCCCTCAATTCCCGCATTTCTGAAGGGGCCATTCGGTAAGGTGCCCGAGCAATCGGCCTCGTCCCCGGTGCCAAATCGATAACAAATTCGATTTCTCTGCTGGGTGGTAATCCTGGTATCTCCTGGAATACATCCTCAAAGTCCCTCACCACAGGAATAGAGTCTAAAGGAGCTACCACTTCCTGTGAGGTTTCCTCCTCAATGTAATAAAGATGAGTGGTCGAGCCTCCCTCAGGGCGAGGCATTGCCACCACAAACATCTCTTGCCCCGGAATGGCAAAAATAATGCTCCCACCGAAGCAATCAATCATGGCTCTATAGTCAGCGAGCCAATCCATACCGATGATCACATCGTGAACATGCATATCTAATACCAACATGTCCGTGGGTAATACTAAACCACCAATCTCTACTCCTACTCCTCGACATATAAAGAATATAAGCGACCCACTCCCTAATGGTGAGTCGACACACGTAACAGTGCTCTCAGCGGTGGCTAACAACCCTAAAGCCTTCGCGAAATGTGTAGCTATAAAGCAATGAGTGGCCCACGTATCAAACAATACCCGACCCATAGTGCCATGGATAGAAAACGTACCCTCGATCGCGGGCGGCGCCTGCTGTGCTGCAGGATTGGGAACATCCCGAACGTTATACACACGTCCGTAGTGCATCTGCCCCTGCTGCTGTGGGGCGGGTGGGGCTGGTGCTGCTGGCGGTATCTGACCCTGTTGCCCCTGCTGGGTACCCTGCTGCTGGCCTCTGCCCCTCTGCGGGCACTCCCTCTTGAAGTGTCCTGGCTGGCCACAGGAGAAACAGTGTTTCTGGTCGTCACCCTGTCGTTGGCCCTGCTGGCCCTGACGTTGCTGCCCCGGGTGGCCTCCCCCGTTGTTCCCTTGGCCCTGACGGCCCTGAGGAACCTGCTGTTGCTGATTAGGGCCTGGTTGCCCCTGCCTGAACCCCTGTCCTCCCGGTCGGAACCCACCAGGCTTAAACTTCTTAGCCTGATTCCCTTGCTGAATGATAACCTGCTGCTGTGTGCCACTTGCCTCACTACTAGTAACCGCCTTGCCCTGCTGGCTCGGCTCACCTGCCTTCTTGTTCCCCTTAGCATGGAAACGATGATCCTGGCAATGTACAAGTGCGGCATTTACGACATCCGTATAAGTCACTAACGCCGGGTTTCCAATCAAGTGCTGCCTGATTCTCCAAGATAGACCATCCATGAACTTTGACTTCTTCCGCTCCTCATCGCTCACCTCGTTTGGCACAAAGTTTGCCAAACGGGTGAACTCCTCCTCATATTCTGCTACTGACCTGTCACCCTGTACCAACTCGCTGAATTTCTTTCTCATCTCAGACTCAACTGCTGGAGGAAAGTACTTGCGGTCAAACCGCACCCAGAATTCAGAAATCGGTATCAAATCCCTCTCCTCAGCGGTGGTTACGGACTCCCACCACTGTGAGGCTGCCCCCGACAGACGAAAAGTAGACAGCATCTGTTTCTGCACCTCTGTACACTCTAACATGCGCAGATGGCGCTGAATGTTCTTGTTCCAGTCACAAGCTTCGACCACATTGGTGCTACCTCGAAATTCAAGTGGGTGACCCTTCTGAAAGGTCTCTCTCACTCTCTGCCAAGATAGTGGTCCCACTGGAGCCTGAACTGCTGGAGCCAATGGAGGCGGTGCCTGGGGCTGTGGAAAATGAGCTGCCATAGCTCGCATGCTGTCTCGACCGCTTGGGCCACTATCACTGCTACCTGAGTGGTAGAAATCAACTCGGGTGGGGGGGGGGGGGTGGCGATAACTGTGGCTCCTGGCGAGCGTCTCTCACCTCATCTCTAGCCTCAGCCCTCTTCGCTCTCTGTCTCTTGGGTGGCATCTGAAATAGATTGAATTGTATAAGTACACAGTTTATACAAAAACTAATAGCAGGAATACGATATCTCACAAGCGAAAAATATAATCAACAGTCCTAATAATAGGGCTCTATAACAACCGAACGCTACGCTGAAACGTAGAAAGCCGCACAGATCCTAAGGACACTAGAACCTGATGCTCTGATACCATCTGTGACACCCCGCCTAATTAATCCCGGGTGATCAGTCCTAAATCAAGTTAGAACAGGATTCTCATTTGGTTCATTCTTAGCATCACTGTCGTCATTTAAAATTACTAACCACCTAAGTGAGAAAAATAGACTGGTGCCATTTTTTTTTATCTTTCATTATATAAACAAAACCCAAGCAGAATATAAAACTATATAACAATCACAGATAACTGAATTTATCATTCACAATTAAAAATGTAATTGACCGAATAAACCAACGGTCCAAATAATAAATCCCATAAAGACGGGAATAAACTCCCAACAAGTCTAAAACAAATAAATGGAAAGTGAGCGACATGCTCGAATACTAATCACGAACTTCTACATTAAGAATGAAGGATGAGGCGTCTATCAAAACCCCGCAACATCCACATATGCTGCAGCAACGGATTCCTGGAATATAGTCAAGGCTGGCGTCCCTGTGGCTGGACACCTAAAAGGTTTTTGAAAAGTTTTTATAGCAAGGGTTAGAACCCAAAACATTTGAAAACATTTAACAAACGATTAACTTGCAGTAAAATATAAATATGCATGCTCTTCATATTTTTTTTTGTAAATATCTCACTCTCTTGAGAACTTCCTTATTCTTCCTCTAATGTACCCTATTAACGCTTTAATTTAATTACCTAGTTATACAACTCATGACTAGATAATTAACAAAGTTCCTTTATACCCACCCTACTCTAACTGAGTATGTAGTGATTATGATTTATAAGTTATTTGTAACATTACTTAACTAAATCATTTCCCTTTCTATATTCATATAACTTTTACACTTGTTATACATGTGAAGTAACTCATATTTTTCATTACTAACCCGTATATAATTAATTATCCAATTATATACTTATGATCATATTTCAGCATTCACAATCATACTGTAATATATATAACAACTTGCAACTTCCCGAGCGAAAATACTCCCGGAATGTAAATTCTATAAAGTGCTAACCCACTAGGTAAAAATCACGTAGCCTAGTTATCCCAAGTCAGAATTCTCACACCAACTTGATAAAAATAATTTACTGGAGGCGGTCATATTCCTTCCCTGAAAGTGAGTTGTCCCTCACCCATATAACGGACGCTATGACCTTGGGAATATACTCACCCTACTCCTCAAGCTAGGGGATTCATCCACTACGCGCAACCTCCCCCTATAGCACTATAGTACAAAATATCTAATCACAGATATTAATGGTACACATCATATATATATACAATTGCCTCCGTATATATATAAATATAAAAGTCCCGGCTATATCGTTTGCTAAATCCGTAATATAAGCCTATAAAATTTATTAAGAGTTTATGGTCCAACTCTAAATATTAATTAAATTTCACTTTAATTAATTAAGTTATTTTGGTGTCGTCCCCACCATAAATCTGAACTTTACTCTCGTAGTCTAAAATTTACCCGAGTCAAAATTTCCGACTCTAATTTATTAGCCTCAAACCCTAATTAATTCATCTACAATTAATTAGATTAAATTTATGTATGTAATTTCTCCATAATTAATTACATAGGGTTTTTATATAAATTTTCCTCTTATATAACTAACTGGCGAAACTGCCAGATTCTGGCGATCGTCGATCGATCGACCCCAGACCGTCGATCGATCGATCGAACAGGTCTTCGTCTTCCTCGCGGAGACAGGGCAGCCATGGACGGAGTTCCTCAAACCCTAACCTCTTCTAACATGAGTTTTAAGCCTTCTTATCGCCAGAGTATACTAAAAACTTTATTAGGATTACCCAGAAAGCCTACAACAATCATCAATTCGCCCATAAACAACTGATTCATAAATTTTTGGGGAAAAATCCATTACTTTTCTTAAACCCATATTACTCCGAATTTCTTCATTTAATTCGTTCTGGTTTAACTAAATATCATCCTAACAGGTATACATCAGTAATCCAATATCAGATATTTCATAACTCCTCATAATTTCGGCCAAAACAGATTCATGTTTTCTTTTGAATTATCAAAACCCCATGTTTATACCATGAACCCCAAAACGAATTTCTTATTTCATAACAGTACACAAATACGAATTTGAAAGACAGATTTAGTGCAAATTGCAAGTTATTCACTTGCCTTGGGTTTCGTAGTGTCTGAATTTGTGATGGATTCCAAGGTTGAAGATGACCTTGTTGGTTCTTTGAGATCCCCAAAATGGCTTGGCTGCTGCTAGGGTTTCCTAACCCTTTAGTGCCTCTTTTTAATTAAGCTCAGCCATCCTAAATCTTCTTTTTATTAGGTTAATAATACAATTCACGTTTTTTGACTAATGGGCCAAGCCCAAGTGACCAAAATGTCCCCGAGTGGCCCGACTATGTCTAAAAACGTCCCGTGACCCGTTTACTACCCCCGGGTACACTTTTCCGACTATCTCGGCCCATCCGGACTCAACCGTACCCTCAGAATTTGCATCCGAGTTAATTTATAAAAATACTTATCCCCCACCCAATGTAGTCTATACCGACTTCCGGATGTGATAAGTACATACCTCGTCATTAATACTCGAGACGACGTAATTACATTATTACTATTCACTTAGTAAGTAAGTTTTCCCTAAATATTAACCATTCAATCCCAGATTAATATTTATACATTATTCTGTCCTAATTAATTCATTAAATTACAACACACTTAGTAATTTAGAATTTCCGAATTAATTAAATTTAAATGTACCAAAAATACGGGGTGTTACACTCCATCAGTCATGTATCCTAAGGCGCACATTCAAGATATGACTTTCGGAATTAAGTGAACTTCCTCCATTCATCCACCCCCTTTAGGGTGGTAAAATATACTCCCTTTCCGTACGGTTCCCATATCTTCATGGAAACTTTACCAAACCTTCGACATAAATATCTAGTTTCGGTCCAACCCCAGGGACACTTCATACGGCTCTGCCTTTCCTTCATATAGAGCGGGGTGTACTCTTCTAAATATAGTCCACCCTTAAGGACGAAAAACAACGATTTGATCAAACGATCAACCATTTCTCAAGTAGGATTATAACCAGTTCGGTGCTAGCAATTCAATGAAGACGTCTATGAACATGCTCTGTTTCATTCCACCGCTACTCTTCTTCATACGAGTAGGTGGAATGATCAGTCACAAACGTAAATGATCATTCTACTTGGCATGCCATGCCTTCACTAATTTTCCGACGGGTTTCCTACTCGACGCATTTACTACCCCAATCGCGTTCCCTTAGTGAAAGGAAATTTTCTATCGATAGTCCTTTATAAACTTCATACACCATCTCGATTCCTCCCACAACATATTGCAACAACTTGTTGCTTGCGAGAAATACTAAATTTCATACCCAGGAAGTAGTGCCTCCATTTCTTTAATGCGATTTCCACCGTAATGAATTCTAAATCAAGCGTGGGATAATACTTCCCACAAAGTTTAAGTTTGTGATACGCATAAACAATGGGTCCATGCTCCAATATTATTACTCTCCATTCCTGGAAGAGACTTATTCATTAAATCTACCCTCGAGCTTAACAACATGGGCTCAGGAGCAAAAGTCAATTTATCCTTTCAACTCACCACGAGTTAAGTTACCAACGTAACACTCTATTTAAGAAAGGCCTCATCTCCTTTGGCCTAAACTTTCAAACCTCCCGAGATTCAATACTTCTCATTTCCTAGGGACCCAATCCCTCTTTGAGTTAACCCACAACCTACGCGTGGTCAACCCCCTACCGCCTTCCTAAGTTAACATCACCTGCCTTAACGGCCTTACATCCTAATAAACCTAAGATCAATCTATATATATCCTATCTAAGTCGTATACGTATGATACTAAATGTATCCCTAGGTCCAAGACCTTTCTCAACTTTCGACATTCGCTCAGTTTCATGCATAGGACGTCTCGCCGAAGCGAAATCCAAATAAGGAACCCTCCCATTAGACTACGACCTTGCATCGTCGGTCGCCAAGATATGACAGTCTAAGACACATGATCGGGACAGTAAATTCTAATTTACAATCCTACTAACAAGATTTTACTTCTATGTTTTACCATTCAAATGATCAAAGATTTCAATTTATCAGACATTTACTTTCTGCAAAGTCTTTCTAATATATATATCCTTATTTATACATGGCCTTCACATCAAGGCATAATCCAGAAGTCTCAATTCGACTTCATATCTCAGTCTCCCTCACATCGATCAGAGGAGAGAACTATATACAGTGCTTCTATTTCGCACTTTAGTAGCCCTTAATCACTCTTCTACGTGATTCTCGGCTAAACCTTTCAACCTAACTTCTAGCAACAGAAAAATAAAAGAAAGAAAAGAATAGCGCCTCTCCACTCACAACATCGTTAAGTGTTCATGCGACGGAGTGTCTCGCAAAGCGAAATCCAAACAAGGAACCCCTCCGACACATGCTTACTTAACTAGTTGGTCATGGAGATAAAACGTAACAAGCATAAACAAGATAAACGAAAAATCAAACACTTACGCAAGATAACACAATCAAATAAAAATCTCCTACCTACCTCAATCCACCTCTTTAAAGTCTCAACCTGTATCCAGGAGAGATATTATAGAACAACTAGTTCCATTTTTAAACTAGAAGTAGGATAGCCTCGCAATTTTATTTGCTTGCAATCACCCCAAACCAACCAAAATACCTTTACTCGCATAATACACATAAATTAAGAGAAAGGAAAACAGCATCTCTCCACTCCCAACGTCGTTAAGGTTCACGCGTGTAGCATCCTGCAAAAGCGGAATCCAAACAAGGAACCCCTCCTATGCATTACTACTTAACCTTGTTGGTCGTGGAGATAAGTCATAACATCCACATCCACATACAATCCAACAAACAATAAAACACTCAAACCAAGTAACACATAATGCAAGTAACACGTATGACACATATACATTTAAAACATCATCACTCGTTTCATAGCAGTGAAGAAAAGATAGAACTTCCATCCCATGGAAGTCATATACTTACTCTTCCTATAATAACGTTAATACAACTACAAGCTCGATATACACACCCGAATCTATAGTAGATACAATACTACTAAGTCTCATCCTAAGGAATACACCATTCACTAATAAGGTGGGATTCCCACCAACAGTTTATGCCAATCACTCCGGGTCAATACTAATGGTTCTCAGACTCTATATTCGAGCCTTACACGAACCAACATTATTTCCATCAACTCTCCAACCACGCACTTTACTCTTGCCCTTATTTTCCACTCAACGGAGTTTAAAATGAGTGGTTCTACGCTCCACATCATAACCATTATTTCGACTCTGGCCGACAATAATTGACCAAGAAATCCCTCTTACTTTCTCAGTAAAAGAGTACACGCTCTCGGCCTCCTCTTACTAAGTTCAATGAAACCTCCCCAGGCGGATGTCCACCATAGGGGTTTCATGATCATTACTCCATCATAAGTGTTAACGACACTTATTCTGGAGCCTATCATTTTATTGTGCATGGTCTCCCTAACTGTACAACACTTGGCCTTTCTCGTGGCTCCTTTCCACTTCAATTTAACGTTGCTTGGAGTCCCAAGCTTAGTACCACTCTTATGACGCCTTCGAGACGACCTTCTCTGGCATCCTACTTCAATTGACCTACTAATCTCACACGAATGCGCAAAAGATTCTATAAGTTCTACCTCACGGCAAAAGAACGAGATCTCACAAGAGAAATCAACGATCTTAGTCCTAAGGCTCTATGTAAAATTAAAAGCAACGCTGAAACTTAAGGCGTCCACACAGATTCCTAAGGACTCTAGAACATGATGCCCTGATACCATCTGTGATAACCCGCTCACCAAAATAAGGGGTGGCCAGCCCAATACTCTAATATAACAGGAGTCATATATGCAATCATTCTCAGTATCACAATAAAATATAGAGTATCCAGGATAACCACCCAATATTTCAGAAAACGGGTTGCCAAAAATTTTGTTTTTCAGTTAAAGAAAAGAATGTAAACAACCCAAATCTTGAAAAAATAGGGGAAACCCCAAGACATATATAGATAATATCAACAAGAATACAATAAAGAGACTGAATGTGTTGTCGGTCAACAAACTTTATAACAGTGTTTAAACAATTTCAATAATTTATATAATACATTACATTAATCAATTACAAAAGCTTGGGCCTCTCGCCCGAGTAAAAGACCTGATCTTATCTAGAGTACAAGGATAACATCGTCTATTACAATATGCCCCGTAATACCCACAATGCATAAAGGCTCGCCGAAAACATCAGAATAGGAATTCAAATCAGGCATCCTTGTGGTGGAGTACCTGAGCGGATATAAGATGCAAGCACAACAAGAAATATGAACGGGTCAGGGCCCGGTTCTATATGATCACCAGATGAATAAAAAGTATGACAGTTATGAATGATGAATCATAATGAAAGAGAAATAAGAATCTACCTACACAATTTAAAACATAAGCTAAGCAGGAGAATAAAACAAGTAACATTAATCTACAAATTCATCATGTGCACCAATTTTCTCATATATCTTTTTTTCCTTAACAGGAATATATATATATATATATATATATATATATATATATATATATATATATATATATATATATATATATATATATATATATATATATATATTCACAATCTTATGCTCTTTATGTCATTATTATCTCACTTTTATATTTTGTAAAAATCCTTTCCTTATCAGGAAAATAGTCATTTTCAAATGCTCTTTGTGGCATTTATATGTGCTCTTTGTGGCACTTCATTATGCTCTTTATGGCATATCTCATATATCAAGTCCCACTTGAATATGAATAGTTATATTTATATACATATAACGATTCTAAGACCGCCCGTCCGGGTTTCCCCACTGTGCGCGCCCCTAAATGACCATCATCTTCCAGAGCCTATCATCAAGACAACCTGGGCACCTATAACGCAAAACGTCAGGAAGTGTCCATTTGCCTGCGGGATAGTCAAGACCACACTCGGAATCTCCTACCCATCGCAGAAAATATACAACACAAACGCTCACATGGCCTAGGACTATATCCACCCTGCATTCATTAGCCAGGGGGCTTCACCTCACGCGCGAACTTCCCTTATGATGTCATTTAGAGAGGTGTGTTTAAACCATTTTATTTATCCTTTTCAAAAATCAAGTAAATTATCATTTACCATCATCATTACCATATTCAATTCATTTTCATTCACCATTATTCATATGTAGGATTCATTTTATCCAAAACCATTATCATTTACCTTTTGTAAATAATATAACTTATTATCCGGAGCCATACGATAAATTATATCGTTGCTACAACCTCAAAGGAGCAAGTAAACTCTTAATTACCTCCAAACATTTTAGGGTGTTATTTTAAAACCCCAATACTATCATACCTCAAGGGAATTAATGAACTTTCAATTTATTCTCCCAACACACTTTTATGGTGCTATTATAAACCATCAGGACTAATATAGCTCTAATGAGCTCCTAAAGTCTCCCAAACATAATACTATAACTCTTAGTTTTATAGTAATTGACTAGAAGGAAAGAATGCCCAAACATCAATAGACCTAACCCCAGAAAAGTCCCCACAAAACCCATTCCTAGTGTAGGGAAAGTAACTAACTCAATTAAAACTCTAGGACACTTAGTTTAATTCATTCAAGAAGGTTCCTAGGCCCTAGACTTAAAGAAAAAGAGTTGTAATTAAACTAAGAAAATCACTCAAAAGTGCAGGGCTTCCGAATTGATTCGGCCTAGCCGAATCGATTTGGGTTCAGGAAAGATAATCGATTCGGACCATCCGAATCGATTCGGTCAGGAAAGCCTGACTTCTGCATAATTGCCGAATCGATTCGGTCGACCCAGACCTAGAAACTGTCTCAAGGCGAATTGATTCGGCCAGGCCGAATCGATTCGGTTCTGTAGATTTGCCAAATTTTGTCTTGAGGGTTATGAACCCTAATTTTCCCAAACCTCAAATCTCTCCCATTTTAACCACAACCAACAACATTTATCTACCCAAAATTTATCCTACATGATTTATAACCATTATAGTCCACAATTTTATCATCAAAACTAAGATTAGGGTTTAAATCCCATAAATTCCATTTTCGATCTCCAAATGAATATACATAAATATTATACAAATTATTCATCTTAAATCACATATTAGCAAGTAGAAAACTTGCCTTAATGTAGGAAACATCAGATTTCTTTGAGTAGTAGCAACAATCCATCTTCAATCTTCATTTTCTCTCTTCTTTCTCCACTTTTCTCTTCTTCTCTCTTTCTCTCCTTTTCTCTCTAAGTTTAAGACATAAAATGAGGGAATTAAGGGATTTAGAAGACTAAAACTAGGGCTTAACACAAGTCTCGCAACTTAAGTGGTTAATACCACATTAAAATGACTCGCAAATATGCGTTTCAACTAAAACCAGGTAAAAGTGCCCGAAACACAAAATATAATATGGCACTTATTTTGAGTGTCTCGGACATTTCGGGACTAACTACACCCTCTAAACTGGCATCCGACAATTTTATAAATTATTTCCAGTTCCAATTTTATTTAAACCATAATGTCATTTTAAATACATGACACTATCAACATGCAACCTGATGATATTTACTTTCATATACAGTAAATATGCATCAATCTAGTAAATATTAACTTTCAATTCATTCAATTAATATTTACTCCAGTCCCAACATTTCATATAATTACCTTATACGGTAAATTAAATATAAAATTAGCCTCCTAAAAGCGAGGGTTGTTACACAACCTAAACCCACACGGTTCGGGACAAGTTTAGGTCGGTTTAGGGTAGGCTAGGGTACGAGATTGGTAATTAGCTCCATAATCTATACAATTGCCTTGATTTAAGCGTTTGAACTTTGCAATGCACAATTGACCTACAAAATAAACATTAACATTCATGAGACCCAAATTGTCGATAATTAGCAACTAAAATAAGTCTATTCGGGGTATAAATTGTACAGTTTTGGGTGCTTATCAAGTCTCCATTGAGAAAGGCTTTAAACTTTAATTAACACATAGTAAGATTTGAATATTTTATGACATGAAAAATTAAGATGCTCCTGTGGGTAGTCATCGTAAATTTAACTTAATACCATTAATGGCTTTATATTCAACATGCATAATTGAATGATGTATCTATTTAATTTTAATAAGGTATATATGGATATCCTTGGTTTACACATGTACAAACACTCCTTATTTGTGTATTCAACTTATGAATATAGTATACATGTGGGCAACTAATTGATATATGTTAAATAAACAAATTTAAACAATATAATGGTAATAAATGGCTAATTTGGAACTTATAAGCATTCCTTAATTGTTTATTCAACATATGATTGTAGTATACATGTGGTCAACTATTTGATATATGTTAAATAAATAGATTTAAACATCATAATTATTTGGAATGAGTAGTAATAAGTATCACTGTAGTAATACCTAACTTTAATAATGCAATTGCATTCATTTAAGAAATTAATATGAATACTTATGCATATTTTATCATAAAATTTCAAAAGTCATAAAATTACATAATTGTAAAATTCTTGAATAGAAAAAAGGTGTACATTCTAGAATTTCATAAGTCTAGAATCCCAAAAGCTTATAATTTTAAAAAATTATTTGTTGATTTAACACATTATTGTAGTATACCTTAGGGCAACTAATTGATATGTGTTAAAATAAACGGATTCAAATTTCAAGAATTTGAAAAGACATAACTTCTAGAATTCCAAAAGTTTTGAACATTGTAAAAAAATTTGCATAATTTGTGGACTTCTAAAAGGCATGGTAGCATAAATTCCAAAATTCATGGTAGCATGAATTCCAAAAGTCATAATAAATGGAATTCTAATAGACATAATTGCATGAATTTTAATAGTAAGAATAGTAAGAATTCTAATAGACGTAATTCTAAAAGACATAATAGCAGAAATTCTAATAGACATAATTCTATTAGACATGAATTCTAATAGTCATAATAGTAAGAATTCTAATAGACATAATTCTAAAAGACATAATAGCATGACTTCTAATAGACATAATTCTATTAGACGTGAATTCCAATAGTCATAATAGTTGGACTTCTAATAGACATAATTCTAAAAGATATGAATTATAATAGACATAATTCTAAAAGACATGAATTATAATAGTCATAATTTTCATAGACATGAATTCTAATAGACATAATGCTAAAAGACATAAATTCTAATAGACATAATTGTAAAAGACGTGAATTCTAATAGATATAATTCTAAAAGACATGAATTCTATTAGACATAATGTTAAAAGACATGAACTAGAATTCTAATAGACATGAATTCTAAAAGACATGATTCTAGACATCAATTAGAATTATGATAGACATAATGCTAAAAGACTCATGAATACTAATAGTCATAATTTTCAGCAAGTGGCCAAGCCATAATTTTCAATATATATGTAGTGATTTATACCATAAAATATGGACAAATAATTTATTTTTCCTAAAATGGAAAATTTTGAGTTATCACTACAATCACGTAAATAATCTTTCGAGGATCACTCTCCAATTTGCAGAATTGTAAAATCAAATTTTAAACGAAAGTTATAAGCGTTCACATTATTACCAAAAATGGCAAAGACGCATTTTTGAAGGTCTAAACGATGTCAAGATGCAATACTGGGGTGGGGACATTGTATACAATGGGTTTTGTTTATTTCGATATTTCTAGTCGACTATGTCAATTTAGGAAAATTTCGATCAAGTTTTAACCTTTCACATTTCGACAGCAACAATATCATTATCTATTTTAATGGAAAATCATGTGTTCTTAACATCAGGTCTGATACCACATGCAAGTTATATTTTATACATGATTCCCAAAATCTTTGAACAATATGATAATCACGTCAATAGACATGTGAAAAGAGTAATTTAAAGTACCTTCTTTCGACGCCGTGAATTCAGTCCCACTGTTGAACGTTGTCGTCGAGTGTCGCCAGTGTGGCCGCCTTAAAAATCCTTTAAGGGAGAATTTGGCTTCTCTCTCATTGCTTATAAACCTTTAGGTATGTTTTTTTCATTGATGTCTTGGATTAACTTTTGATGGAGAAAAGGCATCTATTTATATGTGGAGAGAGGGACAGAATTCCAAAGGTCAATTAATCTAAACCGTCCATCAAAGTTTGAGATTAAGTAGAATTTTAACTCCTTTTTATTCATTATTTCGTGTGGAATACGAACCATTTATACAGGATATAACATGTATTCTTTATTAAAAATGGATTAATAAAGACCAAATTTCGGGGAAGGAAATAAACCAAAAGTTAATTTAATAATTTCCTTACAACTATTTGAGAAATTTAGTCATCCAATCTTGTCAGTCTCTTAAAATACTACTGGGAAGACGCGCAAGTCATCATTGTTTGTGGATACATGCAGAACAAAATCTTAGAGAAACACCTTTTTTATGGTGGTAAGCAACATCTATAAAATTGTTGATAATGATTTAAAAGGTAGGTGAATTAAATAATTAATACAGTGAGAATCATATTGTGACAGTTAAAGAAGGTGCATAATGACTTTATTGGGACAAACGACTTAAAATAGCAACAGGAGTAGCTCAGGGCCTTTGTTTCTTACACACAAAAGAGAATCAAGTCATACACCGGGACATTAAGCCCTCTAATATATTGTTGGATGGGGTACATTTGCATTGTTTTTAGTAATTATCTTTTTCTTATGAGGATCTTGTGATCGCTTAGTGGTTTCTGTTAGTATTTATATATTCTTTGAATTTTAATTTTCAGGGTTTTAATACAAATATCTCGGGTTTTGAATGGGCAAGGTTAGGTCCAATAGAAGACGATACACACGTTTCAATGCATATTGCAGGGACATTAAGTTATTTAGCTCTCAAGTATATAACCATCGGTAAGTTCGTAGTAACTTGATTACATCTAGCGCTAGTTTGGTTCAAGGTTTGGAATGGAAATTTTGGATTTTTGGAATTTAGAATTATCCTCATCTGGAATTACAATGTTTGGTTGGAAATTTTGGGAGAACTTAAAATTCCTGGAATTTAGAATTCCCACAAAATTGAAATTCTCCTTTCCCTTCTAAAATGGGGAGAATCCTATATACCCAAGCATTCTAACTTATTTCTGTGGTGAGAAAAAAAATACCAGTCACATAAACTCTCACACATACACACTCTATCTCTCTCTCTCGCACACATACACACTCTCCCCTTCCCTCTCACACACATACTCTCCCTCTCTCTCTCTCTCTCTCTCTCTCTCTCTCTCTCTCTCACGCGCGCACACACGCACACACACATATGCTATCTCTCTCTCACACACACACACTTTCTCTATTTTTCTCTCTCCCTCTCTCTCTCTCTCTCTCTCACACACACACACAATCTCTCTCTCACATACACATAAACACATATACACTCTCTCTCTCTCTCTCACATACACATACACATACACACACACAATCTCTATCTAAAACATACATACACACACAAAACACATATACACACACATACTCTCCCTCTCTCTCTCTCTCTCTCTCTCTCTCTCACACACACACACACACACACACTCAAACACACATAACCATACACATACACTCACCACACACTCGCGTGCACGCACTCAAATCAAGTAGAATGGTATTTTTGTTAAATGATATGTATTCCTTATATTGGAAAGTAATTTAGATGTTGGGAAAAAATAATTCTTGTTGGAACCAAACAACGCAATGGAATTCGAGATTCCAGGGACTTAGAATTCCTAGAATCAAGAATTCTCATTCCTTTTCCAAACCTCGAACCAAACGAGCCCCTAAGGGTAAAATAAAATTGAATTGAAAAACTCAATCTACTAATTATGATATCGTGGTAATAATTAACTTATCTAAAACATTAGGAAATACAGATGCAATTTAATCATTTATAGGTTAACTTGTGAGAAACCTCTTAACTATGAAGTTTTTCCAAGAATTTCATCTGAACTATTTTTAATTCCCCCACTCACCCCACTCCACCCCAAAAAACCACCTAAAATTATGCATTTTGTTTCAAAACGGATATTTCCAGAATTATGTATAGTTTGGGGTTTTCTTTCCCTTTTTCCCCTTGGAGAAATAAAGTGCATGTGATTTTTGCAAAAACCATATAGTTTTGTGTGCTTGTGTGTGTATATGTATGGTGTAGTGGTGGTGGTGTGTGTGTGTGTATAGTTTGGGGTTATCTACATAGTTTTGTTTGCGAAAACCATAATAGGACATAAATGGATTTATAAGATAAAATATAAATCTGATAGAAGCATAGAAAGGTACAAATCTTGTTTAGTGGATGAAAGTTATACTCAACAGGAAGGTTTAGACTTTATTGAGACCTTTTCTCCAGTTGCTAAATTGGTCACTGTTAAGATACTTATTGCTATTAGTTCTATCAATCAATGACCTTTGATTCAACTTGATTTTAATAATACATTTCTCAATGGAGATTTTTTTGAAGGGGTCTATACGGATATGCCTTTAGGATATTCGAAATAGGTATAACCTATTCCTCAGGGGGAGAAACTTGTTTGTAAATTGCACAAATCCATTTGTGATTTAAAACAAGCTTTAAGGTAGTGGTTCTAAAAGTTCTCTCATGCTCTAATTCTACATGGTTTTACCCAATCAAAATCTGATTACTCTCTTTATACTAAAGGTAAATGAGCCTCTTTTATTGCTCTTCTTGTATATGTTGATTATATTATCATCACTGGTGCAAATATTTATGAAATTAAAGCTTTAAAATGCTTTCTTCATGGACAATTCAAGCTAAAGGACCTTGGTTCCTTGAAATATTTGTTGGGTTTGTAAATTTCTCGATCTTCTAAAGGAATATTTCTTTCTCAAAGACTACACTTTATAATTACTTGAAGATTAAGGTTTTCTAGGTTGCAAACCAACCTCACTACCTATGGATCCTAAAGTCAAACTTAGTTCTTTTGAGGTATATCCTCTTGAGATGTCTCTAATTATTAAAGACTGATTGGTCAACTATTGTATCTGACTATTTCAAGACCCGACATTACCTTTGTTGTTCATAAACTTACTCATTTTCTATCCCAACCCAAGAAACCACATTTAGCTGCTGATCATCATCTCTTACCATATTTAAAGTCTACATCTAGCAAAAGATTCCTATTTTCCTCCTCTTGTTCCTTTTAACTCAGAGCATTTGTTGATGTAGACTAGGGTTGTTGTTTGGATTCCTTAAAATCTTTTACTCGATTTTGTATGTTTCTTGGTGACTCTATGGTTTCTTAGAAGGATAAGAAACAAACCACATTATCTCATTTTTCTGTCGAGGAAAAATATAGACCATTGCTTGCATAAACTACTTTGATGTTTTCAAATCACTTCCAAAGAACGCTTTTACTTTTCTGAAAAACAAGCAACCATCCATATTGCCATAAATCCAATATTTCACGAATGCACCAAGCATATTGAAATCGATAGTCACATCATTCGTGACAAGATAACTGAAGGCTTCATCAAACTTCTTCCCATTCGAACTCAACAATAATTAGGAGTTATCTTCAATAAAGCCTTACCAACTTCCATCCTCCTCCCTTTATTGTCAAAGATGGTTATCTTGGATATTCATGTTCCACCTCCATCTTGAGGGAGAGTATTACAGATAGTGTTAATTTTATTAGTTAGCTTCAGTTAGTTTATTAGTTAGTGATAAATTTATCAGTTAGTTAGCTCAAGCTAGTTTGTTAGTTTGATAGTTTGTTGCTTCAGTTTGTTAGTTATATAGTGTTGTTATTTATAGAGTTATCTCAACTATACTTTCAATTTTTGATCTAATAAGAATTCCTCTATTTTTTCTCCTCTCTGAGGCAATAAAAAGATATCATAAAAAATAGAGACAATTCTTGTACCTTCATTTATATATTTGAATAGGAATTCATTGTTAAGATACTACGTGAATGATGCATTTTTTGTTGGATTTTGAATCATAGTACCTTTTCGATAATAACTACACTCATTTAATCAAAGTATCTTGTTCGAACATAATAATGAGTAGACAAGCAGTGTCGGCTCCACCATGGGACAACCTAGGCAATTGCCTAGGGCCCCCATGGTAAGAGGCCCCCCCAAATTTCATTCTACAAAATTATGTATTTATATATGCCTTGTAAGTTAAAAAAAATATAACTTTACTTATTTTTTTCTGGTCAGTAAGGCATGAAGATGGTGAGTTACCTCTACTTTGTTTATAGGTGATGATTACCTTGAAATCAACTTTTTTAATATTATAGTTTTAGTGGTTCGTTTTGTCCAAAAAGACCGCACCCATCCATATTCTCTCTCCTTCATCCCTATGTCTATTTAATCTTTCCCTCCCATCTCCCTAAAAAAAGTTGATTTTTCCTCTTAAAATTTTATCTCTCTCCACAAACACACGACTGAATAACTACTTTTAAGCAAGAGGACTCCATTATTTTACCAAGCTCTCTCTTAAATTAAAATATTATACATTTGACGTTTTTCTAAAATTTTATTTTTCGTCTGACCTTTAAATTTCATATCAACATCTTGCTCATTTGTATCTTTTTCCAAATATGCAAGTTTATCATTTATAGTTGAAATTTAATTTACACTTTATAAGTGATGTTTTATTAAGAGGAACAACTTGTGGTTAGGGTATCATGTGTCATCTTACTTTAATTTTTTTCATCTTATTTGTGTTTCATATTGTACCTAATATTATTTGGAAAATGTTTGATTGTAAAATGTCTTGTAGAAAATATGTAAGCGGTGATGAAGTCTAAATAAAAAGATGTAATACCCCGTATTTTTATGGCCTTTAATTATGGGATTAATTAAATTAAATTGGGATAAATTAATTTAATATTAATCCAAATTTTTAAAATAAATATTTACTAGCATGATGAGAGTTAGTAATTATTGGTAAGAATTATGTTGAATGTTACTTAATGAGTAAAGTAATATATGAGATTGAATTAATTAAAATTATCGCGAGTGGATAATACAACACTTATAGAAATTAAGTCGGGATGCGCGTGCTAGTTGTGTCTAGACAAATTTAAAGAAATAAAAAGTAAATTAATTATAAGTTACCTGTATGGTCATTTCAAGTGCACCAATGTGTCCGGAAGGGTCGAGATAGTCAGAAAAGTGTACCTAGGGGTTTAGTTTGGGTCTCGGGACGATTTTATGCCTAATCAACAACTCGAGAGGGCATTTTAGTAATTTCTAATTTTGGGCCTTAATTAACAAAGAAAAATAAAGGGTTATATCTGATGGAAGTTAGAGTCCTAGAGGGTTAGAAACACTTGAGCTACAGAGAGGTTAAGGAATAGAGAAGAGAGGAGGTTTCCAAGGGGGAGAACCATTAATCCTACACCGTTCCCATCAATTCCACCATCAACGCGTAGATCAGAGAACGGGGAGCAGAGATATACCCATCATCTTCTATAACTCAGACCTTTGATTTCCAGGCAAGTATCTATCTTGTTGTTCTTGAGTTGATTTTTCATCAATGTTAGAGTAGGAAATATAATTATAAGTTTTTATGAAGATTTGATGTAATTGGAAGACTAGAATTCATATGTTTGAATGGAAATCATGTTAGGCTGATATCCTTATCATATGTAGAGCATTTATCACAAATTTTAATAATGATTAGAGGAGGAAATTTGGAAATATCATGTTGATTCCTGAATTAATATGGTAAACTAGGGTTAGAGACCAAATAATGAATTGTACCCATTTAATGATGATTCTTGGAGAATTAATGAATGTTTTACGTTAGAAATCATCCATACCTGTTTACATAATGTTTGTGATGTTTGGTTGGGATTTTGGGACATTTTGATGGAGGTTTTGATGATTAAAATGGAAGAAACCCGTAGACATTTTGTGCAGAATTTATGGGCCAATAATTGTTCGATCGATTGATCGACTGGATCGATCGATCAACTATTTCCATCGATCAATCAACCCCTTCTGGAATTTGAAACTTAATTCCCTTTTAGTGATTCACCCAATGTCGCTTCATGGGAACCCTTATACATAATTTATTTTCAATAATGGGACTTGGGAAGGACCAGTAGGGTGGTAGGCAAGGTTCGGGTAGTACGGTTCTTATATGAGATTTAACCGTGGGGTTATGAGGGTATACAATGGAGTGAAGATTGTCTGTATGTTAAATTAGGTTTCGTGAGAATTAAGAATGACTTAGACCAGTAGGGTAGAGAGTGTACACCTACTTATTTCATATTTATCAGAATGATACACTTCGAGGGTCGAGAAGTACTTGAGAACTTGCAATAATTGAGAAAATAAAAGAATGAATGAATTGTACGTAGGACTCGGGCGCTACGTGCCACGTATGGTTAGAATATGTTATGGGCCGTGGGTGTACCTATCTGACTAATGTAAATATATATATATATATATATATATATATATATATATATATTATGTGAACATATGTGTATAATCATACCTACACTACTTGATATCACGGAGGTTTTCGCGCCGAGACAATTTTATTCTGATGTGACCTCTATGCGGAATATTAACTCCTACCCTAGAATATAGGATCCTTAGTACAGGTTATCTGAGAATGATAGTAAGACGGTCCTAAGAGATGTGAGGGTATGTACTGACCTCTTAGTGACTTGGAACTATGCTTCGCCTCCAATATGTGTATTTTGTGTTAATACAGTTTGAGAGTGAGTCCGACCTAGTATTTTCTTCAATTGTACGAGAGGTACGGGGACTTGATAGCAGAGTATGCCATCACCATAGATTTTATATGGGGTGCCCTATTAGTATATATTATGAGTGATAAATTTTTGTACTTGTGATTCATATACTGTGCTTGTAAGTAGATAGAATTGAATAATTAATATTAAATATATTTATCGGTTGATAACTTAAGGTTGTATTGAGAAGTACGTAGATGGCTTGGTAAATTCATAAGAAAAAGTTATCAAATATAAATTATAGTTATGCGATCACATGAATCAGGATTGATGAGGGGAGAATGGGTTAGACTAGTTAACTGGGTTAGCTTTATCTAGATTAATTCAATAGTACGTTAGGCGTGCATACTAGTTGAGAGGTGAGAATTCCCAAATGAGTGTCGAGGCACTAACAATGTATGTTGTATCAACTAGTAAGCATTTTAAATACTCTCTAAACTATTTTAAAGCTATTTTACACTCGGGCTCTGACACATTTCCTATCATCTCCCCTTTCTCTTGTGTATATATATATATATATTACAAGTGCCCAGCCACAGGGGCGTCAGACTTAGATCTTCGGACTGTTGATGTGTTGTAGGTAGTGTGGGAGTTGCAGGTCTTTGCATTTAGACGACTTCATCCTTGTCATCTCAGCTCTTCATTTAGTCATTTTAGATAGGGAATGTGTCGCCCTTTTCCAGTTTCTATTTAGTTCAGGGAGACTTTGTACTCCTTATTTATTTCAGCATTCAGTTTAGTTGGGATTCTTGTAATTATTACATTGCCCTTCAATTTGGGATATTTCATTTGGAATGATTAATGCAGCCTGTTTATTCCACTTGGATGGTTTGTTATTCAATATTATTATATGTGTTCATAAAATGGTTTATGTATATAAGGTTATAACAATGGAACTTAACTTATAAAATTAAATGTTTTGACGCTTAGCTTAATTATTTATTAGGTGATAAATAAAGAAAAATTATCTTCGACGGTGATGCTAAGAATGAACCAACCGGACACTTTGATTTAATTTAATAAAGGACTGATCACCCGGTATTTAATTAGCCGGGGTGTCACAGGTGGTATCAGAGCATCAGGTTCTAGTGTCCTTTAGGATCTGTACGGCTTATTATGCTTTCAGCTTAGCTTCTTTGATATAGAGCCCTATTTTTAGGACTGTTGTATTCTTATTTATGTGATTAGGTCTTCAGCTATTTGAGATTTAATAATAACTATGGACTGATAAATTCCTTCTCATTTCATATGCCTCCGAGGGACCAAAATGACACACCAGAGCAGCTAGCAGCTCAGGCTCAGGGAACAATGAACTCCGTCAAGGTTGTCGTCATAGTTTCTCACATGATGTATGCAGCTTTAGCGGTGGTGCAGCAGGTTGCACCCCAAGTTCAGGCTATGGCGCCAGTTCTGTCTAATGTTGTCATCGTGAGCCAATGGAAAAAATACATCCAGAGGCATCTTCGCATGTACGAGTGCACATATATTCGATGACAGTTATTGTCTTCCTTCAAGCTAGTAGGGGCTTCCTTACAGTGGTGGGAGTCCACTACCACTTCGGAGGAGAGCGACGGTATCACGATTCAGAGTTTCTGGGTGCAGTTTGACCGCGAATACTTTTCTTCCACCGAGCAGACTGAGATGAGGTGGAGACTGTTGAATCTCAAGTAGGAAGGTATGACTGCTGTGGAGTATGAAGAGGAGTTCACAAGATTAATTACCATAGTTCTAGATGAGGTACCTACCGAAGAGAAGAAGATTCGAATGTTATTGGATGGCTTGACGTAGAGGATTCGCCAGCACCTCTTGGGTAATCTGTCGTTGGGTACTTATACTGATGTACTCAACATTGCGCTATTACATTGTCAGGGCCACCGTTTCCATCAGTAGGAATGAGCCGGGGAGTCCAGCCAACAGGGTCGAACAAGAGGTAGTATTATCAGTAGGGCACCAACAGCTCAGGGGCAGGTCCATCAGGGTGAGCAGAGTTCCCATCAGGGGGACCCTGCTAAGAGATTCTGATATGGTGACTCTAGACAGGGGTATGGGGGCTATAAACAGGGTCATCAGGGTCAGTCCAGTCATTAGGTCCAGTAGGTTCAACATCATTACCAGTAGGGCTAACAGAGATATCAGCAGGGCCAGTGGAGGGGTGGTAACGACCATCGGGGCCGAGGACATCAGGGAAAGAGGGGAGGAAATTTTAGGGCAGATGCTTTGGTTGTGGAAATAATGGCCATAGACGTCAGGATTGCCCCGAAGGGAATAGGGCCCCGTAGCTGCAGGGTGCCCATCAGGAGCAACAGAGATCGATCTTTCCAGCCTTCCTCCCAGCACCACCTTAGATACCAGCCTTACCAGCCATCCCAGCAGTCCCAGTTCAGCAGGAACAATTACAGTATGGACGTGTTTATAACGTCCACTAGGTAGTAGCACTGCAGGCTCCACCCGTAGTTGAGGGTAAGTTTCCAATCCATGGTACTATGGGTCGCGTTTTATTTGACAAGGGGGAATCACACTGCTTTATAGCCCCTAGTTTTTCATGGGCCATAGGGTTGTTAGACACGACAGAGAGTACAGTGACATGTGTAGACTCACCACTGGGTAATGGGTCATTAATTTTCTGTATATTCCAGGGAGTAGGTATAGATATGTAGAGCATTTATCACGATTTTTAATAATGATTAGAGGAGGAAATCTAGAAATATCATGTGGATTCTTGAATTAATATAGTAAACTAGGGTTAAAGACCAAATCATGAATTGTACCCATTTAATGATGATTCTTGGAGAGTTAATGAATATTTTAGGTTAGAAATGATCCATACATGTTTATGTAATGTTTGTGATGTTTGGTTGGGATTTTGGGACATTTTGATGGAGGTTTTGATGATTAAAATGGAAGAAACCCGTAGGCATTTTGTGCATAATTTCTGGGCCAATAACTGTTCGATCGATCGATCGACCGACTCAAGAATGTCGATCGATCGAATGGATCGATGGATCGACCATTTTCATCGATCGATCAACCCCTCCTGGAATTTTAAACTTAATTCCCTTTTAATGATTCACCCAATGTCGCTTCATGGGAACCCTTATGCACAATTTATTTACAATAATGGGACTTGGGAAAGACCAGTAGGGTGGTAGGCAAGGTTCGGGTAGTACGATTCTTATATGAAATTTAACCGTGGGGTCACGAGGGTATACAATGGAGTAAAGATCGTGTGTATGTTAAATTAGGTTTTGTGAGAATTAAGAATGACATAGACCAGTTGGGTAGAGAGTGTACACCTATTGATTTCATATTTATCAGAATGATACACTTCAAGGGTCGAGAAGTACTTGAGAACTTGCGATAATTGAGAAAATAAAAGAATGAATGAATTATACGTAGGACTCAGGTGCTACGTGCCACGTATGGTTAGAATATGTTATGGGTCATGGGTGTACCTATCTGAACAATGTGAAGACATATGTATTAGTGTATATATATCTTATGTGAACATTTGTGTATAATCATACCAGCGCTACTTGCTATCACGGAGGTTTTCGTCCCGGGACAGTGTTATTCGGATATGACCTTTATGGGAAATATTGACTCGTACCCTAGAACATAGGATCCTTGGTACAGGATATCTAAGAATGATAGTCATACGATCTTAAGAGACATGAGGGTATGTGATGACCTCTTAGTGACTTGGAACTATGCTTCGCTTCCAATATGTGTATTTTGTGTTAATGCAGTTCGAGAGTGAGTTCGAACTAGTATTTCCCTCATTTGTACGAGAGTTACAGGGACTTGATAGCAGAGTATGCCATCACCATAGATTTTATATGGGGTTCCCTATTAGTATATATTATGAGTGATAAATATATGTACTTATGAATCATCTGCTATGCTTGTAAGTAGAGAAAATTGAATAATTAATATTAAATAAATTAAGCGGTTGAGAACTTAAGGCCGTATTGAGAAGTACATAGCTGGCTTGGTAAATTCATAAGAAAAAGTTATCATGTATAAATTATAGTTATGTGATCACGTGAATTAGGATTGATGAGGAGAGATTAGGTTAGACTAATTAACTGGGTTAGGTTTATCTAGATTAATTCAGTAGTACGTTAGGCGTGCATACTAGTTGAGAGGTGAGAATTTCCAAGTGAGTGTCGAGGCACTAACATGTATGTTTTATGAACTCGTAAGCATTTTAAATACTTGCTAAACTATTTTAAAGCTATTTTACACTCGGGCTCTGAATATATATATATATATTTATATATATATATATATGTGTGTGTGTGTGTGTGTGTGTGTGTGTGTGTGTGTATTACAGGTGCCCAGCCACAGGGGCGTCAGGCTTAGATCTTCGGACTGTTGATGTGCTGTAGTTAGTGTGGGAGTTGCAGGTCTTTGCGTTTAAACGACTTCATCATTGTCATCTCAGCTCTTCATTTATTCATTTTAGATAGGGCATGCGTCGCCCATTTTTCAGTTTCTATTTAGTTCATGTAATACCCCGTACTTTTGGTGATATTTATTTATGGGATTATTGAATTAAATGCGTATTAATTGGAAATTAATCCGGATAAAAATACTAGCGAGATGCGAGTTAGTATTTGATATTAATGAGTATATATGGCTATATATGAATATTGAATTATGAAACTTGTCGTGAGATTGAAATACGGCAATTTGGAAATTTTGTTGAGACGCGTGTGACAGTCGCGTCATGGAATATAATTATGATAATTAAAAAGTGAATTTTATTTCTATTAACTGTATGGTCGTTTTGAGTGCGCCAACGCGTCCGGAAGGGTCGAAATAGTCAGAAAACACTAGCCGGGGGTTTAGTTTGGGTCCCGGGGCGTTTTTAGGCCATACCGGCAACGTATAAGGGTAGTTTGATAATTTTAGAATTTTGGGATTTTTGATTAACGAATTTTAGGAGTTTTAAATGGAAAATTAAAAGACCCACTAACCCATTACCAGCCATTAACTGATTAGAGGGCTACGGGGGTTATTAGAATTAGCCCCAAAAGTTCCTAAGACAAACCCTAGCCTCCATTGCCACCATTAGAGAAGAAAGCTTGTAGAGAGAGAAGAGAGGAGAATTATGCAGAGAGAGATAGAGAAATTCATCAGATTCGTCATCAAATCCAGAGATACACTTAAGGCAAGTGGTTTAATTTCAATTAATTGCAGAGAATGCTTCTTCCATGCATAGGAATTTGTTATAATTGTATTTGTTTGGGAGATGAATGAAAACCCATTAAACTTGGAATTAGAATCTTGCATATTGATGAGGAATTGCATGTAGAATTGTATGTAGGTGATTATTCTTATGATAATAATATCTTGGATGAAACAAAACGGATTTAATTAGGCCCATTGATGATTTATAAGTTTTAGGGTTCATGTTCATGAGATTTGGGAAAAATGGTGGAAATTTGATAATTTGATATAGTTTAGGGTGATTTGAACCCATATAAATGATGTAATATGGTTGAAACATGTTTAGGGATGATTAGTAGCTTTGAGCAATCGTTAAATTAATGTTTAGATGAGGTTAGAGGTGAAGAGAAGTTGGAAAAACGAGATTTGGAAAATCTGGGCTCGAAACTGGCCACTCGTTAGAAGACCTGCCCAGGTCGTTCGAACGAGATCGTTCGAACGAGCTTCTAACGAGTTGACAGTTTGGTTTCTAACGATAGGGATGTTCATTCGATGACTTTCGTTCGAACGAGATCTCGTTAGAAGGCCCAGTTCGTTCGAACGAACTCTCGTTCGAACAGCCTCGTTCGAACGAGACTTCTAACGAGTTGACAGTTTAGGCTTTTTAGCCTGTTTTGATCTCGAGTGTCCCGTAACCTTGGTTATATGTAGAGATAACACTTCCTTGTTGATTGATTGATATAGTAGGGACATTTGAGGTATAATGAGGAGTAAAACCTAGAAGTGTAGTTTGAACCTAAGGGGAATTATGAATTAGGGCACGAGTGCCTATACGATGCGAGAACATTTACGGCCTAAATAATTGTATTAATCGGGAACATATAAATTGTGTAGCATTATATGTCGGTACGAATGAGAAGTGTACCACCAATATATTATGGTAATTACTAAGATGTGTGCATACTTAGTATACGTATATGATTTTATGTGTATGACATACCTACCATACTTGCTATCACGGGAGGTTTACGTTCGCTTAGGGCCCTCTAATCCTTGTGTTGCCCGGATTTAGACTGGTACCTCGATGAACATAGGTCAGAGAAGGACTTATTGGGATATTAATAAGTCTGTTTATCGTGGGAGCGTAGGTATGTACGTGACCCATGTGATGTGACTATGTTCGCCTCCATTATTTGTGATTGTTGTTATCTGAGAACGATTCCTGAGAGATTCGGAATGCGTGATCCTTATGTACGTGATGTACCGGGATGGATAGCAGAGTATGTGTGCACCGCATCTTAGTCTCGGGGTGCTTATATCGTATATTTACGACGTAAATAATATACGCTTAATTAATGGGAACTTTCATGTGATATTGTGTGTATAAATATGGAAACGTTTTGAGAAAATATAAAGGGATAACCTGAAATGAATTGTATTACTAATTGAGAATCTGAGTTTAAGTAAAGCCCTCTATGGATTTGATAACGCTAGAATGTAAAATGGAAATCGAGTAGTAAGGGGTAGAACTTATTTCGATTTGGTTAGATAGGTATGTTATTTAGATGGGTATGGTACGTTAGGAGTGCACATGTAGTCGAGAGGTGAGAATTTCATGTGAGAGCACGTCCTAACATGTATTTTGCATTTAATGTTTTAATGTTACTAAAACACTTGCTATTTTGAAAATGATTTCCACTTTCGGGCTCTGACCCATTTGCTTTCAAATCTATTTTTTTGTAAAAACCATTTTAGGTGCCCAGCCACAAGGACACCATGCTTAGGATCCTCATTCAGGTGACGAGCTGTAGCTGTTTGTGGAAGTTACAGGACTTTTCTTGTAGACGCTTCATCTATATTGACTCTATATTCAGCATTTATCAGTTGTAGGTCATGTCGCCCATTTCTTTAGAGACATTTCATTTATTTCAGTTATTCAGACTTCGGGCATGTAATTAATTCAGGATTCAGACTTGTCGTTTTATTTTCAGTTGTGGGATTGTTGTGAGGAGTTTTCCTGCGGACTTCTTATTACTATTTGTTGATTATTTCATTACTTCGTTATGGTGAATGGATTATGTTGTTCTTCCATTATTCTTTTATTGCATATTAATCAGACTTAACTTAAAATTTGGCAACTTACTTTTTAAATACTAGGTGGTTAGTAATTATTAAAATGTTTTCGACAGTGATGCTATTAACTGAACCAACTTGGCATTTTGTATTGATTTAATAAAGGAGTAGCTACCCGGTATTTAATTAGTCGGGGTGTCACAGGTGGTATCAGAGCATCAGGTTCTAGTGTCCATTAGGATCTGTACGGCTTATTATGTTTCCGCTGAGCTTTCTTTGATGTAGAGCCCTATAATTTAGGACTGTTGTATTCTTTTGTATATGCTACGTTCTTCAGCTATTTTAAGTTTATAACTGCGAACTTATAAACTTCATTCTTATTTCAGATGCCTCCACGACGTGCACAACGGGTTCCCATGGATGCAACGCCAGAACCACAGCCCGCACCAATTCAGGGCACGATGAATGCCGCCGAGGTTGCAGCCATTGTGGCCCAGGTGGTAAATGCCGCACTAGCAGTAGTTCAGCAGGCACCACCTCAGGCGCCGATAGCCGCGCCAGTTCAGGCACATGCATTCCCATCTGCTTGGGAACGTGTACGTGATGCTTTCCAGAAAGCAAACCCTCCGGAGTTCGCAAGTAGCTCCGATGTGGTAGTTTCGAGTCAGTGGAGGAAGGATATTCAGCGGCACTTGAGGATGTATGAGTGCACCGATGTCCAGAAGCAGATACTAGCTAATTTTAAGCTAGTGGGGTCTGCACTGCAGTGGTGGGAGTCTATTACCACTGTGGAGGAGAGAGATACTCTCACTATTCAGGAGTTTTGGGTGCGGTTTGACCGCAATTACTTTCCGTCAGCTGTTCACACGGAGATGAGGAGGAAGTTGATGAGACTCAAGCAGGAGGGTAAGAATGTGTCCAAGTATGAGGCTGAATTCACTGATCTTCTGAACATTGTTCCGGATGAAATACCGACAGAGGAGAAGAAGATACAGAAATTTACAGACGGGTTGACTTGGAGGATTCGTCAGCACTTGTTAGGGAACCTCTCGTTAGCCACTTATTCTGATGTGGTTAACGCTGCATTGCTCCATTGACAGGATCATCGCTTTCACATGACTGAAGGCAAGAGGTCAGGAGAGTCCAGCCATCAGGGCAGGACTAAGGGAAATGGTTCCAGTGGGGCACATTCTGTTTAAGGGCAGAGGCAGGGTGATCAGGGTTCCCAGCAGGGGGATCACAAGAGGTTCAGGTCAGTAATTTCAGACACGGATAAGGAGGTTTCCGGCAAGGCCATCAGGGTCCGAACGGCCGTCAGAACCAGCAGGGTCAGAATGGTCAACAGCAGTTTCAGCAGGGCCAGTGGAGGAACGGTAACGGCCACTAGGGCCGGGGGCAGCAGGGACAGAGAGGGGGGAACTTCCCGGGGAAGTGTTTCGTTTGTGGCAAGACTGGCCATAAATGCCAGGATTGTCCTGATAGGGTCAGGGCCCCGCAGCAGCAGCAGGGTGCTCGACATGAGCCACAAAGGCCACTTTTTCCACCTGCTCTCCCAGCTCCAGCCCAGGTGCCAGCTCTTCCAGCCATTCCAGCAGTTCCTGTGCAGCAGGGGCAGTTACAGTATGGATGTGTCTATAACGTCCACCAGGAAGCAGCTCCACAGGCACCACCCACGATTGAGGGTACGTTTCCTATCCATGGTACTATGGGTCGGGTTTTGTTTGATACGGGGGTAATGCATTGTTTTATAGCTACACATTTTGCGAAAGCCTTAGGGTTGTTAGCCACAGCAGAGAGCACAGTGACGTGTGTAGACTCACCATTGGGGAGTGGGTCACTTATTTTCTTTATATGCCGGGGAGTGGGGGTAGAGATTGGTAGTTTGGTATTACCTGCAGATATGTTGGTATTAGATATGCATGTGCACGATGTGATTATCGGTATGGATTGGCTCGCTGATTATAGATCCATGATTGATTGCTTCGGTGGGAGCATTGTTTTTGCCATTCCGGGGCAAGAGATGTTTGTAGTGGCGATCCCTCGCCCAGAGGGAGGTTCGATCGCTCATTTGTACTACATAGAGGAGGATTCCTCTAAGGAGGCTGTGATTCCTTTAGATTCGATCCCAGTTGTCAGGGAGTATTCCGATGTGTTTCAGGAGATACCATGCCTACCCCCCAGTCGAGAGATAGACTTTGTCATAGACTTATTGCCAGATACGAGACCTATAGCACGCGCACCGTACCGTATGGCTCCGGCAGAGATGCGAGAGCTACGAGATCAGATTGAGCAGTTGTTGGGTCAGGGGTTTATATGGAGGAGTACTTCACCGTGGGGTGCCCCTGTGTTGTTCGTGAAGAAGAGAGATGGTTCACTGAGACTGTGTGTGGATTACCGAGAGTTGAATAAGGTCACGATACGGAATAAGTATCCGTTGCCTCGAATCGATGACTTATTCGACCAGTTGAGAGGAGCCTCATTCTTCTCAAAGATTGATTTGCGATCGGGATACCATCAGTTGCGTATCAGGGAGGAGGACGTCTCGAAGACTGCATTCTTAACGAGATATGGTTCTTACGAGTTTCGGATTATGCCTTTTGATTTGACCAATGCTCCAACCGTGTTTATGGACTTGATGAATAGGGTGTTCAGAGATTTCCTAGATCAGTTTGTCATTGTCTTCATTGATGATATTCTATTTTACTCCCAGACAGAGGAGGAGCACGCCGAGCATTTGAGGCAAGTTTTGCAGACGCTACGTCAGAACGAGCTGTATGCAAAGTATGAGAAGTGCGGGTTTTGGCTGAAGGAGGTCCAGTTTTTGGGACACATTATTTCCGACCGGGGAATATCTGTTGATCCGGGGAAGGTATCCGCGATGAGGGAGTGGGGACAGCCCACGACACCGACGGAGATCCATAGTTTCTTGGGATTAGCAGGATACTATAGGAGGTTCATTAAGGGATTTTCGAAGATAGCGGGTCCTTTGACACATCTGACTCGTAAGGGTGTGCCATTCATCTGGAGTGATGCCTGTCAGATGGCATTCGATGAGTTGAAGGATAAGTTGACCTCAGCACCTGTGTTAGCATTGCCGAGACCGGGAGTTGAGTATTTAGTTTACACCGATGCGTCCTTGCAAGGACTTGGAGGTGTATTACAGCAGGAGAGTCAGGCAATAGCTTATGCTTCCCATAAGCTAAAGCCTCACGAGAAGAATTACCCCACTCATGACTTGGAGCTGGCGGCAGTTGTATTTGCCCTTCGGATATGGAGACATTACCTTTTGGGGGAAAAGTTTCGATTGTTCACGGACCACAAGTCCCTACAGTACCTATTCACGCAGAAGGAGTTGAATATGCGGCAGAGAAGGTGGCTTGAGTTTGTGAAGGACTATCAGTTTGATATCCAGTACCACCCGGGGAAGGCTAACGTGGTAGCAGATGCGTTGAGTCGTAGGCCAGTAGATGAGGTGGCAGAAGTGTGGAAGGCCAAATGGAAGGAGTTGGGACACTAGGATGTAGTGGCCCGATCATTCATGTCTGTGATGACCGTTACACCGCAGATTGTCACGAAGGTAGTAAGGGCACAGGAAAATGACTCGTTCTGTCAGGAGCAGATAGTTCGATTACTAGCAGAGGGAGCCGAATCCAATACCGTTAGCTCAGACGGGGGATTACGCTTCAATGGGATATTGGTAGTTCCGGAAGGGGAGGAATTGTGGCACGAGGTGATGGCAGAGTCGCACGACTCACGGTTCACGGTACATCCCGGTGGGGATAAAATGTACCAAGACATGAGACGACAGTATTGGTGGAGCGGGATGAAGAGAGATATTGCCGTGTTTGTTTCAAAATGCGCCACTTGTCAGCTAGTAAAAGTGGATCATCAGAGACCGGCAGGACTTCTACAGCCATTAGAGGTCCCGATGTGGATGTGGGAGAGCATATCCATGGACTTTATCACGGGGTTGCCTACGTCACAGAGAGGTCACGACTCCATTTGGGTAATTGTGGACAGGTTGACCAAAGTCGCTCATTTTCTACCCGTAAGGACAGACTACACTGCAGGACAGTATGCCCAGCTCTTTATTGCAGAGATAGTGAGACTTCACGGTGTGCCCCTAAATATCGTGTCTGACCGAGACAAGATATTTGTTTCACAGTTTTGGGAGAGTTTTCAGGAGGCCATGGGCATGAAATTGCGGTTGAGTATGGTGTATCACCCGTAGACCGATGGGCAGAATGAGCGTACAAACCAGATGTTGGAAGACATGCTACGTATGAGTATCATTGATTTTGGGGGTGGATGGGAGCAGTATCTTCCACTGGTGGAGTTTGCTTACAACAACTCCTACCAGTTCACCATTGGCATGGCTCCATTTGAGGCGTGGTACGGTAGACCTTGTCGTTCCCCATCATGTTGGTTGGAGGTGGGGGACAACAAACTACTTGGGCTGGAAGTGATTCAGGATACTTCGACGAGGATAAAATTGATTCGGAGTCGTATTCGGGTAGCTCAGGATTGGCAAAAGAGCTATGCTGATGCGAAGAGGTTCTTCAGAGAGTTCCAAGTGGGGGACCAGGTTTTGTTCAGAGTATCTCCTATGAAGGGGATTATGCGTTTCGGGAAGAAAGGGAAGTTGGCACCGAGATATGTGGGACCATTTCCTATTATTGAGCGGATTGGACCGGTTGCGTATAGGCTTGGATTACCGGAGCATTTGCATCGGATTCACGATGTGTTTCATATTTCCTCGCTAAGGAAATATCTTAGAGACAATTTGGCTCATTCTCATATTGCCTTGGAGGACATAGATCTCCAGCCTGATAGCTCCTACGAGGAGGGGCCGATTGCTATTTTGGACCGAAGTGAGCGGAAACTGCGGTCAAAGATAGTTCCGTTAGTACGTGTTCAGTGACGACATCATAATGTCGAGGAGTCCACATGCGAGCGCGAGGATGAGATGCAAGAACATTATCCAGAGTTGTTCTTACCAGGTACTTTCTAGTTCCGAATTTCGGGACGAAATTCTGTTATTAGGGGGGAAGTATGTAATACCCCGTACTTTTGGTGATATTTATTTATGGGATTAATTGAATTAAATGCGTATTAATTGGAAATTAATCCGGATAAAAATACTAGCGAGATGCGATTTAGTATTTGATATTAATGAGTATATATGGCTATATATGAATATTGAATTATGAAACTTGTCGTGATATTGAAATACGGCAATTTGGAAATTTTGTTGAGACGCGTGTGACAGTCGCGTCATGGAATATAATTATGATAATTAAAAAGTGAATTTTATTTCTATTAACCATATGGTCGTTTTGAGTGCGCCAACGCGTCCGAAAGGGTCGAAATAGTCAGAAAACACTACCCGGGGGTTTAGTTTGGGTCCCGGAGCATTTTTAGGTCATACCGGCAACGTATAAGGGTAGTTTGGTAATTTTAGAATTTTGGGATTTTTGATTAACGAATTTTAGGAGTTTTAAATGGAAAATTAAAAGACCCACTAACCCATTACCAGCCATTAACTGATTAGAGGGCTACGGGGGTTATTAGAATTAGCCCCAAAAGTTCCTAAGACAAACCCTAGCCTCCATTGCCACCATTAGAGAAGAAAGCTTGTAGAGAGAGAAGAGAGGAGAATTCTGCAGAGAGAGATAGAGAAATTCATCAGATTCGTCATCAAATCCAGAGATACACTTAAGGCAAGTGGTTTAATTTCAATTAATTGCAGAGAATGCTTCTTCCATGCGTAGGAATTTGTTATAATTGTATTTGTTTGGGAGATGAATGAAAACCCATTAAACTTGGAATTAGAATCTTGCATATTGATGAGGAATTGCATGTAGAATTGTATGTAGGTGATTATTCTTATGATAATAATATCTTGGATGAAACAAAACGGATTTAATTAGGCCCATTGATGATTTATAAGTTTTAGGGTTCATGTTCATGAGATTTGGGAAAAATGGTGGAGATTTGATAATTTGATATAGTTTAGGGTGATTTGAACCCATATAAATGATGTAATACGGTTGAAACATGTTTAGGGATGATTGGTAGCTTTGAACAATCATTAAATTAATGTTTAGATGAGGTTAGAGGTGAAGAGAAGTTGGAAAAACGAGATTTGGAAAATCTGGGCTCGAAACTGGCCACTCGTTAGAAGACCTGCCCAGGTCGTTCGAATGAGCTCGTTCGAACGAGCTTCTAACGAGTTGACAGTTTGGTTTCTAACGAGAGGGATGTTCGTTCGATGACTTTCGTTCGAACGAGATCTCGTTAGAAGGCCCAGTTCGTTCGAACGAACTCTCGTTCGAACAGCCTCGTTCGAACGAGACTTCAAACGAGTTGACAGTTTAGGCTTTTTAGCCTGTTTTGATCCCGAGTGTCCCGTAACCTTGGTTATATGTAGAGATAACACTTCCTTGTTGATTGATTGATATAGTAGGGACATTTGAGGTATAATGAGGAGTAAAACCTAGAAGTGTAGTTTGAACCTAAGGGGAATTATGAATTAGGACGCGAGTGCCTATACGATGCGAGAACATTTACGGCCTAAATAATTGTATTAATCGGGAACATATAAATTGTGTAGCATTATATGTCGGTACGAATGAGAAGTGTACCACCAATATATTATGGTGATTACTAAGATGTGTGCATACTTAGTATACGTATACGATTTTATGTGTATGACATACCTACCATACTTGCTATCACGGGAGGTTTACGTTCGCTTAGGGCCCTCTAATCCTTGTGTTGCCCGGATTTAGACTGGTACCTCGATGAACATAGGTCAGAGAAGGACTTATTGGGATATTAATAAGTCTGTTTATCGTGGGAGCGTAGGTATGTACGTGACCCATGTGATGTGACTGTGTTCGCCTCCATTATTTGTGATTGTTGTTATCTGAGAACGATTCCTGAGAGATTCGGAATGCGTGATCCTTATGTACGTGATGTACCGGGATGGATAGCAGAGTATGTGTGCACCGCAGCTTAGTCTCGGGGTGCTTATATCGTATATTTACGACTTGAATAATATACGCTTAATTAATGGGAACTTTCATGTGATATTGTGTGTATAAATATGGAAACATTTTGAGAAAACATAAAGGGATAACCTGAAATGAATTGTATTACTAATTGAGAATCTGAGTTTAAGTAAAGCCCTCTATGGATTTGATAACGCTAGAATGTAAAATGGAAATCGAGTAGTAAGGGGTAGAACTTATTTCGGTTTGGTTAGATAGGTATGTTATTTAGATGGGTATGGTACGTTAGGAGTGCACATGTAGTCGAGAGGTGAGAATTTCATGTGAGAGCACGTCCTAACATGTATTTTGCATTTAATGTTTTAATGTTATTAAAACACTTGCTGTTTTTAAAATGATTTCCACTTTCGGGCTCTGACCCATTTTCTTTCAAATCTTTTTTTTTGTAAAAACCATTTTAGGTGCCCAGCTACAAGGACACCATGCTTAGGATCCTCATTCAGGTGACGAGCTGTAGTTGTTTGTGGAAGTTACAGGACTTTTCTTGTAGACGCTTCATCTATATTGACTCTATATTCAGCATTTATCAGTTGTAGGGCATGTCGCCCATTTCTTTAGAGACATTTCATTTATTTCAGTTATTAAGACTTCGGGCATGTAATTAATTCAGGATTCAGACTTGTCGTTTTATTTTCAGTTGTGGGATTGTTGTGAGGATTTTTCCTCCGGACTTCTTATTACTATTTGTTGGTTATTTCATTACTTAGTTATGGTGAATGGATTATGTTGTTCTTCCATTATTCTTTTATTGCATGTTAATCAGACTTAACTTAAAATTTGGCAACTTACTTTTTAAATACTAGGTGGTTAGTAATTATTAAAATGTTTTCGACAGTGATGCTATTAACTGAACCAACTTGGCATTTTGTATTGATTTAATAAAGGAGTAGCTACCCGGTATTTAATTAGTCGGGGTGTCACAGTTCAGAGAGACTTTGTTCTCCTTATTTATTTCAGCATTCAGTTTAGCTGGGATTATTTTAATTATTACATTGTCCTTTGATTTGGTATATTTTATTTGGAATGATTAATGTAGCCTATTTATTCCACTTGGATGGTTTGGTATTCAATATTATTATCTGTGTTCATAAAATGGTTTATGTCTATCAACTTATAACAGTGTAACTTAACCAATAAAATTAAATATTTTGACACTTAGCTTAATTATTTATTAGGTGATAAATAAAAAAAAATTATTTTCGAGAGTGATGTTAAGAATGAACCAACCGACACGTTGATTTAATTTAATAAAGGACTGATCACCCGGTATTTAATTAGGCGGGGTGTCACAAAAGAATAATGGAAAGAATTCAATTAATCTTAAAAAAGAGCTTTGAATGAATTTGTTTTTAGTAGTAACAAAAAAAGCGAGTAATTCAAGTGATAATATGGTAAATGAATATTTAGAGAGCTTAATGAACATAATAAGTAAAAAATATTGATAAAAAAGAAATTCATAATAGCCAGATTTTACATATCAAAAAAGTAAAAAAATTCAATTCAGTTAAAACATTGTTCAAAATTTAGATTAATAATAAAATTTATTAAATATATATTAAAAAGAGCCTCAATTTATAATTTTTTGCCTAGGCCCCATTGGGACTTAAGCCGGTCCTGTAAACAAGATATTCAATTTTTGTTCTCGCCCGTTTACATGTTTCTTGCTGACTAAGTCAAGTGTTGTAAAAAATTGTAAGTAAAGAATTAACACTACTCTCGGGTATGCCGATTGGCAACCACCCTTTTTTAGGAAATTCTTTATTTCCTCTTTTACGCATAGTAATTTCCAAAATAAACATTTGCATGAAAAAAATCAATCTCTGGGTTATTCCTTTCTGAAAAATATTTATTTTCTCCTTTGCACATAATTTCTAAAATAAATATTTACCTTTTACTTCCTTTCATTTTATTCCTATCTTTGCAAAATAATGAAAAACCTCGGTTAATAATTAAAGACCATATAGAGTAAGTCATTAAAACAAGATAACACCCAAAAGAAAAATGAAAAAGAAGAAAAAGAAGAAAACATATATATTGGGAGGCATCCCGAGAAATCTCTCAACCCCCAACTTCAGCCTCCTCGGAGGACACATTTTCCCTAGCGATGAGCGATAGACCCTCCACTCCTAGAATCGATGCTCTCATCAGACCTGGTCAACAACAACAAGAAGCTACTGATTGGCTCCCTCACATAGGCTGACATCGACGCCATCCAAACCTTTATATCCCTATGCCAGGTGCTCGAAACATAGACAGTCTAGAAGAAAAAGAGAATAAAAGCACCAAAATTGAGCAAGTCAATAAGGAGAAAAATAAGCAGGGACCTAAAACGGAGAAAGAAAGAAATGATTATACCTCACTCCGACGAGTATCCTCAGAAAGACTTGTCAACCCTTCCAACGTTGCATGAGGATGGTGAGGCACCGATACCACGTCCCCACTACTCAATCGAATGTGATAAGATGGAGTGGAGATATGACGAAGCGAAACCTCCCCTGTTGTCTCAGTCACGCCTCCTTCAGAACTATGGGATGACGTCGTCGGTACACTAGTACCTCTCCCCTATCCAATCTCAGGTGGAGGCTTATTCTCCATGTCATATATGCACAAAGACATCAACCAGTCAGTTGAAAAGTCCAGAAAGTCATACCCCGTCATCGTATCCATGTAATACGTATAAGGCTTGCCTTCCATCGTCATCTCCCTTGCCTCATCTGTCATCTCCCTCACCCAACTCATATACTCCGGTGGCGTCGATGGTGGGACCTCCACCTCTCCCTCCATGATCTGTCACACCATTCTCTCCTCGAGGTACCAAACATACTCGAACTTGTGCGCTAACAACTACCTCATTTGCGTGCACATGCCTGTAGCCCCTGCGACCCTCTAAGATATACTCCAAGGGTAGAAGGTCATTAGTTTCCCCAGTAAAGAGTCAGTAATCTACCAAAAAATAAGATTTCTAAAAACTCATAAAAAGACCAGGATTGATAGCCTAACTTGGTTACTTGTTATGGAATTTAGCGTCGCCTGCATATCCTTTAAATAAAGGGATTGGTTCAAAAGCCTACTCGACTTCATCCACCTATACATCATGTAGAAGTCTCCAGACTCGCTTTACTTTAAGGACACCAACCCCACTTGTGCCCTTATCACCTTATAAAATTATGTCTGCAAAAGGCAACACCAAGAATAAGAAGAGAAAGCCAAATACAACAAGAAAATAAATAGGAAATTGAACTTAAAGATTACCTCCAAGAGATACGTGGGTCCTATAAACATTCGTTGGTAGCATCGACTGAAACAACCAAAGAATCATAAAGGTATGCCAAGGTAAAGATCCCCCAATCATACAAAGGGATGTCCGAGATGTTCCTCAAAAACTGCAAAAACCATAGATGAACGACATCGCCACTCGTCGCCACCAAAAATCCCCCAAGTAAAGGCTGAATAAATAAACGGGTTGCATGTCTGACCTGCCTCCCATCAGTCTCATCAATCTACATAGACAGTAAAGTCTCCTTCAGCACAAATATTCAGACAAAATCCCCTAACACAATTCTTCATATATCCCCCAAGGCAGCCCACATCGTCGCCATTATAACTTACAGAGTTCTGTCCACCATGATCTGTTGACCATCACAATCTAGCCCCGTTAACTATTGGACATCCAAGGGAGTAAATAATATCTCCTTAATCCTCAGGTGAAATGTGCGGGTCATATCCTACCATCTCTCAGCCAACATGCATAACACTGACGTAAAGCGTAACATCTCGTCCAATGCACATTCCAACATACCAAACTCAATAAACTCCACCATCCATCATACCACCCTTAAACGATGATCCCAAATGTCCTTTATCCCAATCATCCTCCTGGACTGAATGCTCGAAGAAGCTATGTCAATCTACGAGAAGTCAAGAAAACCACTGAATTGGTCATCTCAATCGATAGGTCCGCAGAATAGACCTCGATCCTCTGAATCGGTCACTTCATCTCCAAGTGCGTAGAATCGACCTCAACCCATTGAATTGGTTATCTCACTCCTTAGGTACACAGAATCGACCTTGACCCATTGAAGTGCTCATCTCACTCTTTAGTTCCTCAGAATTAACCTTGACTCACAGAATTGGTCAACTCGATCTTTAGGTCCTAAGAATCGACCTCGACCCGCAGAATTGGTCACCTTAATATTTAAGTCCTCATAATCGACCTCAACCTTCATAATTGGTCATCTCACTCTTTAAGTCCTCATAATCGACCTCAACCCATAAAATTGGTCACTTCAATCTTTAGGTCTTATCGACCTTGTCCCGTTGAATTGGTTATCTCGACTTTTAGGTCTCCAAAATCAACCTCGACTCGTAAAATTAGTCATCTTAACTTTATACACGTAGAATCGACCTCGAACCTCTGAATTGGTGACATAAAACTTTAGCTTAGTAGAATTAACCTCGACCCTCTCAAATGGTTACTTCAATCCTTAGGTACACATAATCGACCTCGACCCTCTGAATCGATTACGTCCACCCCTAGGTTCGCCATACCATTGATGAGGTGTTTATCTTTCAGCAACCTCTACTTATTCCAAATTCACCCTTCTAGGGGATATATAGATACCCCATCCTAGTACCCCTAACTCCTTCTCAAGTCCCTAACACTCCTCTTCCCTCCATAAATCATAGGACATACTCTGAGTAATGAATGGGAAGCCATCATGCACTCTTAGGACCTATTTAACTCCAGTTAGATTTCCAAACTGATAAAAGATGAATGAAACCTTTAAGGGTTCTTAATCCCCCTTCTAACGGTCCATTCCGCGCAAGAATCAGCCTTACGGTTCGCATGAATGATCCTTTCTACTCCGGCTACTAATGTTGAGTCCACTAGGCGCTCTTGGACCCCTTTGACTCCAGTCAACTCTCCAAGCAGAGCGAAGCTCATTAAAATCTTGATGGACTCTAAATCCCCTTTCAAATGGTCCATGACGTGGGCGAATCATCCTTATAGTTCGCATGAACGATCATTTTTACTCCGAGTACTAATCTGGAGGCCATCGGGTGCTCTCAGGGCCCCTTTGATTCCTTTCAACTCCTCGACCTAAGTGAAGCACAATGAAACCTTAAGGTCTCTGCATCCCCTTTCCAACGGTATGTACCATGCACAAATTGGCCTCACGGTTATCACGAAGGATCCATTTTACTCTAAAAGTAATCGGGCATTTTGGGACCCCATTCGATCTTGATCAACTCTCAAAACCGATTAGAGATCAATGAAATCTCTAAGGTCACTGAATTCCCTTTCCCACAGTCCGTGCCGTGCACGAATCGACCTCACGGTTCACACGAGCGACCCATTTTTCTTCGAAAACCCCCAATTGAGAGACCATCTGGCACTTCTGATCCCTCTTTAACATTGTTCAACTCCTGAAATCGAGAGTGGGTGAATGGATTCTTGAAGGGATCTGAATTCCCTTTCCAAAGGTCTCATCTGTGTGCAATTCGGACTTATGGTTCACATTTTATGCCCATTTTTTCCAAAAAAGTTCGTTCTGACGTTCCTATAAGCACCCTAGACTCCCTGTTGATTGGCACCCCCCCTAACCCTAAATTTAACTATATAAATATCCCATGGACTTAGCCCTGGAGGAGGTCCCTTTCATCCGTTATTAAACATTGTCTAAAAATCAAAGCATCGTCATTACCAAAAAACCCAATTTTCCAACATTCTCCCACCTCAATTTCCTACCACATTTGGTCACTTATTGCATCAATGGGAACACTACAAGTTTCTTTAAATCTTCTCAAGGTGTGCATCAGGGCGACCCTCCCTCGCCCGCTCTTTTTATTATAGCCTCAGAAGTTCTCTCAAGAGGTTGTCACCATCTAATGATTTTGGGTAATATTAAAAGATTCTCTCACCCAAGGGGATAACCTCTCATATCTTCTCTTTCATTTGCGGATGATTTTCTCATTTTCCCCAATGGCGAGAAAACTTCCTTGCAAAACCTGATGAGTTTTTTATCTGCTTTTGAAATCAATTCTGGCCTTCTCGTTAATAAAGATAAAAGTTGTTTTTTAGTCCCTTCCCACACTAATATTTGCAGGAAAAAACTATTCATGATATCACGGGATTTACTCGAAAAGACCTTCCTCTAAAATATTTAGGGGTCCCTCTTTATATTGGCTGGAAAAACAAAGCTATTTTCAATAACATTGTGCACAATATTTCTCAAAAAATTAACTGTTGGGAAGGTAATTTTTTATCTGCAGTTAGTCGTATTATCCTCATCAAGAATTTTATTCACTCTACTACTTTTCATCTGTTTGCGGCTCTCCATCCCCCAATATCGGTGATGAACAATATTGAATCCTTATTCAGCAATTTTTTGGGGGGTGGAGCAACTTTATCGAGCAGACGTCACTGGATCAGCTGGCATCAGGTCTTTCTTCCTCGCAATGAAGGTGGTCTCGGGTTAAGAAGAATTTCAGACAGTTGTGATGCCATGGCATGCAAGCTATGGTGGAATTTTTATAATTATTCCAATTTGTGGGCTAAATTTCTACATGCTAAATACGCTATGCTTGCTCCATATTTTCAGGGCCTCTCATCTCGTCCTTCTCATACATGGAGATGCATGCAACATGTTTGGCACACCATGCACGATAATATCAATTTTGGTGATAACATTCAATGGATTCCTAACCCATCCGTTTTTTTTATTAAATCTGCATGGAACTTGATTCGCAATTCATCTTGTTATAAATTTTCATTTTCCTGCATTTGGAATCCTCGGATACAACCAAAAATTTCAACGTTCATGTGGAAATTTCTTCTTCAAGGAATTCCAATTGATGAGTATCTTAAAAAAATTCATTTCAGCTTGCCTTCAATGTACATATGTTGCTCCCTCCACAAAGAATAAACCCGAGATCATTTATTTTTTACTAGTGATTTTGCTAGAGATATATGGGCGCATTTTAAAACCTTGATGGGCATATCATTCCATGCTTCGACTCTAAAAGCAAAATTTAATTCTTTGGTGGGTCCATTCTAGAGGCAATTCTATCAGGAGTATTCTGTGTAATATTCTTCCATCCATCATTTGTTGGCATATTTGGAAAGCTAGAAACTCCAATTTTTTTTAGAATACTCCCATTAATGCCCAGCACTCAATCAAGAATATCAAAGAAGATATTTACTTAGCCTTTTTCATCAAGCCTTATAAGGGATCCACTACAAGAATATTTCAATCTTTTATTTTAGACTTTAATGTAAAATGCGCTCGAAATATGTATAAGCCAGCATGAGAGGGCTATTCTCTCATTTTTAATAAATTTTTCTTCTTGAAAAAAAAAACTTCATCCTACTATACCAACCTTATACCACTATAACAATCAACCTACATATCTCCCAAATTCAGTAGAAAAATTCTTCTAGGAGGTCCATTCCTAATCCTTTTCTAGTTTATTTATTTAGTGTTATTATTCACTTTATTCTTAATTTATGATATCCTTTAGTCTTGTTTCATTTTCTCACATCAAATACTATCTATTTTTTTATTGGTATTTTACACAACTTATGTTCATAAAAATACAAAAAAAGACAAAAGAGGATTTATTTGTAAATTTCGAAAGCAAGACTTCCTCATTTTCTCACACTTAAACACATCTTTCTTCAAAAGAACTCAAAGATGAGTCTTAAATTTAAGTTTATGAGTTGAACCCCATCCCTACAATATATTCGAACTACAAGGACTTTGATGTCCCTTAGACTGCGTAGGCGTCCTGGGCCAATCCTAGGATTCGAGTCCTCCCATTACATTTAATGCATTTTATATTCTATTATATCTATTTTGTGAGTCCTGAACTCCTACATATTTGTGTCTCCTCTGACATGAACATTTTTTTTCCATAGCGGCCCATGATTCGACGAACACTCACATCATATGTGTATATTATTTTCGAGTACACTCTTACAGATGATTCTGCTCCGTCTTTTCCATGATGTGAGTCAGATGATTCCTTTCTTCCGTTATTTATGTTACACCACTACACCAAAAATCGGAAATGGTCACAGAAATTGGGTCACGGACAAGAGCAGTGATCGGTTGGTCACGACCCAAATCCGTGACTACATGCAAAATGAGCGTGACTAATTCCAAGACCCAGTGTGGTTATGGATCAACTTGTAGGTGGTCACGACCTTTAATCGTGACTCTTATGGGTCACGGTGGACAACCGTGACCCAGCCATGACCATTATGGCGCTAAATTTCCCGCCAAGTGTGGTCATGGGTCATGGCTTATGACCGTGACTAGGGGCCCAAATACACACCACTATAGTCACGGCTTAGGACCGTGACCATTCTGAGGATTGAGTCACGTCTTTTGACCAAGACCATGGTCTTGTTTCCACGCTGACGTGTTAAAAATAAAGGGATCACGTCATGGGGTCACGAACCTAAGCCGTGACCATGGTCTTTATACTTAAAAAACACAGAACGGGTTTTCATTTCCCTCGAAAACTTCTAAACACTTTTCCCTCCCTCTCTCCGTCTATTTCCCTCCCTCTCTCCGACGATTTCATTTTAGTCAATCTCAATCTCTCATTCTCTCAATCTCAAAGGTAATCCAAACCCTAGTTATTTCATTGTTATTTATTTCACTCTGTGTGTGTATTTATATGTGTGTGTGTGTGTGCATGTGTGTGTATGAGTGTGTGTGTATATGTGTATGTATTTCTATATGTGTGCGTGTATACGTGTGTATATAATCTCAACCCCTTATTAATTATTTCATTGTGTGTGTGTATTTCCAAACCCTTGTTATTTATTTCATTGTGTGTGTGTATTTCTGTGTGTGTGTATGTGTGTGTGTATGTGTGTGTGTGTGTTTACGTGTGTGTATTGTGTACGTAGGTGTGTATAAATTATCATTATGTATTGTGCATGTATTCTAGAAAAAAATACATGTATATGATTAATGTTGATTTAAGTTTCAAACTAGGGCAAATTTTAATTTTATGGATATTGTTTGTTTAATTTTCAAACTAGGGCAAATTATAATTTTATGGATATTGTTGGTTTAAGTTTAGCGCTGAAATATAAAAAAATACCGGGCCATTTAAAAAATACCAAACATTAGGGTTAATTTTAGGGATTGTTGGGTTAAATGACAAAATTAGGTATTCAAAACATAATAAATTAACGATTGATGATTCATTGGAGACATTATTTATAGGAATCATATCCACGCCCTCGTACACAATAACTAGTTAATGATTCATTAGAGTAATTATTTATAGGAATCATATTCACGCCCTCGTTCATTATTCTCAGGAAAAATGAGTCACGGTGATAATCGATGGCAACAAGAGTATGAAAGGTTGCAATTGGTCCGCACTCGTACCTCTTTCATTAATGATCCTCATAAAGTGGGCACTCGGGTTTATTGGTATGGGAATAGGAAAATTGAACAATTTAATTACCTTGTAAATTGTGGAGTTCATTTCCAGCAAGAGTACTTGTTCGATCTTATTCTATTTTCCCTGCCACAATGTTGGGATGAAGTTGTAAAATATATATATCACATACATAATCCCGATGGAGCACTGACCTTGATTACTCTGTTAGAGAAGATCGAAAAAAAATTCACCCATTATGGATAGAATTACATACAAAGAGCATTAACGAAGATTGTGATGTCTCACGACATATTCACGTCAAACTCGATCTTGCCAATAGGCTGAAGAGGATGAGATTTCGAGTTCATGTCGCCGACATCTATGCATCCATTATAGATACACTTCCTCCTAATTGGCCACGTACAAAAATCCATAGGTTTTTAAAGACAACTCCAGACACATTGAACTTTTGTTAAAGTCTTACCATGAACAGGTAGATTATAATATATGGTCAAAAAATTTATTTTGCTATTTATATTTTCATATTGAACTTTGAAATTATGCATCTATTATTATAGATACACATTTAACTTTTATTATTTTTGTAGATAATGTCGGGCGGTAATGGAATCAATGCTCTAACCAACAACAACCAATAACCACAAGGATAATTCTCATCACCAATTAGTGAGCAATACTCAACTCCACCAACTGTTCACTCCCCTACTCCAAGTTGCAGTAGGCAAGGTACTCCTCCCACTAATCCAACAGACACCTCCAATGCTCTTAAAATTGTCGGGTTAGTTGAGAAGAAGCCCATTGGTTTATCACTTTTGGGAAATAACCCCACGGGGGATAAGAATCACATTAAATAGTTTAAAGCCCAATGTTTGTCCTTGGCAAAAATGAATGTGGGAGTGGGAGGAGCTGACAATTGGAACCTCGTAGATAAAGATATTAAATATGACATCTACGAGCAACTCAGCAAACGGTTTTCATTTTCCTCTAACTCAAAAAATAAGGTGCTTTCTTGGGTTACTGAATAACTCCAAACATATCGAAGAAACCTTAGGCAGAAGCATTTCCCTAAAGGAGCATCAAGCTCTGATATTTTGTAGCTCAAAGGCAAAGTCCCTTCAACCGTTGAGATATCAGTCTCTCAATGGAATGATTTTCTAGAGAATGAGGCGAAGGACTCCAAAATGTTGTAAAAGGAGGAAAAACAAGCAGAATAGGGCCAAAAAAATTGATGTCCATCGGCTTGGCTCGAAATCTTATGAAGATTTGAAGAATGAGTGGATGACCGTTACGAAAGGTAGTCCGAATGAAGGAAAGACACCGAATAGGGACAACTTGTACGTGCATGCTAGACGAGACAAATTTAATAAATTCCCTAATCACTTGGCCAAGACTCCAGAATCAATAGAGTCAATTAGTAGTCAGTTAGATTCAAGCCCGATCGAGGATATTGATAATGATGCCATCACACAAACCTTTAGGAAGGACCACAGAGGGAGGATATTGATAATGATGCCATCACACAAACACACCTTACCTCTCGTGGACGAGCTTTGTTCTGTTAATAAGCATTTCGCATCCAGCGATGATCATCAATTTAGGACTGAAGGGGATATGGTTGGTCTTCGAAATGAATTGGAAGGTGTGAATGATAAACTTGCACAGATTGTGTCCCTTTTAAGCGGTCGTATGCCCCTGCAACCTCCAATGCATCTCGATTTCTCTCCACAGATGCCAGGGATTTCTCAAAATTTTACTCTTTATCCATTCCCCCCACACATTTTGGTTCATCCTTCAACATTCCCTTTCTCAGCGCCTGAGCATGGCACAAGTCTTGGATCATCGTCAACAACCCACGGTGACTATGGTGAGAAATACTATATACAGGACCTGAGTGGTAAATTTGTCGTTGGGATCTGCATGCTCATGTCCACTGTCGTAGGAACTTTAGTACATAATCGACCTTTGTAGGAGGGTGAGTGTCAAATCGTGGTTGATACAGTATATAAGGGTTGTGAAACTGTTCCAGTGCACGACAATAGTGGAGAAGGGAATTTTTTGAAAAATTATGTTGACTTTGTTACCACCTAGCTAGTTTATCGCTTGATGAAGATGTAGACTCTATTACCACGGGAACCCCCAGTTTGAGAGCATGGACCATAACAGAGAATATCCGCACTTAGGCTTAAAAAAGTACCATTAGGGGCCAAAACCACTTAGCGCCCCCCAAACGGCTACGACCTCGTGAGCGGTGCCAACACCTTACACGGGACCAACGTAGCCTGTATGAGCCAACTACGTTACCACGGGATCCCCGGTTTGAGAGCACGACCCATAACAGATAATATCCACACTTAGGCTTGAAAAGGTGCCGTCGGGGGATGAAACCCCTTAGCGCCCCCAAATGTCCCCATGACGGTGCCAACACGGGACCAACTAGCCCGTACGATCCGACCGCGTGGCCACAGTACCCCCGATTTGATAGCACGACACATAATTGAGAATACCCACATTTAGAATTGAAAAAGTGCTGTCAGGGGGGTGAAACCCCTTAGCGCCCCCAAAAGGCCCTATGAGAGGTGCCAACACCTCACATAAGACCAACGTAGCCCGCACGAGCCGATCGTATTGCCACGGGACCCTTGGTTTGAGAGCACGGCCCATAATAGAGAATATCCACCCTTAGGCTAGAAAAGCTATTGTCGGGGGGGGCGAAACCCCTTAGCACCCCCCAAATGGTCCCATGAGTGGCGCCAATACCTCACATGGGACCAACGTAGCCCGCACAAGCCGACTATGTTGCCATGGGACCCTCGATTTGAGAGCACGACCCATAACAGAGAATATTCACACTTAGGCTTAAAAAGTTACCATCGGGGAGGGGCAAAACCACTTAGCGCCCCCCAAATAGCCCTGTAAGTGATGCCAACACCTCGCACGGGATCAACGTAGTCCACACGAGCCAATCGCGTTGCCACGGGACCCCCGATTTGAGAGCACAACCCATAACAGAGAATATCCACACTTAGGCTTGAAAAGGTGCCGTCGGGGGGCGAAACCCCTTAGCACCGCCTAAATGGCCCCGTGAGTGATGCCAATACCTCGCACGGGACTAACGTAGCTCGCACGATCCAATCGCATGGCCACGAGACTCCTGGTTTGAGATCACGGCCCATAATAGAGAATATCCACATTTAGGCTTAAAAAGGTGTCGTCGGGGCGCGAAACCCCCAAAACAACCCCGTGAGTAGTGCTAACACCTCGCATGGGACCAACGTAGCTTGCACAAGCCGACCGCATTGCCACGGGACCCCCGGTTTGAGAGCATGACCCATAATAGAGAATATCCACACTTAGACTTGAAAAGGTGCCGTCAGGGGGCGAAACCCATTATCGCCCCCTAAATGGCCCCGTGAGCGGTGGCAACACCTCACACGGGACCAAGTAGCCAGCACAAGCCGACCGCGTGGCCACAGGATCCTCGATTTGAGAGCACGACCCATAACAGAGAATATCCACACTTAGGCTTGAAAAGGTGCCGTCAGGGGGCGAAACCCCTTAGCGCCCCCCAAAGGTCCCGTGAGCAGTGCCAACACCACGCACGAGACCAACGTAGCCCGTACGAGCCGATCACATTCCCAGGGGACCCCCGATTTGAAAGCACAAACCATAACAGAGAATATCCACACTTAGGCTTGAAAAAGTGCCATCGAGGCCTTAGTGCCCCCCCAAACAGCCCCATGAGCGGTGCCAACACCTCGCATGAGACCAACATAGCCCGCATGAGCCGACCACGTTACCATGGGACCCCCAGTTTAAGAGCACGTCCCATAACAGAGAATATTCACACTTAGGCTCGAAAAGGTTCAACGCCCCCCAAACAGCCCTGTGAGCGGCTCCAGCACCTCACACGGGACAAACGTAGCCCACATGAGCCGACCGTGTGGCTATGGGACCCCCTGTGATCGCATGGTGACCGTGTGGTCACGAAACCCCTCGATTTGAGAGCAGGGGACTCTCGATTTGAGAGCACAGGACCTCTTCGAGATCACCCAATGAGCACTTACAGCAACTGACCAATTAGCCTCCCGATTCAAGGATTATTTTTTATTATTATTCAAATTAGTCACGGCCTAAAGCCGTGACAATATTTTATACACAGTAAGTATAGTCACGGCCTAAAGTCGTGATAATATTTTATGCATAGCAAGGATGGTCACGGCCTTAAGCCATGACAATATCATATATACATTAAGTTTGGTCACGGCCTTTAGCCGTGACAAATATGGATGGCACAGAGAGCTAGTCACGGTGCAAGTACGTGACCATCTGGTCATTAATCTCAATGTGGTCGCGAATTTGGGCCGTGATTGCACATACAATTAGGGTCAGGGCTATGGGTCGTGACCACATCTGTGACTATGAGGGATCCGTAAACAAACCTTGGGTCAGGGATTTGGGTTGTGACCACCGAAATTGGTCATGCCAAATTTGGTCACGGATGAAATTTTTGACCCACCCTTCCTGGTTAGGGATAAAGTCCGTGACCATTAGCCCAGTTTTAGTGTAGTGCACACATGTACACACACCTAACGCTTTGCAGAAAAGGAGAAAATTAACATAGCCCATGAGAGATCGAAAGGGAGAAATGGGTTCATAACACCTTCCCATTCTGTAACTTAGTCCATAAAACTTCAAATCACTTAGTTTCGTATGCATTAGTATGACTGTTGATGTAAAAAACTAGACTTGATCTAATTTTATAATCACAGATAAAACATATAATTGCAATAGTAAATAAAAAGAGAGAGAGTTTTTAAAGTGGTTCCGCTATGTAAGAAAGCATACATCCACTGTTATTGTATTAATTTCAGAGGCTACAGAAAGCTAGGTGCTCTTGTCAATAAGAATAGCCTAGAATCCCTCCTACATTGCCCTGGATGAAAAGGATACAACGTATTTATAGTGACCCGAAGATCAATGGTCGGAATGTCAAGGGATGGAATGATTTTATACAATTAAGCATTTACATACTTATGTAATGAATGTGACTATTGATTGTCTAAACCACGTGTAGTATGACCCTTGGTATGGTGACTCTTCATTCATTTTGTTAGTCTGCCTTCCTTATGTTGTTGATCGACAAAGTTACAATCTGCTGACTAGGATTTTGGCTATGTAGGAGGACACGTGTTCACTTCTTATTGGTCCACATAGGTGGATAATTTTTGGCATCAACATAAGCCCCCAATGTTCCATACTTGATGCTTGTGTGAAAGTATGGAGCATTTGATTCTGGAAGTATCTCAGAGTATTTTCATGATGTTTGGTCAACAGTCGACCTCCCATACTTGTAAAATTTACTGGTACTTGTTTGAAAATGTCATTTTTGCAAATTATTTGAATTTTAGCGAACCGCCAAAGGGTAAATGGGTATTTTTCACCTTCTGCATCGCGAAGCCGTTGGAATGTCAATCATTGGTACATTTAATCATTACGTTCGCTATTTTTGAGACAAACTATAAAAAGGCGAGAGATTTTTCTAGACTTTTCCTTACCCCAAATCTTCTAACTCTAGTAGCTATTTTATGAGATTTTTACGCGATAGTTAGCCATCATTCATCTTTCCTTATGATAGTTCTTGCTAAATCCTTAATCTTTTGTAAGAACTTTCTTTCTCTCTATTTTTCTTCATTTCGTTCTTTCTCAGCCATGGTTTACATAGTTGATGCTGATTCTCAAGAAGAATTTAGGAAAGAATAGAAAATTCCTTCTTGGGTTGATTTAGAAATACCTCCTAACCCTATAGATGTTTATTCTTTAGATGAGAGTAATTGTATCCCAACTTTGTTTATAGCTGAGTGCGATTTTACCTTTCCATCAAACCCTTTTCTTCTTTATTTTTGCTAATATTTTGAAACTGTTCCAAAGAGAGTAGCCCCCAACACCTGAAGAATTGTCAATGGTGTGAATAGATTGAATGAAATCTATGGAACCCATATTAGGATTCCAGAGATTATGTTATGTTATAAAGGGTCTATTGCAGGGAAACACACTTATTATTTGAAAACCAGACAAGCTAATAAGGCTTTAGTGTTGAATTTTCTTGATTCCAATAAGGATTATTGGGATCATGATTTAATAGTAAAAAATTGGCAACATGCTCCACTTGAGAATGGAGTTTCCTATCATGGTCCCAGGTGCCTTTAGTGTGGGAATGGGATAGGTTATTATTTCATTGTTTTTCCCCTCTTTACTTATTTTTTTCTGAAATATAGTAATTGTTGATGTTTATTACTTTTTAGCAGAAGAACGTAAGAGAAAGCTCCCCAAGCCAGGTGAAGTGAATTTGGAAGAACTCAAATTTCTGTGGGGTCTGAACCAAAGGGCCTGGGAAGAGCGTCCCTGATCAACCTCTGTATTACTAGAGTATAAACCTTCCATCACTTATTTTATATCTCGGCCATCAACTTGTATGACTTCAATTGTAATTGATTTGGAGAGGGATTCATTTTCTACTTCCTCAGCTACTAAATTTGTTGGTGTTAGTGCTGAGGTTGGCACATCATATTTCTTTAATTTTGACCTTTCCCCTTCCTGTCAGCATGGGCAAGAGGAAAATTCCTAACCTTTTGGAGGATGATTCTGCAGCTGGTGCCAAGAAACCAGTTGATACCAATGCCTTAAGGAATAAGGTTGAGGCTAGTAAGAAGCCCCCCAATCCCCAAAGGTGATGTGTCTCTTTTCAAGAGACTAAGGAGAGCTCCTGTTGATAAGTAGGTTGAGCATGTCGTTGATGCCAACCAATATGGATTGGTCAGTATGGTCTCATCTGTTGCTATCTCATATGTTGCCTTTAGTCCTAGCTTGGCTAGGAAGTTGATCAAGTCTGGCACCCTTTTATACCATCGAGTTGTTGTTGCCTCAATGTCCCGATCACAATTGTCAGTAAAAGCTACTCAAATCTTATCCTTAGTAAACTTTCGTATTTGAATTTGGTCGGATACTATTCATATCTTCTTTGACTTGTACTGACTTGGATTTTTTTCCTTACAGTTCTTAGTTGATAACAACCAAATGCTAGAGGAGGACGATCAGTTACGTTCTTCTTCGGGAGAAGTAGAGGAGGCCTTTGAAGGTCTTAAGAAATCTGTGATGGATTCCCAGTAAGATTTAGAGACAGAGAAAAAGGATTTGGAGGAAAAAGTTAAGGTGGTCGAAGAAGCTCGGTAAAAGGCTGAGAAAACTCTGACTGTGGCTTCTTTGGCCTCTGCTCAAGCTCAGCGCAGGGTAAAGGATGTTGAAGAGAAGGTTATTAAGTTATCTACTGACCTTACTACTGAGAAGGCTAGAAGGAAGAAAACTAGAGAAGATTCCTTCAACAGAGGTTGGGATAAGGCCATATCTACCACTTCTGCTCAAATTATTTACGCTAAGAAAAAAATTCTTCAAAGAGGGTTGGTCGGTAGCTCTGAAGGAAGTTGGCACTACTGAGGACTCATAGTTATTTCTGAGGCATAATCCAGGCTCCCCCAATCTTGATGATGATCTTTATGATGATGTTGGCTCACAGGAATCCCTTTGGACTTTGAACCCAATGTTCCCTCAGCCGACTAAGATACTGCTCCTATTGATTCAGCTACCCCTTTTGCTGACCAGAGTATAAAACCTGAAGCTAAGAAGGATAAGAAGAAGGTGTAGACTTATTTGGCTTCCAGTCTTTATATTTTGTCCTTTTCTTTTATCTTGTTTTTTCGTTGTTCTGATGTAATCTTTTATAAAGTTTCCTTTTATTAATGAAAGAACTTTTCCTTAAACTCACATGTCGTTTGTTAATGCTCGAATGTTCCTCTGTTCTTATTTTATTGTTCATAAATTGTTACTTTATCTTTCTAGTTTATGTCTAAGATTGAACAAATTTCCTCCACTGACTCCGACCTACTCAAACGCTGCAACAATCTGTTCAAAGCTGGTCACTCGGACTTGACTGATGAAGAATTAATAGATTTTCTCGATGCAGACGCTTCTGATCAGGGTAAGGGATGCATACACTTATCTCAAGTTTCTTCTTGATTGGACTGTAGCCAACAACGTTGCATACTAAGAGATGATTGAAGATTTACAGGTAGAGCATAATGAGAGCAAAGCGTTATTGCACACTACCTATGAAGCCAAATATAAGGCCTAAAGCGAAAAATGGGGTTTTGATGATAAACTTGAAAAATATGCCTCTGCCTACAGAAAAAAGGAATTCTTGCTGAATAAAGAGGTAGATGAAGCCTAAGAAATTGCTAAGATCTTGGAAGAAGAGAAAAACAGACTCCAGAATGAGCTTGATACTTTAAAACAATCTTTGTCTACTGATGTTGAAGAATGTGCTTCCTTTTTAGAGAAGGAGAATGCTAAGCTTATGGAGGAACTTGAGACTCTAAAGAAATCAAACCCTGGACAATCCTCCAAACGATCCAGAATGAGCAAACCAACTGTTGAGGAGGCCAGAACTAAGAAAACCTTAGCCGACCAAGTTATTTAGATGAAAGCTAAAAGTCATGTTATTATTAATTTGTCTTCACATCTGAAAGCTAAAGATAAGGCTCTTGCTGACCAATCTTCCCAATTAAAGGAAAAGGATGATGTAATAAAGAGACTTTAGCATCATGTTGAGAGATTGCATTTTCAGTTTCATAAGCAACCTCGAGAAGTATGGATAGAAGGCAACAATGAGGCTCTTGGCCATGTTGGTCGGCTTGACCCTTTCATTATAAAAGCGAGTTGTTATTTGTTGATATATAATATTTATCAGAGTTGTATCTTGTCGTACTTCTTCCACCATGTCGAGATCTAATATCCTCATTAAATCACCAACTGGGGAATCAAAATTCAGTACCCTATGGGTTGGTAGGCAGAGCTCGGCTGGTACCATGGCTTCAGTCCCGAATGCAAGCATGTATGGTGTCTCTCCAGTTGTTGTTCTCGACGTTGTTCTATAAGCCTAAAGAACAGAGTGTAGCTCATTAATCCAGTTGCCCTTGGTAACATCAAGTCTTTTCTTCATCCCATTCAGTAAAGTTATGTTTATCACTTCTGTTTGACCATAACTTTGAGGATGGACTGGTGTATAATGCAGTTTTTGGATTTTGGACTATACATATTATGCTTCAAATTCCTCGTTATCGAATCGGGTGCCATGATATGTAATTAAAGCATATGGTAAACTGTGGGTACCCGAAATTAGGATGATGGACCTGGACGAGTAACCCAATTTTAGTGGCCCAAAGTCCAGACCCCCCATCTTCCAACTGATTATGACCCAGTCTCCTCCCACGTTCCCATTAGGGGAGGTTCTCGGGAGGGATGGAAAACGTGGGGGAGTCCAACACCCCCACTCACTAAAATGTACATGTATATATTGAACCCTAGGTTCGGGGCAAAGGACAAGTTGTATTCTTTGTAACCACTCTTCGGAGTATATAGAAATAACACTGACTGCACCACCGTGGACGCAGGCACATCTTTGCAGAACTATGTACATCCTTTGTTCTGTGATTGGCATTTTACATTCCTTACGCGTGCTTGGTGATTGCCTTTCTCCTATCTGTTTGTGTTGCATAATAATTGTCACCATAATTGGCGCCGTCTGTGGGAAGCGTTTATCGTCCCTGAGAAAAGCCCACACCAAAAAAGGAGTTTAAAATGTCTGGTCACAGTAGCAATGCTTCCCAGGCAGGGGATACTCAAGAACCATCTGTTCCTCGTAGGATTAGATCTGAAGTTCGACATTCAGATCATAGGGCTCGCTTAGAAAGGCCAGCCTCAGAAAAAAGCCAAGGACCAGCGAGGTCCACACAGATATCTAGACTGATTGATGCATACGAGGCAAGGCTCCATGAGCAGAGGGAGTCTTCTCGCGGACCCGAGGCTGAGAATGCTTGCTTGAAAAGAAGACTGGAAAGACTGGAGAGAGATTCATCATGATAACATGAGACGTCCATACCTCACTCCTAGCCCTCAGGCGAGCAAGTCTTGTAGCCTAGGAAGGAGCCCTAGGCGAGGATCCCAAAAGGTTGAGGGAGACGAATCAGACGACGACCTCCGCGAGCAGCTGTGAAAAGCTCGCCATTACCAGAGCCCTACTCGCAGCAACGAGAACATACAAAATCTGGTCCGTAGGGAGATGGACCAACATCCTGCGCACCACGATACCAGATCGACCCGAGAACTCGCTAGGCGAGCTCTCAAAACCCAGATGAAGTTACCTTTCACGAGGGAAATTGAAGAAGAAGAAGACCCCAAGAAATTTACCATTCCAAGGTTCAAGATTTAAGACGGTAAGACTGATCCTATTGATCACGTCATGCAGTACCGACAGGCCATGACCCTCTAGAACCACCGAGATGCTCTAATGTGTCGAATTTTTCCCTCGAGCCTGCATGACGTAGCGCATAAGTGGTTCGAAAGGCTCCCCCACCGGTCCATCAGGAGTTTCAAATCCTTGGCCGAGCTTTTTACGGACCGATTCATTACTAGTAGCTCCCATCCCAAAAGGATGGATGCTTTGCTGAAAATGAAGAAAATGCCTCAAGAGACCCTCCGAGACTACGCTAAGAGGTACTGGGAGTTATTCAATGAGGTCGAGGATTACTCGGAGCAAGTGGCAGTAGCCTCTTTCAAAATTGGGCTACCCAGTTCTTCCCTTCTATACCAATCCCTGATGAAGAAGGAGGCTATGACTATTGACGACCTAATGGCTTGCATCGAGAAGTATGCTAAGGTGGAAGATGTCACCCACCTCAGTACAGGGGAAAACGATCGACCTAAACTCACTACCAAGGGCAGTGACAAAGCTGAGAACCAGAAGAAAGGAGGAAAGAACGGTGGCAAAAATGGCTCCAAAAACGGAGGTAACAATGATGCGTCAAAAGCATTTTAGGCGGTCAACACCGTCTTCAAAGAACCAATTTACAAAATTCTCACGAAAATCAAAGATGAGCCATTCATCAAGTGGCCCAGGAAGATGGGAGGAGATCCTTCGAAGAGGAACAATGTGCTAAGATGCGCTTTTCACAAAGAGGGAGGACATAAGACTGAGCATTGCAAAGCTCTTAAGTCTCACCTCGAGGAGCTAGCCCAGTTCGGGCATTTGAACGAGTTTGTAGAGAAAAAGGCAGAGAAAGTGGCTGCCAATAAAGAGGTGAGACCTAACAACGTGCTCGAAGATGACGCTGGACATGAGTTCGCGATAATTCACGGGGCATCTGATGGCAAGAAGGTCCAAGGAAATTCAGCTTGAATGGAGATGAAGAAACTTACAGCGGTAATGCAAGCTTTTTAGATCAATCCAGCAAAGTCACAGTCAGGAAAGCGTCGACGAGCAGATGACGTCCACTATAACAAGCATATTGTTTTCACCGATGAAGATCTGGTGGGAGTGAGAACCCCACATCACGATGATCTGATCATTACCCTCAGGATAGCTAACTTTGACGTCGACAAGTTGCTCGTCGACCAAGGAAGCTCGTCCGAAGTAATGTATCTCGACCTATTCAGAAAATTGAAGTTAAGCGTCGCCGACTTAAAGGAAGATACTGTCCCTTTAATTGGCTTCGCTGGAAAAACAACTATGCCTTGGGAAAGATTGTACTGCCAGTACGCGCGGGAAACATCTCCAAGATGATTGAGTTTTTGGTGGTGTACATCGACTCGCCATACCAAGCCATCCTCGGTAGGGGATGGCTCCACGCAATGAAAGCAGTTGTGACACCCCTCCTAATAAAATACCGGGCAATCACTCCTATATCAAATTAAAACAGGAGTCTCATATGGTTCATTCTTAGCATCACTATCAAAAATCAATTTAATTACTAATATCCTATTAGGCTGGCGTCAAAATTTTAATTAGCAATCTTTTTAACCAAACCATTCAAATAAAAATACAACAGTTTATATGCAGCAACTGAAATGAAATAAAATAAAATAACCGAACACTCGGTACAATAATACAACCAAATCGAATGCCACACTAAAAGGCGATAAAAGAATAAATGAGTACAGTTGGGCCATAAGCCCGAATGTTTCTACAATACCTCCTATCTAGATCTCAATGATAGAAGCGTCTACAATAAACCTGCTTGCATCCACAGCTGCTGCAGCAAACGTCTGACTCGAAAGAATCATCATTCAGGCACCCTGTCTCTGGACACCTATATATATATAGATATAGCAAGAGGGGAAAATAGAGAAACGGGCCAGAGCCCCAGTTTTGAAAACATTTTAGCAAGTGCTTAAAATCCATATTTTAAAAATATGTTATTTCTCATATTTAAACTGGTATCGATCTCACATGAGATACACATCACCCCTCTTCTAATAGTGCACAACTATCGCATACCTTTTTAAACAACCTAGTTAAGCTACCCTGCCTAACTAATGTAATTACCCATCTTCTAATAATCATCATCAATTCGAGTACTAAGGATTAAACTTCTCCCCATTACCAACATTATGTTACGTTCATGCGTGGGGTGTCTCGCAAAGCAAAATCCAAACAAGGAACCCCCCCGATACACTACTACGTGACAATGTTTATCATCGGGATCCATTAGGCCTTCAGTACATACCATATTTATACCATCCCGTATTTATTAATAATTCTCATTAGAACCTAAGATTCATATTCATATAAATCCGGATATTCATTTACCGCAAGTAATATCACACTTTATTTCTTCTTTTCACTTTATACAAGGTTAGGTTATATGATATATCATCTCATATATATAAACAATATAATATACGCAACAAGTATATTAATCATCCATCGAACTATAATATAAGTGTCTTAGTCATTCTCATTTACTAAGCATCCGTAGATTATCTCAAGTATACATATATGTTAATCATAATACATATATATACATATATGGCACCCCTAGGCTCAACTGTGGTGCACTCATACTCTGCTATCAAATCCTTGTACATCACGCACATAAGGATCACGCGTTCCGCATCACTCAGGAACCGTATCAATACAAATCACACATATTGGAGGCGAACATAGTTCACATACCCATGGGTCACGCACATACCTACGCTCCCATAGTCAGCATACTTATCGACTCACAAATAAGCCCTTCGCAGTCTTATGTTCTTGAGGTACCAAATCTAAAGTCCCCCCAAAGACAACACATGATTAGATTGTCCTCACACGAACGCCAACCTCCCGTGATAGCAAGTATGATAGGTATGTCATACACATAATAAACAATCATATAGGTACACATTCCACCTATATAAATATATCATCAATTTGGTATTCACATAACCATATTATAATTATAGGTATTTCTCTCACCTATACATAATTCCCCATAGGTAATTATTTAACCCACGTATATAATAACATTCGGGCATACGCACAACCCGTATAATAAATTTCCCACGTAGTATATTTATCTCTCGAATATCCTACGCATTTATAAATTTTGACTAATCCTCAATATATTATTTCCGAGCTTTTCTCACCGCAAGATGATAATACCAACAACACCGATATATTTGTTCGTCCCATAAATAACAATAGGCATTCCTCTCACGTATAATAATTGTCATAAATAGACGTATCGGATGACTACTCAATTCTCTTTAGCCCGTATCCTAAATTTCATCCTAGTCACCTCATAGGATTTTACTCAACCAAAATTGGCATATAAGTGTATTTTCTACGCACACAATTACTTATATAAAATTTTACTCACCGAAACATCACCTCGAGTGTTACTCCTCCCAAACACCCCTATTTGGGTAAATCTTGGGGGTTACTTTCATCTAACCCAAGATGCGTACCTTACTAAAAAAAATATTTAGAAGTTCCCGCACTATTTTTAGGAACCCCAAATATTTATCTCCAAAGAATTTTAGCTTTTATTTTTCCAATTTCTGAGTGCATTTCCGAGTTGGTGATTTTACACCGGAACTGCCATCTTATAATAATCATAAAAATTCAAAAAAAAATTATAAAAATAAGTGGTCGGTGCCCACGCGACCGTATCGAAAAGATCTACAACTTTCATGTTTTGATAGAGAGCTGAATCGGCTATCTTCCTGTCCGAAACAGTCCGGAAGTGACGCTAATCACTATTCACCTTCTTCTCCAAAATCCCAAACCTCCATTAATACACCTCCAAGGTATTTATTTTCTCACCCATCATCATACAACCTCAATCAACCATAAATACACATATAGAAAGGGTTCTAATCATCCTAGAACCCAGATCCAACAATTAATTTCAATTAATTCCTAAATTTCTCAAATTTGATATTATTCGGGTTTTATTCGTTCATCTTCCGAAAAACCCATTTTGATTCACGAAAACTCATCCCAAAAATCTTTATAGTTTTACACACCAACTATAATATGAGAATAAACACACTAAATTTATAAAGCACGTAAACACTTGCCTCGTGGATTAAATCCGACGACCCCGAGTCGAATCCCGCGAATTTTGGCCGGAAATCTCTTCTTCTCCCTTCTTCTCTTCTCTTCTTCTTCTTCTTCTTCTTCTTCTTCTCTCCCTTCTCTCTTCTCTTTCTCTCTCTTAGATCTGATTTTGGGGCAAAAATGAGGGTTTTCTCTTATTAAACCCGAAATTGGGTGTATACCCAATTGTTAAATGACTCGTGTACTCATTTACGAGTCCCCACTAGTCCAAAAATGCCCGGAACCCAAATACTACCCCCGGGTACTCTATTTTGACTATCTCGACCATTTCGAACCCAATGGCTCAGTCGAAATCTCCATCCGAGTCACTTAACTAAAATTCACTAATTTGACCCAACACGTTCAATACGCGTATTTTCCAATTTAAAATATTTCCTTTGTCGCTTTACCCAACTTGCGACATGTAATTAAAAATAATCCACTCATATACTTAGTCTCGTAAGAAAATATAATCCATGTAAATATTAATCTGACACATACAAACTAATATTTACTATTTACTTTATATTCTGAATTTATTCAATTTCACTCATAAATTCCAAAATTACTATTCACATCAATTTACCAAATTACGCCCACCTTTGTAATTTAAATATCTTTAAAAGTACGGGGTATTACAGCAGTCTCCTCGACCTACCATCAGAAACTAATGTACGTAATCGAGCGAGGAGTAATGGATATCCACGGCGATCAAGCGATGGCAAGAAGGTGCTTCATTGTATCCATCCGACCAAATCCAAAGAAGAAGGCCGATCAGCCCAGCGAGAAAGTCGAAGACGGTCTGACACCTTCTAAATAGCAATTAAAGTACGGAAGACCTAGAGTAGAGGAGACCAGGCTCCTCCCCTCTGAGCGGGTCGTCGAGGACCTGGTAGAAGTTACGGCTGGAGATGGCGACAGTAATAGAGTCTTCTTGATTGGAGCATCTCTCACTGACCAGGAACAGAAGGAATTGACAACTCTGCTGAGACGCAACGTAGATGTTTTCGCATGGGAACCATACGAGCTGCCTGGAATCGATCCTAGTATGGTCTGTCATCAGTTGCATGTCGACCCCACCTTCAAACCAATCACCCAGAAGGCATGGTGAACTTCACCCGAGAAGGCAAAAGCGGTAGAAAAAGAAGTTGAAAAACTCTTGGATGCAGGATCCATATGGGAAGTATAATTCCCCAAGTGGTTATCCAACCCAGTAGTAGTTCCAAAAAGCAACGGGAAGTGGAGAGTTTGCATCGACTTCACTGACCTCAACAGAGCGTGCCCTAAAGACAGTTTCCCCCTCCCAAAAATAGACCAACTAGTAGACGCCACTGCAGCTCACGAGCGAATGAGTTTTCTGGACGCATAATCAGGGTATCATCAGATCCCCTTATATGCCCCAGACCAGGACAAAACAACGTTCATCATGACAGTTGGATTATACTGCTACAAGGTCATGCCCTTTAGGCTCAAGAATGCAGGGGCAACCTATCAGCGGCTGGTCACCAAGATGTTCAAGGACCATATGGGAAACACCATGGAGGTCTACATCAATGACATGCTCGTTAAAAGCAAGAAGAAAGAAAACCACCTCTCAGACCTGTCAAACACCTTCGAAATCCTCAGGAAGTACCGAATGAAACTTAATGCGAGCAAGTGTTCTTTCGGTGTCCAGTCAGGAAAATTTCTTGGGTACTTGGTCAGTAAGAGAGGCATAGAGGCTAACCCAGACAAGATCGATGCAATTAATAGGGTACAACCTCCTCGAATAATCCGGGACGTACATAAGCTCACTGGTATGCTCGTTACCTTAAATCGCTTCATCTCTAAATCCTCCGAGAAATGCAATCCTTTCTTTCAGCTTCTAAAAGGGAACAAAACGGTAGAGTGGAGCCCAGATTGCTCTCGAGCATTGATCAAGATCAAAGCTTACTTAATCTCTCCACCGCTCGTCATACCACGGCAAACATATTCTTTGTACCTGTACCTCTCCGTTTCCAACCACACTGTCAACTCTACATTAATATGCGAAGTTGCAGGAATCCAGCACCCTATTTATTATGCGAACAAGACCCTACTAGACGCCAAGTAGAGGTACCTACCACTGGAGAAGCTCACCTTTGCACTAGTAGTGGCTTTGAGAAAGATGAAAAACTATTTCGAATCCCACACTATCATCGTCCTAACATCGCACCCCCTTAAGGAAATCCTAAGGAAAGAGGATTTATTGGGAAGACTGTCTAAATGGTCAGTCGAGCTCGGGCGATTTGACATCCAATTTCAAATAAGGAACGCAATCAAGGGGAAGATCCTTCCTGATTTCACAGCCAAATTTACGGGCAAGGAACCTTCCAACCAACCTCAACCAACAAGGAAAAAGGAGAACCAAACGACAGAGGAAACCTGGAAACTGTTTGTTGATGGAGCCTCCAACTCAAAGGGGGCAGGGGTAGGCATTGTCCTTGTTACTCCAGAGAATACAATCCTTGAATAAGGAATCAGTCTTGGATTTGCAGCCTCCAATAACGAAGCAAATACGAAGCCTTAATAGTCGGCCTCTAGAAGGCACACACTTTGGGAGCAAAGCATTTACAGGTGTTCGGCGATTCCCAATTAGTCTCCAATCAGATAAGTGGAGACTACAATGCAAAAGATGAAAGAATGGCAGCTTACCTCGCCTTAGTGAAAAAACTAATGGCGAGCTTCGAAGATATCAATGTCCAGCAGTTTCCTAGAGGGCAAAACAGCCATGCTGATGCCCTAGCAGCCCTGAGTTCGGCAGTCGACTCCGACTTAAAAAGAACCATCCCCATCAATTTTCTCACTCATTCGAGCATTAACCGCGATAGCAAGCCACCAGACATAGAACAGGTACTCCAGGTGGGATCAGCTCCCAGCTAGATGGACCCCTTAAGGGACTATTTGAAGGATGGCATGCTCCCGAATGATAAGAAGACTTCCCACCAGATAAGAGTTAAAGATTATCGCTTTCACTTATCTCTAGAGGGCAACTTGTATAAGAGATCCTTCTCCGGACCCTACCTCTAATGCGTTCACCCAGGGAATATCGAGCAAGTGCTAAATGAGCTTCACAAAGGAGTCTGTGGAAGACATATCGGAGGAAGGTCTCTAGATTTTCAATCAATGAAGGAAGGCTATTGGTGGACATATATGCAAAGGGACTCTGCGATGTATGTCCGCAAGTGCCTGAAATGCCAACTTCACGCTCCTATGGTCCACCAACCTGCTAGCGACCTAAAATCACTGTCCAGCCCATGGCCATTCTCCCAATGGGGAATTGACATCGTGGGACCACTGCCTACCGCCACCGGCAATCGCAAATATCTGTTGGTTACAACTGACTACTTCACAAAATGGATCGAGGCGAAACCCCTGGCGAACATCCGAGATGCAGATATGATAAGATTCATATGGAGAAATATAATCACTCATTTTGGCATCCCCATAACCATCATCACCGATAATGGAACGCAGTTCGAAAGCGGCTCTTTTTAGAGTTTCTGTAACGAACACGGAATCAGACACCACTTCAGTTCGGTAGCCTACCCTCAGAGCAATGGCCAAGTTGAGACTTCCAACAAAACTGTGATCGATGGATTAAAGAAACGATTGGAGCGAGCCAAAGGCGCATGGATAAATGAATTACCACATATTCTATGGGCTTACCGAACCACTCCACGACGAGTAACAGGAGAAACCCCATTTTCGCTAACATATGGGATGGAAGCAGTCATCCCACTAGAAGCAGGTTTACCGACAATGAGGTCCAACCTTGTCGACCAGAGCCATAATGATACAGCATTGCTCGCTGAACTCGACCTAGACGACGAGCCCCGAGAGCTAGCCATAGTAAAACTAGCGAGCTATCAGTAATAGCTCGCAAGGCATTACAACAAAAGGGTCAACCCAAGGACATTCTGAGTTGGGGACTACGTCCTAAGGAAAGTCTTGGGTAGCGCAGTAAAACTATCAAACGGCAAGCTAGGGATAAACTGGGAAGGACCTTTCAAGATAACAAGAGACGATCTGCAGGGCGCCTATCACTTGGAAACAATGGAAGGCAGAGAAATACCATGAGCATGGAACACAGCCAATCTCAAGAGATTCTATTTTTAGATCTTTCTTTTATTCTTTTGTTATGGAACTAGCAGTTCATTTTCCTTGTCATTAATGAAAGTTATTTAAACGGTTGCATTCTAATAAGTAACAGCTATATGAGTTTTATCGTACATATTTTCCAAATGATAGGCACATTGATCATTACGCCATAGCAGGGGAGTGTCCCTCCTCAGGTCGTGGTTATGAAACACGAAGGACCTCTTAGCATTGCCCCTGGCAATATATAAATCCCTACAGGGGATCCTTAGGCAATATGGCCAAATTTATACTGGTCATCAAACCTTCTTTAGTTGAATAAAATCCTGATCGGATAAAGCATCCAACACCAGGTGTGTCCTTCCCAATTGCCACACTTAGGCCTAAGGGAGTGTGACAACACGACCTAAAAGGTAAAGTGGTGCACAATGGTATCTCGATATTATACTGGACTGGGAGGCCACTTGCGTGATAATACAAACATAGAAGATCATAAAGGAGCAGGAATATGAAAAATATACTACACTTGTTTAGTCGGCAAATTCGCCCAAAACGCAAATTTTATATTAATTCATCATATTTACAACAATGGTGATACATGTTTAGTCGGCGAGCTCGCCCAAAGCATTTACACTACAAAAAATACACAGAGCAACTACTAGCGAAATCTTAATGAGGATGATGCCTCTGAGCAAGGTAATCAGTCACTTGGGCCCTTCGTCCATCATCGGGATGAGGGGTTAACCCCTCCTCAACTTCGTTAGCATCCGACTCCAGCAGCTACCGAGGGATGGCATCAATGGGTATCCACTGATCATCTCTCCAAAAGGGATTGGGCATCCGAGTGGAAAGGGAGATTTCATGGCGATACCAGAGCATTGAATTACTTGGAACTTGCATCTCCCTCAACGCACTCAACCACCCCCTGATGAAGGCGAGCTCCTCAAACTCTACCAGCCTAGTCAGAGCATCTTGCCAACCCTGGTCGTAGCCGTCGACCCACACTCACCGAGGTCCTTTTTTAAACAAGTGCCACAACCGAGTGATGTCCCTCTAGAGCCCAACAGCGATCACATACGCTCGCTGGACGTCATCACGGAGCTCTTCCATTTCTCTAGCTGAACCTCTGGTGTTCCTGCGAGCTCGCGGAATGACTGGAAGTGAAGAACCTTGCAATACAGGAGGAACATCACCCTGATAAACTCTAGATTGCGATGAGGAAGAACCTTGTAATACTGCTAGAGCAGTGCTCGGCGCATGCTCCCTAAGTCGTGAGACCTCTCTCGTCAAAGCCTCATTCTCCCGCTGAAGAACCTCCCCAACTTGATTTATCTCAGAAGCCTCTAACAGCTTTGCTCTCAGCACGTTAACCTCCTCTTGGACTGAGGCACCAATATCCTCCATCTCTTGAAGCCTGTCCTTCAGCTTGGCGACAAGATCAGTTTGCTCTATAAAGCGCTTGTTCCTCAGTCGCAGAGATTTGCAGATCCTCACAAAAGTGTGACAAACTTCAGAGCATACATCGGGCCCCAGCATCCTTCCTAATTGAGAAGTGGCAAGAATATAATCATCAACATCAATCAACTACAAGCAATAAAAGGTCAAAGGAGAGAAAAAGACAAATCAGTGCACTGAGAAAAAGAAACCTTTTCATTAATAAGGGTTAAAAGTACATCGAGCAGCGAAAAGAAAATTTACAAATAGAAAAAGCAAAAGTACAAAGTAATCCTAGAAGATAACTAGTTAGAAACCTCAGGTTGCCCAGAGGTCGATGGCTGATTCCCTTTATCAGCATCAGCAGGAGCACCGCCCTCGGTAGGGTTAACCTCTGTCGCCACAATGAGGGAAACGTCAGCATGCAACGTCTGGGAGACAGGCTCAACACCTTCAAGAGCAAGGGCAGGGGCATCTTCATCCATAGTCAGCTTCGGACCCAGGTTATGCTCGTCGAACAGAGGAGAGTCGATTTCAACACCAGCAGCTAAGAGGGCCTTGTTCCAGCCCTTCTTGAAGTTTAGACGGCTGATGTAGACTATCTGAACCTCAGCGTCTTCATATGCAGCAGTCCACTCGGAGTTGTATGAATCATCCTTGATGGTGGCTGCCTGGGACTTCTTCTCCTTTAACTACTCGGTCAGCACCTTGTTCTCCTCTGTGACAGCTAGCTTGCTCGAGCAAACCAGGCCGTAGGCTTGTCGCAGCTCTTTCAAATCTTTAACTGTTGCGTCCTTCTCCCGGTTGGCTGTAGCAAGAGCCAGATCAGATGATATTCGAGCAGCATCAACGGCTTTAAAACCAGCCTTGAGCTCTTTACCCTTCAACCTCAAGGAAGTATTATCTTTCTCTAGCTCACCATTTTTCTTCACCAGCTCATCGCGAGAACGATAGAGCACGGCGAAGTCGATCACAAACTGCAGGAAGAAGAAGACATTAGAAGAAGGAAATGATGGAATTCATAAAAACATTGGAGAAAGGAAATAAACTTACCAAAGCTAGCCTCTGGATAGCCTGTAGGGCCAGTTGATCAGACCTCAGCGCCCTTTGGCAATCAGCAGGAAGAACTGCTCTTTCGAGCAACGCAGGATCTAGTTGAGGAGAAATGGCAATCGAAGCTCCCTTAGGCAGGGCAGACATCGGGACTAAGGCTTGCCCAGTCTTCGTCCTCACCTCCATATTCCTCCTCTCTTCCCCCTTCTCCCTCTCCATCCTTATCCTCTCCTCTATCCTCTTTTTCTCATCCATCCTCTTTCTCTCCTCCTCCTTTTTTCTCTCTCTCTCTCTCTTTTACTTGCTCTTCTTCTTTCCTCTTCTTCTCCTGCTCCTGAGCAGAAGACCGAGAACTAGTAGCCACGGCCCCAGAGCTGGACTTCTGCTTCTTCGACCTCTGAGTGAGGAGCATATGATCTTCATCATCATCATCCTGAATTAAATTCTTCTTTGGAGGAACCATCTCCTTGCTCGAACAGCTAGATGTGCTCGACGACTCTTGAACTTCAGAAACTTCCCCATGATCAGAGGAGCTGCTACTACTGGAGCTCCCTTCACCCAAATTACCTCCAATACCACCTGCGATATCGCTTTCAGAGATGCTCTCCTCCTCGTCCAACTGGATAGGATCCGCAACAGTCTCTTCATAGGTATCAAACTCAGGGATACTGTCCACCGGCCTTGCTATAAAACTGGAACCAACGTTCTTATATTTGAGAAGAAAAGCAGCAGACCGGGGATACTCGCCATCAGCTAAGGGCTCCCTGATATTCCAGACCTTGACTAATTCAGAGAGACGAACCTCGCTGAGAGCAGGTTCCAAATTCTTCGACCTCGCTGAAGAAAGAAAACAGAGAAAAATCAGAAAGATCACAAATCAATAAAAATTAAAAGAATAGAGTAAAATCTACCTATGTATTCTTCCCCATAAAAGGGAAAGGAGAACCTATCGGACCTCGACCCTTCAAACTGGGGAAAAATTGCCAGTTCCTAGCAAGGAAACCTTCTTTCCAGTAGTCCTTATGGGAATCAGGTAGGTTTACTACCAATACCCTGTCAGGCCTCCTAGCTTTGAGGTAGAGGACACCAAAACTAGTTTGAGAAAAAGAGTAGCCAAAGCAGACCTCAGCAAGCCCTAACTTGGTACCGTATAACTGATTTATTCTATGGATGCCATTAATTATCTTCCACGCGTTGGGAGAACACTATGAAGGAATAATATTGAACTAACCAAAGAAGTGCAAGAACAAATTATTGGGAGGAAAAATGAGTCCCCACTTGGAAAAGCAATAAAACATGGATCCAATGGGCATCCTCTATCTCCCTAACGTTTCTAGGGGGAAGCGTAGCACTCAATATCTACCCACTCTGGGATGTTATAAAACTTCCTAAATTCGAAGACCGACCTATTCCCAATCTTCTCCATTGGAAAACCCTAGAAAACTACAAATTAATGGTGGCAAAGTACAAAGAAAAGGCACAGGAGACTTATAAGATGGAAGTTCGATTCGAACGATGAGGAATCACAAGCCCAAATAATAAGGAAGCAATGAGAATGGAGACTGAGAGAAGAAAGTATGAATCGCTAGATCTCATATGGAATGGAAGAATGCTGGGAAGATTGAAACGACGGACGAAAAGTGACTGTTTTAGAAAACCTTTAAGTGTTGCTAATCATAGTGCACAGACCATGAAGCAAGTGCTGCCAAAATTAGTTCTCCAACTTTTGAAGAGTTGTACGATATACGAAACAGCCATTATGTCAAATCATTTAAATTTATTGAGCCCAAAGCATGGCCCAACAAACTTAGGGGAAATTGTGGGTACCCAGAATTAGGATGATGGGCCTCGACGAGTAACCCAATTTTGGCGACCCAAAGTCCAGACCCCCCATCTTCTAACTGAATATGACCCAGTCTCCTCCCATGTTCCCATTAGGGGAGGTTCTCGGGAGGGATGGAAAACGTGGGGGAGTCCAACACCCCCACTTACTAAAATGTACATGTATATATTGAACCCTAGGTCCGGGGCAAAGGACAAGTTGTATTCTCTGTAACCACTCTCCGGAGTATAAAGAAATAACACTGACTGCACCATCGTGGACGTAGGCACATCTTTGCTGAACCACGTACATCCTTTGTTATGTGATTGTCATTTTACATTCCTTACTCGTGCTTGGTGATTGCCTTTCTCCTATTTGTTTGTGTTGCATAATAATTGTCACCACAAACCATATTGATAGATTATATTCTTCCAGATGAACTCATATACTTTTTCATAAGGCATATCAACCAATGGATCTTCCTCCACCCATTGGGTGAAATAATCAACATCAACGACTAAATATTTGAACTTGCCTTTGGTGGTCGTAAGTTGGCCGACCAAGTCAATTCCCCATATAGCGAACGGATAAGGTGAAGTTATTGGTGTTAAAACAGCATTAGGTGTTTTATGAATGACTGAGAATCTCTAGCACTTATCACACTTTCTTACAAAGTTTATATAATCTGCCCTCATAGTTGGCCAGTAGTATCCCTGAGTGTTAATTCGTTGGAGAAATGACCAACCAGCGAAATGAGCCCTACAGGAACCTCCATGCACTTCTTTGATCAAATCTTCCACTTCCATTGGATGCACATAACGTTTCAAGGAGATCATTGATCCCCTTCTGTATAACTCCTTTGTCCAACACATATCTCGTTGCTTTATATCGAATACTTTTAGCCTCTTTAGGATCAGGTGATAGGGTTCCAACTTCAATATAAGCTTTGATGGGATCCATCCACGAAGGTCCCAGATCTATAGCATTGAAACTAACCATCAGGTCCTCATCAATACTTCGATTATCCAATATTTCAATTTGGGTTATTCTTTTGAGCTCAATTTTTATTAATGATGTTAGCCGAGAAAGTGCATCAGCTCGGGCATTTGCTATTCTTGGGATCCTGTTCTTTTGGATGGTAGGAAACTTGGTTATATACTCCCTCGATTTAGCAAGATACCTGGTAATCAATCCTCCTTTGACTCCATACAAATTCAGCACTTGGTTAATGACCAGCTGTGAATCACTATGCGTGGCTACTTGATCGGTGCCTAATGATTGCGCTCAATTTAGCCCAACTATCAAGGCATCGTATTTCTCCTCATTATTTGATGCTTTGAACTGAAGCCTGAAAGAATACTCAATATCAATATCATCAGGAATGTTAAGTATTTTACCTGCCCCACTGTCAGTAGCACTTGAAGATCCATCCACATATAAATTTCATAACGAGGTAGGCGATATGATCTGAGGATTTTTTACTCTTTGTCAACATATCATCTACATAAACCTCCATGTTTCTGCCTATATGCTCTTTAAAGACTTTATTCACCAACCTTTGATACGTTGCATCTGCATTTTTTAGCCCAAAGGGCATTACATTGTAGCAATAGGTTCCTTTGTTAGTGATAAAGGTTGTACTTTCCTTGTCTTCAGGTTTTATCTTTATCTGATTATAGCCAGAATAGGCATCCATGAATCTTAAAAGTTCATGCCCCGACGTAATATCCACCAACTGATCAATTTTATGAAAGGAAAAATGGTCTTTTGGGCAAACTTTATTCAAGTCAGTGAAATCCACGCACATCCTCCATTTATCATTCTTTTTTTTACCATTACAATGTTGGCCAACCAATTTGGATACTTCACATCTTCAATAAACTAGTCCTTTTGAAGTTTCTCGACCTCCTCTTGAATAACTTGATTCTTCTCATGACTAAAAACCCTTCGTCTCTACTTAATCGGCTTAGCATCCTTAACGATGTTGAGCTCAGGATAGAGGAAGTTGGAATCCATCCCAGGCATATCCTCATGACTCCAAACAAATACATTTCTCCACTGATTCAGGAATATAGTCAATTCCTGTTTGAGGATCAGCTCTAGTATTAAGCCGATATATGTAGTCCTCTCTAACTTATCATCATCCAGAATGACAATAATAGTTATTTCCATAATTTATCCTTTGACTAACTTTGTTTCATCTCGGGGATCTAAAGTTCTAATATTAGATTCACAGCTACGCTCAGTGGTATCCACCAGTTTTCTTCTTTAATTCAATCAAGTCCTCTTGATCGGCTAAAGAATAGTAACATTCTCGGGTCACCTTCTGGTTGACTTTCACAACACCTACCCCAAAACGAGTTGGAAACTTCAAGCATTAACAGACTGTTGACGGTACTACTTCAAATTTCTTCAACCCTACCCTGTCGAGGATCACATTATGGGCAGACTGCACGTTTTTATCCATTGTGAAGAAGCGTATTTTCTCTGTACGACTTACTGGCCATGTGACGAACAACACTTCTAACTTGATCGTCCCCAAAGGGTAAACTTTTTCACCAAAAAAAACTATTTATGGTCTATGATAGGGATCTAATTGGATGAGCTTCAAGTCCAAACTTTGAAAGCAAGGATAAAACATAATATCGATCGAATTCCCATTGTCAACAAACACTTTGGCGATGATAATATCTTGGATTCTTAATTTTACAACAAATGGATCATCATGAGGATAAAGTACCCCGTATTGATCCTTCTTTGAAAAGTCGATCACCAGTTTGTCTTTATTGACCTTCCTTGTCCGGTCATCTTCATTCAGATTAATCCTCTGGATATAAGAGCAATCTTAGGCTTCATTCAAGTAAGCTTTTCTTTCAATAGAGTGATCACCTCCTCCTGCATTGCCACCTGTAATTATATGACAATCAAATAAACCAAAACTGTTCATAGCTACCTCACATTCTGGTTGCTTGGGCTTCTTCAGCAGATTTGGATCATCTTCGTAATCATCTTCATGATTTATCTTCCTATCATCTCTGGACTTAAATTGAGAATTTGACATTTTTCTAGGTTCTCTACTATCCCTTCGATCAATATATTTATTGAGTTTTCCTCGGTGGATGAGGGATTGTATCTCATTTAGCAAAGCCAAATAGTTATCCGTTGTGTGACCATGATCCTTATGGAATTCATAATATTTGGATATATCCCTCTTGTTAGGGGGTTCCCTCAACTTCTCAGGCCATAACAAATCTTTATTATGCTTGATTTCCTCTAGAATATTGTGAATGCTAACGCTCAATGGAGTATATGTTCCATATTTTTTGAGCTTGTCCTCCTTCTTCAGCATCTACTCTTTTTGCTTCTTCTTCTCAGGTTTTGTATCAGGCTTCGTGGCTAGACTCTATTTTATGATCATCACTTCTTCGACGTTCATTATTTTTCCTGCTTTTGCCATGAATTCAGCTATAGTTTTAGGATGATCTTTTGCCAGAGTATAATATAGTTTCTTAGGAAGCAAGCCACTCATAAGAGAAGTGATGGTTGTTTTCTCTTTATAGTCAATCACCTCCAATTTATCACTATTAAAACACGTAATGTACTCTTTAGTACTTTCCCCCACTCATTGCCTTACACTCAAAAGATGAGCTACTCTTTTCACTGTCTTAGATCCGAAACAGAAGTTGTTAATGAATAGTTCGACAAGCTAATTAAAGTTAATAATTTGTCCTTGGGGGAGATTATCATACCATATTTGGGTTGAACCCGTAATGGTACTTGAAAATGCTTTGCACCTCATTTCATCAGGAACTGAATAAATATTAGCTGCAACTTGATATTTCTCAATATGGATAAGTGGATCAGTCTTACCGTCATATTTGGAGGTGACCACGGGAGCTTTAAACTTAGATAGAGTAGAAAAATACCCAATTTCCTGAATAAAAGGAGATCTTCTAACGAAGCTCCGTTGTAAAGGATTCTTTGCTTTTTCCATTTCACCCAAATGATCTTCTAACCTCTGGATTGATCCTTTCCATGAAGGATTACCTTCATCGGATCTATGAGAAGCAGCTCGGCTATTCCGACCATGTGTCTGCATTGAACTCTCTTCCTAAGAAGTCTTCTCAACACATAAAGATCGTCGGACGCTTGATCTTGAGCTAACTGAGGCTTCACACTGGTCGGCTCGATGTTGAGTGTTATTTGATAATTCCCTAAGAGGGTTTCCATTTGCTTGGGGTCCCAGATGGTCAAAGGGCAAAGCTCGACTTAGACTTTCTAACATACTTGGCCTTTTAGGAGGAAAAGAACGAATATCATAGGGTTTTGTGGACCTAAGTGATGAACTTGCTCCTGGACGATAGGATATATCTCGTTAAGATCTGGAATAACTTTATTTGATGGATCTTAGAGGTGGAGGCAGTATGTCTCTTCTGAATGAGGGAGCCATTTGAAGTGACCGAGCCAATAGTGTCACCATTTCCTGCATAGCTTTTTGTCCTCTAGCAATACTATTTAGGATTCCAGTTAGGTCTATTGCCATAGGCTAAGCAGATAGAATATGTAGATTGCCTTCATTTCTGAGACTAGACTCAAGGTCAGTCATTTTTCTTTGAACAAGAGTATATAAGAGTGAGAATAGCAATTAGAAACACGTTCCCATAGACGATGCCAATCTGTTGATCTAAAAAAATAGACTTGATCTAATTTTATAATCACAGATAAAATATATAATTGCAATAGTAAATAAAAGGAGAGAGAGTTTTTAAAGTGGTTCGGATATGTAAGAAATCCCACATCCACTATTATTGTATTGATTTAAGAGGTTACTGAAAGCTAGGTTCTCTTATCAATAAGAATAGCCTAAAATCCGTTCTATTTTCCCTTGATGAAAGGCATACAACATATTTATAGTGACCCGAAGGTCAAGGGTCGAAATGTTAAGGGATGGAATGCTTTTATACAATTAAGCATTTACATCCTCACATAATGAATGTGACTACTGGTTGTATAAATCATGTGTAGAATGAACCTTAGTATGATGACTCTTCGTTGGTCTTGTTAGTCGGCCTTCCTTCTGTTGGTCGACATAGTTACTATCTGCTGACTAGGATTTTGACTATATAGGAGGACACGTGTTCACTTCTGATTGGTCCATGTAGGTGGATAATTTTTGGCATCAACAATGACCTTGATGACATTCTCTCGAGACGGCTACATTCTTTTACCTATTTGAAAAAAATAGTCCGGCAACTCCATTCCTTCGTGTTATCCCCTTTTGGAAACGAACAATTTTATATCTGAGGCAACCCACGAAGATACCAGCGCAAGTGGAGAAAAGAGTACCTCCATATCCTCGAATCACCCTCATGAGCATAGTAGGGGAAGAGGGGGAGGCTTCTCCAAAAGTGGGACTTTCCCTTATCCATCCTAATTTCAGGATCGGCCCGTGTCGAAGAAATTCGAACCGAATGGCCATAAATATGGATAATACTGTTTGGTTGACTATTTTAGTCATGTTCACCCCCTTCTTATGTGGTTGTTAATTGGGTGAACACTAATTGATGGAAGGGGTTGCACATTTGGTGGACATATAATAATTTTAGGATTAATTTAAATAAAATAAACTTAATTTGGACTTGCTAATATTGGTAGGGTGAACGCAAATAGGTAGAAGGGTGCATAATAATGTTAGGATTAAATAAAATAAGATTAAACTTAAATTGAATTGGTTAAAAATAATAACTAGTTAATGATTCATTAGAGTCATTACTTGTTGGACTCATATTCACACCCTCATATATTTTTCTCAGGAAAAATAAGGCATAGTGATAAATACTGGCAACAAGAGTACTAGAGGTTGCAGTTAGACCACACTTATACATCTTTTATTAGTGTGCGTCATATAGAGGGTACTCATATTTACAAGTAGGGAAATAAGAAGATTGAATAGTTTAACTACCTTGGAAATCATGGAGTTCATCTCTCGTAACTGTACCTGTTCAATCGTATTATGTTTTCCCTACCAAAAAGTTAGGATGAGGCTGTAGATAATATATTTTTCCTACATAATCCCAATGTAGCCCTAACTTAACTTATACTATTAGAAAAGGAAAAAAAATATTCACTCATTATGTATACAACTATGTAAAGAGAGCATTGACCAAGACTGTGATGTCTCGCGACATATGCATGTTAAATTGAATCTTGAAAATAAGTTAATGAAGAAAGGATTCCAAGTTCATGTCACAGAGATCTATACATCAATCACAGATACACTTCCTCCTAGTTGGCTATGTGTAAAAATCCATAGATTTTAAAAAAGTAATATTGAATGTATGGAGCTCAGACACATTGAACACATTTTGAAGTCTTATTATGAGAAGGTATATACATATATATAGTCGTAAACATGTTAGTATAGTGAATTTATCGTTTATTTTTTTTATTGTAGGTAATGTTGAACGATAATGGAGATAATGTACCAAATGATGACGAGGCACCTCCTGGATTCTCATCTCCTGCACCTCAACCTAGATTCTCATCACCACTGGTTGAAAAATACTCTTCTTCACCAATGGTTCACTCTACCACTCCATCAACGAGTAGGAAACACACGCTTGTTAATCAAAAACTTCTATCCCCCACTACCGACACCTTCTGAGCAGCTAAGAAGAAGTCCAATGGTTCTCCCTTATTAGGAATAACTCTACTGACACTAAAAAGGATGTCCAGACCTTTAAATTCTTGTTTTTATCGCTTGGAAAAATGCATGTGGGAATCGGGGGCCATCAAGGATGACATTTTTAAACAATTTTGTAAGAATTTTCATTCCCCGCCCGTTCAAAGAAAAAGGTTCATTCCCATGTTACTGAATAAATGAGAACATATCGAAGGAACCTTCGATAGAGACATTTCTCGAATGGGGCATCAAGCTTTGACATTTTGGGTATGAAAGATAGAGTCTCTCCGAATGTTGAAATATCAATCGATTAATGGAATAGTTTTTTGAAAAATGAGGTGATGGATAAAAAGTTGGTCCAGAGGGAGAAAAATAGACAAAACAGAGAAAAGAAAGTTAATGTACATGGATTGGGGTCTAAATCATATGAAGATTTGAGGAGTGAATGGTAAGAAAGGACAAAGGGAAGTCAAGATGTCGGTAAAACACCTAATAGGGACAACTTGTACGTGGATGCTCGACGAAAAAAGATAATAAATTCCCACTATACTTGGCTTTGACTCTGGTAAGAATGACTAGTTATTTATTTATATATACACATATTATATAAAATAATGTAAAAATTATAAGACTAAATATAATTTCATGGTACAAAAATCTATCAAAGCCATTAGTAGTTAGTCTGCTTCAATCCCTAATGATGACATTGAAGATGATGCCTGACTCGGACCTTTGGAAAGGACGAAAAATGTAGGACTAGAGGTGTCAGATCACATATGCTGAAAACCAAATTACAACACACTGCCCCTCTCGTTTATGAGCTGTCTTCGGTGAGGAATCACATCTTAAGCCAATAGGTAAGTCAATCCAAGATAGATAGGGATGTGTAATAGATCAATATTAACCTGGGAGTGTTGGAGAGTAAAATTAGTCACCTTATATCCTTATTTACGCAAGGTTTTTATGCCTCCTCAAAGATACCCCTGCCCTTCTTCTCAAGGTTTTCCCTATCCTATGCCTTAAGGTTTCCCCTCCCAAATTCCGCCTCTTGAAACATTCCCCTCCCTAATGCCTCCTCCTGCCACATTATCCTCTCAAATGTCGCCTCTTGCCACAGTCCCTGGATCATCGTCATCCATTCACAGTGACTTTGGTAAACAGTACTATATAATAGACTTGATGAATACCAGGATTATTGGCACGTGCACACTCGTTTTCTTGAATGTCGAAACTCCTGTTCATAATCGACCTTTGCATATGGATGAGGCCTAGATACTGGTTGATAACATATACACGGGAAGCGGGAAAGATCTTGTGCACGTTGATAGTGGAGAAGGTCCCTTGAGGAAATACTATAAAAATTGTTTTATCACTTGGCCAGTTTATATATTGGTCAAAATTAGTCAATGATTTATGTTTAATATGAGAACAAGTTGTAGTATTTTAATTATTTAAGTTATTTTAAGCTTGTGGGTCATTTGTTAACAATTTTAGTGTATGCAACATGAATTTAAGTTTTTAAGTTGTTTAATTTGAATTATTTTAAGATACGTGTCTTGTGAGAGTGAAAAACACAAAACTACAAAATATCGCAAGTGCTTGCAAGTTCCACATAAGGTTTTGAAGTATTTTCCCCTCGGTTCATGGTTAAAATAATTTTTTATTGTATCGTGGATAGCAGAGGCCATGAGATGGCACTCTCAATGCGAGGTGTGTGGGAATCTCATGTGTCATTATATTGATTCCCTCATCCGACAGCTTTCAAATGCACGACACCCTAAATTTGTAAAAGAATCACGCAATGTCGGTCTTGCATTATCAGTTGATGGGTTTAACCCTTTCGGTAATTAAATTATTAATAAAAGTTATTGTCTAGTTTTCATAGTGCCTTCAAGTCTCCCTCTAACACTGTGTATGGGAAAGGAGTTCACATTATTATCATTATTGATACCCAGGCCGAAGGCTCCCAATGATGATATTAATATTTTATAATCCCCATTAGTCAAAGAACTTAAAGAGTTGTGTGATAAAGGTGTGAGGACGTTTGACTCTCATAAAGGTGAAGAGTTAACATTATACGCACGGGAACATATGTCAGAACAAGAGCTGAGGAGGCTCAATCCTCATGGAGAACGAGTGATCGAGAAACTTAACGAGTATGAGGATGAATTTCCTTTTAGGAACCCTAAAAAGATGAGACTCGCTAATCTACAATATGAACAAGCAACTCGTTATGTCCCTTGGTGAAATATTATCAAAATTGTTTTATCACTTGGCCAGTTTGTTTATTGGTCAAGATTATGCAATGAACTATGTTTAATCTGAGAACAAGTTGTAATATTTTGTTTATTTAAGTTATTTTATGCTTGTGGGTCATTTGTTAACAATTTTAGTGTATACAACATGAATTTAAGTTTAAGTTGTTTAATTTGAATTATTTTAAGATATGTGTCTTGTGAGAGTGAAAAACACAAGACTGCAAAATATCCAAAGTGCTCACAAGTTCCATAGAAGGTTTTGAAGTATTTTCCCCTCGGCCATGGTGAAAATGATTTTTATTGTATAGTGGATAGCAGAGGCCATGAGATGTCATGCTCAATGCGACATGTGTAGGAATCTCACGTGCCTTTCGATTGATTCACTTGTCTAACAACTTTCAAATGCACGACACCCTAAATTTACAAAAGAATCACGCAATATTCATCTTGCATTATCAATCGATGGGTTTAACCCTTTCAGTAATTAAAGCACTAATCAAAGTTATTGGATAGTTTTCATAGTGCCTTCAAGTCTCCCTCCATCACTGTGTATGATAAAGAAGTCCACATTATTATCTTTATTGATACCCAGGCCGAAGGCTCCCGATAATGATATTGATATTTTATAAGCCCCTTTAATCAAAGAACTTAAAGGGCTGTGGGATAAAGGTGTGAGGACGTTTGACGCTCATAAGGGTGAAGAACTCACATTATACGCTTGGGAATATATGTCAGAACAAGAGATGAGGAGGTTCAATCCTCGTGGAGAACGCTTGATCGAGCAACCTGTCGAGTATGAGGATGAATTGCCTCTTAGAAACCCTAAAGAGGTGATACTTGTTAATCTACAATATAAGAAAGCAACTCGTTATGTCTTCGAATCGTAAGATGAAGTTAACGATTATAGAGAGTAAGTAGCTACGTAATTAATCGAATTATTCTTGTTTGATTATATGTACTCCCGATATTATGATCTAAACTCTATAATTTACCTTTAGTAAGTATAAGAACTAAATTTCCCAAAATCGGAGGAGAAATTTCACGAAAAATGATTTTAGGACATGGATATCAAAATAGGTCATTTCCACATCTTATGTGTGTAGTTATTTATTCAAGTCTTGTAAAAGCCCGCCCTAATACAAATTCATTAAAAAAAATGAAGCTTCTAAAAAGAGGTGAGGTCTCTTCAAGGTTTTCACACCTAGTAAAAGGTCCCATATTTCGTGCGAAAGAGTTTAAGCAATTCTGCACCAATAGTTTTGAGTTTGGCACATGTCCATGTGAGGAAAAGCATTTAATGCAAAAATAACGAAATTTCAATTTCTGCCTTGACTACCCGTGTCACTAGGAAATGAGATAAAAATCCAAAAGATACGGTGTTAACCTATTATGGGATTGTCCAATAAATCTTGGAACTCAATTATTTATATTTTACAGAAATTGTATTATATTGTGACGGGGTGAAGGTGGATGAGACTACGAATGCTTGTAAAGTGATCCTGACTTAAAGCGTATCTTGGTAGATTTATATAAGATGAAGAGTAAAGATCGTATAGTTGACAAGACTTTTATTTGTACCCTTCAGAACGTAAAAAAATATTCTACTCAAAGTGCATAAACGATGACAATTGATTTATTATTGTGCATGCACTAAAGGGTATAACTACTCAAGCAGGCGCATTAAAGGGTTTGACTACTTAAGCAGGCGCATTAAAAGTTCCTAATGAGTTCTAGTTTGTTCTTGATGACACCCTAATTAGAAGGATAATTTAGTTGATTTGGAGGAAGAATGAGTATCAAAATATTATTTTACCTTTGACAATCCTATTTGTATCATATTATTATATTGGCCATTGACAATCCTATTTGTATCCAAATTGTATCCAATTATGATATTGGCGCTATATTGGAGCCTTAATCTGATTTATGAATGTTTAGTATGATTTATGAATTAACTAGAATGGCACAATGCTTTACTTTGAATTGTCGACTCCACGGTATCAAATTGGTTTGACTATATTTGTCTTCTCCATCTTAACACACAATATACATAACTGGTATCCACGTCTCTACAATGATTTTACAAATTTTGTTGGTTTGCAGGTTAGGCAATTGTGGTTGGTCCCTCCATGTGAGTGGTATACAGGTTTGGATCAATTAATTACAAGTCATTCTTACAAGTAAGACAATTAGTGAAGTGGCCAATGGTGATTATAGTTTTCTTTGTTACTTACAAAAATTGTAAATAGTGATGGCATTTCCCGTATTTAATTGTTTTAAAATAATATGCTCATATAACAGGTCAATGTGATGTGAGTATAATAAATTAGTTACAATATTGTCGAATTGTATATGAATTGGTTGCTGAATACAGGGTTTTTTGAGCGCTACATAAAAATATATTTTTTTTATTAAATGGATATGATCATGGCCCTAAGCCTTGACCTCCAAATTTTTTAAAACATAAATAAATAATCGATCACAGTTCAAGGCTGTAACCAATTATTTATTTATTTTCTAAAAAAATTTAGAGGCCACGAATTAGAGTCGTGGACAAATTGGAACATTGCCCCACGATGGTCACGGATGGATCCAATATTGTCACATGCTGGTGTCCCGGATTAAGTCCCTGGCCATGAAGCCCTGGGAGTGGGTTATCTTGGTGTGACTTGGAAACTTAATTTTGGGAGCATAGGAGTGGAGTTTATGAGCAATCTAGGAGGACTTGAAGCTTTCTTCTCCAAAGTGATCTCCACTTCATAAATCAAGTAGGGTTTTTCTCTTCCTAAAGTCATGTTTTCAAAAGCTTAAAAACACCCCCGTTGATGAAAGATGATTTCTTGTTAAAATTTACTAGTTCTTGTATTTTCTATTATGCAGACCCATACTTTTTATGTGTTAAAATGAACTAACTTTATTGGTTAAATTTCAGAATATCATGCTTGTATAAATGAATGATTAGAACGTAAAAATTGTTAGAAAAATGTTATAATCATATACTACTTGAATATGAATGTGTAGGATGCAACATGAGTTTCTTAGGTGGAAATCCTCATTTCAAATGAATATACTTGAATGATTTTTAAACATGATAAATTATATGTTTTAAAAATAGCTAGATTTCATCATGTTTTGAAATAATAATAAATTTCAGCCCATATTTTGATATTGTTAAAAAGTAAAGATAATGACTTAAAATGGTGTAGAAAATCCACTTAAAACCTTATATTTGAACTCTACATAAAAATTATAATTTTAATGATTAAGTTTATGATTAAATGAGTAAAATAATGCAGAAAAACAGTTAGTAAATATAATGTTATGATTCTCATTTGAAAACCTATTAAAAAGGTGAAATTGGTGTAAGAATGATGTAGAAAACTCATTTGAACTTTGTATGATAAAATCTATATTAAAATCGTGATTTTAATGACTTAGTAATTATTAGAATGGGTAAAATATTATAGAAAAATAGTAAGGTATCATAAAGATCTATTTTTCACTTCAAAACCCATTTAAATGATGCATTTTGATGTAAAAAATGACATAATTGCAATTTTGGTAATTACGTGAAAAACTAGTGGAATAAAATGTTTCTTTACTTTGAAATGCTAGTAAAACCATTTTTTTGGTACTAAAAATATGTTAATGCATTAATGAATAAGTAAATTAAATAATGATTGGATATAAGTTTTCAAAGTACGGTGTTATTATAAGTTGGCCTCCTCGACTATTTAAAAGTAAGGCAATAATGAAGTAACGAACGAAAAATCAATGCGAGTACTTGGAAGAATGAGAATAATTGCAAGAATGTTGTTGTAAATATTAATGATTTTACCTCAAGATTTATCGTTCTCGTGCGGTGAAATTGATGTTGGACACGGTAAAAATCACATGAAAGTGATCATAGTGCCAAGGATGATTTTATTGATCCAACAACGTGAAAATCAAAATGTAACGCAATTTTGGACTTAGCCTTCAAGCGTAAATTTTACTTTATTCAAAATTTGGTTAATAAAAATAATCATTTTAAAGTATGAAAATTAAAAAATGAAGTTCAACTTCTGTTACCGATTTATAAATGACTAAATTTTAAATTATATTTTCTCAATTTTAATTTTTCAATTAATCTAGGTAACCAATTTAGTTCGTAAATTTATTTACTGTAAAATATCACCCAATAATTACGTTTAATATAATAAACTTGTAATGTTAAAGTGTTTACTATTTTTAAAGTCAATTTTGATGAATTATTAGTTAAAATTTGATTGATATACACTGCATATCAACAGGTTGAAGTCTTATGTGAGGAAAATATCTCCACAACCCAGATTCATTTTTTATTTGTCCTTAAACAAGATAAAGAATCTTTATCGTTTTCCATTTTTTACTTGGCAAACAAAAGTATCAATCTAGATAAACGATTTTATACTAAGAAAAACACCCATGTTCAATAAGTAGAAGCACAAGATGGAGCTCAAGATAAAGCAAAGCATATTAAAGCAACAAGGTGGAGTGCTAAAGGCTGTAAATTGACTAATGTATATGATCATTTGCTATTGGATTAATTTAAATTGGAGCTGATTATAGCTAGAAAAGAAAGGAGAGACGATGACTACTCTACTTATGAGATTTCCAAAGAGGCATAAGATTTGGTGAGTAGTAATATTTTTTCTTATAATTTTGAACATATCATCAAAATATGTAACCATAGAAAACCTGAGATGTAATGTTTGAGTGACAATATTTAGTTTTCGGTGATAACTATGTATTAATACGCATTGTTTTCAATGCATACATATGCTTTAGCATGTTTTATGATTTTTATATGCTTTGGCATGTTTTATGGTCTTTAAATTTAATTTCGAAGATGGGGGTTCTATATAAAAATAAATACTTCTGTACCAAATTAAGAGTCCAATATTCTTTTTTAGGTTGTCTTAAATTAATAATCCATTTTCCTTTTATAGACCTAATCAACGGACCGAATTGCACAATAGAAAATACATTTTGATATCGACCATTAATTGAGTAATTCTTAATCACAACTAAAAATGCTAGTGTCACGGTCACGGATTTGGGTGTTATTTCAAACTTATTGTTTATTACTTAGTTATTCTATTATGGGCCCGCAGTAGTTCTAAAGTTGTTTACTTTCCGATACCGGTCATTTATATCCATTCAATTTATTGAAACATTCTTAGTTATGCGATTCATGTTGGAGATATATATTTTACCAAAATTATTCGTTTTATTCATTATGTTGTGTGGATTTGTTTATATTATGCATTTATTTAATTTGTAACCGCATGCTAATGTGTCAATGATCCACAACAGGTGCTATGGAGAAAAAATAACTAAAGAGATTACACCCACCATTCCAGGCGGTTTGCAGTTGGTTTAGAAATGTGGTACGTCTAGAAGTGTTCATAATATATATGATATTTAGAATCTATGCCTTAGGCCAACCCTGAATATATTTCGCAATGCCGAGTGTGCATGTCTTTCTACAGTTTTTACAATGCCAAGTCCCAACCAAATCTTTTTAACATTAGCTACATCTCCCTAAGTTAAAAGTTAAGTAAGTTGAAATGTAAACTTGGTAATAGTTGACGATTACAAGTAAGAAAGAAAGAAAAAAAGAGTTATACAACTGCTAACATGATAACGGGTAATGATTATATATATTTATAACTTTATAAGCATAGTAGGATCCGTATCCGTAAAACTCAAAGACTAAAATGGTGGTGGTTGCCCTGGGCCACCAAATTGTACAAGTGGGCCAGGCGGACCAGGTGGAGGAGCAAATGGGCGAGTGGGAGGCCCGGGAGGAGGGGCAGGTGGGCCAGAGGGAGGCCCAGGAGGAGCACCAAAATTGTCTTGTAGCAGCCAGCAACAGCAGATGAAGTAGAAGTTGCTACCAACAGACTATAATAGAAACCAGTGAGATATCTGAAGAGTTGCACTTTTTTTTTACGTTTCCACATAAGTATGGTTACCTTCAAAATCAGTAGTTTTCATAACATGTTTGAATTTCTAATGATGGCTATTTATATAAACCTGGAGTTTTGTTTTTTAAGTGAATTGGGCCCAACATTCAAAAGTAAGAAAACCAAAATTGGGGCATAATTATTTTTCAAACACTTTTCTTGCTTTTTTATGTTTCAAAAATTCTATTTGTACCGAGGATTTTGTACACAATCGTTTGTACATATTGACGTATCGTGTATGTATTGGTACGTGCCTTAAGTGGACCAGACACGAATCAATACAGACACGACACGTCAGTCTGTACAGACGATTCTGTACGAATCCTCTGTACGTGTAAAATCGCTCTTTTATGTTTTGGGCATCATTGTTTACCAAAACACGTTAGGGCATTTGATTGTCAGAACATGTTAATTGTATCACTATTTTTTCAATTAAATGTAGATCAAATATTACACCATGCTTTTTAGTTCATATAAATATGAATATTTGAACAATACACGTGCATAGGAAGTCAAACAACTTATCCAATACAAAGTTCAATAGACCAAAATAAAATAGGCAAAAAGAAAAGGGAGAAACACCAACCAGGAAGAGACGGTGCTGCACAAGTTACCTACAAAACCACTAACAATGGATCTGGAGGTCCACCTGGTCCAGGAAGACCCCAACCAGGGCCACCTGGTGGCCTCATTTCTCAAATTCCGGGGCAACCGCTTGACAAAATGGCAAGGGGAGAGAGAGAGAGAGAGAGAGAGAGAGAGGTTGAGGTTCACGACAAGTTGTGTAATGGAATTTTGAGGGTAGTCATATATAGAGACGTGGGTTGGAGTTTTGCACTACTGTTGAATGATAGCTACTAACATGTACACGCGTTTACCATATGCACAACATCAACACTAACTTGTACCAGGTTCTCTTTTTTAACTTTTGAATACGCCTTTCAAGCCCATCAACTGCTATTCTTCAGCCTACCTTTCTTCTATTTGATCCCCTCCCCACAATGGGAGAGTGCCAATAGTACTTCACTATAATACACACATTGTAACTGTAAACAAACATATAGTTATGTATAGACTTCTGCAATGCAATGGTGTTCACTTTACCATATTTCAAAACGTGATCAGCTGTCCTGTGTAATATTTTGATTCTTCGAGAATCACATGTCTGACTGGATAAATTCACCTACCAAGCCTTGGTAGTAGAACCAAATGAAAATGTGCAACCATAATAAAAATATATATAAATATATAGTTAAAGGTGCAGCACAGCACAAAGCAAACTACCTACGCATTAAGAAAATGTTAGGAAGATTCAGTTTTTTGACCCAATTTTGAAACTCGTGATGTGTCATCACCACATTCATCCAAATAGCACCGAATACAACTTGAGGTGAATGAATAAAGCACTCCAAAATTTTGTAAAATTGTTTCAAAAGATATTAGGTGTATAAATGGTGCGTGCTGAAACCCTCGGTATGTCACTTCAAGATAATCTTGTTTTCAATAAACTATCCACACAGACAAAACTGGCATAAATTTACCATCAAAACTGCCAGAATAATAACAAAGGAATGGAACTATATTTTCAGTTACCAAAACAATGGGTGTAAAGATATAACATTACAAAATCATTTCATTTTACTACATTTTTTTCTCAAAAACCCGACCTCCAAAAAGATTTTCGAAATCGATTGGGAAAATCAAAAGATTTCCCAACTCGATCCAAAACTTAGGATTCCTATAAGTGGACCTCTCTAGATCTTGAAGGAGAATGTGATAGATGTTCCAAATGGCTCATACAAGGTGGACCAATTTGGTACATTCTTTTGGAGTTCGAGTTTTTTTTTTTATAAAAAGGTGCATTTTGACATTAGCATTCATTGAGTTTGGAATACTATTTCTGCAATTCAGAGTAACAAATGTGGAGATTAATGTTAAAAACAAGTATTGGTTCAGTGACATTTATTTGAATTTTTACTAATTTAAGTTGAGTTTCTCGTCACAAAAGGGGAAAGGGGAAAAACAATAACATATACATTACTTGAGAAGCTTCTCACCATCCAAAAAGAATAGGACGAGAAACAAGAAATATGAAGTACAGTATAATTTTACCCCTCCATGCAATTTAACAAATTTCCCAGACTTGAATATAAAACACACTGGTCCAACAACATTTGCATCTTAGAGAGCTGAGTTTCCAATAAAAGTGTAGAACCAACATTTTACTACACGTTCTTTTACCCTTTGGTTCAAGCCGAATTCATATTTTTTCTGAGAATCCTTCTTTGATGGCTTGGATAGGGCATCGCCTGTCATGTGTTTTTTTCTCTTAGAGCACCAACAGCAGCGAGGTCTAACAATGGGCCAGACCAAGTTTGGTTGTGTTCTTTTGAATATGTAAAATTAGTGGAACTGAATGGGACATCAGGAGGGTCGAAAGGTGGATCAATGTGATGTGATGAACCCAAAGGGTAGCCAAGTGTTCCGTCCTGGTGTGGGGGAGGAAACTGCTCGCTCTTGCTCTTTGCATTTGCGTGTGTTATTAGACGACGTCTCTGAATCAAGGAAAAAACATAGTATGGTAAATTTAGGGTGAAATGCAATATAACTCTATGAATTATGAATGTTTTAAAAGAAATTTCTCCAAACTATTTTTATGCAAAATCCAACCCCTCAACTAAGCATTGTATTGCAAAGACACATCCACCCCTAAGAAATTCCTCTAAACTATTTTTAATGCAAAAACCAACCCCTAAACTATGCATTGTGTTGCAAAGACTCCAAAAGGGAGGGTTTCCAGTAAAAATTAGGATTGGTTCAAGGGTTTCTCGCAAAGCATGCATTTTTTTCTTCTTTTTTTCTTCCTTATTCTTTTTTTTTTATCAAGGGCGGCCACACCAGCAATTGCAAAAAGTACGAAGGACTATTTTATTAGAGAAATGGTCACAGGGTCAGCATTTAAAAATTAATCAATATACCGATGTTTGGAATGGACTCTTGTCAAACTATATTCCATGATTTCCTTGAGTGTCAAAAGTTATTCAAAATAATTAGACAATTTATTCCTATCCCCATTTCTCTTTTAAGTCTTTAGTTTTTCAAGTCAAAATCTTCCATGGCAATTCAATATTGCTTGCCTGCTCTTTGTATGCAAAGATTGATGGAAATTCTTTATTATTTTATAATTTTAATGTTGCAATGTGCTTATCGTTCCTAACATCGTCACTACTAGCACGTCTGTCTTAGTTCAAAACAATTTATTCCTATCCCCATATCTCTTTAAGTCTTTAGTTTTTCCAAGTCAAAATCTTCCATGGCAATTCAATATTGCTTGCCTTCTCTTTGCATGCAATGATTGATGGAAATTCTTTATTATTTTATAAGTTTATTGTTGCAATGTTATTATCTTTCCTGACATACTAGCATATCTGTCTTAGTTCATTGCGACCATTCACATAGATTACCTATTATGATTTTGTCTCCTAACCCATCGCGAGCCATGCACATACATCCTCTAAAAAAAACTGGATGCTTTCAGAATTTCATAATAAAATAAGAGATTGTGATGAAAACAAAGAGAACCATTGAACTAATTTTGAACTTGATCCAAAAAGACAAGGATACACTCCGTAACTATGTAAATAAATGATATATGTTTTATTCGTCTTTTTGTCCTTGTTGGTATTTGTTTCCCATTATTAATTTGTCCCTTTTGGTCATTTGGACCCTTTAGGGCTTCTTTGACTTAACACACACACACACACACATATATATAGGGAGAGGTTCAGAAGTGAACATAAAAGATGAACAGTTTAATGAATCTTAACCAAAAACACCTAACACCCAATCAATTTTAATTCCTAGATTGTTTTGTAATTGGTCTGCGCCAGCGGCAACAGACACGCGTGTGACACGCACCAGCGGCAACGAATATGCGTGTGACACGCGTGTATTAAAAAAGACGCGTGCCATGCACGTGTCCGTTGCCGCTGGTGCGGACCACTTACAACATAGGAATTAAAATTGAATGTGTTAGGTGTTTTTTGTTAAGGTTCATTAAAATGTTCATTTTTATGTTCGCTTTTGAACCTCTCCCTATATATATATATATATATATATATATATATATATATTGATGTGATGGCATCATTTGGGGATATCGAATATGTTAGAGAGAACTTCCACTTTAGATGTATTGTGATTATTATTGGTGTGTGCCGTTTACATAAAATTGGTATTAGAGCAGGGTTTGCTCATTACGCTCATTGTTGTTTCGTAGGTTTTTTTCTGTATTCAACTCATGCAGCCTAAAAATTGTATACTCAGTGAAATGGAAGAACTCAAACAATTGATGGAGGAATAGGATGGGAGAGTAGGCGAGGAGCTTGCTCAAATGAGAAATCATGTTGATGTATCAGGTAGCCGGGCTTGGTGGAGCAGCAGCCAACTCACCCCCTGTCAGTTGTAATTTGGTTTACATTTCACAATGAAGCAGAAACAGAAGAGGCGAGCAAAATAACTCAAGGGTTCCAACCGGTAGAAACGACCCTAAATGTTGCGATAGTAGACTCGTCAGAGATAGTCAATTAGGAATCATGGACAAGGGCCTCGAGGCTTTTATGAGGGAAGTGAGGAAAAAACAAAGGAAGCCATAGTTGTGTTTCACTGCGATGAAGGTGCTGCTTACAATCCTAAGAGGGGGTGAATTCGTGGCTGATGGTTCTGGGTTAACTCAACTCCAACGACCCCTTCCAACATCAGGAATGGGGATACCGGCGACACACGACAAAGATGCTACGACTTTCATGAGTTTGGCGGCATTTGTCCTAAGCGATGTCAGGTTTCTATCTGATCGAGCTGAAGGGAAAAAAAGAGTGGGTCCAGATCTGCCTCGTATTCCTGATCCACACAATGCGTTTGCCCCCTCGACGAAACCCATGCCACACCCTTCGAGTAGCGCAAGATTATTGAAACATATCTAAATCAACAAGGCAGACTCCTTGACCTTTCAAACCCCTACAGATCTAACCCCAAACCCATCACAACTTCAACCCACTTCCCAATATTATGATCCAGCCCCACAAAATTTTCAGACTATTTTCCAAGTCTCAATAATTACAAAATTTTCAGACTATTTTCCAGCCCCACTCCCCCTTTAATCTTAGCCTATTTTCCAACATTAAACTTCAAATCCCCAAAACTTTCAACCAAGTCTCAATAATTACAAAATAGCCACTAAAGTTATATTAATTGAAGGTTTTCCATACCAAAAAGTCTATAGCATCCCCAAGACGTATATTCAGCAATTTTATCCTGCTGGGCTCTCGGAAGGTCAAGCGGAATGACATTGACGCGAGGTACAATTTTACCCATTTTGTTCCAGTTTAGCATTGTTCATGTTTTATTTGTAATGCTAGAGGGCATATGATGAATGTTTGTCCCGTCCAGGCCCCGGGGAAGAAACACCCTCCAATAGCTTGTGGGCTTCCCCACATGGCTCTCCCTAGGCGTTGTAGGCGGCATTATTTGGCTTTGAGAGTGAGGGCTATTGGATGTTGGGAAAATTATTGAGCAGGACCATTTATGTCAGGTTTTGAGGCTCCTGAAGAGCCTACCCTAACAATTACGTGGATTGGCTCGACTCAACGTTATAGCTGTCAATGACTCGTGAGTCGTGACAAAGGAAGGTTTGAGAGAGAGCCATCGAATATCCAGCACTGGACTACACTTTTTTTCTTGACTTTCACTGTCTTTTAAGGGGGTCCCTCCTTATTCATCCGTTCGTAAGACCTAGCTCACATTCTTTATCACCACGCCAACTTTACACTGGGCGGTCTATTAGCTTACTGGCCGCTCTGGAGTAGCTCGGATGTTTTCTCACGTTTTCGATAAAACCTTCTCGTAAAAGTATTTTAACAATATTTTCAGTGATATTGGTCGATGCTATTCGAACCACTCTTTTTCTATCCATATCAGCATTTCGTATAGAGGTTATTATGTCAACAATAGTATCCCTACCCATGATGAATTAAAATTATTAGTACCTCCAAATTTTTATATACTCGAAATCGCACTTATCAGATTCCATTGTGGAAGACGATTTTTTCTGAAGAATTCGCCATGATATATTTGATCCATGCATAATATCATGAAAAATGGATACAAATTTTTTTACTACTACTTAGTATCGGCAATAGGTTTGAAAAAATATCTAAAAATATCAAATTTAGATATTTGTACCCTGTCGAAGTAAGGAACCATGGCATATATGTTTGGAACTAAGTTAAATGAAGTCTCTATCCCTCTCCTTAAAAAGAAAATATGAAACTTCATACACCTTAAAGTTCATAGGACAAAAGAGATTTGTTTTTAGGTCCTTGCACTCATTATGCCTAGCATTGAATAGACTGGGTATTCACCTTATCAATATCTCAAATCAATGATGGAGTCTATCTGGCACCTAAATGGGCACCCGAATAGGACCAAACCTTTTGTCAGGTTATTATTCCCTCCAGCACGAGGAGATTTATCATTAATAAATATGATGATAGGAATGGAAACTAGAAGCACGACTGGGGTCTTCGTGGCCCAAGATAATAAAACCATCGGTAACAATAATGTAAGCATGAGAATTTTTGGTAGTATTGATGAACCAGATGGTCGCGGCGATGGAATCTGGGATCTCACCTACCTCAGCTACCCCTACGGTTCCTCCTCCTGCACCCACTCACCATGTAACCATTCAAATGTTACAATTGTGGAGTGATTGGCCATAGAGCCTCGGATTGCTCCCTTCCCCGCCGTCGTGCTCTCCTAGCTTCGGGCGATTCTGAGTATCTTGAGGAGACGACATCCCACCCCAGCCTGCTCTCATTACGATCCTCGATGGTGACACGGAAGGCCTTCCCCTCTGAGTTCGAGGACGAACTCTTTCAGGGGGGAGAGTGATGTGAATACGGGCCTTTTAGTCATTTTTGTTCTTTTTACTATTTCTTTTATTTTTAGTATTCATTTTATTTTTCCTTTTTGTTTAGTATTTAGAGGAAGGAAGGTTAATTGGCACTTAAGGACATAATTGTAATTAGATTCTTAGCTTAGAGGCCAAGCAACCTCCTTCCTATAAATACCCCTTATGTAGCCTCATTTGAGGCATTCTTCCATTTTGAGATATTGAGATGAGATTAGAGAGAGTTTGAGAGAGATTTATCTTTTTTTGCTCCCATTTGACGTCATTTACGTCAACTTCTCAGATAAACAACCTCCCAATTAAAATTGATAATTCATTTTCCAGAGCCTCGTTCGTGCACACCAATAGCACCCATCTCTCTTGATCTTCTCTCTTCCTTTCTTTGGTCCTCTTTAGATCATTTCTTCTTTCATTACAGGTAATGTTCAGAAAAGCGTTTGAAGCATATACCTCGAGGCTCACCCATTGCATTTATTGGAGGCTTACACCTCACCCACTTAGTCTCAAGCCCCGAGGCTTATGAGGCTTAAATCTGGATCTAGCTTGACCTATATCCTCATGTAAATCTCTCTCTCCTCTTTTCTTGTTTTTCCCCTTCTCTTCAACTCTTCCACTTTATCTTTTGTCCAATTGGGTATAGGTATATATATATAGAGAGAGAGAGAGAGGGGCTTCTCTACACACTAAGTTTGCACATCATCTTTTTAAAATAGTAAAAAAAATATTTTTGAGATGATTTTTTTTATGTGATATTTAAACATTTCAAGGGACCCATATAAAAAAAATCAGGTCAAAAAAACTTTTTTTGCTATTTTTAAAAAATCGGTCAAACTTTCGATGCTTTTAAGCACTTTTAAAAGCTGCGAAAGTTTGACCGATTTTTAAAAAATAGCAAAAAAAGTTTTTTTGCGCTGAATTTTTTTATATGGGTCCGCTGAAATGTTTAAATATCACATCAAAAAAATCATCTCAAAAATAATTTTTTTAATATTTTAAAAAAATTGGTGTGCGCCAGTACGTGTGCACAGGAGCTTGCCCCTCTCTCTCTCTCTCTCTCTATATATATATATATATATATATATATGTATATATATATATATATAGGAGAAGGCTCACCTACATCATCCATGCATCACACCTAGTTATAGGCCCTAAAAAACTTTCTTTTCCAAATTTTTTATTTTTCTCTTGAAAGTAACCTTCCAATAAACTCATGTTCAAAATATTAGGTAAAAATACATTTTGTAGCTATTTTTAAAAAAATCACAAAAAACTGCTCAAAATACCTTATTTATAAGGGTCTGCGCCAACAGTTTTTTGTGGATTTTTTAAAAATAGCTACAAAATGTATTTTGACCTAATTTTTTGAATATGGATTGATTAGAAGGTTAATTTCAAGAGAAAAATAAAAAATTTGGAGAAAAGGTTTCTGAAGACCTAACATTAGGTGTGATGTATGGTGTGATATATAAATCATGATGTAGGTGAGCCTTCCTCTCTCTATATATATATGTATATATTATCCACACATACACGCGCATATTATTCTATTGAATACATACTCTAATTTATGCTTGGAGAACCCAAAATACTGGCACAGGCAATTTTAATAATCTGAGGCCGAACTTTTTCAAATATATGCATGTTAGCACTGTTGACTATGGATATCTTTTCTTGATGACAGCCATGATTCAATATTTTGGGGATTTTATCAGTATTTTTATATTTGATGATTTTTTCTCAAGTTTGAGGCTTATGCCTTGATCTGCAACTGCAACTGCAACTCCTCGCCCGAGCACAGCGCCTCAAATCCGTCTCGCGCCTTTTTAAACATTGATTACAACTTTCAATACATCAAGAGTTTGACCAATCACTTCCTTCTATCCCCTCCCACCCCCCCTCCCCCCGGGAGTATGTCTGAAGTTCTTAAGTCAATACCTCGAGATAGTCATTACTACAAGCAATAAGTCATTCAGGTAGGCTTTTTAATTATAAACCAAATTGGGGGAAAAAAAAAAGAGCTAGTTTTCCTTTTCCTTTTCCTTTTCCTTCTTTTTGGGGTTGTCGGCAAAGCACAGTTGGATTACAAACAGAGGCTTGCTGAGTGAGATTTGTTCGCTTTTCCTTAACGACATATCAATGCTTATCTTTTTAAGCCAGATACCAGCTGTGAAAAGTTGAAAGCTAATACTGGATTCTCCGATTGATAACTATGAAAGAGGGGAAAAAAACTACCCAGCCAATATCTATTCCTTGCAAAAAAACAATAAGTCCTATAGAATTCATGTTAAAAAGCTTAAATTGCCAAAATATGAACAGATATTGATATAAGAAAAAGGCTATCTGACATACATCAAGATTTGCTTGCAACTCGGCATTGGCTTCGGGAGCAGGGAATGCTCTTACAGCAGCTCGATCACGCGTACGAGCTTTCCTCACACCGTCAGCATTAGCTTTACCAGCAGCCCTCTGTCTGCAATCACGAAGCTCATTTCAGTTTATATTTTAAAGTCAATCAACAAATTAATATGTAAACTTACGTCCAATTTTAACTTAAATGAGAAAGTAGAAGAAATGGGAATCGAACGGTTGCGAGGAACAGTTGATAAAGAGTTGAATATTCTTAAAATTAAATGCATATGCTCAACCATGTAGAACTTTCAAACACTCGTCGGTATAATTTTGTTATTTAAATATGCATACTTTTCTATTATTAAGAGTTTCCAAGTTAACAACTGCAACAAATTCAATTCAGATTGGGTTTTCAGGGAAAAAAAGTTGTTATTTAAAAAACAATCAGAATTTGAAGGTAGGTACAATAAAATCTTAAGAGATCAACAAACCTTTTAGATTCTTCATCTCGTAGTTTAGCATCCATTTCCTTGCTAAAAGGATATTTTGGAAGGCTGGAAGGCTCACAAGCATGAGGTTGCGTTGTGAAGAACTGCAAAACAGAACAGAAGAATGAGATGGTGACAATATTCTATAACACTCAGAAATATATTACTAATGTGGAACAGGGTATATCAATTCATAAAAAGTAGCATTCATTATGCACCATAGGAATACATACAAATACATTACTAATGTAGAACAGGGTATATCAATTCATAATCTAAAAGACATTATTTATAAGTAAATATTAGCTCTCCATGCGAATAACAAAAGGAGTGACCTTTTCCATTATTAATTTCATCATATGTAGCCATTAATATGGATAGCAATATCTTCGTATGAAACTGCAAAGGTGTTCAGAGACTTTGGCCAATTGGATAAAGTTGTTGCTATGTTGTGAAATCTACAATCTAGATAAGTAGAAGTATCAGAACTCATACTTTTTTTTGCAATTGAAGACCAGACTTCATTATGCCTGGATATATTCCAAGACAAAGTTGAATGTATCTTCTTTTCACACAAGGATTCAACAGTTACCCCTCGAAGCTGAATATAATAACATGATACAAATTTATTATAAGTTTATTTTTTTCAAAATCCAAGTTTGTATGTGGGGGTGGGGGGTGGAGAGAGGATGTCAAGACTATCGAAAGCAAGTGAAGGCCACAATTCCCACAGGTTAAGTTTAGCACTCAAACAGGACCAGGCTCGCCATTGAAATATAACATAAGAAGAAGCGGCATCAGTCTCAAGACTCCCCACAAATAATAGCCCAGAACTCTCAACAACCAAGGCCTAGAATGAGCTCCTCTTGTATGTTTTTCAATGCAAATTCCGAATCACATACTACAGGAATAACTCAAGGGAATCTTGATTCATTTGAAACCATTTTGGTTTGTGCATGGGACCTTCGAGGGTTCTGGCATGGAGGCTGCAAAGCAAGCCTTGTTGAGCTCGAAATGCTAACAACCTAATACAAGAGCAAGGGCACTATTAGATAATCTTTCCCCCAACTCCCCACTTGACAACCATCGTGACCTATTTCCACCACTTCCAACATCATTCGCAGCATAAGACAAGACCTGACCTGCAAAAACAGCCTATTCCCCTGCCACATCAACCACCCAAAAAATTACCTCCCATACCATATTTTCTAATAAGCCATCCCATCACATTTAATGCCTCTCAAACCCCAACAACCAGCTACTGTAAACCATCGAGATGTCAACGGCCAACAGAGATAATCCCTAAAAAAGTATTCATCCCCCCAACTTCTTTTACTCTGACAAACTTCTTTTACTCTGATGATCATCTCCATTACTCCCCCCAACAACCTAAAACTTCCCAAAAATCAGAGGCATTAAACCTCCATTAAAGACCTCCAAACATTCTCTGTTCCTCTGTTATTTCTTAAAACATTCCCCATTTACTGCACCAGCTCAGCTCCATCGCTACCATAACCCCATTGTCGTTACCCCCAAGAGCATTCACATGTGACAACCAATTAAGATAAGTCAGTCCTCTTAGAACGCCACAACGTTGGTGCCTAGACTGCATTCTAATCTTACTCTTTGAAAGATGCTTTCTCTAAATCCTCCTCCTCGAAAGTCTTGTGTAATAGTTTTTGTTGTGATTCTGGATCAAGATCTCTCTAAAGACAGGCTCTGTCTCGGTCCACAAGAGATGATCTTCCTAAAGTCATCCCCGTATTCATTACCCTCCTATACTGTTCTTTCATGAAAGTGGTTCTAAGGTTAAGGTAATTTAATATTTCATCCTGAATCTACTCAACTATAAAAGCAATAATATGCTAAGGTAGAAAAGATCGCAATTTCCTATTGACTTAACTTCCTCGTTATAAAGACTGTAGGAGACAAATTAGTATTATTACCTTTGACATGTAGTAGGAGACAAATAATTATGAATCAGATAAGCAATGCACTGTAGGGGCATTGAGAACATTTATTTTATCCATGAGCATCCAACCAATAAATTAAAACCGACCGTTTATCAGTGATCTTTCCAAGACTAGGGTCAGTTAACCAGTGGAATTCTTTGTGAAGTGATGACCTAAGCTTTTGAGAGAACTCGGCGACTTAGTTGCTGCAAAGCCATTATACTGAGCCATGTCTCAAGGATTATTTATACTGGAAGATGATAATTAAGAAAAAAGCAACTGGTTAAAAACAAGGAAAAAGTGGGCCCATCAGAACTTTCATCTGTAAGGAACTAATCAATAATTAAGGAATATTTCATTGGTTCCTAGTATTTATTCTACCAGCTCCTCCAACACACACACCATAAAAAATGCTTCCTAATTTATATTGTGATTGAAATATTAGCTAGTTATATCTTATGGGGAAACCTCTTCTCATTTTCAATCATCACTTCTTACTTGAAAAACATTTATTACATAACACTCAGAAAGGGGATATTTTACAGTAGACCAATTAAAATATAGAGAAGAAAACATCCCGAAACATGTTATTCTAAATCTTATGTTTCCTAGATAGTAAGCACAGAAAGGCACAAGACAAAACCAATATAAAATTAGAATATAAAACTCACTTCACTACTCAATGCAGCTGTTGCAGTTTGGCGTTGAGATGGATCAATTGCGAGAAGGGTCTCAATTAATGGCAATGAAGACGGTGGAAAATCTTTGAAGGTCTCTGTTATGCATCGTCTGTATGGCTGTTGAGGCTTAAATATGGTGGCGTGTGGAAGCTTTGACTTTTTCCAGTATTCTTCAGAAGGGGAACCACATAGCTTGAATATCTTATGTATCTGCTCTAACTGAGTAACATAAAGTATAAATAAGTGACAACAAAAATAGAACTAGTACTCTAAAAAACACTAGCACTTGCAATCTATTTTTATCACGGGGTCAGAAAACTGAAGCTAACAAACAATAGTGGCAATAAAAGTAACGGATTCACTATCGCTATGACATAGCTAAACAAGAAGCCTGCAATATAAGCATACACAAATTCAGAACTAACCACTGTGTTAAGAAGTGAAACAGAGTGCTGATGTGGCAATCCTGATGTGGCTCAAGAACTCATTAAAGGCCAATCAGATGTAACCGAATTTGTTAGCTAGTTAGGTCTCTAAAAGACGTAGCCTATAAGAGAGGTTGTTAGAATGAGATTAAGTAATCTTGAAATCTTGTACGAGAGAGAGAACCAACTGTATAGTGTTTTTCTTTAGAAATCAGAAGTCTTCTTCAAGCAATTTCTTTTCTTTACTACTGCATCTTGTCTTTATATCTGATCAATTCTTTGCTTATTCATAACAAACTGGTATCAGAGCCATCAATGGCATCTAGGAAGTACGACATCGAGAAATTCATGGGGAAGAATGACTTTAGTCTTTGGCAGTTAAAGATGAGGGCTCTGCTTGTGCAGCAAGGTTTGGAGGAGGCATTGGAAGGTGAATCAAGTTTGCCAAAGACGTTGTCTGAAAAAGAGAAGAGGGATGTTCTCAATAAGGCTCACAGCATGATCATCTTGAGCCTGGGAGACAAGGTTTTGCGTGAAGTCTTGAAGGAGAAATCAGTAGGGGGAATCTGGTTGAAACTTGAACAACTGTATATGACGAAGTCATTGGCTAACAGATTGTTCTTGAAGAAGAAATTATATGCCTTTTCCATGGCAGGTTCAAAATCTCTGGAAGATCATATTTACGAGTTCAATTAGATTATAACATAGAGGTTAAGGTAGATGATGAAGATCAAGCAATTATTTTGCTTAATTCCCTTCCAGATTCGTATGAAAATTTTGTAGATATCATGATGTATGGAAGAGATGCTTTGAGTTTAGATGAAGTGCAATCTGCTCCTACTCAAAGGAATTAAAGAAAAAGTCAGTGATCAAAGAAGAAGCTGCAGAGGGGCTCATGGCAAGAGGAAGAACAGAGAAGAGAGATTTCAAGCCCAAGAACAAGTCAAGATCCAAGAATCGAAAATGTTTCGTCTGTCACCAAGAAGGGCACTTCAAGAAAGACTGTCCAGATAGAAAAGGAAAGATGTCAGATAGGCAGAAGGACCATGGTGATGCAGACGTGGCATCAGATGGTTATGAAAGTGTTGAGGTGTTGGCAGTAGCTGATAGTGATGTACAAAAGCAATGGGTTCTTGACTCAGGGTGTTCATTTCACATGACACCAAATCAATCTTCGTTCAGTTCCTATACCAAGATTGATGGAGGAAATGTTTTACTTGGCAACAATAAAGAATGCCTGTAATTGGCATTGGAGAAGTGAAATTGAAACTAACAAATGGTACTGTAAAGGTTCCGCAAGAAGTAAGACATGGTCCTGAATTAAAAAGGAACTTAATCCTAGTGGGAATGTTGGATGCCAAAGGTTACTGTATCAAAGTTGAGGCATGTGAAATGAAGGTCTTGAAAGGCTCCATGATAGTAATGAGAGGTGATAGGCAAAATGGCCTATATATATTGCAAGGAGAAATTGCAGTCGGAGAAGTCTCAACAGTACTATCAAAGGAAGCAGAGATGGAACAACTTTGGCACAGGAGACTAGGCCACATGAGTGAAAGAAGCTTGCAAGAACTTTGCAAGCAAGGACTGCTAATGGGCGAGAAACTACCAAAGTTGCAATTCTGTGAACACTGTGTGTTTGGCAAAGCTCACAGGGTCAAGTTCAGTACTGGGATTCACAGGACAAAAGGAACTCTTGACTACATTCACTCTGATCTCTGGGGGCCTTTAAGAGTAGACTCAATTGGTGGAGCTAGGTATTTCTTAACTTTCTTGGATGATTACTCTAGATGTGTGTGGGTTTATATCCTGAAAAATAAAAATGATGCTCTCGAGTATTTCAAAAAATGGAAGGTGTTAATGGAGACTCAGACTGGAAAGAAGATTAAGAGGTTAAGAACTGACAATGGCCTTGAATTTTGTGAAGGTATCTTTAATGAATTCTGCAAGGACTGTGGAATTACTAGACATCATACTGTTACTCACACCCCTCAACAAAATGGTCCAGCTGAGAGAATGAACAGGACCATTATGGATAAAGTCAGGTGTATGTTGTCAGAATCTGGTATTCCAAAGAGTTTTTGGGCAGAAGCAGTTATGACTGCTGCTTATTTGATTAATAGGAGTCCCTGTTCAGCAATTCAGATGAAAACTCCTATGGAAATGTGGTCTGGTGAGCCTCCTAGCTATGAAAACCTAAAGACTTTTGGATGTGTGGTCTATGCACATATCAAACAAGGCAAACTCGAGCCTCGAGCTAAGAAGTGTATCTTTCTTGGATACCCTGAAGGAGTAAAGGGGTACAGGCTGTGGTCCTATGAAGCTGGGAAGCCGAAGATCATTATAAGCAGAGATGTCACTTTCAATGAAGAAGTAATGTACAAGCAGGTTCTGAAGGAGCCCGATGTAGTTAATACTGACTCAAGGCAAGAACTTGAGTTTGAGGTGGAGCAGGGTCAAACCATAGTGAAAGAAGGTGGGACTGATGGAACGCAGGTTCAGTCTCAAGTTCATGAAAGTCATCCACTGCAGGACTATCATCTTGCTAGAGACAGACCTAGAAGAGAAACAAGACAACCAACAAGATTTGGTCATGCTGATCTGATCTCTTATGCTCTTTCTACTGCAGTGAGCTTAGAGGATAGTGAGCCAAAGAACTACAAGGAAGCTGTTAGTTCCAATGAGGCACAGAAATGGATAGAGGCTATGAATGAGGGGATTGAGTCACTTGAAAAAAACAGACTTGGGAGCTTGTTGTTAAACCTGAAAATCAGAAAGTAATTGGATGTAAGTGGGTATATAAGAAGAAAGATGGAATTCCGGGAGTGGAAAATGCTAGGTATAAGGCCAGGTTAGTGGCTAAGGGGTACACACAGAGAGAGGGTATAGATTTCACTGAAGTTTTCTCTCCAGTGATTAAGCATAGCTCTATAAGGATTCTCCTCGCCTTGACAGCTCAGTTCAATCTTGAACTACAGCAGTTAGATGTCAAGACAACTTTTCTCCATGGAGAATTGGAAGAAAGGATTTATATGGATCAGCCTCAAGGATATGAGGAGCAGGAAGAAAAGAGCCTGGTATGTTTGCTTAAGAAATCACTATATGGATTAAAGCAATCACTGAAGCAATGGAATAAGAGATTTGATCTCTTCATAACATGAAATGTCTTTATAAGAAGCAAATATGATAGCTGTGTTTATTTCAGAAAAATTGCAGAAAGCAGGTACATATATTTGTTATTATATGCAGATGATATGCTTCTGGGATGTCATGATATGGAGGAGGTTAAGAAAGTGAAGGCAATGCTAAAATCTGAATTTGAAATGAAAGAGTTGGTCTCTGCTAAGAAGATACTTGGTATGGAAATCCATAGAGACAGGAGTCATGGAAAGTTACTTCTTACTCAGAAGGGTTATGTGAAGAGAGTGCTTGAAAGGTTTGGTATGTCTAACGCTAAACCGGTCACTACACCATTGGCTCAGCATTTCAAATTATCATCACAAGATTCTCCCAAAACTGAAGAAGAAGAACAAGCTATGAGCACAATACCTTACGCTAGTGTTGTTGGGAGTTTGATGTACTCAATGGTATGCACTAGACCAGACTTGGCTCATGCTGTGAGCATTGTGAGCAGATTCTTAGCAAGAGCAGGGAAGAAACATTGGGAGGCAGCTAAATGGATTCTCAGATACCTCAAGGGAACATTGGATGTTGGCTTGTGCTATGAAGTTAAGAGAGAAAGTGAAAGTTGTGCAGTAGGATTTGTCGACTCAGATTATGCAGGGGATATTGACTCAAGAAGGTCAACAACAGGATATGTGTTTCAAGTGTGTGGTTGCACAGTTAGTTGGAAGTCAACACTACAACATGTTGTCACTTTGTCAACAACTATAGCGGAGTATATGGCAGTCACTGAAGCTTTTAAGGAGGCGTTGTGGTTATCTGGATTAATAAAGGAGTTAGGACTGAAACCAGGTTCAGTTACTGTGTTGTGTGATATACATTTGACTAAGAATCAAATGTATCATGAACGCACCAAGCACATTGACGTGAGGATGCATTTTGTGAGGGAAATAGTCTCAGAAGGTTATGTTATGATTGAGAAGGTTTCCACTAATGAAAATCCTGCAGATATGCTTACAAATTCACTTCCTAGTACCAAGTTTGATTACTTCAAAAGTTTGGTACGGTTAGAAGAAAACTAAGGGCTGCAATAAAGGAACTAGGAGACAAGAAGACTGAAGAAGATCAACAATCTGTCTCAAGGTGGAGATTGTTAAGAAGTGAAACAGAGTGCTGATGTGGCAATCCTGATGTGGCTCAAGAACTCATTAAAGACCAATCAGATGTAACCGAATTTGTTAGCTAGTTAGGTCTCTAAAAGAAGTAGCCTATAAGAGAGGTTGTTAGAATGAGATTAAGTAATCTTGAAATCTTGTATGAAAGAGAGAACCAACTGTATAGTGTTTTTCTTTAGAAATCAGAAGTCTTCTTCAAGCAATTTCTTTTCTTTACTACTGCATCTTGTCTTTATATCTGATCAATTCTTTGCTCATTCATAACACACTGCATAACTTCACACTCTACAGGAGCAAAAGCCTTAGAGTAATAGTGGATGCCTTTCGAAAAATTCCCAATAAATATATATCTATACTACTTCTAAATGAGTAAATGCATGTAAAACCCAACTTCATATTTTAGACCTGTTTTCCCCTTTATCCCGATATATATGTAGCATCAATGTCTCGTTAATTGATTGATTTGCTTACTTGCAAAAACATATATGGTTTGTTCCATCTCCTCGCAAGCCAATATTTACAAACGGTTTTATCTAGATGAAGGAATTTTGTCTTCTCTGTGATTCTTCTCGTCGGCTTTATATCCATGGTACTAGTATATACAAAACATATATGCATAGAGATAGAATTAAGTACAAAGAAGAGGAGATTATACTACTTAACAAAAAAACCACCCTCTGATTCTTGAATCCCAAAGAAACTCCTCGAATCAACCCTTGTTGTCATCACCATTGACTCGGAAACACAAAATGCCCATTTATTATTAGAAACAATCAAATTTACAAATGCGCTAAAGATCCACCATGGAGAAACAAAAGAATCAGATCCAATCACCATCGTGGCTGGGGCAACAGATCATCAAAATCCAATTGGATTAGTTGATTGAAGAAAGTAATCTATAAATAATCCCAAAGAGATTAATCGCGGAGAAAGACCTATTACGCAAGAAATAGCAAACCTGAGATCGAATACTTCAAGCTCTTCGTGATCACGACACTCCGAGGGCAGCAATTCTTAAGTTGTTTATTCCAATGAATTGTATTGAGATTTTGAACAGACCGGATAGCAAGATCTGTATCTGTATCAAAGGGAGATGCTTCCTGCATATCTTGCATGAGTAAAAGATAAATGCTTCCTTTAGTTTTTGGACTGCGTAGCTTAATTAGTTATTTTTTAGTTGAAATAAATTTTTCACTAGATTGTTATACGTAATATGATTTTGTAAAGTGGTAATATACTGGTTTTAGCCTTTTAAGTGAAAATCTCTTGCGTTAGTCCAACGAGCCTATTTAACTTATGGGACTTAATCTTTCTCTTTTTCATGTAAAATCTATATATATTTAGTCTTCAAGTAGAATACCATCATCTCTGTGCTAAGCATAAGGGATACAAATTCTTATTTTAATTGTTACCTCGATTTTTTCTACATGATTTTCATATTCGTTATTTTTGCTGAACTTTGAATATGATTGTGACATATACGATTTGACTACTGAGGTTTTTAATATTGGCTTTGATCACCACTACGACAACTACTGCGGGAACAACAACAATCCTGTAATTTTTTCCATTCCTTAATGTTTTTCTTTATACTGAAGATGAATTGCATGTCGCATTCGTGCTCTGAATATCTGGCATCATAATAATTGTTAGGAGCAATTAAAAGTAAGGAACTCTTATAGTTAGATTTTTTTTTTACTCTCTGTCTTTTGTCATTATTTTCAAGTTCTTTTTGTTCTCTTTATGCATTTGTTAATGTAATTTTTTTTTTCCAATTTTTGTGTAATTCAATAACGTCAATCGTATCTTTTGCCTTTGTTCTTTCTAGATCTAATTAATCTATTAGTAAGTTGTCATGGCTATACACCAAACTGATGATTTGACGCTGATTTTACTCTCATTAGGCTTACTCTGTTACCAAGGAGGATGGATAAACACTTTTCTCCTATTTGTTTTTCATTTTTACTCTATTGGATATGAATCAACACTTGAATTTGATCAATATTTTCTCCCGAATTATCATGTTATTTTAATTTCCAGCAAATCTTTACTTTTTTATGCCATTTCAATAGAATGTTTTGTGGTATAGAAAAAACTCATCTACCACTTCCATTAGTATCCATATGTTTACTACTCAGGGAACAATTCCAATGAGCTGAAGTTTATGATAGCGATTGCGACGTGGGTGACTAGTTTTCTTAGGACAATGAGCTATCTTTTGCTTCAATACCTAAATTTGAGTTTTTGTATATTGGTGTCTCTCTTTCTGTCTTTCTATTTTATGGACTGTTTTTGTATATTGCCATTTTTTATATATATCTATTTGTACATTTAACTAGAACTTAAAAGATGAAGGAGGTATAGTCTTCATACACAAACTATCTGAATTGCAGTGATGTTTAAATGTCTTTTCAAATATGAGATAAGAGTTTGAGATAAAGTAGGTAGTGTTTTAACAATTCCACCACTGTCGACCATTTCTCTGATGTTTATGTGTTGTATTGATTTTGTCTCGACATTTTAACCCTTTCCGTGTATAATGGAAGATGACCACTTGACCAGAGGTACAAAGTGTGAGAGTTTGAGCATTATGTTATTCTTTTTCCAACTCATGCCATATCTATAGAGTTTCTGCCTAGAAGCAGTGTAGTTTATAATTGCTTCCAAGTCTATTCATGAAATAATGTGAGACAAAAAAGCATTTTTTTATTATGTAATGTATGTTGGAGTATGTTTTATTTTACCTAAAGTAATATAGTATAAATTTCTCTTTATGCTCCCACTAGGGTGAAATTTTTTTCCAAACTTCCAATTTTTCCGAATTCCAATCCAAATATTTCCAATTTTGAAATGGATTTTAAGTTTACGAATTTCCGATTTTTTTCGAAAAAAGTAGGATAAGAAACCAGAACTTGTATAGAAATATATTTTCCGATTTTTCCGACACATTTTTACGATTTATCTGCCTATACGTTTTTCCGAAATTAGATCCGATCCGATTTTCCGATTTTTTGCCGATTGTATTTGCAAAAAAATTCCGAAAGAAATTAACATATATTGAAAATTATAGTGTCTGTCAGATTATTCCCTCTTAGTATCAACCCTTGGCCTTGGATAGAAAACCCAAGCCATTAACACAACTCAAACACTAGAGTTTGGTAAAACAAAAGTGGCTTTCTCTCTTCAGTCTTCTCTCTCTTTCGTTTTCTTCCCCACACAGAACCATGACTTCCATTCTTCTCTCTTTTCTCTCTGTCACACTCTCTCCGAAAAAGAGCAGCGACCACCGGAAAAATAAAAGCGGCTCTCTTTCTCATCAAATCACACCTCCAAAGCCTCAATTCTCCTCTCTCTCTCTCGTCAAACACCATTTGAAAACGTGTTTTAATTTGAATCCTTTGATTCATTTTGGTATGTATGTGTAGGAATCGAAAAAGTCAGTAAGGTCATAGATACATTTTGATTCAAAACAATTAGTACATCCAAATCACTTATTAATTCTACTTCTCATGTGTTGATTACTTTCTAAACATAAACACCATTACAAATAACACAACATCTAGTTGAAATTATTATTATATAGGCGATTTTATTTTTCAGATTTTTTTGGGCAATTTTTCGATTTTTTTTAAATTCCTTTTAAAATCACAATTTTCCATACTATTTTGGGCAAATTTTCAATTTCCTTGCCGAATTTTCCAAAATCGGAAAAAAAATATAATTCTGAAAAAAAATTTGGAATCAGCTTCGGCACGATGGCACGTCATTTTTTTGCCGAAAAATCATAAATTTTTCCGCAAGGACATTTTCCGATCCGTCCCAGCTGAAACACACACCTAGCGCTCCCACTATAACTATGCAGCGGTTATGTTTAATTTATGTGTGATATTCTAAACAGTAACTTTTGTAATTACATTACCATATGTTCCATCACTCCCACAGCTATTACGTAGGGGTTATCTTTAATGTAAGTATCTTATTTAAACAGTAATTTTTGTAATTACATTACCTAATTATCCATCACATATAGTAATGTTGCTCCTTTCAAAGAAATGTGGCTAATTAGCTTAGGTTGCGTTTGTTTTTTCATATGAACTCTGAATCTGAGAAATATATTTGTTTTTATGTCTGAATAAACCTCTGAAAGAATGTATTTTAGACTGATTCAGACTTCAGAGATACATTAATCTCTTAATCATTTAGAGGCAAAAATAGCCGTTAGCCCCTTAATTATTTAAAAAAACAAACATTATTTGATGTTTCTTAAATCTAAATGATTCAAATTCAGACTGAAGGTAAAAACAAACATCACCTTAATGTTAATAAATTCAATGCTTGTGGTGACCCTTCACATGTAGTGCTTTGTCTAAGATTCAGGGGCCATGCTGCTCTCCCCCAAGGTTTGTAAATTTGAGAATAGTAGGCATTTGCGACCCCATCAGAAAAAATTACTTGTCTTTTACTTTGTGTGGTCCCCCCCCCAAACCAACACTCCGGGGTCTTTTGTTGAACAGTTACGGTCAACACTTTAGATTGTGTGATCCTCACTTGTTTTTTATTTAACAGCCATACAATCCACATACATACAGCCACTGCCCAATGTGTTAAATGTAAAACCGTTTAAGGTTGGTCCCCCCCTCCCCCCTTCTCTCTCTCTCTCTCTCGCACACACATTTTTGCACCTACGAAGTTTGAACTACTACTTTTTGAGCCTTGAATATTTTATAATTACTAGTGTGCGCCCTAATTTTTCACTTTCATGTTTTATGCTTACCCAATATTTCACCACTATTGTTAAGATTTGTATGTAGATATTATATTTGTTTTAATATTATGGGGCTTTGTAAATTTAGGACCTATTGTAATATGTATTTTGGAAATAGGACAGCGGACATTTTATTTATAGTTTTAGTCCCTATTTTTGAATAAAGCCGCTAGCGCGGATCCATATTCATAAAACGTTGACCAATCACAGCATGCCACTTGTCTCTTTAATTTGAAAATAGGGACTAAAAATGGAAACGAAATGTTTGCTGTCCTATATCCATAATCAATATTATTTTAAGGCCTAAAAGTACATAATCTATAATATTATTACCTAATGGTAGTAATAGTACTACATTAAACTGATTTGTGACCCAAATACCCAACTTTTATCATTTTATGGCTTTGAATTCATGTAGGCTTTGGTGCTTCACTAAGAAGCACGGACTCGACAAGTGATACGGGATACGACTCAATTCAGGATACGTGATTTTTCCAAAATGTAGGATGCGAATACGCTAAGATACGTTAAATATTTATTACTTTTATTTTATATATATTAATGATAAACTTGAATATTTATTATTTTATATTATTTAATGTCATTTCAGAAAATGATAGAATGAAATGTCATTTCAAAAAACAATTGATTTTAGCTTAGGGGCTGTTTAGTTCTAGAAAAATGAGGGTGTTTTCTAAAAAACGTTTTATGTCTAGATAGAAAAATAGAGAATGTGTTCAAATAAGTCATTTTTTCAAATTGAAAAATAACTTTCTATTTTTCCACAAAACTGGAAAACATCTTTTTTATGTTTTCTATTTTTTTGTTTTAAAAGAGGGACCCATTTTTCTCATCCTATTTTAAAAGTGGGGACCGTAAATCCATATCTATTACTCAATATACATGGCAGCACATTTCTTTTATCTCATTTCTCTCATCACATGTTTAAACATCTCATTACTCTCATCTAGGATCTGATCACAAGGGGCGTAGCCAAGTGGAGGGCTAGGCCGGGCTCAAGCCCGGGTCACTTTAAAAAAAAAATTAGTCTAAATTTAAGGCCCAATACATCACAGCCCACCCAATAAACAAAAAAGTTAGTCCGCCCAACCAATCAAACCTCAATGATCCAAATCAAAAACAAAAAAAAACTATACGAACCATTATTTCGGGCATTATTTTGCGCCTATATTTTTTAATTAACATTATTTTTCATTATTTTTAAGTAAATACTCAAAAATAACTTCAAAAAAATTTGGCTCGGGGGCTCCGGCCCTCAAACCCCCAGAAATCAGTGTTAAGTCAGTCCACCCGGATATAAATTCCGGTTACTCCCCTGCTGATCACAATTTTGATAAGCTCATTTTCTCATCATATCTTGCACAAAAGCTACCTATGGTTTGTAATTATTGGTTGATTTAATGAATTCATTGTTTTTTAGTTTTTGAACAAAATTTTCAGTTTTTGAATATTAGCATGTAGAAAATGATTTCATATTTTTAACAAATGAACGCGTTTTCTAGTTTTCCAAAATTTCCACGAAAAATAAAAAGTGAAAATGAAGATGAAAACAGAAAAATGTTTTCCACAACTAAACAGCCTCTTAGTGTTTCTGTTTTTGTACATATCCTAGTTAAGACATAAGAACAAGCACAAGGTGTGAAGCCCTTTAAATAAAATTGCTCTATATTTTTTTTCCAATATGATTGGAACCAAGAATCCAACCCAAAACCCACTGTTTTGGTTCGGTTCTACACAAGTTTAGGTCAAGTTCCAAAATAATGGTACCAATCAACCCCAATTAATGACACTATTTAATCCATGGAACCAACCTATATTTGCTCATTGCTTTGTTGATCCAAGTTTTGCATCACATAACCTAATTATAAAATATCAACATTTTAAACTTAAATTTATTAAAAATAAATAATATTCTAAACTGAAAATTATAAAATAAATAACATTTTAGGCTGAAAATTATGAAACAAATGAAACGCCCAAAAGTTCAAATACTACAATTAAGTATATACATTAAGCAAGTATTAAATATGGTGGCTACTAAGGGAATCATGGAAATTACTCACCAAATTGAGTTTAAAAGTGATTGTGATAGTGTATGTAGTGGGTGTCTTTAGCAGTCATCTTATATATGAATGTAAAAATAAGCCGATTACAATATGAACAGACGAGTAACGCATCCTAATTGCCTGCGTCAGTGTTTTTAATTGCACGCGATTGCGCGCTATTGCGCTTCGCGCTGAGCAAATGCGACATTGCGCTTTTTTTTTTTGCGCGACTCCTAAAAAGCGTGCGTTTTTGGATGATGTGGCACGCAATCGTGCGCAATTGATGAGCTAACAGGGCATTTTTTTAAGCCGGTACTGTGTCTTTATTGTTGTGCACTTTTGGGCATTTTAGTTGTTTTATAATTTTCAGCCTAAATGTTATTTATTTTATAATTTTCAGTTTAGGATGTTATTTTTTTAATAAACTTCAGTTTAAAATGTTGATATTTTATAATTTCTAGTTTAAAATGTTACTTATTTATAATACTTCAGTTTCAAATGTTATTTGTTTTATAATTTTCAGTTTAAAATGTTTATTTGTTTTAATAAATTTCAGTTTAAAATTCTTAATATTTTATAATTCTCAGTTTAAAATGTTGCTTATTTACAAAATTTCAGCCTAAAATGTTTTTTTTTAATAATAATTTTCAGGTTAAAATCTTATTCTTTTTATAAACTTCAGTTTAAAATGTTAATATTTTATAATTTTCAGTTTAATGTTACTTATTTACAAAATTTCAGTTCATTTTTTTATAAATTTGAGTTTAAAATGTTTATTTGTTTTAATAAATTTCAGCTTAAAATGTTATTTTTTTTATAATTTTCAGTTTAAAATGTTTATATTTAATGATTTTCAGTTTAAAATGTTACTTATTTACAAAATTTCAGCTTAAAATGTTATTTGATTTATAATCGAGTTTAAAATGATATTTGTTTTTATAAATTTCAGTTAAAAATTAAAATGTTAAGATTTTATAATTTTCAGTTTACAATGTTAACATTTTATAATTATACAGTTTAAAATGTTACTTATTTACAAAATTCCAGGTTAAAATGTTATTTGTTTTATATTTTCAGTTTAAAATGTTATTACTTTAAATTTTCAGTTTAAAATGTTAATTTGTTTTAATAAATTTCAGCTTAAAATGTTAACTGTGTCGTTTTTGTTGTGCACTTTTGGGCGTTTTATTTGTTTTATAATTTTCAGTCTAAAATGTTATTTATTTTATAATTTTCAGTTCAGAATGTTATTTTTTTTAATAAATTTCATTTTAAAATGTTGATGTTTTATAATTTTTAGTTAAAAATGTTACTTATTTATAATATTTCAGCTTCAAATGTTATTTGTTTTATAATTTTCAGTTTAAAATGTTTATTTGTTTTAATAAATTTCAGTTTAAAATTCTTAATATTTTATAATTCTCAGTTTAAAATGTTGCCTATTTACAAAATTTCAGCCTAAAATTATTTATTTATTTTTTCAGTTTAAAATGTTATTTTTTTTATAAACTTCAGTTTAAAATGTTGATATTTTATAATTTTCAATTTAATGTTACTTATTTACAAAACTTCAGTTAATTTTTTTTTTTAATTTATAAATTCGAATTTAAAATGTTTATTTGTTTTAATAAATTTCAGCTTAAAATGTTACTTGTTTTTATAAGTTTCAGTTTAAAATGTTAATATTTAATGATTTTCAGTTTAAAATGTTACTTATTTACAAAATTTCAGGTTAAAATGTTATTTGTTTTATATTTTCAGTTTAAAATGTCAATTATTTTACATATTTCAGTTTAAAATGTTGTTTTATATGTTTTTCTGATAAGAAACTGGAATGCACGAATTGCTTGCACGATGTGCGGTGCGACCCCGGAGCCAAAGCGCGGCACCTTGCGCGACCACGATTTAAAACATTGGTCTGCATGATGTACTGGAATAACTTGTGAAATAAGTCAATGAGTTTCAAAGTACCTCTGTACGACCCGGCATTATAGGCTTTCCGGCCAATAACTCAGCTAAAAGGCAACCAGCACTCCAAAGGTCCACACCTACGCCATAATCAGTGGCCCCAAGAAGCAGCTCTGGGGGTCGATTCCACCGAGTAACCACCCGACTAGTCATGGGCTGCTTGTGATTCGGGTCAAAGATAGAAGCCAGTCCAAAATCAGCAATCTTAAGAACCCCCGCATTGTCAAGAAGAAGGTTCGACCCCTTAATATCTCGATGCAGCACATGACGGTTGTGACAATGTTCGAGCCCCGACAATAGCTGATGCATGTAACACTTGACCTACCACATTAATATGATATAGTGTAAGAATACAGCCCTTAATCAAATGATATACAAAGACAAAAGGCAAATAAAAAAAATTACTTTATCTGAACAACTTAAGAGTTATCCGGCAAACAAGTAGAAGCTAACCTGAGGTTCTGTAAACTTGATTACCGGGCTTGCAGCAAGTCCAGCCAAATCATGATCCATATATTCAAACACGAGGTACAAACTACACGACATCCTCGAAGTCACTAAACCTTCCAATTGCACAACATTGGGATGATCCAAGCGTCGCAAAATCAATATCTCCCTAGCCATAAATTTTACACTCTCAGACCGAACCTTCTTCAACGCCACAATTTTCCCCGTTATAATATCTCTAGCTTTGTATACATCACTATATTTACCTTGCCCAATCTAATCACAAAACAACATAAAAAATAAGACACCAACAACTCTACTATAATAAGCATAATGAATCTGAAAAACTGCACTACCAATCAATACTTGCCTTATCAAGTTTTTCGAAAGTATCGGCCCGACGAGGAATCCAGCCATTAATTGCCTCACCAGCTACTGCAGATAGCCAAGATGGCCAACCAGCAGCAACTTGTTCACCATGTAAATTCTTGGTTGGATTACTCAGCCTCGGATTCGGCTTCGATCGTCTTCTCTCCTTGCGTGGCCGCGCAATCACATCCTTGTGATCTCCCCCATTCTCAATCTCAACCTCACCATTAGCTACCGCAACTTTCTCTCTCCTTCCTGAATAGACTACCAGGTTGAAAATATGATAATAATTTGCAAATCTTAAGACTTAGGCTTGAAAATATGCCGTTAAAGGGAGAAAATGTAAAACAACTCTAAAACGGCCCCGTAAGAGACATGAACACCTTGCACCGGACAAATGGAACTCCTATGAACTAATCGTGCCCTCACGGGACTCCTGGTTTGAGAATATGACGATAATTTCCAAATCTCATGACTTAGGCTTGAAAACATGCCATTGAATGGGAAAAAATGCAAAACGGCCACCAAACGACTTCGTGTGAGATACGAGCACCTAGTAAGGGACCAATTTAACTCATAGTAACTGACCGTATAGTCACGCGATTCACGGTTTGAGAATATAATGATAATTTGCAAACGTCAAGACTTAGGTTTGAAAACATGCCGTAAAAGGGCGAAAATGCAAAACACGACCACCTCGCATGGGACCAATGTAATTCGTAGAAACTTACCCTGTTGTCACAGGACTCCCAATTGGAGAATATGATGATAATTTTCAAATCTCAAGAGCCTGAAAAAGTGGCATTAAAAGGAAAAGCACAAAACAGCCCCGTACAAGACGCGAACACCTCGCACGGGGCCAATGTAACTCCTAGGAACTAATCGTGTCCTCACGGGACTCCCGATTTGAGAGTATGAAGATAATTAAAAAATTTCAAGGCCTAGGCTCGAAAACATTCCGTTAAAGGAGGAAAATGCAAAACAGCTCCCAAACGGCCTCGTACGAGACACGGATACCTCACACGGGACCACTGTAACCCGTAGGAACTGATCGTGCAGTAATGGACTCCCGGTTGGAGAATGTGACGATAATTTGAAAATTCAAGACTTAGGCTTGAAAAAATATCGTTTAAGGGCAAAAATGCAAAACAGCCTCTAGCAGGCCCCGTAAGAGACAGGCACACCTCGCACGGGACAATGTAACTCGTAGAAACTGAGAGTGTTGTCACGGGACTCCCCAATGGAGAATATGAAGATAATTTGCAAATCTCAAGACTTAAGCTTGAAAACATGTCGTTAAAAGGAGAAAATACAAATTAGTAACAAACGATCCCGTAAGAGAAATGAACACCTTGCACGGGACCAATGTAAATTCTACAAACTAATCGTGTAATCACGAGTCTCCGGTTTGAAAATATGAGGATAATTTGTAAATCTCAAGACTTGAGCTTCAAAATATGCCATTAAAGGGAGAAAATGCAAAACAACTCTAAACGGCCCCGTAAGAGACACGAACACCTTGCACCGGACCAATAGAACTTCTATGAACTGACTGTGTCCTCACAGGACTCCCGGCTTGAGAATGTGACGATAATTTGTAAATCTCAAGACTTAGGCTTGAAAACATGCCGTTGAAGAGAAAAAATGCAAAACAACCCCCAAACAACCTCGTACGAGACACGAACACCTTGTAAGGGACCAATTTAACTCATAGTAACTGACCTTATAGTCACGGAACTCCCTGTTTGAGAATATGATGATAAATTGCAAATGTGAAGACTTAGGTTTGAAAATATGCCGTTAAAAGGCGAAAACGCAAGACACGACCACATCGCACGGGACCAATGTAACTCGTAGGAACCGATGTTGTCACGCTCGACTGGAGATTATGACAATAATTTTCAAATTGCAAGACCTAGTCTTGAAAAAGTGCCGTTATAAGGAAAAAAACGCAAAACAACCCCGTACGAGACACGAATATCTCACACGGGACCAATGTAACTCCTAGGAACCGACCGTGTCCTCACGGGACTCCATGTTTGAGAGTATGAAGATAATTTGCAAACTTCAAGAGCTCGAAAACATTTCGTTAAAGGATGAAAACCAAAAACAGCTCCCAAAAGGCCCCGTGCGAGACACGACTACCTCGCACGGGACCACTGTAACCCGCAGGAACAGACCGTGTTGTCAGGGACTCCCGATTGGAGAATGTTACGATAATTTGCAAATTCAAGACTTAAGCTTGAAAACATACCGTTAAAGAGAGAAAACGCAAAATAGTCCCAAATGGCCCCATGAGAGGCGACGAACATTCGCATGGGACCAATGTAACTCCTAGGAGCTGACCATGTAGGTTTGAGAATAAGAAGATAATTTGAAATTTCAAGACTTAGGCTTGAAAACATGTCTTTTGAAGGGTGAAAACGCAAAATAGCCCCCAAACAGCTCCATACAAGACACGAATACGTCGCATGGGACCAATGTAAATCCTAGGAAGTGATCGTGTAATCATGGAACTCCGGTTTGAAAATATGATGATAATTTGCAAATCTCAAGACTTAGGCTAAAAAATATGCCGTCAAAGAGCGAAAATGTAAAACAATCCTAAAAACGGCCCCACAAGAGATACCAATACCTTGTACCGGACCAATGGAACTCCTATGAACTGATCGTGTCCTCACGGGACTCCCGATTTGAGACTATGACGATAATTTGAAAATATCAAGACTTGGGCTTAAAAACATGTCGTTGAAGGGAAAAAATGAAAACTAACCCCCAAACGGCCTCGTACGAGACAGGAACACCTCGTAAGGGACCAATTTAACTTGTGGTAACTGACCGTATAGCCACGGGACTCTTGGTTTGAGAACATGATGATAATTTGCAAATGTCAAGACTTAGGTTTGAAAACATGTCGTTAAAGGGAAAAAACGCAAGACACGACCAATGTAACTCGTAAGAACTGACCATGTCGTTACGGGACTCCCGATTGGAGATTATGATGACAATTTTCAAATCTCAAGACCTAGGCTTGAAAAAGTGTCGTTAAAAGGCAAAAACGCAAAACAACTCTGTACGAGACACGAACACCTCACACGGGACCAATGTAACTCCTAGGAACTAACCGTGTCCTAATGAGACTCCCGGTTTGAGAGTATGAAGATAATTTGTAGATTTCAAGACCTAGGCTCGAAAAAATTCCGTTAAAGGATGAAAACGCAAAGTAGCCCCCAAACGGCCCCTTGAGAGACACAAATACCTTGTAGGGAACCATTGTAACCCGTAGAAACTAACCGCGTTGTCACAGCAATGTCGATTTGAAAATATGTCGATAATTTGCATATCTCAAGATTTAAACTCGGAAACATGGCGTTAAAGAATGAAAACGCAAAACAACCCCAAACAGCCCCGTACAAGACACGAACACCTCGCGCGGGACCAATGTAACTGGTAGGAACTGACCGTGTAGTCACGGGACTTCCGATTTGAGAATATAATGATAATTTGCATATCTCAAGACTTAGGCTCGAAAACATGCCGTTAAAGGGAGAAAACATAATACAGCCCCCAAATGGCTCCGTAAGAGACACGAACACCTCATTGAGAGCAATGTAACTCTTAAGAAGTGACCATGTCCTGACGGAACTCCCGGTTGAGAATATGACAATAATTTGCAAATATCAGGCTCGAAAACATGTCTTTAAAGGGCGTAAATGCAAAACAGTCGCCAAAAGGCCTCATACGAGACACGAACACCTCACATGAGATCAATGTAACTCGTACGAACTGACCGTATAGTCACAGGACTTCAATTTTGGGAATATGAGGATAATTTGCAAATCTCAAGACTTAGGCTCGAAAGCATGCCGTTAAAGGGCGAAATAGAAAACAACCACAAAATGACCTGAAAAGAGGAATCAACACCTTGCATGGAACCAATATAACTTGTAGGAACTGATCATGTAATCAGGGACTCTCGCTTTGAATATACGACAATAATTCGCAAATATTAATACTTAGGCTTGAAAACATGTCGTTTAAGGGTGAAACCCAAAACATCCACCAATCGGCCAAGAAAAAGGTACCAATGCCTCGCACGGGACCAATGTAACTCGTAGGAATTGACTGTGTAGACATGAGACTCCCGATTTGAGAAAATGATAATATTTTACAAATTTCAAGACTTAAGCTTTAAAACATGCGCAATTAGATGGATTACATTTGATTAATGATTTCTTCTTTATTTTACATGTATTACATTTGACTACTAATATTTCTTTTTTTGTGTGTGTTACATGTATTACATTTGAACGTTTGCGGTTATATATAATGGCTTGTCCTGCATATGAAGTATTTGAAGTCCGAAATCGAGATATTTGTACTTTCTGATATGTAACACATGGACAAGTCAATGGACATAGAGGAGCCAGGTATATAGCTACTTAGATACTTGTTTAATTATATGTCATGATATTCAGTTTTTACTGTGACGCCCGAGATGGGCTTATTTAATGATGTTCTAAACGCTCTAGTATATTTTTACACTTGTATGATGTTTATGATCGTGTGGGCTGGTGTATATTATTGTTAGATGTTAAATTTAAGTTTAAACAAGTTTTAAAGTAGCAGGTGCTTTTAAAATGTTCAAAAAATAAGGGGAGACTCTACCAATTTTTTTAAGTATTAAGACTTACAATATTCTTTAGCAATTTAGTTGCGATGGATATAAATTTTTAGCTTGTGTAAGTTAAATCGGTGGAAGGGATTTGTTGGTGGGTTAGTTGTGGATTTTGTTGTTGTTGTTGGGTATATTTTAATGTTAAAAAAGATTAGATTTCACGCATAAACAAAGGAAACTCTGCCGAAATTTTCTGAAATTAATAAGTGTTCTAAATTGATTAAGTCGAACATACATGCATTTGAAAATTGGGCATTGGTGAGTGAAAATGTAAAACAACTAATAAACATACCGGATTGAGGCACAAACACCTCATACACGAAAGAGGGACAAACACATCACGTGGGACTAAAGAAAGAAATCAAGCAGGTCGTGTGAGACTATTACTATATATTTTTAAAACTCAAACAAACCTTTATGTCGATGAACTTATTTTTTTAGCCTATATATGTTAAATCGGTGGAACGGATATATTGGTGGTTTAGTTGTGGCTTTTGTTGTTGTTGTTATTGAGTTTATTTTAATTTTTAAATAGGTTAGATTTCAGGAATAAACTAAGAAAAATCTACCGAAATTTTCTGAAATTAATAAGTGTTCTAAGTTAATTAAGTTGAACATACACGCATTTGAAAATTGGGCATTGGTGGACAAAAACGTAAAACAATTTATAAACATACCGGAAAGAGGAAAAAGATGTCATGTATGATCAAAGTAAGTTGTACAAATAAACCGTGTAGTCATGGAACTCATGGATTCGAATGTCGTTCAAAATTTCAAACTTTTATTATAAATCTTTAGGATTGGGAATTGGAATGTGAAAACTTAAGGTAAGAACAAAACGATCTGAAAAGAAGCACAAACACATCACATGGAATTAAAGTAACTTGTGGAAACAACCTGTGTAGTCATGCGACTCACTGGTTGAACCTTTGATCAAAATTTGAAAATTCCAAGTATTACAGATTGAAAATTGTACTTTAGCAGACGAAAACATAAAAAAACAATCAAACATTACAGACAGAGGCACAAAAACCTCATGCATGATCAAAGTAATTTGTACAAACAACCTGTATAGTCATGAGTCTCATGGATTCAGATGTTGTTCTAAATTTCAAATTTCTAAGTATGAAAGGGGTTGGAGCGTGAAAATATAAGATAAGAACATAACGGCTCAAAAAGAGGGATAAACACCTCACATTGGACTAAAGTAAGAATATTGTTAGGCCGTGCGGGCCGTGTGAGACTATTATGAAGAAAGAAAACTTTGTTAAAATTTTCTGAAATTAGTAAGTATTCTAAATTGATTAATTCCAATATACGCTAATTTGAAAATTGGGCGTTGGTGAGCAAAAACGTAAAACACTATCTAACATTTTCATTGGAACTATTGGATTTATTTTCTTCAATTGTTATTATATTTTAAAATCAGACTGATAACGTTTTTATTGTATCTTATGCTGATTGATAACGGATTTTGCTTGGAGTTATTAAATTTGCGATAGCCTGGAGTTGCGGTTTCTTTTTTTTGTAGCGGAGCCATGTTGTCGTCATTTTTATTTATGTGGATTGATTTTTTCATATCTTTTGTCGTGGATTGATTATGTTCTCATTTGCGAGGCGTTTCTTTTGTACCCTTATACTTAGTTTGGAATGAAATATTGTTTTGTAATGCGTATTTATGAGATTGGTTGAAAATTGTGCAACTTTGTATTATGTATGTATGGAAAATGCTCAATGTGATTTTGGATTATAATTTGCTCATTTTGTGTTGTGTGAGTTTTGATAAAAATGCACGGGTTCAAAAGTGTTTTCAATGTTTTTTTACAAAAAAATAATAGGAAATAAACAAAATACATTTGGCAACACAACTTTTGGCGACAAAGCAAATGTGTTGTTGAAAGGTATACCTTTGGTAACACAATAACTTTGTTGCCAAAAGGTATACTTTTGGCAACACAATACTTGTGTTGCGAAGGTATACTTTTGACAACACAACTTTTGATAGCCGAAAGTCATCCATATGTCATTTACATTACATTCCGCGACATCATTTATGTCGCTGAAAATGTGGCTTTTTTAGAACATAGTATTTTTTGTCACTATTGAGTGACCTTTGGCAACATAAATAATATATTTTGTAATAAATTCGAGGTAAAATAATATACCTTTGGCGACGTAAATGTGTGTTGCCAAAAGAATACCATCGGCAACACGATCCTGCTGTGTCGCCCAAGGCTTTTCAAGACAAGCAATAGACAACAAGCTGGCGACATAGCAGAATATGTCGCCGATACCTTTTAGCAACACGTTTCTAACTTTTAGCGACATACATGGTATGTTGTGCAAATTGTTTTTCTTGTAGTGAGAGACAAATGAAGATGCATCAAGTGCACAATCATAGCATAGTGCACGCTGCACTAATACACAAGGGCGGAGGCGGGTATGGGCTGGGGTGGGTGCCAGCCCGCCCTGTTTTGTTTAAAAAAAAAAAACAGAGGGTTATTTTGTACATTTCAAGTTCAGCCCACCCTATTTTTTACTTTAAAGTATTAGGAGATAAAATCAAAATATGAAAAGTTATAAAACAAACCATTTGAAGATCAGCCCACCGCCTCTTTCTTTTGAGAATTAAACCTAAAAAGCCATTACCCTCTTATCTTCTCATCTCTCTTCCTTTTCTCCTCAACAACCGGCCGATCAAGACCCACGCAACCCCTGCCACCGCCGCTCCTGCTCATCTCAACTCAATCACTCGCTGTTTTGTTCAGTTCAACAAACAATAACAAGTATGTATCCCTCTTTGTGGTTGGTTTAAGGTTAACAAAACCCATTTTTTAGATTGTTTTATAAGTCTATTTTTTTTTTTTGTATGAAATTTTACGATGCTAGTTGTATTATCTCGTACTCCCTCATTTTTTAGATTGTGTATGAAATTGTAAAAAATGATTCAAGGTCCCCCGAGCCACCTTATATTTTATTATTTTAAAGTAATTATTTGGTGAATACTAAAAAATAACCTCAAAAAAATTCGCCTCGGGGGCTCCCGCCCCCGAACCACCGGAAATTACAGTAAAGGTAGCCCGTCCTGCCGGGAAATCCTGGCTCCACCACTTCTAATACAAAGGAGGAATCAAATGCAAGTTGGGAGATTTAAAATCAAGATCTCCTTAAATCACCATCTGACCATAAAGCTTACACTGTTAGGTAGTGGGCTAACAATGCATGTATATGATCTCCAACATGTATAAATCACAACAGATGATGAAAGGATGAAGAGCTCTGAATTACCTGGTATCACCTGAGGTCTAACTGAAAAAAAAAACAGCACCTTCTGTGAGATCATCTTTATCTTGGAAGGCTTTAATGTCATTTGCCTAGCAGGTAGAGGAGGGGATTGCCCGCCGTTTGTACCATCCAATTGCAGAATCCCATCAATTTTCTCCCCCTGATGCTCACTATTATCAGCATTGATAACTTCCTGTTGGATAGAAGATTCCACATGCTCTTGGTGGTGATAAGTCCCAACAGCATTAAACACCTCCTCCTCCTCAAACATAGAAGAATCTCTTCTCTCTTGCAAAGCCAGTGCATACTCAAGTGAGTCCAGAACCTCTGTCATCGTAGGGCGTTTTTTGGGTCTACTATGCAAGCATTTGCTTGCAATGTGCACAAACTCTGACAAACAATCTGGCAAGATTAGCCCCCTAAGATTGGGATCGATAATCTGATCAACTGTTCCTTCTTTGATGCAAAGTTTGGCCCATCGAGCTAGACCCCGTTGGTCCTCAGGGAGGCATCTATCCATTGCGGGCCTCCCACACAACACTTCAAACAACACAACCCCAAAAGAGTACACATCGGATTTCCTCGTTAGCCTTCGAGTCAATAGATACTCTGGATCCATATAGCCACACGTGCCTTTAACGTAGGTGCTGACATGGGTGCATGACTGATCCACAGGGCCTATTTTGGACAATCCAAAGTCGGAAATCTTAGCTGCCCAATTCTCATCCAACAAAATATTTGAGCTCTTCACGTCGCGGTGTATGACTCTATGCTTGACACCAGTACCCGTGTGAAGGTAGTCCAATCCGCGAGCAGCACCTATGGATATCTTAAGGCGTTGCACCCAAGATAGAGGAGATTTTTGGCCAATTGTATCAAATTTGTGAAGATGATCTGCTATGGTTCCATTGGGCATATACTCATAAACAAGTACCATCTCATTATAGATGTCACAGTAACCAATTAGTGAGACAAGGTGACTGTGTCTAAACTTGGATAGCATCTCAATCTCAGTCCAAAACTCTGGAGCTCCTTGCTTGGACAAAGAATTCAGTCGTTTTATGGCCACAGTGGTTGTCCCATGGTCGACCACACCCTTGTATACCTTTCCAAAACCCCCACTCCCGATGACAAGTGATTCATCGAAGTTTTTAGTCGCGGATAGGATATCAGCAAGTGAAAAGCGACGACACAGTTGATTGGGCGACGACGACGACGAAGAAGAAGATATAGTTAATTTTTCACCACAGTTAGCATCCTGAATTTGGAGCAGCTTATAAACAATTATATTCAAGAGAGTGATGAAAATTATCACACTAGTTGCAATTTTATTCCCACGACCCAAAAATAGCAACTTTCTTGGCTTTTGATTTGGAGTCAAAAGTGGAGACACAGTGTCTGAACTGGCATGGCAAATAGAGTTATCACCACCCAGAAAATAAGGAGAGGGACTTGTAAAAACTATATAATAGAGGAACAATAAACAGAGAACCCCAATGATGGGTAGTCGAAACATCATTCTTCTTGGAGTAGTGATTTACAAAGATTATGCAACAAAAAGTGGGATTGGTGTTGTCATCATCATCAACACCAACATGACAGTGTTTTGATTTATTCTCAATTCCAACCCTCCTCTTTCTGTATTTATGTGCCCGGGTTGACTTCATTATTTACAGTCAGCTCGTTTCACCTTACAAAAATACAAAATCGAGATGATAAATAAGAGTTCTTTCTTACTTGTTGCTACCGGTCCACGAATCAGACTTTGTAGGGGTAATAAAGCTTGATCAGTTATTTGTTTTCTTGACAAAATGCCATAAATTACGTAAACGCTGAAACGGGGTAATGGGTAACTCGAGGAACAATTGATTCGGCAACCCAAGAAGGTAAATTCCGTTATAACTTTGTTACAGTTTTTACAGTAAATATAATGCAATGAAAAAATACTACTTTGTTGAGTTGTGTTTCCATTTCAAAATTAAATTATTACTTCATACATAATCGTAAATATAAACGGGATGCTATTGATAATAAAAATTAATAATATTATGCAACAAAAAGTGGGATTGGTGTTGTCATCATCATCAACACCAACATGACAGTGCTTAGATTTATTCTCTTTCTGTATTTATGTGGCCGGGTTGACTTCATTATTTACAGTCAGCACCTCACAAAAATACAAAATCGAGATGATAAATAAGAGTTCTTTCTTACTAGTTGCTACCGGTCCACGAATCAGACTTTGTGGGGGTATACATCACTTGCTAAAAATAAGAATAAAGCTTGATCAGTTATTTGCTTTCTTGACAAAATGCCATAAACTACATAAACGCTTGATCAGGTATTCGGTAACTCGAGGAACAATTGATTTGGCAACCCAAGAAGGTAATTCCTTCGTAACTTTGTTTCAATTTATATATTATAATTAAAAATTACACCACATAGATTTATGAATAAGATATTGCATTAAACATGATGCAATGAAAAAAATACTTTGTTGAGTTTCCTATTCAAAATTAAATTATTACTTTATACGATTATCGCAAATATAAACTGTATGCTATTGACTCCAAATATTTATTGTACAGTAAAAATAAATAATATTGCCTTAGACTAAGTCGCTTAGTTGTTTATAAAATCTGTAGTAAACGGTTCTGAGATTGAGTCATAGACTAAGTCGTTCTCTTTAAAACGTTTCACGGTTCTACCTGCACTGCAATTACGTCGTCTCCGGGATAAAATAAGTTCACAATCAACTCTGTCTTATATAACCATGCACTAGAGTTATATGACATGCATATACCATTCCAAATAAATCTCAATATCATAAAATTTCAAGTTGAGAAAGAATTATTTTCTGCTAAAACATTTCATGTTAAAAGGTTGGTCGGCCCAGGTGGTTGATCGTCATTAAAGATTATATCTCACTTGGACAATTCTTCAAAGGGAAACAGTCGGACATTATTCTGAACGTTGAATCTTGAAAGGATACGCCCATAATTACTTCATTTGATCAAGGGTATGCTGACAATGTTTCCAATATGAACCGTAGGTTGCATTTAATGAGCCTCATGCTCCGTTCCTAAATGACCATATGTTTAGGAATTCGCTCTAAGTTCAATCAAAAGTTTTGTACCGTCATTTTTACACTTTACTTTATTAAAAATAAACGCTTGGATCTCCAGCCCTTACTCACTTCGTCTGTAAGTCTTCTTCACCCTTAACTTTATTTTTTGTCATCATATTTCTGAGCTCTGTTGTTCTTCACTCCTTTGAACATTTTCGCTATTTATGCTCATCTTCTACATTCTTAGTAACCTATCTGAAAAATGGTGCACTAAGTCAATGAGAGGGTTGTGGCGGAATTTAGAAAAACGTTTTTGATTCCCCCATGGGTGAATATTGGGTGCACTAAGGTTCCAAAATGCTGGAACTATGTTGAGGATGGTCACTAGATTCACACCCTCTCTCAGTGGCTGAGGAGGGAATAGATTTTTCCCCAAATCATTTATTTATGGAGTTTTGTGAATTTTCGAAGTGGTTATTGCCCAGTGTGCGAATTGTGAACGGTGTTTATATGATCAACAAAGTTTATGAGACCCATAGAGGAATACCAAAAATTAAGTACTTCAGAATGTGGGTTCGTATGGATAGTGTGTATATCAGGTTACTAAACACAAATTTAAAATTTGCCCAAATTTGATCTTGATTAGCAATCAGATGTGCATGCAATAAACTGTCCAAATAAATTTCTCCAATCACTCAAACAAACTAAACATGGGAAGAAGATAAGGAAAAATTCCTCTTTGGCAAAACCTGGTATTTAGCACTATAAAGAGTTTTACATACACTATTCGACTTACAAACTACTTAGCTCCACTAAGCATAAAATGTAGTCTTCAAATATTCTACAAAATGTGATGCAGTCTAGCACTACCCACAAGAAGCTGTCTTCCCCTAGTATCCACCGATCAGCCTCAGGATTGCAGAATCCTATCTTCTTAATCCATAGAGTCGCAACTCCACAAAAGTCAGCCATAGAATTGATCTCTACAAGGGTTTGATGTAGATATGAAAAACTAGGGTTTCATAAACTCAACAAATCATATAGAGGGATGTATGATTTGGAAAACATAAACGTGTTTTGAAAAACAAATAATGAACACTTTTGGAACATGTTTTAGAAAATAGTTTTTTTTAAAAAGTCTTTTAGAGAAACTGAACAAAACATATTTTTATAAAAAAAAACACGAATTTCGAGATGGCAGTTTCGTTCGAATGAAAATAGCATCTCGTTCAAACAAAAACACCAGTTTCGTTCGAATGAGAGTTGTCATCGTTCGAACGACAAATCATTTTCGTTCAAACAAACTTCTAACAACCTTCCAAAGAGAGTGTACTTGTTAAACAGAGGAGTCTTCTTCGATGGTCATTCAAAGCTTGTTCTAATGAGAACTAGCTTTTGTTCTAATGAGATCTTAATCTCGTTCGAATGAGATAAAAAAAATTAATTCATTTTATCAAAAAGACTCGATGTAAAAAATAGACATCATAGAATACAATTTAATTAAGAAATTAAAACCACGTGTCGTATACCTCCATAAAGTGTCGGTGACAAATTCGAAAATGATGCTCGGTCACTAACATATCTTTGAATGATCACGGAGGCAATGGAGATGAGGTGTTCGATTTGAAACTCCGATTTGTAACGAGATACGTCAAAATAGATAAAACCCCTAAGATTTTATAATCGCTTGATGAGTGCATTATTTTGTATATTTTATACCCAAATTTATACTTTGTTAATCCCATTTTAGTGTATTTAATAAGTTCTTATGACTGTTTTATTAAAAAAGAGGAAAAAATGCAAGAATAATTGAATTTTGTTTCAAAACGAAAATTTGAAGTAAAAAATGGGCACTTCGATAATTTTATAATATTCTTATGCTAATTTGTGAAAAAAGTTGTTTAGTGAAATTTTTTGTAGGTAATGATGGAATTTTGTACAAATTGATGATCAACTCGAAAAAGGCTTGAAAAACCTGAATTTTACGGTCGTTTGAAAAATGCTATTTTGTACACTTTCGACATCGTAAAAAAAGTCAGAAATTTTTATTCTCCGATTTCGACGAAATTTGGCATGCGTGTTCAACAAGAAAAGATAAGACTTTTCGAATGGGGGGGAATTCGATCCCTTAGTATGCCTACTATTTATAAATAACAATTGTACAGAATTATGAATTATTAATATAATTACAGAATTACAGAAATGAAACACTTACTTGAATTTGCAGAAATAATATAAGAATAAAAGAAATAATCCGAGCCCTGTTAAGAACAGTCTCCTTAAGACAATTTATTCCCTCTAATGTGCTCCGAGGTTGATAAATATTGTCTCCCAAGATAGAACGAATTTTCCAATTAATTATGTAGCACGACAATAATTAATTACAACGAACTCAAATTCTGTGTTTCATACTCAACAACAATGCAACAGATGCTATGCAGAAAAAGAATTTTCTGAAGAGGATATGACAGGAATTTTCAGGAAGAAAAATGACAGCAATTCTGAAGGAGGGAAATTTTTCATTCTTAAAAACAGAGGGAGGCATCTGTATTTATAGCAAAGTAGGTGACGGTTGACAAATAACTGTCAAAACAGTTAAACGAATTAACTATTGACTGTTGGCAATAACTGTCAACAGTTTATTAATTAATTAATTAATTTCATAATTAATTAATAATTAAAGCCCAGAAATTTAAATAAATTCGGTCCAAAAATGAAGAGATTTTTATAAGCCCAAGCTCGAGCCGAGCCGGCCGGACGGACGGACGCGCGCGCGCGCGCACGTGTGGACTTTTGACCGAAATGTGACACCCCGACTAATTAAATACCGGGTAGCTACTCCTTTATTAAATTAATTCAAAATGCCAAGTTGGCTCAGTTAATAGCATCACTGTCGAAAACATTTTAAAGATTACTAACCACCTAGTATTTAAAAAGTAAGTTGCCAAATTTTAATTAAGTCTGATTAACATGTAACAAGTGTAATAAAGAATACTATAACACCATTCACCATAATGAAGTAAAACGAATAACCATCACAATAGAGTAAATAAAGTCTGGAGGAAAACTCCTCACTACAATCCCATAACTGAAAAGTAAAACGAATACTAAAACAATACAAGTCCAAGTCTGAAAACTGTAATAGAGGAATGTCTAATAGAAATGGGCAACATGCCCTACAAATGATAGATAGTGACTCTGGAATCCAAAAGATAGAAGCGTCTACATGCAAATCCCTGTAGCTTCCACAACCAGCTACAGCTCGTCACCTGAGTGAGAATCCTATGTTTGGTGTCCCTGTGGCTGGGCACCTAAAATGGTTTTACAAGAAAAAAGATTTGAAAAGCAAACGGGTCAGAGCCCGAAAGTGGAGTTATATTTTAAAAACCTGCAAGTGCTTTAAAAACATTTAAAACATTAAATGCAAAGTACATGTTAGGACGTGCACTCAGATGATATTCTCACCTCTCGTCTAACTGTGCACTCCTAACGTAAGTACCCATCTATAACGACCCATACTACTAGCTAAGTGACAACATATCTAGCTAGACTGCCATAGGTCCTACCCATTTTACTCGGTTCTATTAACATTATAACGCTCGTAATAAAATAGGGATTTAACAAAAACTCAGATGCTCATAATACAATATATTACTATCAGCTAACCTGTTATGTTATTCTTGAAACAATACCGAAATTATACAACATTAACATGAAGGTTCCCATTAATTTAAGTGTATATTATTCACATAATAAATATACAATACAAGCACCCCGAGAACTAAGCTGCGGTGCACACATACTCTGTTATCCATCCCGGTACATCACGTACATAAGGATTACATATTCCGAATCTCTCAGGAATAGTTTACCGATAACAACATCACAAATATTGGAGGCGAACACAGTCACCATCACATGGGTCACGCACATACCTACGCTCCCACGATCAGCGGACTTATTAATATCCCAATAAGTCTTTCTATGACCTATGTTCATCAAGGTACCAGTCTATATCCCCCCCGTAGGCACACAAGGATTAGAGGGTCCTAAGCGAACGCAACCTCCCGTGATAGCAAGTATGGTAGGTATGTCATACACACAATCCATATACCAATACTAAGTAAATACACATCTTAGTAATACCGTATTTAAATCGTAGTACTATTCTCAATCTAGTACCAATATATAGTTATCACAATATATACTATTCCGGTTTATCATTTTTCGCGCCATAAACTATTCTCACGTCGTAGTAGACACTCACGTCTTAACCCAAACCGTCCATGTAATACAACTCTCGTATATAAATTCCTCCTCGTAAATACCCAAATGTTCCAATTCTGTCATTACTACAACTACGGAATGATATCTATAACCTCGAATCAGTTTACGGAACTCCAAAAATTAAAACGGTCCAAAATGGCCCAAACTGCCAACTCGTTAGAAGTCTCGTTCGAACGAGACTGTTCGAACGAGTTTGGACTGTCAGCTCGTTAGAAGTCTCGTTCGAACGAGGCTGTTCGAACGAGATCCCAGTTCGTTCGAACGAACTGTCCCTTCTAACGATATCTCGTTCGAACGAGATATCGAACGAAATCCCTACTCGTTAGTAACGACTGGTCAACTCGTTAGAAGGTCGTTCGAACGAGTTCGTTCGAACGACCTGGAGGCTGCTTCTAACGAGCTACCAGCTTCGGCCCAGATTTTTCCCCAATTCGTTTTTCACCATTTTTACTCCTCAAATCTCTTCTAAAATTCGTTCCAACAATATAATGAGTTCTCTAATCATCCTCAAACATGTTAAGGTGCTATACTAACATCTTTAAAGGGTTTAATACTTTCTAAACATCATTAAATCACAAATTTCTACATTAATTCCCAATATCTCAAGAACATGAACCCTAATTTTATATCATCATCAAATCCCAGAATTTATTTCATTATAATTTCTTCTAATCACAATTATTATGAGGAAATCATCTACCTATCATACTACATGCAATTCTCTTCATAATTTTCAATTTCTAAACTCCAACTACATGGGTTTTCATTCACTCTTTCAAGAACAATCAAAATTCCTCAATTTCTAACATGGAAAAGACATTCTCTGAAATTTAAATGGAATAAAGTCACTTGCCTTGATTGTCTCTGAGTTTGGTGTAGGTTTGGTAGGATTTTTCTGCAGAACTTCTTCTCTCCAAGCTTTTCCTCCAATGGTGGCTTAAGGTGGCTAGGGTTTTGATTTGGGAAACTTATGAAACTCTTCTAATAACCTACGTAGCTTTCTAGGTTAATATGGTTTGGTTAATGGGATTAATGGGTTTAATCCACATCAGATTTACATCTCTAATTTTCGTCACTTTTAATTTCCCAAAATGTAAAATTACCAAAATACCCTTTAAGTTACCGGTATGGCCTAAAAATACCCCGGGACCCAAACTATACCCCCGGCTAGTGTTTTCTGACTATCTCGACCCTTCCGGACGCGTTGGCGCACTCAAAACGACCATACGGATTATAGATTTTAAATTCACTTTTATTATCAAAATATTACACCGTGACGCGGCGGTCCCACGCGTCTCAACAAAATTTCCAAATTGCCGTATATAAATCCCACGACAAATTTTATAATACCAAGTTCATATATAATCATATATGCACATAATTAAATACCAATTCACATCACATTAGTATTTATAACCCGGATTAATTTCCAATTAATACGCATTTAATTAATTAATCCCATAAATAAATATAGCCAAAAGTAGGGGGTATTACACGAAAGTCAACCCGTGCATAGCTTAGGTCATCTCCCCTTCAAAGAGTTGGGATACCCCAAGGCATCCAAGCCTTAGTCCATACTTGGGGTGTTATTAACTCATCAAATTTCCACTACTCTTCCAATGTGGGACAAGAGTTAAAACACACCCAATTCATTAACTTTCATTGCTTTGTGAGTCACTTTGGGGACATATTTATCATTCATAACTTATTAAAATTGGACGTATGAATATACTACGTAGTGTGGGTCCCACCTAAATTTGAACTCAAAGTTGCTCAAAATTCTGTCCAGAAAATTCTGGACAGCTTTCTAAAACCCAATTCAAGTCCAATTTTCCAACAATCCCCCACATGAATGATATATCGCTATAAATAAAACCAAACAGATGCTAATGCAGATGCAGACACAAGTTGAGTAAAACTGAAGACTTATTGCATCGGGAGAAGTAGCCTAGTGGCCTTGAACTTTCCTTAGTGATATACTATCGGATTTACTTGGTTAATCAGTAGACTTCACGTCCTTGAACCGTCAACCGTTTTTGTAAACCTAGACAACAGTATTCACACAACAATTCTTCAACACAGTTGGTTCTCACGTTTGTGTTCATTTTGGCCGTGAACATCACTTGGTTCCGTAAGTATTTTAGAGAATATGCCTTTCATTATTCTCATAGAAGTGGCCCCCTTCTTACTCACGTAGGTGACTTCCATAAAGAGTATTCTACAATACCCCACTTAGACGTACTAAGATATAGATGTCATTAAAAGCATAACTTATCCTAATTTCACGGCAGATATGCACTGTCTCATCATTGGAATGGATATGATGAAATATCCTCCAGTGCTTACTGAATACAACGTAGTTCGGTTTGCCCATTGAACCTAGATCTTGGGATTTCCAGTCACCTAGGTTGGGTTGCCACTATATTGATTCTTATTTATTTATAGGCTTTAGACTCATTCCTCTCGATGATCTTTCAACTTGCTCTCGGTTTAAACCTTTCGTTAGTGGATCCGATATATTATCTTTTGACTTTACATAGTCAATTAACATAATTCCGTTTGAGAGAAGTTGTCTAACGGTATTGTGTCGACGACGAATATGTCGTGACTTTCCGTTATACATGTGATTTTGTGCCCTTCCAATCGTTGATTGGCTATCGCAATGTATACATATTGCGGGCACAAGTTTAGACCAATTTGGAACATCCTCTAAGAAATTTCGAAGCCATTCAGCTTCTTCTCCAGCTTTGTCTAGTGCAATGAATTCAGATTCCATTGTCGATCTAGCAATGCACGTTTGTTTTGAGGATTTCCAAGATACGGTTGCACCTCTGAGGGTAAACACATACCCACTCGTAGACTTAGAGTCTTTTGTATCAGATATCCAATTTGCATCGCAATGTCCTTCAAGAACAGCTGGATATTTTGAGTAGTGAAGTCCATAGTTTTGAGTATATTTTAAATAACCCAAAACTCTCAATATAGCTTTCTAGTGATCTCTTCCTGGATTACTCGTAAATTGACTTAGCTTACTTATTGAGTATGCTATATCCGGTCTCGTACAGTTCATGATATACATTAAGTTGCCGATAATACGAGCATATTCTAGTTGAGATATGCTTTCATCATTATTTCTTGCAAGATGTAAATTTACATCTACAGGTGTCTTGGTAGGACTAATATCATACTTCTTGAATTTTTCAAGTACTTTCTCTATGTAATGAGATTGAGATAATATAAGTCCATCCGATGTTCTAGAAATTTTAATTCCTAATATAACATCGGCGATTCCCATATCTTTCATGTCAAATATACTACTCAACATTTGTTTTATAGTTTTGACAATTTCCAAGTTACTACCCATGATAAGCATATCATCAACATAGAGGCATAGAATGACATATCCATTATGAATGTATTTAAAGTAAACACATTTATCGCATTCATTAATTTTGAAACCATTTGATAACATTGCATTATCAAATTTTTCATGCCATTGCTTAGATGCTTGTTTTAATCCATATAGTGATTTAACAAGTTTACATACTTTTCCTTCTTGTCCGGGAGCTTTGAACCCTTCAGGTTGCTCCATATAAATTTCCTCGTCTAGTTCACCGTTTAAGAATGCAATTTTTACATCCATTTGATGTATTTCAAGTCCATTAATAGCAGCTATTGCTATTAACATCCGAATAGACGTTATTCTTGTTACCGGTGAATATGTGTTGAAGTAATCCAACCCTTCCTTTTGCCTATAGCCTTTAGCTATAAGTCTAGCTTTATATTTATCAATTGATCCATCGGCCTTCAATTTCTTTTTTAAGATCCATTTATAACCTAACGATTTTGAACCTGGTGGAAGATCAACTAGTTCCCATGTATGATTTTGTAATATGGATTCAATTTCACTATTAATTGCTTCTTTCCAATTGGAAGCATCGGGTAAGCATATAGCTTCTTTATACGATTGAGGTTCATTTTCGAACAAATATGTCAGAAAATCCGGACCGAAAGAAGTCGAGGTTTTTGCTCTTTTACTACGTCTTGGTTCATGCTCTATTGATTCAATAGGTTGATGAGTACCACTTGTAGTAGCTTGATTCGTCCTTTTAGAAGGACCAGATTCTCGAGTCATGTTATACGGGAATTCATTTTCAAAAAATGAAGCATCCCTCGATTCAATAACCGTATTTACATGAATGTCCGAAATCTCAGATTTACAAACTAGAAATCGATATGCACTGCTATTAGTAGCATAACCGATGAATACACAATCCACGGTTTTTGGCCCTATTCTTACCTTTTTAGGTTTAGGAACCATCACTTTGGCTAAGAACCTCCACACTCATAAATATATATAGGAAGGTCTTCGACCTTTCCATAATTCATAAGGTGTCTTGTGAGTCTTTTTGTGAGGTACTTTATTGAGAATGTAATTAGCAGAAAGTAAGGCTTCCCCCCACAAATTTTGTGGAGCTCCTGAACTTAATAACATTGAGTTCATCATTTCTTTCAAAGTACGGTTTTTGCGTTCAGCAACACCATTCGATTGAGGAGAGTAAGGAGCGGTTGTTTGATGAATAATCCCATTTTCAGAACAAAATTCCTCAAATGGATATTCATATTCACCTCCTCTATCACTCCTAATAGCCTTTATTGTTTTGCTTAATTGATTCTCAACTTCATTCTTATATTGTTTAAATACATTAATAGCCTCATATTTACTATGTAACAAATATACATAGCAATATTTTGTGCAATCGTCAATAAAAGTAATAAAATACTTTTTCCCACCTCTAGTTTGAACAAATTTTAAATCACAAATATCGGTGTGAATTAAATCTAAAGGTTCAGTTATCCTTTCAATAGAATGGAAAGGTAATCTAGCTAATTTAGATTTCACACAAATTTCACATTTATGATTTTGATCGATATTTAATTTTGTCAAAAATTCCAAGTTAATTAATCTACGCAATGTATCAAAATTAACATGTCCCAATCTAGCATGCCAAATATTAGATGACTCAATCAAGTAAGAAGAACTAGCAATTTCATTCATTGAAATAGATGTTTTGGGGGTTACAGTAAGAACATTGAGTTTAAAGAGCCCCTCATTTAGGTAGCCCTTTCCTCCATACATGTCATTTTTAGACAACACAAAGCGATCAGACACAAACACAAGCTTGAAACCATTTTTAGTAAGGAGAGATCCAGAAATCAGATTCTTTCGGATATCAGGCACGTGAAGAACATTGTTGAGAGTAAGTTCCTTTCCAGAAGTCATTTTCAGAGTTATCTTTCCTTGTCCCACCACCTTCGAAGTGGAAGAATTTCCCATAAAGAGATTTTCTTCATTTTCCAAAGGCTTATCGGTGGTGAACATCCATTTGTTTGCACAAATGTGTCGTGTGGCTCCAGTATCCACCCACCATTCCTTGGTATTTCCAACCAAGTTACATTCAGAGACCATGACAGAAAGATTCATATCCGCCAAATCATTGGTGATATTCTCACCCTCAGTTACATTTGCTTGAGAGTTATTTTTATTTTTCTTCTTAGGCTTACGACACTCACTTGAGCGGTGTCCCGGTTTACCAAAATTGTAGGATTTTCCTTTGAACTTTTTCTCATTATGTTTGGAAGTGCCTTCCCCATCATACTTTCGTTTGTTCTTCTTAGGACCTTCAACGACATGGACCTTTGTTTCCATCAGATTCTTCCCACTTTCTTTTGAGACTCACGGTTGTCTTCTTCGATTCTTAGCCTGACCACCAACTCCTCCACATTCATCTCCTTACGCTTGTGCTTGAGATAGTTTTTGAACAAAGTCCAAGATGGTGGCAACTTTTCAACAATTGCAGCAACTTGGAAAGTTTCACTAATTGACATTCCTTCAGCATGAATGTCGTGGAGGATCACTTGGAATTCTTGCACTTGCGAGATCACAGATTTAGAATCAACCATTTTGAAGTCTAGAAAACGCCCAACGATAAATTTCTTCATCCCAGCATCTTCAGTTTTATACTTCTTTTCCAAAGAATTCCATAATTCCTTGGATGTTTTGATCGTGCAGTAGACATGGTACAATGTCTTGTCCAAGTAAGCCAGAATATAATTCTGGCACAGGTAATCCGAATGCTTCCAAGCATCGACAGCAGCAACCTTTTCAGCGTCATCTCCCTCTTGAATAGAGGGGCAATCTTCATATACAAACCTGCCCAGTTGGCAGGTAGTGAGATAGAAGTACATTTGTCCTTGCCAACGTTTGAAGTCAGCCCCAATGAACTTTTTCGATTTCTCCCCGTGTGGCATAGATACGGGTGCAGTCACATTTGTGTTGGTGACAATCATTTTCGTAGGAATAGTGTTCGTACATTGCGATTCCATTTCTGTTACAAAAACAGAATTTTTATCAATGATAAAATTCATATATAATGAATTAACCAAAACAGAATACAAAATTCTGTGAACCAATTTTCTCCAAATATAATTCACAATGAATGAATTCCAAAAGAATTCAAAATAAAATTCAGAATTAAACTATAATATAAACAGAATTCCGTACAAAACAGAATTAAATATAAAATCCATGTCACACCAATTTTTAATAATAAAAAGAACTCTGTGCAAAACAGAATTATAATTTAAAGATTAAAAACTTTACATAAACAGATTTTAACAAGAATACACAAATAAAATTTTATTTTATAAAACATAATATAAAAACAGTATAGAAATTAATTTCTGTACCAAAACTGTTTTTACTAATTTCTACAATAAAGCAATAACTTAATTCATTTTATTCTGTCAAAACAGATTTATTTTCAACAAATAAATTTCTGTAAAAAAAAATTATGTACACTAAAAAACAGTAGAACTTTATAAATTGTCTTAAGATTGTTATGTCTACTATTTATAAATAACAATTGTACAGAATTATGAATTATTAATATAATTACAGAATTAAAACAGAATTACAGAAATGAAACACTTACTTGAATTTGCAGAAATAATATAAGAATAAAAGAAATAATTCGAGCCCTCTTAAGAACAGTCTCCTTACGACAATTTATTCCCTCCAATGTGCTCCGAGATTGATGAATATTGTCTCCTAAGATAGAACGGATTTTCCAATTAATTATGTAGCACGACAATAATTAATTACAACGAACTCAAATTCTGTGTCTCATACTCAACAACAATGCAACAGATGCTATGCAGAAAAAGAATTTTCTGAAGAGGATATGACAGGAATTTTCAGGAAGAAAAATGACAGCAATTCTGAAGGAGGGAAATTTTTCATTCTTAAAAACGGAGGGAGGCTTCTGTATTTATAGCAAAGTAGGTGACGGTTGGCAAATAACTGTCAAAACAGTTAAACGAATTAACTGTTGACTGTTGGCAATAACTGTCAACAGTTTATTAATTAATTAATTAATTTCATAATTAATTAATAATTAAGGCCCAGAAAGTTAAATAAATTCGTTCCAAAAATGTAGGAGATTTTTATAAGCCCAAGCCCAAGCCCGAACCGAGCCGAGCCGAGCCGAGCCGAGCCGAGCCGAGCCGGCCGAACTGAAGGACGCGCGCGGGCGCGCGTGTTGATTTTTGACCGAAAGTCAACCCGTGCATAGCTTAGGTCATCTCCCCTTCAAAGAGTTGGGATACCCCAAGGCATCCAAGCCTTAGTCCATACTTGGGGTGTTATTAACTCATCAAATCTCCACTACTCTTCCAATGTGGGACAAGAGTTAAAACACACCCAATTCATCAACTTTCATTGCTTTTTGAGTCACTTTGGGGACATATTTATCATTCATAACTTATTAAAATTGGACGTATGAATATACTACGTAGTGTGGGTCCCACCTAAATTTGAGCTCAAAGTTGCTTAAAATTCTGGACAGCTTTCTAAAACCCAATTCAAGTCCAATTTTCCAACAATCCCCCACATGAATGATATATCGCTATAAATAAAACCAAACAGATGCTAATGCAGATGCAGACAGAAGTTGAGTAAAACTAAAGACTTATTGCATCGGGAGAAGTAGCCTAGTGGCCTTGAACTTTCCTTAGTGATATACTATCGGATTTACTTGGTTAATCAGTAGACTTCACGTCCTTGAACCATCAACCGTTTTTGTAAACCTAGACAACAGTATTCACACAACAATTCTTCAACACAGTTGGTTCTCACGTTTGTGTTCATTTTGGCCGTGAACACCACTTGGTTCCGTAAGTATTTTAGAGAATATGCCTTTCATTATTCTCATAGAAGTGGCCGCCTTCTTACTCACGTAGGTGACTTCCATAAAGAGTATTCTGCAATACCCCACTTAGACGTACTAAGATATAGATGTCATTAAAAGCATAACTTATCCTAATTTCGCGACAGATATGCACTGTCTCATCTTTGGAATGGATAAGATGAAATATCCTCCAGTGCTTACTGAATACAACATAGTTAGGTTTGCCCATTGAACCTAGATCTTGGGATTTCCAGTCACCTAGGTTGGGTTGCCACTATATTGATTCTTATCTATTTATAGGCTTTAGACCCATCCCTCTCGATGATCTTTCAACTTGCACTCGGTTTAAACCTTTCGTTAGTGGATCCGATATATTATCTTTGGACTTTACATAGTCAATTGAGATAATTCCGTTTGAGAGAAGTTGTCTAACGGTATTGTGTCGACGACGAATATGTCGTGACTTCCGTTATACATGTGATTTTGTGCCATTCCAATCGCTGATTGGCTATCGCAATGTATACATATTGCAGGCACAGGTTTAGACCAATTTGGAACATCCTCTAAGAAATTTCGAAGCCATTTAGCTTCTTCTCCAGCTTTGTCTAGTGCAATGAATTCAGATTCCATTGTCGATCTAGCAATGCACGTTTGTTTTGAGGATTTCCAAGATACGGCTGCACCTCCGAGGGTAAACACATACCCACTCGTAGACTTAGAGTCTTTTGTATCAGATATCCAATTTGCATCGCAATGTCCTTCAAGAACAGCTGGATATTTTGAGTAGTGCAGTTCATAGTTTTGAGTATATTTTAAATAATCCAAAACTCTCAATATAGCTTTCCAGTGATCTCTTCCTGGATTACTCGTAAATCGACTTAGCTTACTTATTGAGTATGCTATGTCCGGTCTCGTACAGTTCATGATATACATTAAGTTACCGATAATACGAGAATATTTTAGTTGAGATATGATTTCACCATTATTTCTTGCAAGATGTAAATTTACATCTACAGGTGTCTTGGTAGGACTAATATCATACTTCTTGAATTTTTCATGTACTTTCTCTATGTAATGAGATTGAGATAATATAAGTCCATCCGATGTTCTAGAAATTTTAATTCCTAATATAACATCGGCGATTCCCATATCTTTCATGTCAAATCTACTACTCAACATTTGTTTTATAGTTTTGACAATTTACAAGTTACTACCCATGATAAGCATATCATCAACATAGAGGCATACAATGACATATCCGTTATGAATGTATTTAAAGTAAACACATTTATCGCATTCATTACTTTTGAAACCATTTGATAACATTGCATTATCAAATTTTTCATGCCATTGCTTAAGTGCTTGTTTTAATCCATATATTGATTTAACAAGTTTACATACTTTTCCTTCTTGTCCGGGAGCTTTGAACCCTTCAGGTTGCTCCATATAAATTTCCTCGTTTAGTTCACCGTTTAAGAATGCAGTTTTTACATCCATTTGATGTATTTCAAGTCCATTAATAGCAGCTATTGCTATTAACATCCGAATGGACATTATTCTTGTTACCGGTGAATATGTGTCGAAGTAATCCAACCCTCCCTTTTGCCTATAGCCTTTAGCTACAAGACTAGCTTTATATTTATCAATTGATCCATCGGCCTTCAATTTCTTTTTGAAGATCCATTTATAACCTAACGGTTTTGAACCCGGTGGAAGATCCACTAGTTCCCATGTATGATTTTGTAATATGGATTCAATTTCACTATTAATTTCTTCTTTCCAATTGGAAGCATCGGGTAAGGATATAGCTTCTTTATACGATTGAGGTTCATTTTCTAACAAATATGTTAGAAAATCCGGATCGAAAGAAGTCGAGGTTTTTGCTCTTTTACTACGTCTTGGTTCATCCTCTATTGATTCAATAGGTTGATGAGTACCACTTGTAGTAGCTTGATTCGTCCTTTTAGAAGGACCAGATTCTCGGGTCATGTTATACGGGAATTCATTTTCAAAAAATGAAGCGTCCCTCGATTCAATAACCGTATTTACATGAATGTTCAAAATCTCCGATTTACAAACTAAAAATCGATATGCACTGCTATTAGTAGCATAACCGATGAATACACAATCCACGTTTTTTGGCCCTATTCTTACCTTTTTAGGTTTAGGAACCATCACTTTCGCTAAGCACCCCCACACTCGTAAATATTTATAGGAAGGTCTTCGACCTTTCCATAATTCATAAGGTGTCTTGTGAGTCTTTTTGTGAGGTACTTTATTGAGAATGTAATTAGCAGAAAGTAAGGCTTCCCCCCACAAATTTTGTGGAGCTCCTGAACTTAATAACATTGAGTTCATCATTTCTTTCAAAGTACGGTTTTTGCGTTCAGCAACACCATTCGATTGAGGAGAGTAAGGAGCGGTTGTTTGATGAATAATCCCATTTTCAGAACAAAATTCCTCAAATGGATATTCATATTCACCTCCTCTATCACTCCTAATAGCCTTTATTGTTTTGCTTAATTGATTCTCAACTTCATTCTTATATTGTTTAAATACATTAATAGCCTCATCTTTATTATGTAACAAATATACATAGCAATATTTTGTGCAATCGTCAATAAAAGTAATAAAATACTTTTTCCCACCTCTAGTTTGAACAAATTTTAAATCACAAATATCGGTGTGAATTAAATCTAAAGGTTCAATTATCCTTTCAATAGAATGATAAGGTAATCTAGCTAATTTAGATTCCACACAAATTTCACATTTATGATTTTTATCAATATTAAATTTTGGCAAAAATTCCAAGTTAATTAATCTACGCAATGTATCAAAATTAACATGTCCCAATCTAGCATGCCAAATATTAGATGAATCAATCAAGTAAGAAGAACTAGCAATTTCATTCATTGAAATAGATATTTTTGGGGTTACAGTAAGAACATTGAGTTTAAAGAGCCCCTCATTTAGGTAGCCCTTTCCTACAAACATGTCATTTTTAGACAACACAAAGCGATAAGACACAAGCACAAGCTTGAAACCATTTTTAGTAAGGAGAGATCCAGAAATCAGATTCTTTCGGATATCAGGCACGTGAAGAACATTGTTGAGAGTAAGTTCCTTTCCAGAAGTCATTTTCAGAGTTATCTTTCCTTGTCCCACCACCTTCGAAGTGGAAGAATTTCCCATAAAGAGATTTTCTTCATTTTCCAAAGGCTTATAGGTGGTGAACATCCATTTGTTTGCACAAATGTGTCGTGTGGCTCCAGTATCCACCCACCATTCCTTGGTATTTCCAACCAAGTTACATTCAGAGACCACGGCAGAAAAATTCATATCCGCCAAATCATTGGTGATATTCTCACCCTCAGTTACATTTGCTTGAGAGTTATTTTTATTTTTCTTCTTAGGCTTACGACACTCACTTGAGCGGTGTCCCGGTTTACCACAATTGTAGCATTTGCCTTTGAACTTTTTCTGATTATGTTTGGAAGTGCCTTCCCCATCATACTTTCGTTTGTTCTTCTTAGGACCTTCAACGACATGGACCTTTGTTTCTATCGGATTCTTCCCACTTTTCTTTTGAGACTCACGGTTGTCTTCTTCGATTCTTAGCCTGACCACCAACTCCTCCACATTCATCTCCTTATGCTTGTGCTTGAGATAGTTTTTGAACAAAGTCCAAGATGGTGGCAACTTTTCAACAATTGCAGCAACTTGGAAAGTTTCACTAATTGACATTCCTTCAGCATGAATGTCGTGGAGGATCACTTGGAATTCTTGCACTTGCGAGATCACAGATTTAGGATCAACCATTTTGAAGTCCAGAAAACGCCCAACGATAAATTTCTTCATCCCAGCATCTTCAGTTTTATACTTCTTTTCCAAAGAATTCCATAATTCCTTGGATGTTTTGATCGTGCAGTAGACATGGTACAATGTCTTGACCAAGTATGACAAAATATAATTCCGGCATAGGTAGTCCGAATTCTTCCAAACATCGACAGCAGCAACCTTTTCAGCGTCATCTCCCTCTTGAATAGAGGGGCAATCTTCATATACAAACCTGCCCAGTTGGCAGGTAGTGAGATAGAAGTACATTTGTCCTTGCCAACGTTTGAAGTCAGCCGCAATGAACTTTTTCGATTTCTCCCCGTGTGGCATAGATACGGGTGCAGTCACATTTGTGTTGGTGACAATCATTTTCGTAGGAATAGTGTTCGTACTTTGCGATTCCATTTCTGTTACAAAAACAGATTTTTTATCAATGATAAAATTCATATATAATGAATTAACCAAAACAGAATACAAAATTCTGTGCACCAATTTCCTCCAAATATAATTCACAATGAATGAATTCCAAAAGAATTCCAAATAAAATTTAGAATTAAACTATAATATAAACAGAATTGCGTACAAAACAAAATTAAATATAAAATCTGTGTCACACTAATTTTTAATAATAAAAAGAATTCTGTACAAAACAGAATTATAATTTAAAGATTAAAAACTTTACATAAACAGATTTTAACAAGAATACACTAATAAAATTTTATTTTGTAAAACATAATATAAAAACAGTATAGAAATTAATTTCTTTACCAAAACTATTTTTACTAATTTCTACAATAAGGCAATAACTTAATTCATTTTATTCTGTCAAAACAGATTTATTTTCAACAAATAAATTTCTATAAAAAAAATTATGTACACTAAAAAACAGTAGAACTTTATAAATTGTCTTAAGATTGTTATGTCTACTATTTATAAATAACAATTGTACAGAATTATGAATTATTAATATAATTACAGAATTACAGAAATGAAACACTTACTTGAATTTGTAGAAATAATATAAGAATAAAAGAAATAATTCGAGCCCTCTTAAGAACAGTCTCCTTAAGACAATTTATTCCCTCCAATGTGCTCCGAGGTTGATGAATATTGTCTCCCAAGATAGAACGGATTTTCCAATTAATTATGTAGCAGGACAATAATTAATTACAACGAACTCAAATTCTGTGTCTCATACTCAACAACAATGCAACAGATGCTATGCAGAAAAAGAATTTTCTGAAGAGGATATGACAAGAATTTTCAGGAAGAAAAATGACAGCAATTCTGAAGGAGGGAAATTTTTCATTCTTAAAAACGGAGGGAGGCATCTGTATTTATAGCAAAGTAGGTGACGGTTGGCAAATAACTGTCCAAAAATGTAGGAGATTTTCATAAGCCTAAGCCTAAGCCCGAATCGAACCGATCCGAGCTGAGCCGGTCGAACGGACGGACGCGCGTGTGGACTTTTGACCGAAAGTCAACCCGTGCATAGCTTAGGTCATCTCCCCTTCAAAGAGTTGGGATACCCCAAGGCATCCAAGCCTTAGTCCATACTTGGGGTGTTATTAACTCATCAAATTTCCACTACTCTTCTAATGTGGGACAAGAGTTAAAACACACCCAATTCATTAACTTTCATTTCTTTGTGAGTCACTTTGGGGACATATTTATCATTCATAACTTATTAAAATTGGACGTATGAATATACTACGTAGTGTGGGTCCCACCTAAATTTGAGCTTAAATTTGCTCAAAATTCTGTCCAGAAAATTCTGGGCAGCTTTCTTTGGAATAACCACCACAATATTCAATTCCAGAAAACCTTCATCCATACAAATCTAGCCAACGAACAAAGGAGACTATGATGCCAATATCTCCTCATTATTCTTTCACATACAACACCATGATAATTGGAGGAACATAGAAGGTATTCTTTTGTGTACCATGTCACATGAGTTAACCTTTTTCATGAACCACAAGCCAAGCAAAGACCTTTGCTTTTGAAGGAACCCCAGCTGCCAAGATCACTTGAAAAGGAGAAAAGGAGGGAAAGGAAGGGTTAACGATTAAAAGTAGATGATAAGATTTGCAAGAGAAACCATCACTCTCTTCTCCACCTCCTCCTATCATCCACCCTGAATGAAGATGAATCCCATCAATGAGTCCTAGTATGGAGATAAATTCTGCTATTAAGTTAAGCTCCAAAAAGAAATAGAGTTACTTCAAAGAAGCTAGAGAAGCAATAGACTCAAAAGAAGCTATATAAAACTGGAAAAGAATTTTAAACGACAATCAACCCTTCAATTCAAATGTCTTCCCAAAATCTAATTTTCGCCCCACCATCCACCTCCAAAGAGACGCACCTAAGAAAAGTTCCAATATCATGGGAAGTAAATTTCCAAGGCATAATTATCCCGCCCAACTCTCTCGGAATCCAAACCATTCTCACTAACCCCGTATTTTTGCCTACTCACCCCACTCCAAAGGATTCTCTCTTGAAAACCTCCACACCCACTTTCCCATAACACTCCTTAATTTTCAGTTTTGTCACCATGTCCCAGTCAATTAGGTGATCTTTCTTGCCTTTCCCCCCACCCTCCAAACTAAAACAAACTTTGGAAGAGATAGTCATTAAGGTTTTTTTTAATTAAAAAACTTTACACTTTTGAATCAATTAAAAAAATCTCATTCTAAAGGAACAACAGAAAGAAAATATGCTGAATGTTTAAATGGGTTGTTTACAAACCAAACAACTAAAAATAATCTGTACAAATTGTCGTTGAACAGTCTAAAGAGGCTTGAGCAAAAGGATAACATGTCAGATTCAAGCCTTCAACCTTAGGGTTATAGGAGCTTATAAAAACTTTTTAGTATCGTACCAGAGAAATATATTGGCTCTCAATTGTAATTAGCAAACACCTGAGTAAAGGTGCCCAAGATATCTCACTAAGACTAGTGAAAAGTCCTTTGGGTTGTTGAAAAATAGTTATTATTGCTAATAATAGATAGTAACATAAGGAAAGACAATAGTAGTGATAAAATATAATAGTATGCGACAATTAGTTGGTTGGCAACTTGGCATCTTACTACTCAAAACAGCTTCCAACTACTTTATCTACAATCAGTCTTCACTTTTATGGTCAATAGGATCTTTATCCAATTAAGGATATTCCAGTATTTGGAGTTTTGCCACATACTATGGAAACACTAACCACGTGGCTAATGAACCCCTTAAAACATATCTTGCTGCCCAAAAGGACAAGGGAAAGTACTTACTCTAGTGTAAATGGGTTGCGCCCTTAGTTTTGGCACTTGAGCTGATATTCTTATGACTTAAAAACAAAACATTATGTGGCGAAGTAATAGACACAAGACCAAAATCTAACAAGGCACATGCCAAGGTAGTGAATTATTTTAAAGGAAGTAAAAACGATGCAAATGGGTTACAACACCATCTGTGAATGAAATATATGTGCAGTTAATAATGACAACCCACTTTTGAAAACAGATTTATAAAACAAGGCTTTGTATGCATGTGTATATGTTATAGTTCATCGTGATAAAAAATTACTGTATGCACGTATATGTTTTAGTTCATTGTGTCAAAAACTACTCATGACAAGGCTTTGTTGAGTTGAGTATGTCTGAGACGTACCAAGTACGGTTAAACGAGTTACCAAAGATGCCAAAATATCCGATATTTATCCAGTCAGACTTACACATACATAATCTCATAGAATGATACATTATGGAGTCATATCGACTTTCCTGATACATTAATGAATAAAAACGGTTTAGTCATAAAATTTGCAACCAACCATCCGTCCTCCACGTGAATCATTTGCCAATTTTAAGAAATGAAATGAGATGCTTTTCTAAAAAAAGTAATGGCAAAACAGGGCTCAACAATGTGAAAACTATATGACAAAGTTGTCAAATCAAAGAATCATACTTCAAAATGTACTAGTAGGCTGAATCTAGCAAAGAGAAAAGTATTTGATGTGTATGGGATTTATAGCAACACATGGCGCATGGTTGTGCCTCTGGGAGAAGACTATCTTTTATTTTCTACTTTTAGCTTAGGGTTTATTGTCATTGTCATTTTCTTTTATTTTTAGTCTTTTATTAGTCTCCAAGCATGTTTGGGAGTAATGAGTCATTTTTAGTTATTAGTTGCCCTTTTTAGTCTTTTTGGATCTTAGCTTGATTAGCAAGCTAACCTCTCTTATAAATAGGCCATTGGCTCTCATTTGTAATCACACCTTGTTGTTGTTGTTATTATTGTTGTTGTTGTTGTTGTTGTTGTTGTTGTTGTTGTTGTTGTTGTTGTTGTTGTTGTTGTTGTATAGTTAATAGTTGTGTAGTGTAACAATAATGTTTCCAAATTTGTAGATTTACATTAAATTGGTATCAGAGCTGTGTTTGTTCTTGGTGTTCGTCAAGGAGCGTAAAGCGGGTAATGAGTTGTGATTCCAACTCCGGTAACCCTTCAATCGGTAGATTGATAAATGTTCAAATGGGAATCGGGTGGATGGAAACCCTAAATTCCATCACCGCTAAAGGGGGGGATACCAACCCTTTTAGCCTCCTCCACCCTCCATCTCCACCACCACCCTCCTCCACCTCCACCTCCTATCGCCACCTCGTTTACATGAATCTACGTCTTCTATCTTAACCAACCCCTAACCCTAACCTTCAAAATCCCAGGAAACCCACAACCCTAAAGAAGCCCTAGCCCCTCCCTTGTCAAGACACCCTCCTGCCAAAGAGAGGCGGGCAGGCTAATTTTTTCCTTCACCCGAACCCTTTCCCCCCGGTTTGACCCCGTTGCCTCCCTATCTTACCGTCGACCATTGACCAGTCCCCAGGGCCCATTTCCTACGCCGATAAATACCCCAAACCACCGAAACAACCCTGAGCATCCTAAACAACCCCTACCTAGGTCGGACCACCTCCCAAGTGGCCGACGAGTCCCCTGCCATTAATTTCGGCCCCAGTGAAAATCACTCCGGCCGAGGCCCATATCTTCTACCAGCGTCAAACCACCATCCAGTGGCCAACGACCCTTCTTATGGATTGGATCCCCTAGGGTTTGCCCTAGAAATGGCCTTCCCCTTCTCTTGCCCTAATTTGCCAATTTTAACCCTATTTTTACCCTCCATCTCCTCAAACCCTAATCTACCCAACCCCCAATTTTAACCCTATTTTTACCTTTCTCCACTCATTAATTCCCAACCGCAAGTAAATACGACACAAAACGGGCATACCCTACTTTGAGCCGATCTCACCCTTCCCATTGGCCTCTAATCCAATCAATCTTTGACACAACATATGACTTCCATGAGAAATGAGTCCCACTTGGGACCTATTTTCTGACTATTTGACATTTTTAGGCCCAGCTTTTCGGGATATCGCCGTCTTCAGTCCACTTATTTCGCCATCGTACTCGCAAAGGTGCGATCGCCGGAGTTACCGTCCGATCAGATTCAAGGGTCCACCAAGCCAAGTTGCAACCATGTGCTCGTGGTGTGGAGATGGCGGATATGGTCGTCAGTTTTTTGTTGCTCTAATTTTGTAGGGAGACATCATTGAGGTTCGGGTATATTAGGACCAATTGTTGAAGGTCCATATGGGTCTAACATAATTTCAGCTGGTCCATTTACGTGTTGGATATAATTTGGGTTTTACTTTGGAAGTTAACACTTGTTGCGACTCGTGTACATTGAGCGTTAATGAGTCACACCCTCCAAGCTCGATGACGAGCTTTTTCGATGACGGGGAGAATGATATGTATGGGGTCTATAGCAATACGTGACGTATGGTTGTGCCTCTAGGAGAAGACTATATTTTATTTTCTATTTTTAGTTTAGGGTTTATCGTCATTTTCTTTTACTTTTAGTCTTTTATTAGTCTCCAAGCATGTTTGGGACTAATGAGTCATTTTTAGTTATTAGTTGCCCGTTTTAGTCTTTTTGGGTCTTAACTTGATTAGAAAGCTACCCTTTCCTGTAAATAGGCCCTTGGCCCTCATTTGTAATCACACCTTGGATATTGAGAATTGAGAAAAGTGAAAGAAAGAAACTCATTTCATTAGTATAGTTTATTTTTTGTTATTGTTGTTATTGTGTAGTTAATAGTTGTGTAAGGTAATAATAACTCTTCCGCATTTGCAGATTTACATCAGTATTGGAAATAAATTTCAAATGTTTACCCTCTATTAGAGATAATAAGACTAGAATAATATAGGCCTAATCTAAACTATGTTGGGAACAAGGTAATACTAGTACTTCTCCTTACACATCATATCTAGTGGGTGCTAGAAGCTTCTGAAATAAATACAGTTGTTAGAAAGTTTGGGGCTCGCCTACAACAAGCACTACAAACACCATATACAACCAAATGTGTCCAGAGTTATCAGTCACAAATGAATAACAAATGGATAGATAAGCAAACTAAAGTACAAATTTATTAGACAACACTGTGGTAACTAATGCACTGAATGGTAGAGGTAAGAAAGTTGCAATAGTAGCACATAGCAGGCCCCTCAGGTGAATTAGAGATTCCAATTGAGGTAGAATATAGAAGATACTATTTGTAGTCCGTAGAAAATTTCCATCACCTACCTTACCTGGAAAATTTCCACACACACCTTGCTCAGTTAAAGGCATTCGAAAATACTTTTCCAATGTGGAGTGACGATCACAAGCCTTTGAGTCATATACCTCAGGATCAAGTGCTTCACAGTATAAATCTAATAAGGTGATCTTATTCCACTTTCTAGCTTCATACAAGCACTGCAAAAAAAAATTAATGTGAAAAACCATCAACACTGTGTGGAACATGCTTGTCAATCGAACACGTTATTCCTACCTTACCCCGACCCCGATCCTCACCCCTCCAACACGGTAGAGAGAGGAGGGAAGGGCGATTATTCACTTTGAAAATCTGAAAAACATCACTGCAACTATATATTGCAAGCTAGAGCACAAGATATCGAACCAAAGATAGTGGGCCTTAAATTTCTTTTTTGGTCGGGGATTAAATTGAGTTTGAGTTTCTAAACATACAAATGGTGAGAAAATCATAGAAATAGATGCATGTATGATGTAACTATTCTCTGGCATAACTTCATTTGATTTAAGGTGATAAAATTAAACCATTGACCCTGCCCTAGCTTAAGATACTGTTCCAGCACAAGAAAATAAATTTATTCGATTGAAGAATACCACTAAAAACACACTATATTAACAGGGCGGCAAAAAAAGGGACAATAACCAAGCTCCAATAACTGCAGTAGGCAGAAGACTCGGAGGAAACATGCTTTATGGTAGAGATTGTATCTTTCAACAAGTGGGCATTAGGCAAGAGTGCTTTCTTCAGTCTCCCAATGTAGATCTTATTGATAATACGCAAATATTGCGTATTTCATCCCTCGAACCGACGCATTATAGCCCCCTGAGGTATATTATTCCCTATATTTATGCTCGTTAACCAGACAACCTCATATTTCTACGTTAACATGTTTTGCAGGGGTTAATTGAGTTTTTATAGGTATTTGGATGCTAAGTGTAAAGTTCGGACGCATTCCGCTCGATTTTCGTACGCGATCGCATGTTCAAGGGCATTTTAGTCTTTTCACAGCTTGGTTACATGACCCAACATCTACACGGAAGTTGTAGCCCTCCTCGCAAGCTTCGCGTGGCCACGAACGGTGCGCAATTCCAATTCTGAACGAAGAAGTTACGGGAGTTTTAGCGGAAGGGAAAACCAAACACATCAAAACTGCATGCTGCTTGGCTGAGACCTGCTTGATCGATCGATCGATCGATCCTTCATTTTTTATCCGTCGTGGGAAGACAGTGGGCTCATTTTCTAACCATCAATCTATCGATTACAGGGGATCGATCGATCGATCCCCTGTTTCCAAATGATATTTTGGCTTTTCTTTTCTTTTCTATTTTAATTCCACTTACTATAAATAGGATTTTTGTTGTAAATATCAGATATTAAGTTATATATTAGATTTTAGAGAGTTGTAGGTTAGGGTTTGGGGGATTTGAGAGTTCTTCTTCTTCCTCTCTTGGTTTGACACCCTTTAGGGTTTGTAATTGGTACTTTCATCTTCTCTCTCCATTAATATAGTGTGTATTTACTTCATTCTTGCTCTCTAGTTAATTTACATGCTTTCTAATATAGGTTTACTTATTTTCTAGTGTAGATTTACCGCGTTTATTTACCGTATTTTTAATATGCTTTCTAGCTAATTTAAATTAGGTTGTGTTTGAATGGAACTCACTCGGGTTGACGCGTTGCACTGCTTTGGTGATGGTGTTTACGGGTCTATTTCGGGTGCATTGTCCTAGTTATTACGCCTAGGAGATTGGACGGGGCATATCATGTATGTCCCGTGCTTACGACCTTGCGTGCGTAATTTTCGTGGTATTTGTTGACGCCAAAATCTTATTAGGCTTTTATGAGAATTGAGGGGGATGACAACCCTTGATTTAATTAACTGTCAAAATGAGACGCATTCTAAATAACTCGTCGACCCATGTGACCATTTTATACTAATTAACTCAGGTGAGGGATATTCGACGCAACCTGTAGTTTTTATTTCTTTGTTAATCTAGCTTTATTTTCCCAGGCCTAGATTAATCATTTCCCTTTTATGCATCTTTTCCTTTTTAGTTTGTAATTCACCTTTTACACTTTTATTTCGGAGTACTAAATCCTATAAATTCTAGTAACTCGTCTATATAGATTTTCGATACCTGGACTTGGCCGTTGTACTCACCCATTGAGTGTAGTCATAAGTTTAGGTTTTTTGTATAGTTCAGATGAGCCTAATTCAAAACGACCGGCGCGTAGGTGACTCTCGCGCCGCGACAAAAACCCTGTCCCTCACTTATACGTATCTGTCAAAAAGAGACTCGATAAGCTTGTGTAAGTCATGTGACTTTCTGTAGAAAGGTTGTAAAGAGGAATTTATATAAGTAGTAGATTGGGAATCTATTTGGAAGCTTGTCATATAAGTGGGTATGACATAGTTGTCAAAATCGTACGATTCGATTCGATTCTCACATAAAACGATTCGAATCGAGTTGAGAATCGCAAATGTCTAAAAAATCGGACTGAATCGGCGATTCATGATTTAGGTTCGATTCCCGATTCGGGTCCAATTCACCTTCTTTTTTTTTACCTTATAACCATACGTGTGTTTTAATAAAACAAATAAAAAAAGAAGCAAATTAATATGTAGGATGTTTTAAATTAATATGTAGGCTGTTTTATGATATATTTTTATTTTTTACATTTTTAAGCTTAAAATGAATGAGAACATGTGCTACGGTTCATTTTTGTGATATATTATCATGTGCTACGATTAGTTTTTTGTCATATTACACTTAATTACCAATTCTATAGTGTTCAATCCCATTTATGTGTGTTTTACTACGTTTTTATCATTTGGTTCCAATTCGATTCATGATTCGCGATTCGGGGGGTAAACGATTCACAATACGATTCGCGATTTGACAATTATGGGGTATGGAAATAACGTTCCTTGTTCTTCCGAACAAGCATATCGAGCAAATGGTTTTTGAGATTTTTGCAATATGATGGGAAGATGGTTAAAATTAGTTTCTCAGGGTTTGGTGATCGACCTTCGGATCCTACTATTTATCAAGGTCTTGCAGGTCACCTAATTTTCGTGATGAACGGTAGACCAGACATCACATTTGCTGCGGCCAGTGTCGTCATCTAGTTTATGCATGCTTCTCACATGTACCAGATGTTGAGGTATCTAGAGTCTTGTCCTGGACTTAGTTTTCTCAACACAATTACTGCTAAGCCTCGTATCTCTTGCTTCAGTGTTGGTTCATTGATTGATACTCGCTCTACTTCAAATTTCTATACTTTCCATGAGGATGACCTTGTTTCACAGAGAAGTGAGAAATAGAAAGTTTACCCCGCTCTTTTCCTAAGAGTGAGTGACAGTTGCAAGATCATCTGGCTTCGTTCTATCCTGGCTGATTTAGGTTTTTCTATCACTAATTCCTCCTATCAGTGGTCCCTCTTCCTTTTTCGTGTTAATTAATATGCCCTAATTCTTGCACTGATTCATTTTTTAGTCAAAGGGAAAAGTACATTTCAGGTTGAATTTTATTAATTCAGGAAAAGCTTCATTCCTGTGAAATTCATTTTGCTTTGCTTCATCCATTGATTCACCAAGTCAGTCAAACCTTCATACTTGTAGCCTAGTAAGACCAGGATGGCCTTAATTCATCTCTGTGATCCAGCTTGGGAGTTTTTAAGATATCGTATTTTGTATGTATTTAATATGTTTTGATGTAAGGTCTTTTATACCCATTCTGTTTAATAGGTATCAGTGTTTTTAATTGCGCGCTATTGCGAACGCAATAGCGCGCTATTGCCTTTTGCCTCACAAAAACGCTATGTAGCACAGATTTTTTGCGTAATACCCAAATAGCGTGCGCTATTTGCTGACGTGTCATGTGAAACAGCACGAAACTGCACAAAAATGCGCTACTCTATGCGAAATAGCGCAATAGTAGCACAACAGTGTCTTTTAAAAAAAAGAGAGAGTTACTGCCGATTGAGCTCCATACCTAAAAAAACGCCTAAAAAAGCTCCATCCCTGTTGACGATTGAACCCGAAGTCACCTTGCTTCAGTCGATCTTGTTCGTAGGTGCATTCTACCCTACTTTTATTTTGTAAGTTACTTTTACCCTTTTTTTAGATACCTGTTACGCTCTTTTTTTTATTGTAAGTTACGTTTCTTTTTTTTTTCTTTCGTAAGTTACCTGACCAAGCATAAATTCTTCTGAATTTAGCCCCTTAAGTTAGTGGTTTTGATATCCCGAACAAGGTAATTGAATCATTGATATTCAATATCATTGCCATTGATTGTTTCTAATAATTTCCCCGAGTTTCGTGTATTTCTGATGAATTTTACAGGAATTTAGTGCAAGAAAGGAGAGAAAGAAACCAGAAGAAAGGAGATGATGAAAGGAAGAAAAGTCAGAGGGCAAAAGCGTAAATTTCTATCCAGAATTCGAATTCGACACCTAAAGGGAAGTTGAAGTGCTTGATTTCACAAGAATATCGGAAGAAACGACACTCAAATCAGACCACGAGATCAAAAGTTATGTCCAGTCAAAGATGAAAGAGCAAAGTCAACATGGAAGAAAATCGGACCGATCTGGTGTATATCCGGACCGATCCAAAATGACCCAAGTCCAGTAGACCCCGGATGGATGACAAATCGATGACAGCAGAACCGATCCGGTGGGGACCGGACCGATCCGATAGAATAAAAAAAGAACCGATCCGGTGGCTGAAAAACCGGACCGATCCGAGGGCTATCCGGACCGGTCCGGTCATGCGAAATCCTGGAATTTATTATGAAGATTTTAATGTGCATAGCTGGTGAAATCTTGCGCAACAAGCAACTCTGGCTGTCAAATTCGTGCTACTTGATGCTATAAAAGCCCATGCCCTACTTCATTCTAGGCAGATTTTCTGAGAGGAGATTTTCTTAGAGAGAGCAATTCAGAAGTTAGGAAATTTTTATTTTCTTGGATAAGGAGTTTTCATAAACCCTAGTCTGTAAGGTTGAGAGAGAGAGACAACAATTTCTGGATTCAAATTCTTTTCCTGTTGCTGAATACAAGTATAACAATTCCATTCTCTTACTTGGTATCTATGTTAGTTAAATCTCAATTGTATTGCAAATTATTTCTAATGTTTAGTAGGTCTATAATGCTGTGTATGAATTTTTATTTTAATCAAATCATGTCTAGCTAAATTCTTAAGGGCTGGGGTACATGAAGTCACTCCGAGGAAAATTACTTATGTAGAAAATAGAGGGTAAATTAAATATTGACCGAATCGTGGAAGGAAATTACATGAACATGCCAATCTTTTAATCTCTCTTGCCCTAGGTACTTGAGATTTTTAAGAGCGTTTTGCAAGTGTAATTGTCCATTCACCGCTTTATATTTACCTTTGATTTCATATGGTGAGGGCTAGATCCTTCATATATGTAATGCTTAGGATTTATAAAGATTGGATTTAGTCAAGAATTTTAATTTACAATTCTAGTGTTCTACACGGAAATTCGTTAAGGCTTGAGGGATTGTACCCTACCCTATTTTCTCTTACTTTTCAATATAATTCTCCACAATTTTTTAGGGTTCTCTTTCTTTGAGTATATTTTACTCCAATTGCAAATTCTCATCATCAATCATCTTTATATTTCTTTGGAGGAATCATTTCAAGATTTAATAACTTTCCCTATAAAAGTGCCAATTCTTAATCCATGTGGATACGATCCCGACTTGTCGGATTATTACTAACGCGACAGGCTTGCACTTGAGCCTAGAGAAAACGCACTTTTGAGAGAAATTCTTAGTCGCATCAAGTTTTTGGCGCCGTTGCCGGGGATTATCAATTGGTATAAATTAGGAAAGTAATTTTAATCTACAAGTGATTTCAAAAAAAAAATATTCTTTTTACATCTCATCTCTTATGCGCTTATATGCAGAATTCATCTTCCACCCAAGTTTATGAAAATCCTATTGCCGAAGCAAATTCTGAAAATTCTCATACCACTGAGTCTCCTCATTTTTGGGTTCCACCTCCTTCGCCTAATAATTCAATCACAAGTCGTTCATTGAGTCAAACACTGAGTGAGAATTCTGAATCTTTCGGTAGCAATATGTCGGAGCACAGTAGTGTTGGTGTTGGTGCTGGAGAGGATGAGATACCATAGCTTCCCATGAAAGATTTGTTATTTCCAGAGAGAACTGTTACCCCTAGTTGTATTTTACTCCCGTACAATGCCGGTCAGTTCCACTTTCGAAATGGTATGATTCAAATTCTTCCCACATTTCACGGGATGGATTCGGAAAAACCATATCTCCATCTTAGAGAGTTCGAGGAAGCATGTGAGACGTTTGGTGACCAAACTTGTCCACAAGATGTTATCCGGTTAAAGCTTTTCCCTTTTTCCTTAAAGGATAAAGCTAAAACTTGGTTATGGTCTCTTCCCCCAAATTCTGTGTTATCTTGGAGAGATATGCAAACCAAGTTTCTCTCCAAATTCTTTCCACAACACAAAACCAATTCTGTCAAGGCACAAATACAAGCTTTTCGACAAAATGAGAATGAGTCTTTTGACAAGTGTTGGGAGAGATTTCAGGAGTTATTTAGTGCTTGCCCACATCATGGATTTGAAAAACATCATCTGATTTCATTTTTCCATCAAGGCCTTACTTTAGCATCTAAACAACTTGTTCAAACCATGTGCGAAAGAACTTTTTGGGAGTTAGGCTCAAACGATGCTGAGGCTCATCTGAAATATGTAGCACAGACTACCCAAGCATGGGATATTTCTGATCCCAATAGTCAAAATCGAAATCGATAAGTGCCTAATTTGCCTGCTGCGTCCGGTATCTATCACTTGGACAAGGACACTTTGTTGGATCGAAAATTTGACCAATTGGAGAAGAATTTCAGAGACATGCTTGAAGTGCAATTGAGAGAAGTAGCTGGACCCGTGCAAGTCGGGAAGGAGAAAGTGTGTGCCATTTGTGTTGCAGGTCATTCTACCAAAGGATGTCCTACCATCCCTGCATACAAGGCAATGTACACTGAACAAGTTGAGGCAATAGGGGGGTTTCGTGGAAATTATAATGCACAGCAAGGGAATGCATGCAATCAATCGTGGAGGAATCACCCTGGTTTCAACTATGGACAACCATAAGGGGGGATGGGTCCTAACCCACATATGACTCTACCACTACCTCCTCAATTTCAGCAAGTGGCTCCTCCGATGCCAAATTCTATGCACGTGCCACCTCCTGGTCCGTATGTCGCTCACCTAGGCGATCTCTTAAAGATAACCTGAATCAATTCATCCAATCTAAAAAAGAAAGCAATGCTAAATATGATCGAATGTTCACTGAAATTCATACTAGCATCTCTAGGTTGCAATCTGCAGTGAATACTCAGGAGAAGGGTAAATTCCCAGCTCAAGGCCAAAGACCTCCTCTTCAAGGACAACCCACGGTTAGCTCCACATCATCGGATTTACCAGAACAATGTCAAGCTGTTACTACTCTTCGTAGTGGTTGCGTAATTGATCTAGCACCGAAAATTCCCAAGGAATCTAAAGACAAAGATGAGTGAGTTGAACCTGAAATTCCCAAGGAATCTAAAACTTCCGAGTCTGCGGAGACTCCGTTGGAAACGGAATACAAAGATAAGGGAGTTGAATCTGAAATTGAAGTCAAACTACCAACTGCTGCTCCATTTCCTCAACGCTTAGTACCACCCAAAAAAGGGGCGTCGCGTACAGAAGTGTTGGATGTTTTGAAGCAAGTAAAATTGAACTTGCCGTTCCTTGATGCTATTCAATAAATTCCAGCTTATGCCAAAGTCATCAAAGATCTTTTTACTGTCAAACGAAGACTCAAGGTGAAGAAGAATGTTTTCTTGGCACAAAATGTGAGCTCGGTCCTTCTCAATGATCTTCCACCAAAATTCAAGGATCCAGGTGCACCTAGAATTTCGTGCGTCATAGGAGAAAAAAGAGTGGAAAAAGCATTGCCTGACTTAGGTGCGAGTGTGAACATCCTTCCATACTCCATCTATAAGCAGCTTGATTTAGGTAATTTAAAACCTACCCGAATCACTCTATAGTTAGCGAATCGAATAGTGAAAGTGCCTCATGGGGTTGTAGAGGATGTGATAGTTCAAGTGGACACGTTTTACTTCCCTGTTGATTTCGTCATTTGGGACACTGAGCCTGCTCCCCATGCGAGAAATCATGTTCCAATAATATTAGGCCGTCCGTTTTTAGCTACTGCTAATGCTTTGATCAATACACAGAATGGCCAAATGCAACTCACTTTTGGAAACATGACTCTCGAGACCAATATTTTCAATGTCGCTAACCAAATGGGTGATGAGGATGAAATTCTTGAGGTTGATCTTATTGAAGAAGTGGTGGATGAACACATCGAAAAAATCATAGGAGGAGATGCATTGGAAGTGTGTTTAGTGCAAAATGGTGAGAAAAAGAGCCGTTATACTGCGTTTGAGCGTGAGGTGGAAGAGTTGGAAACTTGGTTACAAGAAGAAGAGAGTTTTGAGAGTTTAAGAGATGTTGACTGGATTTCTAAGTTTGAAGAATTGCCTCCGAGGGAGACAACCATGATTCCCTCTGAAAATAGATTTCCTAGTCTTGAGTTGAAGAAACTACCCTCGCATGTCAAATATGCTTTTCTGGGAGATAATGATACATTTCCTGTTGTTGTTTCTTCCAGTTTAAAAAAAGAGCAAGCGGGCATGTTGTTAGATGTGTTACGGAAGAATAGAAATGCTTTTGGTTGGACTATAGCAGATTTGAAAGGAATAAGTCCATTGATTTGTACCCATAAAATCCATCTTGAGGAAGAGGTGAAGCCCTCGCGTGAGATGCAAAGGCGATTAAACCCGACCATGAAAGATGTAGTAAGAGCGGAAATTATCAAATTGCTAGATGCTGGGATTATCTATCCCATTTCTGATAGTAAATGGGTGAGCCCAATTCAGGTCGTTCCAAAAAAATCGAGTATGACCGTGGTTGAAAACGCTAAGGGAGAACTAATACCTCAACGCACCACCACCGGGTGGCGTGTATGCATTGACTACCGAAAGCTCAATGCTGGAACCAGAAAAGACCATTTTCCCTTACCGTTCATCGATCAAGTGATTGAATGAGTGGCGGGCCATCCTTACTACTGTTTCCTAGATGGGTATTCTGGTTATAATCAGATTGAAGTGGATGTACTTGATCAAGAAAAAATGACTTTTACATGTCCGTTTGGTACGTTTGCCTATAAACGTATGCCATTTGGATTATGTAATGCACCAGCAACTTTTCAAAGGTGCATGCTAAGTATCTTTAGCGACATGATTGAAGAAGTTCTTGAGGTGTTCATGGACGATTTCAGCGTTTTCGGTCCATCTTTCGACCAATGTTTAGCTAATCTTGAAAGAGTTCTATTCTGGTGTGTTGAAAAAGACTTAGTCCTCAATTGGGAAAAATGCCATTTTATGGTCACCGAGGGCGTAGTTTTAGGCCACATAGTCTCATCTAGGGGGATTGAAGTTGATCGAGCAAAAATTGAAGTAATAGCTGAGTTACCCCCGCCAAAATCACTTAAAGATGTGAGGTCCTTTCTAGGCCATGCTGGATTTTATAGAAGATTTATCAAAGACTTTAGCGCCATCGCTAGACCTTTGAGTAATCTTCTCATGAAGGACACTCCATTTGAATGGAATAAAGCATGTCAAGAAGCTTTTGATAAACTTAAAAGCATGCTAATTTCCGCTCCTATCATGTAAGCTCCTGACTGGTCGCTCCCATTTGAGCTTATGTGTGATGCAAGTGATTACGCGATTGGGGTCGTTCTTGGACAGAGAAAAGACAAGAAATCTCATGTTATTTACTATGCTAGCAGAACGTTATCTGGTCCTCAACTTAACTACTCTACTACAGAGAAAGAGTTACTAGCAGTCATTTTTGCTCTAGACAAATTCCGCTCTTACATTGTTGGGCCGCCTATCATTTGATTCACTGATCATTTGGCCCTCAAATATCTCTTGAGCAAGAAAGACGCAAAACCCCGTCTAATCAGGTGGATCCTACTCTTATAAGAGTTTAATCTCTCGATTCAAGATAAGAAAGGAGTAGAAAACGTCGTTGCTGACCATTTGTCACGCCTCTCATCCGACGTACCTATGAATCCCATTCCCATAGACGAGTATTTTCCGGATGAAAATCTATTTGCTACTTCTTCTCTCCCCTGGTTTGCGGATATAGTCAATTACCTTGTCAGTGGAATTGTTCCCTCTAATTGGAATCCGCAAGAGAGAAGGAAGTTCATTACATGGTCACGCATGTTTTTTTATGATGATCGATATTTGTCTAAGTATTGTGCTGATCAAATCATCCGGAGAGGTGTACCTGATGAAGAAATCCAAGGGGTAATTCGATTATGTCATTCGGAAGCATGTGGAGGTCATTTTTCCAAAAATAAAACTGTTGCGAAAATCCTTCAAAGTGGTCTCTACTGGCCCACAATCTTCCGGGATGTGAATACTTTTTGTAAATCATACGATAGATGCCAAAGAATGGGAGCTATTACTCGTCGTGACATGATGCCATTAACCCCAATTCTAGTCTTGGAGTTGTTTGATTGTTGGGGTATTGACTTCATGGGTCCCTTTCCACCTTCTTTTGGTTTTCTATACATCCTCGTCGCTGTAAACTATGTCTCAAAATGGGTAGAGGCCATAGCTACAAGGACGAATGACAATAAGGTGGTGATAAAATTCATTCAAGAAAACATACTTTCTCGTTTCAGAATGCCTAAGGCTATAATCAGTGATAATGGTACCCATTTTTGCAATAGGCCTATGGAGAAGCTAATGCGAAAGTATGGAGTTGTCCATAAAGTTGGAACAACTTATCACCCTCAATCGAATGGCCAAGCCGAGCTCTCCAATCGGGAAATCAAAAATATCTTGGAAAAGACAGTCGAACCTAATAGGAAAGACTGGTCTCTCAGATTGAATGATGCGCTCTGGGCATATAGAACTGCTTACAAGAATCCCCTTGGGATGTCCCCATTTCGATTTATGTATGGAAAGCCTTGTCATCTTCCGGTTGAGATCAACACAAAGCGTATTGGGCTATCAAAAGGGTGAACTTCAACATGGATAAGGCCGGTGAAACACGTAAACTTCAGTTGAATGAATTGGAAGAAATACGCAATGATGCGTATGAAAGTGCTAAAATATCCAAGGAACGAATGAAACGAGCTCATGATAGAATCATTCGTAGGAAAGAGTTTCATTCGGGACAAAAAGTACTTCTTTACAACTCGAGGTTGCACTTGTTTCCCGGAAAATTGCGGTCAAGATGGTCGGGTCCATTCATTGTGAAAGAGGTATTTCCCCATGGAGCTGTTGAACTCAAAGATGAGAAAGGGGGAAACACATTTAAGGTTAACGGGCATCGTCTAAAGCCATATTTGGAAGCGATGGTCAAGGAAGCCGACAAAATCTGGTTGTCGAACCCCATTTATGGGGATTGACTGAAAAAGAAAAGTGAGGCCGTCGCACCCCCAACAAGTATGGGGTGAATGTTGTATATAGTAGTCATAGGATGAGAGGTTAGTTAGGAAATCCTCGTTGTGTGTCACTACCAGAAGTGGGAATCAACAACATATCTCGGGTGTGGTTCGGGGATCGATTAAAGTTTTGAGAGTTTTGAGGTCCAATTGAGTTGACGAAAGCGTTGAGGTGGAAAAATCAGGGTAAAAGTGGCCATGGAAGTAAAGTAGGAGAAGATGGGATTTCAGCAATCCGGATCGGTCCGGCCCAAAATAAAAAGAACCGATCCGGGTGAAGGCGGATCGGTCCGGATCAAAATAAAAGAATCGATCCGGATGACCGGATCGGTCTGGTCCTACAACCGGATCGGTCCGATAATCTGCAGAATGCTACTTCCCGAGGTTCACACCTCTTCAATCCAAACCAAATTCATTCCCCCAATCCCCTCTTGTCCCCCAAAAAAATTCGTACCCCCTACTTCCCCCCATCCATTCCCTCCTATTCCCTTTAAATACCCCCATCCCCCACCCCCATTTTCTTCACACCTCCATATCTTCTCTCCTCTCTCACTTTCTGTCTACATTCTTCCATATCCATGGTTGCTCCCCAGAAATATACCTCCATTGAGGTCCTACCCGACGGCAATGGCGAATACCATTCTCGCCGTGAAGCCAATTGGTGCCGGCGGTTTTTCAGTCCAACCCGAAAAATTCACATTGAACGTCAAGTGCTTTGGGATCAACTGCCTAATTCTGTCACAGCCATGTTCATGACAAGAGGCTGGTGCAGATTTTTTAATGAACCATATGAGGCCGTTTGGGAAAATGAAGTGCGTCAATTTTATGGTTCGCTTGTCCGTACCGCTGAATTCGAATCCCAAGCTTTTGTGGATTCCACACTAATACCGTTCTCACTTGAAATTCTGGCCCAGAAACTCGAGTCTTACGGTGTGACCACTCCGGATCAATTTGATTATCCTATTCTCGATCCCGTTCTCACCAAGGCAGTTTGCATCTCGAGAATCGAGCCCGGCGCTGTTTGGACTACCGAGACCTTTCCCGTTGGTCGGTTATCCGACAAGGCACGGTTCACTTTTCACATTGTTTGTGCCAATATTTTGCAAACCTCCAATGATTCAGCAATGCGGCCGTGTCAAGCTCCAATGATGTATCACTTGTTTGACAATACAACTGTTATCAATTTGGCCCGCACATTTTATAATGATATTCTCTTTGTGGTTTACGATAAAAAGGGTCGGGCACCTCTTCCTTATGTTCGTCTCATTACATCCTTGCTTAAGGATGCCGGGATTGTAGCACCCCAAGATCTTATAAACTTGCCTAAGCCATTAGGACAAGAATCCTGCACTCGAAGTGAAAGGCAAATTCAGCTAATCCGTGCAAGGCGTTGCGGCAATTCGAGTGATGAGGAGACCGATGAGGAAGAGGACGTTGTTGATGAGGATGTTGAGATGGAAGAAGGGGAGGAGGAAGAATATGATGAAACCGCTGATCCGGATTATGTTCCGGTTGGTACGGGTTTGACTGAGCGCGTTCTTTCTCTTGAAACGCGTTTCGACGGGTTCGTGACGTCCTACGAGAGGAATATGAGTTTGGTCCTGCGTATGCAGGCGGACTTATACCGTCTTCAGTTGGGTCCCGAAGCCCCCCTTCCTTCCTACTATTACAATCCTTATGATCCTGCTGCTCCCGGGCCTTCCCGTCCCCCACCCTCCCCTTAGGCTGCCCCGCTACCCCTTTATGTTTTATTACTTATGTTTCTGATGCTTTGTTTACACAGTTGTGTTGTAATATACATTTTTAATATGATATTTGCTTGTTTTATTTATCGCACTCCTCATGTTGTCTTCTTTATCTCTCTCATCCATTTGATTGAGGACAATGCAAATCACTAAGTTAGGGGGGATGATAAGTGCGTATTCATAAAACCTCGCATATATGTAAAAAAAAAAACAAAAAAAAAGTATTTTTCTTCAAAATAAATAAAAATGGGAATTAAAATTTTCAAAAATATCACCTTTATTCTATTTAAAGTCTCAAATTGTTAAATCTCAATTGCACTAAGCCAAAATTGACCAAAGATGGACATTGAAAGAAAATTGACGACTTTACGAATAAGTGTGGAGATTGATCAACCCGGTGAGATTTCGAGCCTTTCAATTTTTATGAGTTTTTAAATCAATCCGAGTTTATGATTAACTCAAAGTTCTTTTCAGCATTTTAATAAGTCGTTGATGATCTCAATCCTTTGTTTTGATCGGTTATGGGAAATGTGTGAAATGTTGTCTCGAAATTCGTGCTAAATATATCTCTAAACTTAATTAATCTAGAGATGCATATGGTAATGTGATTAGCAATTTGGACAATGAAGTAGGCCCTCGTTTGTTACCCAAAAATATTAGCCATAAAAAGTTGTGAAAAACAAAATTATCCCTTTGCAACCCAAGTTGAGCCTAATAAAATATTTTCCTTTCGTTTGATAACCCGAAAAACCCAAATAGCCCGGAATGGTGAAAATTGAGAAAATAAGTAAGTCCAAATTGTGCGATAAAAAGGGGCAAAAGAAAAAAAAAATGAAAATTGAAAAATAAAAAGAAAAAATGAGCAAATGCCCGAAAAAGCACAAATGGACGTCATAAAGATATCTTCCAATTCGGAACAGCCCATCCATTCCCATTTTTACCCTTTACACTTTTTAACCCAAGAAAGTCCTAACCAAGTCTGAATGGTGAAATTAATTACCGCATGGACAGCTAAGACATGAAAAGACAATATGAGAGATTAAATGGTGTGAACTAGAGGTGATGTTCCCATTTCCTAATAACTGTATTCCGACGATGAGATCTTTTCACCATATATTTCCTTCTTTCAATTTTTTATGTATGAATTTGTGTCCATTATATTTACTCTTTATATCATGCATACCGAGAGAAAATAGCCACAATCCGAGTGATTCGTTTGTGAGCGCATCCGTAAGAATTTGAATCAAAACGAATTTTTGGAAAGTAACGTAATGCTCAATCGGTGGAAATTTGAGGTTTAATTTTTGGCTTTGCACACACACACTATGGTTTGAGACATTTGAATACGAATTTATGGTGATTATTTTTCGAAAATTTTAAATTGTACAATTTTTAAGTATTTTGATATTTATTTGAGTCAATAAAGAATTTTGTGGGTGTATTCACTGCAAACCCTCACGAGACAAAACACGTCCTACTAGGGTAACCTAGGGGTTTAAAGGCTTGTTGCATACGCTAAATGCAATCGCTTGCCTGCGAAAAAGGTATTCTATCCTAATAAAAGAGTGGAGCATTAAACTAATTTCTTTTACATTGCCCGGGACGTGCAAAGTCCTAAGTTAGGGGGATTTGACCAAGCATAAATTCTTCTGAATTTAGCCCCTTAAGTTAGTGGTTTTGATATCCCGAACAAGGTAATTGAATCATTTATATTCCATATCATTGCCATTGATTGTTTCTAACAATTTCCCCGAGTTTCGTGTATTTCTGATGAATTTTACAGGAATTTAGTGCAAGAAAGGAGAGAAAGAAACCAGAAGAAAGGAGATGATGAAAGGAAGAAAAGTCAAAGGGCAAAAGTGTAAATTTTTATCCAGAATTCGAATTCGACACCTAAAGGGAAGTTGAAGTGCTTGATTTCACAAGAATATCGGAAGAAACGACACTCAAATCAGATCTCGAGATCAAAAGTTATGGCCAGTCAAAAATGAAAGACCAAAGTCAACATGGAAGAAAATCGGACCGATCCGGTGTATATCCGGACCGATCCGAAATGACCCAAGTCCAGTAGATCCCGGATGGATGACAAACCGATGACAGCAGAACCGATGCGGTGGGGACCGGACCGATCCGGTAGAATAAAAAAAGAACCGATCCGGTGGCTGAAAAATCGGACCGATCCGAGGGCTATCCGGACCGGTCCGGTCATGCGAAATCCTGGCATTTATTATGAAGATTTTAATGTGCATAGCTGGTGAAATCTTGCGCAACAAGCAACTCTGGCTGTCAAATTTGTGCTACTTGATGCTATAAAAGCCCATGCCCTACTTCATTCTAGGCAGATTTTCTGAGAGGAGATTTTCTTAGAGAGAGCAATTCAGAAGTTAGGAAATTTTCATTTTCTTGGATAAGGAGTTTTCATAAACCCTAGTTTGTAAGGTTGAGAGAGAGACAATAATTTCTGGATTCAAATTCTTTTCCTGTTGCTGAATACAAGTATAACAATTCCATTCTCTTACTTGGTATCTATATTAGTTAAATCTCAATTGTATTGCAAATTATTTCCAATGTTTGGTAGGTCTATAATGTTGTGTATGAATTTGTCTTTTAATCAAATCATGTCTAGCTAAATTCTTAAGGGCTGGGGTACATGAACTCACTCCGAGGAAAATTACTTATGTAGAAAATAGAGGGTAAATTAAATATTGACCGAATCGTGGAAGGAAATTACATGAACATGCCAATCTTTTAATCTCTCTTGCCCTAGGTACTTGAGATGTTTAAGAGCGTTTTGCAAGTGTAATTGTCCATTCACCGCTTTATATTTACCTTTGATTTCATATGGTGAGGGCTAGATCCTTCATATATGTAATGCTTAGGATTTATAAAGATTGGATTTAGTCAATAATTTTAATTTATAATTCTAGTGTTCTACACGGAAATTCGTTAAGGTTTGAGGGATTGTACCCTACCCTATTTTCTCTTACTTTTCAATCTAATTTCTCCACAATTTTTTAGGGTTCTCTTTCTTTGAGTATATTTTATTCCAATTGCAAATTCTCATCATCAATCATCTTTATATTTTTTTGGAGGAATCATTTCAAGATTTAATAACTTTCCCTATAAAAGTGCCAATTCTTAATCCCTGTGGATACGATCCCGACTTGTCGGATTATTACTAACGCGGCAGGCTTGCACTTGAGCCTAGAGAAAACGCACTTTTGAGACAAATTCTTAGTCGCGTCATTACCCTTTCTCTTTGGTAAGTTAACACATATTTTTATATACCTGTTAACACATGTTCAGCCTAAAATGTTATTTATCTTATAATTTTCTGTTTAAATATGTTATTTGTTTTTAGAAATTTCAGTTTAAATTGAAATATTTTATAATTTTCAGCTTAAAATGTTACTTATTTATAAAATTTCAGCTTAAAATGTTTACTTGTTTTTATAATTTTCAGTTTAAAATGTTAATATTTTATAATTTTCAGTTAAAAATGTTACTTATTTACAAAATTTCAACAATGTTATTTGTTTTATAATTTTCAGTTTAAAAAGTTTATTTGTTTTAATCAGTTTAAAAAGTTTATTTGTTTTAATAAATACTTATTTAAAATATTTTATAATTATCAATTTAAAATGTTATTTATAAAATTTCAGCTTATAATGTTTTTTTTTTATAATTTTGATTTTATAATGTTATTTGCTTTTATAAATTTCAGTTAAAATGTTAATATTTTATAATTTTCAGTTTAAATGTTTCTTGTTTACAAAATTTCAACTTAAAATGTTGTTGTTATTATTATTATTATTATTATTATTATTATTATTATTATTATTATTATTATTAATTTTTTAATTTCCGGCCCAAATTGTTATTTGTTTTATAGTTTTTAGTCTAAAATGTTAATTATTTTACAAATTTCAGTTTTAAATGTTATTTTATATGTTTTTCTAATAAAAAATTGAAATATACGAATTGCTTGCACGATGCGCGACGTGATTTGTGCGAAACAACTCCGGAACCAAAACGCGACACCTTACACGATCACGATGAAAAACATTGATAGGTATATACAAAGACAAGCACTTAATGCGACTTGACAAACATTCTCCCGGGGCTTTTTTAACAGGATCACAATATAGATTAGGCGTCAACCCCTTGCGATAAAAGTACGAGGGTAATCAATCCTCTGATTTACTAAAGTCATTGGGTGTGACAAAAAGGAATAATAGAAGAAGACACCAAACAACATAAACAGTGATTTGCTGCTTATAGCCTTGCAAATGATCACATTACCAGCTTAGACTAAGCTTAAGCTACTATAACTGACACTATTACAACAAGAAGTTTACAGTATAACTATTATATAGAATGATCATAATAATATTATTACTGTTATTGTTTTTCATTTTGTTACAACAAGGCCGATTGGATATCTGGGAATCTTATTAGAAGCAACGGAAGACTACGCAACAAGTGAAGATAAGGAAGAGTTAAAGGCCTCACCAAAACCACAAGGCTCCACAACTTCTGCAATTTCTTCAATTCTGAAAAACCATTAGCCCAAGTGTTTGCATTTGGCTCACCGAGTTTGCACCTTGTACCAGATTTTGAAACATAAGACGGAATATCATATTTTCCCCTCCCCCCCGACCACACACGTAAATATACAACACTGATGGATATGCTAAATACCTCCTGTAAAACGGAAGATCAAAATCTCGCTTGAGCATCACTTCGGACAGTAACTCATGTTTCCCACTTTTCGAAACCTGTAATTGTTAATAAATAATCATTTTTTGTAAAAAGTCTACTAAAAATATAGGTAAAAGAACTAAACAAACACAAATATGTTATGATTTCATGCAGTAGTAATATGCTACAACCTGCAGATGAAAAGCTGCTAGATGAGTGTAGATTAGGCAATATTGCTATTCACAAAGGAAAGGAAAATTGCGAAACAATGTCCACATCAATGTTACCTAAATGTGGATCGTTTAGGTACGTGGAATGGGTACAAGGATGCACAAAGCTATACCCTCTAAAATGCTATATGATTAGGGGGTAGGCTTATGCAGATCATTATTTCAAATGAGGTAGGCTCTTTCTAAACACTAGAGTCGATTTAAAAGTTATAATAACAAATATTTTCTAATATTCTTAAGACAAAAGTTGATTAAATTTTAATTGTTTTTTATGGGAATCCATTGCTATTTTCCTTTTATTTTACATTTTATTTCTATTTCTATTTTTAGGCATTTTCTTTCCTTAATTAGCCTCCAAGCATGTTTGGGACTAATTAGGCATTCTTTTATTTTTAGTTGGTCATTTTAGCTGATTACTTGATTAGCAAGTAATTCATCCCATATAAATACCTCTTATAATCTCATTTATATTTCATTCTTGAATATAAGACATCTTTTGATTCTCTCTCTAAAAGTTCCGATTGGTTTGTTTCTTTTAGCCATTGACGTGTAGTTTACGTCAATTGGTATCAGAGCGGGTGTTGCTCCAAACACTGGTGTTCCTGTGTTTGTTTGTATCAGTGTGTGTAGTGTATCAAAAAAAATCGTTCGCTACTATATCAATGGCTCCAAAGAAATCTAAACCTCAAGTTGAAGAGATTCAAAAATAGAAGGAACAATTGGCAAGAACGGAAGAGAAAAACGAACGAAGAATAGAGGAATTGACAAGAAAGCAACAAATTTAATTTGAAACCCTAATGCAACAATTTTCGATGTTGTAAAACCCTAACCCTAACCTCCAAACACACAATGACAACCCAAGAATGATAGTGTCAACATCGAGAAAAGAAAATCTAGCCAAATATGAAATCCATGGCAGCCGAGAACAACCCATTCCCCAGGACTGCTCAACCAAACCACGCCAACAGCAGGGAATCACGATAAAAAAAACAAAAAAAAACAACCCTACGATCCACAAATTTCCACCGACATACCAGCAGTTGCTGAGGGCCTGTTCGTTCATTCTTCGGCGGTTTTGGGCCAGCCTGCTGCCCCTGGTGACACACCAGAAGCCTCTGCCATTGGCGATCTGCCTAGAATTACTCCCGGTGACCTGTCCCAAACCCAGAAATGCCATCCTAACAAATCTAAGAACTCGAGAATGACATGACCATTCATAACCAAGAAATCACATTTCAATCCAAGAACCTACCAAACACCAACAATCTCATTGAAAAAAAACTAATCTTGACTATCTAGGGTTTTCCCACCACGCCCAATATTTTCACCCTTTGGTTTCTTCTAATTCCACCAAAAGAGGCGCAATCCTTTATCATATTCCGCACATCTCAAACCTTGAACCCATTTCTGGCTCACCCACCCTTTGGCAAAATTTTAACCTTCTCGATCAACCTTATGACCCCGGTGCGCATTTTGGCATTCCTAACCCCCGACCACCTCCTCCAACTTCACATCATATACCGTCCAACTATGATCTCTCCTTATCCCATTCCGACTACTCTTCATCTTTCGACATGAGAGACACCCACCATAACATCTTGGATTGGATTGCACCACCCGGTGACATTAATTTTGTCCCATTACAAGACCGTCAGTGTTATTATTGTGGAGAGCGTGGCCATTTAATTGGTACATGTCCCCATCACCCTCGTGGTTTCCAGCACCTCCCATGGCCTCACATGTTCACTCTCATCATCCACCACCTGCCCAGGTGCCACTGATACCCATTGATTATGTTACACCTGCGTCAGGTGATGTGATGGGTCTAGGCGCTCATCAAGACGGAGACCCACTTTCATTAGCACTTCAAATATTTTCTCGGAGTCTCCATGGAGATATACGCATAGATGTTCCTATGTTTGACGGTTGATTCTCTCTGCATGATATGATCGATTAGCTAACTACTATGGAGACAGTTTTTTACTAAAGCTGATTCAGGGTCGCTTATGTGCTCTCCTAGCCGCCACCAAATTTTAGAAGTTTGCTCGAGTTTGGTGGAATGACCTATGCAACCGTAGGACAAATCCAGGACTACCTCCCATTCAAGACTGCTCGACCTCAAGGCCGCTCTCCAGGCCTCATTTATAACCCCTACATATAAGCGTGACCTCTTTGCGCTCATCCAGTCCCTCCGGCAGGATACGTCCTTGGTGATAGAGTATACAGAGCAGTTCCAGCTCCTTTGAACTAGAGCTCACCTTACCGAGACCGAGGATCAGCGGACCAATCGCTATGTTTTGGGGCTCCATCCATATATTAAGGGGATCTTGAGTTGAGAGACATACCGACATTTCTGAAGACAGTAGAGTATGCTACCAAGGTCGAGGCCTATCATGCATCACCTACAGCTCCTCCAACACCCCGACTTCCACCTTCATTGCCTCATGTTCCTCCTACAACTTCAGCGTCGACATCTTCTACCACTACTTCCGCTGCGACACATTCAAGCCCCCTACATTCTGGTGTTTCAATTGTGGCAACATGGGACACCGAACTTCAAATTGTTCTCTTCCGTGACGTCGGACCCTCTTAGTGATGATCAGCCACCGGAGTATCTTAATGAGACCGAGCATCCTCCTGGACATGAATTGATTACAGTCTTAGAGGGTGACTCTGTCGGCCTTCCTTTTTGAGTTCGTGCACGAACTCTTTTATTTAGGGAGGGGGGGAGTGATGGGAATCCGTTGTTATTTTTCTTTTATTTTACATTTTATTTCTATTTTCAAATTTTAGGCATTTTATTTCCTTAATTAGCCTCCAAGCATGTTTGGGACTAATTAGGCATTCTTTTATTTTTAGTTGATCCTTTTAGTCATTTTAGCTAATTACTTGATTCGCACGTAATTCATCCCATATAAATACCCCTTATAATCTCATTTGTACTCACTTTTCCATTCTTGAATATAAGACATCTTTTAATTCTCTCTCTAAAAATTAGGGTTTGTGTCTTTTAGCCATTGGCATGTAGTCAGTTTTTCTATAACTAGCGATGTCCACGCCTCTTTAATCCTCAAGGGTATGTTTAGACCCTCCAATCTGCAGTACCAGGGTACAATATGGAAGGTTACTCCAGTAAGATTTGAACTCTTGACCTCCAAGATTATTATTCACCCTTGAGATTTCGTATATTGAAATTATTTACATAAACAATCCAAATAAGCACTAAAACCCAAAATCTTTTTATTATTAGATTGTAGCATGGTATATATGCACTATATTTTGAAAGTAGTTTCTCATTAAAAAATAAAAAAAAAATCAGAAAACTGAGGGAAGGAATGTGAAAATATTTTTCGGACCACTAATTTTAGTGTCATAGAACGAAATTGTACAGCGTTTCAAAACATGCGTACCAATATGTAAACAAGTAAGGTGTTAGTTTTCCAAGGTAACTGTAGTCTACACAGGTAAGAGTAAATAAAAACGACCAAACAAACAAGGGAATTAGCCAACAGAACAATTAAATAATTCAAAGATCATATCAGCGGAGAAGGGAATCACCTTAATGTCTTCTTCTTTATGCAACCCCTCAAGTATGAAGCTTAAAGGCTCCTTAGAAAAATGTTGGACAATTGCCATCTGGATAAAAATTCCCGAAACATAAAATTACTAAATATTTTACAAAGATGGTGTGATCGATAGGAGCTGCCAAAGCATTGAAAACTAACCTTCAAAGCTCTAATTAATGAGGTCAGCTAGTCGTCCTGTCTCAAGAAGCAGTTTCTCAAGAAAGTTGCAACTTTGTGGCCAACACTGAAGCCAGAATGTCGTTTCACAAGAACAACCTCAACTATTTAATCCAGTCTCTCAGCTGGAGATCCCAAAGTGAACTTCCACGGGGATAAGTACCCAAGTGCATTTGAAGAAATTATGTTTCTTGGGGAATCAATAGTTGTTGCAACTCCCATTACCAAGATAATTGGGATCTTAACCACCCATTCGCTGCCAACAGTACGGTGGTGAGCCATGACCATTTACAGGCCAAAGTGTATGACATATAGAAGCAATAACTACAAATTGGTGCATTATATTTCAATTATTGTATGCACGTTAAGTCTGATATAAAACAAAAAGGTCAGTCCATCTACTTGTATATCTTTTTTTGTAAAAGCACCTGACTAATTCTCAAGGGTACATCTAGACCCTCTAATCTTCATACACTGGACACTTAACGGGAGGTGGCTCCAAGAGATTTCAACTCTTTCCTTTAAGGTTGTGAGGTAGGAGCCATGCCAGTCTATTAAGCTTTGTGAATCATATAACGGATGCTTATGTTCAACAAATTTCTTGATTATAGTTAGTGAGAGACCAAAAGGAAAGTTCTTCGCTTCTAAAGCCAACTGTAAAGGGGATCCACTTTTTCTTTCTCTTTATCCTTGTAGCGGATGTTTTGAGTCAGTTAGTAGAAGAAGTAAATATCTTTTTTTAGCAATGTTTTTGAAGTGATTATTTAAAAAGTTATGACTCATTTGCAATTTGCAAATGATACCATCTTTTTTGTCGATGGCAATCATAAAAAGTTTTCAAACATGTTGTGGAAATCTTGGAGGGATTTTCAGGTTTAAAAATTAAATTAGAACAAAAGTGATTTGTTAGGGGGGAAAGTGTAAATTTAAAAATTTGACAAACGAAGTTGCTTATGTCATTGGGTATTGGCCCATGAGACACTTGGGTATGCCCTTGGGGGTAATCCAAAATTCTTCGCTTTCCGGGCACCTATCGTGGTTCAAAAAGATTTAATGGATGGAAACAAGGTTGTTTATATAGGAAGGTAGAATTTCCTTAGTTCATTCGACCTAGGAGCCCTATTTAGTATTTGTGTTTATTTAAAATTACCATTATTGCTTAGAAAATGGAATGAAAAAATTTCAGTGGGAAGGGAGCGAGGGAAAAGAGGATCATTTAGTTAATTGGAAAATAGTGTGTAAATCCAAAAAAGAAAGGTGGATAAGAAGTGGGTAGTTTAAGAAGGAAAACAAAATCTAGCTCTTTGGGGGAAGAAGTTGGGGAGATTTTCCTTATAACATGACTCATTTTAAGCTACCGTCGTTAGAAGCAAATATTGGATCCATAACAAAGGTTGGGAGTGGATCCAATGGTTGGGATGCTAAACCAATGGATAAAGGTTGTCTTCGTAACCCATGGAAATTGACTTCCCAAGGCTTGAACTATTTCCTCACACACGTAGTGCTTAAATTCTTATAGTTGAGAAAGCAAAGAATATTAAATATTAGGAGGATGCATGGATAGGGAATATCCAAACATTGTGCTTTCTTTCCAAGATCATATCGGTTGTCCAATACTTGTAACGAGGTTATTGACTTCTTCCTCACTTGGAACTTTTTTCATCTACTCTTGGAATATTTCTTTTGGACAAAATCTCAACAATGGAGAATTTCTTGACTTTCTTCTCTTCTTGAAATTGTTGACGAGGCTCCTATTATGAAAGGTATGTTCGATCGTTTGGTGGGGAAATAATTCCTTCGATTATTTTCATGTAATCTTTATTTGAAATCTAAGATGATTCCCCCCACCCCACCCCTCATGTCCCTTAATTTGGAAAGGTAAAGTACGAGTATTTGCATGAGTGGCTGCTCACAAAAAGGTGAATAATTGCAACTTAATGAAAAAAAAAATATAGATATCATGCATGTCTATCTCCCTTCTGGTGCATTAGATGCAAGAGAATGGGAGAATATATAGACCGCATTCTTTACATTGTGAAATTTCTAGATTCTTGTGGGAGAAGGTACATTTTGGGTTGGATATTGTGGAGTGTTGTCTCGCTTATGGCATGACGTATCTATAGAATTTATGCTTAGAAGAGATAATAATAAGTTAAACAACTTGTGGAGGTGCATAATTATGTGCGTAACTTAGAGTGTGTGAAGTGAAGAAAATAAGAGTAAGTTTTAGCATAAAGAATGCTCAAAAGAAGATACTGATCATCAGTCTGATATTTTATTCAAATTTTCCATTGAAGTCCAGACATTACAGAATCATCACAGGTATCCACCAAAAAGAAATTAGTATTATGCAGTATTACAAATTGACAAGTTCTAAATGAATTATAGCAAGTGTAAACAACCTTAGATAAAATTAGTGTCAATTAAGAAATTTTGCATTGGAATGATCTGTGCCCCAATAAAGACGAGCATGATTTGTTCTCCTATAAAACAAAGAGCCTGCTACATTGTCTTATCCCAAAATTTGGACTTCGAAATTACCAAATTTTGTCCATCACTTTCAGTGGTGCTTTTAGTGAGTCATAAGCAGTACACATAATATAAGAAAATAAGCATCAATTGTTCATATACGGAGGAATAAATAATATGGAATTATTAACAAACAAGCAAACTCGTTAGAAAGAAAAATAAACATTTAGTGTTAAAAAAAACAATAACAAATTCATATGCCAAGGAGATAGAGTGGGCCAGTTGGGAGATAAATGCGCTACTTTACCTCAACATGAGGATGAAATCAGACAAGACAGACCCACAACACCTTTCCATATCATCAATAATCACCACCACTGGGATCTTAGAGTTCCCTTGCTCACCATACCATGATGCTAAGAGGGATATATCAGCTGCCTGTTCATACACAACATTGTATAAATTTCATTAATGGGAAAGAACGAGTAAAAGAATCCAGCTAAATTACAAATATTTTATACAAATCAAGATATGTCAGCATACTCAGGGGCGGACCCACCCCATCCCGAAGGGGTGCGGTCGCACCCACCAATGTTTGGAAATTTTTGTTGCTTATACTGAAATCATGGACCTATGTGTATGTTTTTTAAACTATGGGGGCGAATTGTAAATAAACCTAAATATAAAACAAAACAAAATAAAACCTACATATCTCCCTCTCTCTTTCTATCAGACTATCAGTCGCCGCCCATTTCCCCTATCCCTAATTTCTCTCCCTCTCGTTTACCTCTCTCCCATGCCCTCTCTCTCGCAGACGAATTTCCCTCCCCTTCCCTCTACTCTGGAACAGCCCCCCGCCCCAGCTGGTGGCTGGCCAGGCAGCAGCACCCTTCCTCCCCTCTCCTGCTCAGATCTTTTCTTGGTAAATTTGTTTTTTGTTTTTTTTGTTTATAATTGCTGAAAATCTATATTTTTGTCATATTAAATCGTTGTATGCGAATATTTTTTGTGAATAATATTTTTTTTGTAATGTATGCAAATATTTTTTGTGAATAAATATGTATTGCTGTCATATTAAATAAATTGTTGTCATGTAGTTGTTGAAAATCTAATTTTATTTGTTAAAATATATTTCTATAATCGATTTAATATTATGTTTGCTAATGGAATTAAAATATTGCTGAATTAATAGATATTGCTTGTGAATTAGGGCTATTAATTGTTGGGTTGTTAAAATATTGGTTTGTTTGGTTGTTAAAAACTATTGGTATATTACGTAGGGACCCAAAATTGGTGAATATTAATCACAAGATTTTTAGGGTTAAAAATTGTAAGACAAGTAAAACTAACCACAAAAAAAAATCATCTTGGGGGCTCCCGCCCCCAAACCCCCGGCCATTTGTAAAAAATTTATGCACCCACAGACTAAAAATCCTGGGTCCGCCACTGAGCATACTCACATCCACGTTAACCATTAGAAACTGTCTCAATAAACTTTTGATACAACCACCAATTCCGGGCATGCCCAAGAAGTCTGTTGATGAAAGGTTTGCCACATGGCTTCCATTAAACTTTAAATGTAGACTAAGGTCCGCAAACATTAGCAAATCATCAACATATTCCATATTCCCTGCAAATCATTATTCAGCCAATAATTAAGAATATTAAATAAAAAGGTAAAATACATATAGTTTTCGTCTTGTATTTTTTATTACATAAAACTCCAAATCAAGATGTAAATATATAACTAAGGGGTTGGAAGAAAATATCACTACAACCTAACTAAATATATCGCTGCTATATTACTTTATGCATCCTATTTAAGGAGTTGATGGTGAAATTTAAATGTCAACATAACAGTGAATTTCATTCCATAACCATGATAAACTGTTTAAATGTTAGTTTGCTAGAGTTTACTCCAAGAGTGGTAGTCTTAAAAAGTAACTTATTGGTCAAGAGTAGCCCAGTGAACAGGTGTTTAGATATGACATCAGTTACAATAGAGTATGAACGAGTGGCTTGAGTTATATCAGGCATCCTACACGAACAAATTGATTGAAATGACTTGTGAACCCAGCAATTTATCTCGTTGAACACGTCAAGATTAATGTTCTTCAAAACATCCTGCAATTATGGAAAGAGACTTGATTTTTTTTTGGAAATCAGTAACAAACCCTGTTTTAGTAGCGGCAAAATGGATAACTAGAAAACATGAGTTCTGAGAGTATAAGGATACAACAGGGGAGGACCCACCCCATCCCGAAGGGGTGCGGCCGCACCCACAAATGTTTGGAAATTTTTGTTGCTTATACTGAAATCATGGACATAATGTGTATGTTTTTTAAACTATGTGGCGAATTGTAAATAAACCTAAATATAAAACAAAACAAAATAAAACCTACATATCTCCCTCTCTCTTTCTATCAGACTATCAGCCGCCGCCCATTTCCCCTATCCCTAATTTTTCCCCCTCTCGTCTACCTCTCTCCCTTGCCCTCTCTCTCGCAGACAAATTTCCCTCCCCTTCCCTCTACTCTGGAAGAGCCCCCCGCCCCGCCCGGTGGCCGGCCAGGCAGCAACACCCTTCCTCCCCTCTCCTGCTCAGATCTTTTCTTGGTAAATTTGTTTTTTTGTTTTTTTGTTTATAATTGCTGAAAATCTATATTTTTGTCATATTAAATCGTTGTGTGCGAATATTTTTTGTGAATAATATTTTTTTTGTAATGTGTACAAATATTTTTTGTGAATAAATATATATTGTTGTCATATTAAATCAATTGTTGTCACGTAGTTGCTGAAAATCTAATTTTATTTATTAAAATATATTTCTATAATCGATTTAATATTATGTTTGCTAATGGAATTAAAATATTGCTGAATTAATATATATTGCTTATAAATTAGGGCTATTAATTGTTGTGTTGTTAAAATATTGGTTTGTTTGGTTGTTAAAAACTGTTGGTATATTACGTAGGGACCCAAAATTGGTGAATATTAATCACAAGATTTTTAGGGTTAAAAATTGTAAGACAAGTAAAACTAACCACAAAAAAAATCGTCTTGGGGGCTCCCGGCCCCAAACCCCCGGCCATTTGTAAATAATTTATGCACCCACACACTAAAAATCCTGGGTTCGCCACTGGATACAAACTTCCTCAGTGTGGGGGGTGGGAGTAAAGAGCAACTTAGCCAGAAATAAGGTCATGCATGGCACATTCCGGTGAAATTTTATTTCTTCTATATCTAGTAAACAATTTTCTCAAAACTCAAATATTTGTTAGAGCCTTTAGCTAATCAATTACATTGCATATTATGGTTTTAAACCAATTTTATGACATGATTACATTGCCTAATGGTAAGAAGTTTGCCCCTTGTGCTAATGTCGCAACACGAAAGAGACGAGAAATGTAAGAATAAATGAAGCATATTGGACATTTCAATTCATGGTTCAGAAGTTTGATCGTTGTCTACGACTCAAACGCCCAATTTTCCAACTCGGTTTTGGTATCGAGGATACACAACAGCACAAAATTTTAAAAAACCAATAAATTATTAAAAGTAGATTTTTTTATAATAAGTTTAATAATTTTTTTCCTTTAGAATGCGGTCCAAAACTTTTTTCTTTAGAATGCCGTCCTCACTTACCAAATATAACAATGTAAGACTGTTAAAAAAATAAATACAGTTATTATGACACAATTTGCCACATAAAACTTAGTCTATTGCAATGTGAGAGTCATATTATCACACATATATAAAGTTATATAACAACATGAGGCACCACAAACTAAACAATAAAAAGTCTTAGACCGCACAATAACAAAAACCTCACACGAGGGACCCTAAACAAATTCTCTTTCATTTTTGGTAATTACATTCTCTCAGCAATCAAAAAAGATACCAACAGAAGAAAAGCATCCACAACATGAAAATGGAAACTAACCTTGATGCTCAATTCAATATCGGACCATACACGATTTAAAGCTTCAACTCGCAAATTCTCATTATGTTGATCATCGTATCCTCCTTCAGCTGCCTCCGACTTGCATTTCTCCGAAACTTTAGGCAATGATGAGGATAATTCAATCCTTCTTCTGGTTTTTCCAGCCGATTTTCTTTTTGATTTTCGAGGCGCCGCTTTGTGCAAAACAAAAAAGGGTTGTGGATAAAGAACACACACAAATGTAGAATAATAAATAAACCAGGGAGAAATCAACATCCTGATTACTTAAAAGAAAATACGACTCTTTTCCGGAAAAAAAATGAGCAGAAAATGAAAATTAGAGTGTTTGTTATAGTGAGAATGTTTCCCAAACTGGAAATTGGAATCCCGGATTTTCAAATTTTCCAATTTACACTAAGTCTAGAAAACATGAATGGAATGTGAACCAAATTTTCTCTGTTTGCAAGTTAAAAGACTTCGCAAGGAAGTACATAAGAGCATCCACAGAGGGGGAGACTCGTGAAAGGTAAATTACAGACTGAAAAAGTGATTTTGCCCTTTCATTGTTATCTCTTCTCACAGTGGTCAAAAAGTAAGAATTTATAAAATCATTCTTACGAACAATAAAAGTTCGTAGGAAACAAAATTACAATTTCTTACGAACAACAGAAGTTCGTAGGAATTCCAACGGACTTTTGTTGTTCGTAAGAACCCAAAAATATGATAAAAATGATTATTTATATTTCTTACGAACTTCATTTGTTCGTATCAATTGCTACGAACAAATGAAGTTCGTAGGAACCCTTACAGAATTTGTAGCCATTCTCTAAACTTGGAGAACGCTTACAAATTCTTCTACAGAATTTGTTCATTTTCACCCACCACTACAAGCGTCAAATTCCGTGAAGTTACAAAATCTCTTGTTTTCTTCTCTCCCCATTGTGGATGCTCTAAACACGCATACATATATATACGCACAGATGCAAATTTACAATTTTACACACAAAGTGTATATATAGACATATGAATTTAAAACAGACACACCTATATAATACGGCTTCACACACACACACACACACACACACACACCACTACACCAAAATGGACAAATTGTCACCTTTCAGCCGGCCACCCTTGTCAAGGTCATTGACCGTGACAAAAAACACGCGTTTTTTGTCACGGTCATTGACCTTGACACGACCGTGACAACTAATTGTCACGGTCATTGACCGTGACAAGTCCGTGATAAGTAAATTTGTCACGGACTTGTCACGGTCAATGACCGTGACAATTAGTTAAATACTTGTCACGGTCAATGACCTTGACACGACCGTGACAATATTTGTAGCTAAAACCCTACCCCCTTCTTTTTTCCTTACCGTCGTTCCCTCCCTCTCTCTCTCTCTCGACGCTGCTCTATCTCTCTCTCTACTTTCAGGTCGATTTTCTCTCTCTCTCTCTCTTCCATTTATATATATGTTTGTGTGTATATTTATGTGTGTATGTGTATATATATGTGTGTATGTGTGTGCGTGTGTGGGGGTGGGGCAGGGTGGGGGTAGGGGGTGGGGCGGGGTGGGGGCAGGGCGGGGTGTGTGCGTGTGTATATGTATGTGTATGTATGTGTATATGTGTGTGTATGTGTGTGTATATATGTGTGTGGTGGTGTGTGGTGGGGGAGGGGGTGGTGGAGGGGGGCAGGGGGTGGGGTGTGTGTGTAGGTGTGTGCGTATGTGTGTGGCGGGGGGAGGGGGCAGGGGGTGGGGCACCCATTTAATAACTTTTAAAATATTTGAAAAAAACATAATATTACAAAATTGAAACGAAATGGTATTGACGGAACTTATACATACGTTATAATATAGAATCTCAAGATAAAAAAATGTACAGTAAAACTCCAAATTGATAGGAAATTAAAAAAAAATAAAGAACGTGTTTGGAATTATGTACTGTGCTCTTACGTTGAAAATTATTAGATAGAAAAAGAAAAATATAAATTGAGATAACCTTAGAATCTAATTAGGCTAAAAATATAATAGCATCAACTAACATATATACACAACACTAAAAGTAGACATCAATTTTATAGATTTTTACTTTATAATTCAATATGGGTTATTCTCCCACATAGTTCATCAACAAATATTGTAAGAACATTGTGAAAATAATAAATATCGGGAGGGGGTGGGGATGGGGGTGGGTGGGGTTTTGAATATTATTTACATTTATATTTTTGGAATTTATTTACATTCAAATAATTGATAATAGTTGGATAGTAATTGGATAATAATTGATATTTTCATTCAAAATAAATATTTCATTCAAAAATATTGGATAATAATTGATATTTTCATTTAAATTGATAATAATTTTATTCATGAAATTAATTCAATTAGGTAAAACCCTAGATAATTTTTTAACAGAATTTGATAATATTATATAAAGTTTAGTAAATTCACAAAATGTTGCCAACTGTATGTTTTTAGGAATATCATTAGTTAGAATCCATACACATGCATGTTGTTAGAAAGTCTTAAATTTAATTCTCACTTTAATTTGTAGAATCTCTGTACTTGGTTGGATTTATCCCTTTATGATAATGAAATTTATGCTCCAATTATAATTATCTCATGTCATAATTTTATTGATAAACAATATATATAGTTGTCACGGTCGTGGTGCGTAGGTGTGCGTGTGTGCGTGCGTAGGTGTGAGTGTGTGCGTGGCGGGGGGAGGGGGAGGGGGTGGGGTATGTGTATATGTGTGTGGACGGGGGAAGGGGGCAGGGGGTGGGGGTGGGGGTGGGGATAATAATTGATATTTTCATTTAAATTGATAATAATTTTATTCATGAAATTAATTCAATTAGGTAAAACCCTAGATAATTTTTTAACAGAATTTGATAATATTATATAAAGTTTAGTAAATTCATAAAATGTTGCCAATTGTATGTTTTTAGGAATATCATTAGTTAGAATCCATACACATGCATGTTGTTAGAAAGTCTTAAATTTAATTCTCACTTTAATTTGTAGAATCTCTGTACTTGGTTGGATTTATCCCTTTATGATAATGAAATTTATGCTCCAATTATAATTATCTCATGTCATAATTTTATTGATAAACAATATATATAGTTGTCACGATCGTGGTGCGTAGGTGTGCGTGTGTGCGTGCGTAGGTGCGTAGGTGTGCGTGTGTGCATGGCGGGGGGAGGGGGAGGGGGTGGGGGAGCTGATAATATTTTGTTATAATTTGTGGGGGGTGGGGGTGGGGTGTGTGTGTGTGTGCGTAGGTGTGTGCGTGGCGGGTGGGGTAGGGGTGTGTGTATGTGTACTATTAACATTTTTTTTAGGAATATTATTAGTTAGAATCCATACACAAAATGTTGCCAATTGCCAATTGTATGTGTATATGTGTGTGGTGGGGGAGGGGGGTAGTGGGGGTGGGGTGTGGTGGGCGAGCTGATAATATTTTGTTATAATTTGTGGGGGGAGGGGGTGGGGGTGGGGTGTGTGTGTGTGCGTAGGTGTGTGCGTGTGTGCGTGGCGGGTGGGGTAGGGGTGTGTGTATGTGCACTATTAACATTTTTTTTTTATCTGTACTAATAACATTTTTTTTACAGCAAAAATGTCTCCTTCAGATGTTAAGGCGAAGATGATGATGCTGTTTATGATGATGTCGTCCGGGTTCGGTGGTAGCGGAGGCGACGAGGGCTCCTCCGCCCCTAGGCTCCCCAAATATGGAAAATTTGGGATTACCGTCGAGAACAAGTTGGAGCTATTAGCGAGATCCCTCGAGCTGCTAAAGACGGTCATCGGCCCGGGATTTATGAGTTGGAAGGAGGTGCCATATGAGCTCAAGTTAGCTGTTTGGGCGGCACTACAGGTAATATTTCAATTTCAATTTCAATTTCAATTTCAATTTCTATTTCATATTTATATTTATATTTATATTTATATTTATATTTATATTTATATTTATATTTATATTTATTCGCAACTAACATTGTATTTGTTGGATAGGAACAATTCAACTTGGATCCAAAGCTACGCGATTCCGTCTTGGAGCAGTTGAGGGAGCAACACAAGACGTGGAAGAAAAATATGCGGACACGGTACTTTGGGAAAACACGAGAGTTCATTATACAATGGCGCGGATCCGTCCCGCCCAAGGAGCCGATCTCATTGGCACAATGGCAAAAGTTCATTGACAATGAGATCGAGGATCGACAATTGGCATCTCGCCAATCGGGAAGGGAAAATCGGGCTAAAAAGACGGACGTGCACTACTCCGGCCGGACCTCTTACGCTGAGGTGGAGCATAGGATGCAGGTAAGATTTAACTTATCTATAACTACAGAAATATATTATTCTTCATTATTTTACTTTGCGGGGCCGATACTAATTTTACTTTACTTTATTTTATTTCAGGGGGTAGGGAGTGGGCCAGGGGGTAAGCCACATAGGCTCGATACTTATGTGGCTCTTCGGACGAAGAAGGGGAAGGACAAGGAGGTGTCCCCGAGCGTCGCGGCCACGATTGTAAGTAATCCGACAGTTTAATTATTGTTAATTACGTTATAATTTTTTAGTTTACTTATTTTACTAATCATGTGCTTTTTGTCGTTTCAGGCAAAGCTTAAGGAAGTGCATGAGTCGCAGTCTGATGCCGAAAAGGCATCTTTGTCCACAAACGCACTCAGCCAAGTGCTTGGCTCTGATCGCAAGGGGAGGACAAGGGGAGTGAGCTCGTGGGTGGCCAAATCTAGGATCATCGGATTGGAGACGAGCGACACCGGGTTGGCTCGAATAGTGGATTCACACAACGCGAAGCTGTCCCGTTTGGAGGCGACGGTCCAAGATATGTACGCATTCATGAAGCGTACGTTGGGTGGAGACCGTAAAGGGAAAGGGAAAGGGAAGGAGAAGGAGAAGGCGGTGGAGGAGGAGGTGCGGGAGGACGAGGCGCAGGATGACGAGGATGTGGACCTCGCTGCTTCATCACCGACACGTTCGTACTTCGACGATCCACTTCCCTATTTGGCGCCCTTCAACAGACCATTATCGACACTTGGTTGGCCGAGCGTGTTCATATTGGACGTATTTGATGGCCAGCGGATAGGACGGGGGTTAAGGGACCCGAATATCGTCGAGGGTGGAATAGTCCATGGACGTGTGCTTCAAGAGATGGAGTCCAGGGTGCTCGTCACGCATGTCATACCCGGGAAGGAGAACTCCCTATTGTGGTTGCGCGAACAATGCGGCACGACGTATATTAGTGGGTGCGTCAATTCGTATGTCGTGTGGCCTACTCACCTCCTCAGTTTTATCCAAGACATGTAGTAACATTATTTTTAAGTTTGTCCGTTTTAATTATATTTGGATTATATCGTCATGTATATTATTTTTACTTTGAATATTTGGATTATATCGTCATGAATATATATTTGCATTATCTTTAGTTTGTGTTAGATATATGATGTTTGGAACAGGTACAACGTTGCTATAACATGTACAAATATACTGCTGGGCAGTGGCAGTGGCCATACTGCCCAGCAGATTTTTTTTAAATTCTGCCCAGAATTGTCACGGTCATTGACCGTGACACGCCCGTGATAATTTTGTCACGGATGTGTCACGGTCATTGACCGTGACAATTCTGGGCAAGAGGGGTCACGGCTTTGTCACGGTTTATAACCGTGACAAACGTGTCACGGTCATTGACCTTGACACGACCGTGACACAAAATACGAGTTTTGTGTCAAGGTCAATGACCGTGACACGACCGTGACAAAAAAAGTTGTCTCGCCTCGAAATGTCACGGTCATTGACCTTGACAAGTTGGATTTGTCAAGGTCAATGACCTTGACAAATGGGCAGATTTGGTGTAGTGCACACACATATATATACCACTATATGTGTTTGCGAACTCACACACACATACACATATATTTACAAGTATATATGCATACACGTATATATAATGTGTTTAAAAACTCACACACATGTAAGCAAATTTGCAAAATGCATACATCTCTCTTTCTCTCTCCCCCAATTTATTCAAAGAGAAAGCAAAATGCAAGTGCTAATTTTTAAACAAAATGAGGTTAAAAGTATATATTTACACACAAATTATATATATATATATATATATATATATATATATATATATATATATATATATATATATATATATATGTGTGTGTGTGTGTGTGTGTGTGTGTGTGTCTGTTTACACACGCATATATATAAATTTCATATCTCTTTCTCACTCCATTTTTAACAATTAATTCAAAAAGAACAAAAAAAGGCAAGTGCTTAATTTTAAACAAGCGAACACAATTTCTAAAGTCCCGTTTGGTTGTCCCAAAATTGTAATTAACCCATTAAAAATGGATTTATTCCCGAATTATGTTATTAATATTACTACTTGGTTGTAAGAATGAACAAATTCAAAAATTAACCAATTCAAGTTAATTAATAAAAACTTAGATTAGGCAATTTCGCCAAAATGTTAAAATTGCACAATTTAAATTTTAGAACACAAGTCTTAAACGAACTACTTAATATAGTTCTCTCACCTTACCACTCATACTCTCATTTAGTCTCTCTCTCTCTCTCTACATAGACACACATATATTATCAATGAATAAAACCATATTACTTTTCCAAACACTACACAAATTAGATTTAAAACCATATCAATGAATACATTCACAATCTATTAATTCCGAATTGACAATTTAATATAATTAAACAATTCACAAAATCAAAGGGACCCTCAATTGCCAAAATCTTTACTAATTTACACACATGCATACGTGTGCAAATACATCTCTCTCTTTGATTTTGAATTTTTTTTCAAAACAAAATATTAATTTTTAACATTTTAATTCAAAAATAAAGGGCATAAAAACAAAAAAACTGCAAATAGAGATGAAAATCGCAAAGTTGTTTCTCGCTACTAAACAAGCCCTAAAAACTTTGTATCAAATTTTATTTCCTCTCTCTCTCTCTCTCCTTATATATATATATGTGTATCTATTGTCAACGGTAAATAATTCCATATTACTTTACCAAACACTAGACAAATCAGATTTAAACTCATATCAATTGAATGCATCCCCAATCCCTTAATTCCAAATTGACAATTTTATATAATTGAACAATTTGCGCAGCCAAATAGACACTCAAAACCCTTTACACACAAGCGCAGGCGCAGGCGCGCACACACACACACACACACACACACACACATACGCATATAAGCGCGAATACATCTCTCTTCGTTTTTAACATGTTTTGCTTAAAAAAATATGAAAAACGCAAAAAAATTAAAACTGCAAACAGAGATGAAAAATCGGAAAACTGTTTCCCAATACTAAACGAGCCCTAAAAACTTTGTATCAAATGTTATATATATATATATATATATTGTGTTAAACGGTGAATAATTTCAAATCACTTTACCAAACACTACACAAATCAGATTTAAACTAAATATCAATTGAATACATCAGCATTTCCTTAATTCCAAATTCACAAATTTATATAATTAAACAATTTAGGGGAGCAAACAGACCCTTTACAGATTCACACACACACATATATATGCACGAATACATCTCTAAGCTTTGGGCAATTCAGTTTTGGGCTAAGTTTTTTAAGCTAGTGGGCACTCATTTGAACCTTAGTACTGCCTAACATCCACAGTCAGGTGGCCAGGCTGAAAGGGTGAACCAATGTCTGGAAACTTATCTAAGGCGTATGAGTCCTCAGAGACCTCATAAGTGGAGTTTGGCTGAATGCTAGTATAACATGAATTACCACACCAATCTCAAATGTTCTCGATTTCAAGTTGTCTATGGATATGTTCCCCCTCAGTGGTCAATTCCATCTACATTAGACACCCCAGTAGCAGTGGAAGATATGATAAAGGAGAGGAAGTTAATGACTGAAATCCTAAGAGAGAATTTGTTACAAGCACAACACAGGCTCAACAATATGCTAACAGACACATGAAGGTGAGGAAATTCAATATGGGTGACATGGTCTACCTCGAATTGCAACCATACAGACAGACCAAGTTGGCAGGCAGATTTTATGGCCCTTCGAAAGTGTTAAAGAAAGTGGGGACAGTGGCTTATCTTCTTAAGCTTCCCAGTGGATAAAAATTTCACCCCGTAATCAAGAGAAACAATGTTGCAGTCCCTCAAATGTTGATTCCATGGTCCAATGCGATACTTGAAGATGCTATCTACCTGGGAAGATTGGTCCTAACTAACCAGTTTCCAAATTTCAAACCTTAAGGACAAGGTTATTGTTGATGGAGGGGGGAATTGTCACAAAACTTAGTTACATGGTGTCGTTTTATTAAATGAAGAGTTAGTGCTACGCTGTCATTTTGATACAAGTAAGAAAATTAGTTAGTTAGTTGCATTCAAATCTGTTGCAAGTTAGTAAGTTGTAGCGATTCAATCTCAGTTGTTGATTTGTAACCGCCTCTGTAAATTGACCTTATATAACAATTCATCTTTGTAAACACAGAATTCATTCAATCAATCAATTCAGTCTGCTCTTAATAAAATTCTCGTTCCTTCAGATTTTCCCAATTTCGTTACCCTAATTTTGATTAGGTTGTAGCAATCCATAATCCGTTAATTCCAAATTGACAATTTTATATAATTAAACAATTTACGCAACCAAACATATCCTAATTTGTCAAAATACTTTACACACACACACACACATATATGTGTGTGACCTTAAGTTAAAAGTGCAAACAGAGATGAAAAATCAGAAAACTGATTCTCGATACTAAACATGCCCCAAGTTAAACTCTGTATCAAGTGTTGTTTTTGTATGTAATTTTCCGAAATCGAATGTAGAGTAACATATACATATAAAATACACATATAAACATATACATATATATAAGAGAATTCTCACCTACATCATGATCTATACATCATCCATACATCACACCTAGTTGTAGGTCCTAAAAAACTTTTTTTTTTCAAATGTTTTATTTTTCTCTTGAAATTAACCTTCCAATAAACTCATGTTCAAAAAATTAGTTCAAAATACATTTTGTAGCTATTTTTAAAAAATTCGCAAAAAACTACTCAAAATACTTTATTTATAAGGGTCTGTGCCAACAGTTTTTTGTGAATTTTTTAAAAATAGCTATAAAATGTATTTTTCGTCGTCAGAATTTTGGTGTAGTGGTGAATCATCGGCTGCCATTTAGATTCAGACACTAATTTTGTTTATGCCCACTTTCAAGTTTTCAGGTTAAACCCTCTTTCTTTCTTAGGTACAACACTGGCTTCTATTTGTCGTTCCCTCTCTTTTTAGGCGGGAAATACTAGGAGGGCAAATTGGTCAATAACCTATAAGTTACAGCTCACCTTCTATTTGGTGTTCTTAAAGGAAATCTAAATATAACTATCAAACACCACGTGCATAGGCTTGACACGGTGACTTTCTACCAGTCCATGTACATCGTGATGGGCTGCCAAATGTGCTGAGGGTGTTTCTTATGGTATATTAGGTTTTAGTTTATCGTTTTTGGTTGTGGTGAGGGTGGTTGTCTTAAAAAATAAAGTTACGGTTAAAATGGTGGGGGTGGGAGTGGTTGTGTTATTTTATGAGTTAAAAAGAGAAAGAGAAGCGGTAGGGTGGAGAGATAATGTTGGGAGTAGATGGTGGCGGTGTGGGAGGATGTGGGAGGAGGTGGGGTGGGGGGAGGTTTAGTTTTAAGAGAGAATAAGAAGTTAGAGAGAGCACGAAAAGAAAAAATGAGGATTTTGGTCAAACTTAACTTATATATGCTTTGACTCTTAAGATATAGAATAAGTGTTTTGCTAGTTTGATGGTAATCCATTTTATTTTCCTTTTAATTTCTATTTTTAGTCCTTTTAAGGTATTTTCTTTCTTTAATTAGTTTCCAAGCATGTTTGGGACTAATTAGCCATTTTTTTAATTTTTAGTTGGCCATTTTAGTCATTTTAGCTAATTACTTGATTAGCAAGTAATTCCTCATTTTAAATACTTCTTGTATTCTCATTTGTACTCATTCTTCAATTCTTAAAATATAAGGAATTCTTTGCTCCTCGATCGATCGACCCCTCCTGGAAAACCGCATATTTTTCCCTTTTTGTTTAATCCGGATAAAATACGTAGGAACCCTTGAATATCATTTAAATAGTATAATGGTACATGAAGAGGACCAGTAGTGTCTAAGTAGACTCCGTTGAGTGAAATTTTATATAGGATGAAATTGTGGGTTAACAAGGGGTTTTGTCACACATTGGGAATTGTGCATACGTTCATTAAGGAATTTAGAGACTCGTGAAAGACTTAGACCAGAATGTTAAAGAGAGTGTACCTATTGAAATTATATTTAGTGAGAGAGAATACTTCGAGAGATGAGGAGTAACTACAAAATGATTATAATTGATAAGGACAAAGATGAATCCTTTCAGCAAGATAATTGAGTAAAAAAAATTATGCTAAGTACGGGTAATAATAATTATGGGTCATGGGCGAACCTAAATTGGAAAAATGTGAATATCTATATATATGGCCGTATGACTGTGTGCTTATATTAAATACTATATTTGTAAATAATCATACCCGTGCTAGTTGCTATCACAGAGGTTACTGCGCCGGGACAGTCTTATCTCGATGGGACCTTTATGGTGGATATTGACTTGTACCTTAGAACATATGATTCCTTGGTACAGACTATATGAGAATGATAGTCAGACGGTCCTAAGAGACGTGAGGGGTATGTGTTGACCTCTTAGTGACTTGGAACTATGCTTCGCCTCCATTTTGTGTGTACTGTGTTAATACAGTTCGAGAGTGATTTCGAACTAGTATTTACCTTAGTACGAGAGATACAGGGACTTGATAGCAGAGTATGTCAGCACCATGGATTTTATGTGGGGTTCCGATAGTATATATATTATATGAGTCATTAATATATATACGTATATATGGAAATCTTCTACTGTGTGTATAAGTAGTTAAGTATTTAATAAATGCTCCAAACTTTATAATAAGTGTTCGGGAACTTTGTAACGATACTTAGGTATCCTAAGTAACGTAAGATATCTTGAAGAGATTGATTCTCTGAACTAAATATAATAACCTTGTTATTTCTCAAGATAAAACTTTGTAAGGAATAAGTTAGATAGACTTATGAGGGCTAGTAGTACGGTAGGCGTGCACACTAGATGAGAGGTGAGAATTCTCAAGAGAGTGTCGCATACTAACATGGTTGTTGCATTAACCGGTAAGCATTTTATATACTTGCTAAACTATTTTAAAACTGTTTTACACTCGGGCTCTGACCCATTTCCTGTCGTTTTTCTCTCTCTTGTATATATATATATATGTATGTATTACAGCGTCACGCATAGGTTCTTTGGATTGGACGTGCTGCAGCTTATGTGGGAGTTACAGGCCCTTTCTTTAGACGACCTCTTCATTGATTATGTTCTTGATTTAGTTCTGCTTAGTGAGGGCATGTGTTACCCGTTTTCCTATTCTGTTTGGATTTTGTCAGAGATTTATGTTTATTTATATTTCCAGTATTCAACACTCTTTGGGAGTTAACTCTTGTCAGGATGATTTCATTTATAGTTCTTAAAATTGGTTTGGTTTATCTAGATAGTTTAATTCTTGTGTGTTAATTGCCATCCTTAGTATTTATGTGATTCTTAAACTGCTGGTTATATAAAAAGGTTTTCATATTGAAATTTAATAATAAAAATAAGACTTCAAATTGTTTTGACACTTAGCTTAAATATTTAGGGTGTTAATTTGAAAATATTTATTTTGCGACAGTGATGCTAAGAATGAACCAACCGTTCACCTTGATTTTTAATTTAATAAAGGACTAATCACCCGGTATTTATTTAGGCGAGGTGTCACACTCCATACCCGGATACCTGCGACACCTAGCTCAGTCCCAAAACTGCCACAACCCGAAACCCTTCAACCCCATGTCCAACCCACCTCATAACTCTAACCCACAATCAAAGCCATACCCATTTCTCCCACAAGCCATACATAATTTCACCTTCTCATTCAAACCAAATGCCAAGACACAAACCAAATCACCCCACATGTTCTTTATATCAACTCATTCCCATCTTCCTATTTTAACCCCCAACTAACTTCTTTAAACCATTTACCTAAAATACCCCCATTCCCATTATACACTCAAATCCCCACAATCAGATTTTATTACCTCACACATTTTCCATGCACATGTGCTCTCATTACCCCTCTCACATTCCTCATGCACCATTAAACTTTTTCACACCCAAATTACCCCCCTTAGCCCCATGTGTGCCATGAATCTCCTATAAATTGAAGATAAAGACCCAACAAAAAAAATAATCTACGGTTTTAGAAGGAAAATTTTATAGAGAGAAACACCATTTTAGTATAGTTTTTTTTAGATTAGAATTTTTATTTTTTTATTTTTTCTTAGAGATTAGTGAGAAAATAAATTTGTGAGATTCAAGCTGAGTAAATTTTTTCATTTATATTTCTATTGATCACTCACTTGGAGGGTTGTATATTTCTAATTCAAGGATTGAAGTCAATTGAATTCAAGATATTGGTTTAGTTGTTCTTCTCTCTAGTCTTTTATATTAAATGCCTATTGAATGTTTGTTTATCATGTTTGATATGTTGTTAGGATAAACCCCCTTTCAAGGGGTGGGGTGACCCATTATTTCATGTTAATCCTAATTTAATTAATTAATATTAATTAAATGTCCCTTTGATGAGAAAATCAAAATTCTAGTTATAATACCCATTTTAGATTCGAACTAGAGATAGGGGTTTCTCATATGTGGTATTATTCCTTTAATTTCAACTCGAGGCTTACTTTTATGATTTAAACTAGTTTAATCGATCAATCTTAGCGGGTGATTTGTTAGATGATGTTTGGATCTACATTTCAAGTGTTGTAGGAGTGTTAAATTTAATTTTCTAAAATGTTATTGTCAAAATTATATTTGCAACGAGATTTGATTTGTGATTTTGATACTAACTTGGGATAATTAATTTTAATGAATTAATTGATTTTAATTAACTAGAATATATGGTGTCATCATATTCCTTGTTAGTCCTCGCTTTTATTTCCTCACCCATCTCATATTTAAGATTTTTATTTACTTAGATTTAATTAGTATCTTTAATTTTTCTTTTTAGTTAGATATTTACATCTTTGATTTAGTAGTACATTATTTCACTTCATCTCAAAAATTGTTTTAATATTTGAAAAAGCTAAATAAAATAGAAAAACTAAAAAGTCCAGAAATAAAATAATAACAAATGGATTATATATTTCCTCTCTTGCATGTTTCACCCTTAGATTTGGATTGATTCCCTTACTTACCGCTATACTCTAGTATTGTTCTATTTTTTTAGGTATGACAGGTTTTGATTAGAGGAGTTTTTCAAGCAACGACAAAAATACGTGAAAAGTCTTCTCTAACAGATGTTATGGGATCACTAGTTGTATGCCAAATTTGATAAGTGTGGGTTTTGTCTTCGAGAGGTGCAGTTTTTAGGCCACATTGTGTCTGACAGGGGTATTATGGTCGATTCGAGTAAGGTATTGACAGTGAGGGAGTGGGGACAACCCACGACACCAACCGAGGTTTGCAGTTTTTTAGGGATGGTCGAATATTATAGGCTATTCATTTGGGGGTTCTTGAAGATTGAGTGTCCATTGACAAATCTAACTCGCAAAGGGGTGTTGTATGTTTGGGACAACCATTTTCAGTTAGCTTTAGATGATCTAAAGGACAAATTGACCTCAGTGCCTATACTTTCACTGCCTAGGGAAGGAGTGGAGTACCGTGTTTACACAGATGCATCCTTGCAGGGAATTTGGGGTGCATTACAACAGGAGGAAAGGGCTAAAGCTTTGTGTCTCGCAAGCTGAAGCCCCACGAGAGTAATTACCCCACGCGTAACTTAGAGTTAGTATTGGTTGTGTTTTCCTTGAGGATTCAGAGGCATTATCTTTTGTGAGAGAAGTTTACCTTGTTCACGGACCATAAATCACTTTAGTAGTTGTTCACGCAGAAGGATCTGAATATGAGGCAAAGCACATGGCTAGAGTTCGTAAAGGATTACCAGCTTGATATTCAATATTAATAGGACGGCTAACATGGTGGTAGATGCGTTGATCCGATGACCTACTAGGGAGATATCAGAGGTTTGGAAGGAAGAGTGGAGGGAGCTTTGATATGATGATGAGATTTCTAAGGCCTGCATGTTTGTATTAGCTGTCACTCCTGAAATTGTTATGCAGGTGGTGAAAGCTCAGGCATGGGATCAATTTTGCCAGGATAGGGTTCGCCAGTTATTAGCAGAGGAGGCGAAGTCTTATTCGGTCAGTTCTGAGGGAGGATTGCACTTCATTAGGAGATTAGTGGTTCCAAAAGATGAGGATTTGAGACATGCGGTGATATCAAAGTCTCACGGATCCAAATTTGTGGTATATCCTAGTGGTGATAAGATGTACCAGGATATGCATAGACAGTATTGGTGGTCGGGGATAAAATGGGACATAACTGAGTTTATCTCGAAGTGTGCTACCTTCCATCTAGTAAAGGTAGACCACAAGGGACCATAGGGGATGTTTAAGCTACTAGAGATTCCACTGTGGAAATGGTAGAGCATTTCCATGGATTTTATTATCGAGTTAACGACATCGCAGAGAGGTCATGACTCCATTTGGGTGATAATGGATCGGTTGAATAAGGTTTCCCATTTATACCACTTTGTACAGATTATGAGACGAGGTAGTATGCGCAGTTGTTTATTATAGAGTTTGTTATTTTGCATGGGGTTCCGATAAATATTGCGTTCGATTTTGATAAGATTTGTGTGTCCTATTTTTGATTGAGTTTGCAAGAAGCTATGGGTAAGGATTTACGATTGAGTACAGCGTATCACCCACAGAAATATGGGTAGACAAAGAGAATTAATCAAATGCTAGAGGATATGGTGGGGATGTGGATACTTAACTTTCAAGGTGGATGCGAGAAGTATCTTCCTTTAATGGAGTTTGCGTATAATAACCCATACCAATTCACCATCTGCATGGCACCATTCGAGGCATTGTATGGGCGGCCTTATCATTTGCCTGCTTGCTGGTTAGACATGGGGAACAACAAGTTTTTGGGTCCAGAGATGATTCAGGATACTACTGCCAAGATTGAGCTGATTCGGGGATGTATTCGTATAACTCAGGACATGAAGAAGAATTACGTCGATGCATATAGAAGGAACATCAAGTTGGAGATTGGTGACCAGATCTTGGTATTGGTGTCTCCTATGAAGGGGGTCATGAGGTTCGATAAGAAATGGAAGCTAGCGCCGAGGTATATGGGACCATTTTTTAATCATTGAGAGGGTAGGACCAGTTGCGTATAGGCTGGGCTTATCGGAGCATTTGCAGCAAATTCACGATGTGTTCCACGTGTCATCACTAAAAAGGTACCGGAGGAGCGAGAGAGATTTTTGGCATGCTCCCTTAGAGCAGATCGACTAACAGCTAGATATCTCATATGAGGAGAGACAACTGGGTATACTTGATCGTAGTGAGCTTAAGCTGCGGTCTAAGGTGGGACCCTTGGTATGAGTCCAGTGGGGGCACCACAATGTTGACAGTCAACGTGGTAATGGGAGGAGGATATGCGAGAGCAGTATCCAGAGTTATTCACTGTAGGTACATCCTAATTTTGAGGGAAAAATTTCTTTATAAGGGGGCAAGTATGTAGCACCCTGTATTTCTAAGCATTTTTTATTTAATTAATTTGGATATTTTTAAATTACACGTGTGCTGTAATTTAATTGAATTAATTATTATGTGTTTATTAAAATATTAATCGGGATAGATAATGGTTAATAATTATGGAATATAATTACTAAATAGTAAATGATTATATACATCATAGCAAGTGATAGTGGCGTGACATCATTTTATCTCAATCGAGAGTCGCGTGTAGACTATACTAGATAAAGATATGAAATTATTGTAGAGTGACTCGGATGACGATTTCAATGTCATAGTTGGTTCTGATTAGGTCGAGATAGTCAAAAAAGTGTACCCGATGGTAGTAATTAGGTTCCAGGGCCTATTTAGTCATAATCGAGCCCCCACATGGGTGTTCGGGTCAATTGGGCTTGGCCTGTTAGCCTAATTTCGGGATTAGAGTTATTAAACCTAAATGAGAGAGTTGGGGGAAGCGGCAAAACATAATCAAAACTCTATAATTTGAGAGAAGGAAGAAGAAAGGAAAGAGGGAAGCCTTAGGAGTCAAAATCAAAGGAGATTGAAGAGTTCGATCCCCGGATTCGTCATCTACAATGTGTAATGAGACTTTATGAACATAGAAAGGAAAGTGATTATCTTGATTTTGACTTTAATTGCAGAATTTCATTTTCATATCACAGTAGGTGTAGACAAACCCGTTTTGGGTAGGGTTCTCATATGAAAATAGGATTTTATGATTTGGATACTATGTGTATATCAAACGTGAAATTGATGATGAGATATCATGTAACACTGTTGGAATGGAGTTCATGTTCAAAATCCAAATATAGATGTGTTGAATTGATGATTTTGAAATCAAATTTAGAAGGAGGATTTAATGAAAGAGAGAAAATCCAATTCGTAAAAATTAACGAACTAAAGTAGAAATCGTTAATGTTTAATGATGTATTTGATGATTAGAAACTATTACGAACATATATTAATCATTGGGTATGTGTTGGTTAAGAATTGGGTTGAAGCTTTGAAGCTTGGATGGTTAAAAATGGAGGAAACTTATAATAGTGAAGAAGAAGAACTATTAGGGGTTTAGAATCGATTCGGATACCCCCACCCCTCCCCAGAATCGGTTCGGGCGCAACCAGAATCGGCTCAGGTGACCTGCTATTTCCAAAATTTTTATTGTCTAAAATTTTTTAAGAAATTAATTATGGGAAACTTTGAGTTAAGTTTAATAATTGTACAAAGACTAGGGAAAGTTAGTAGATACATAATTGAGGCTCGGTTATTCTTAATGAAGGAAAATTAGGATTTGGACAGAAAATGGTTAACCGATCGAGGGGCGTATCAGAAATTTACGTTAATTTATTTAATGGATGTGAAATTAAATAAAATGAGAGTCGGGAAATAGACTCGGGTTTCATTATCTAGTGCTAGTGGATTTAGGCGTGGGTTAGTCGATTTTAATTTAATTATTTATATATACGGAAAGTGATAGTGTTTGTGTGTGTGTGTGTGTGTATATATATATATATATACTTGTGTGCTTTATGAATATCAGTGTTAGATATTTATGTGAATACATACCCCTCTAGTGCTATCATAGGAGGTTGCGAGATGTGGGTGAATCCCCTAACTAGTGAATGCAGGGAGAGTATAATCCCCAGGTTATAGCATTCAGTATTTATTTATGTGTATCTTTTCAAGGTGCGACGAGTGGGGTATGATTCGGTTCCACTCTCGGGGAACTATGACTGCCTCCATTATGCTTACGATTTATTACCTAATTTGGTGTGAGTTAGACGACTTATGGTATCCGGGTTGGATTGAGTATACCTGGGGTGATAACATTTTAGAGAAAGCATCAGGTGAGTTATTACTTAGGAGGATGGTTATTATACGCGACATGTGTGTGAATGTTGTAGTATACTATTACGTATATAAAATGAGTAAATAATTATATACGGGATAAATACATAAGTGTCAATGTATTTCATATATAACTAGTGTGAACGTTATATGATTGATTAAAGATGATATGATTAAATAAGTTAATGAGTAAAATAACTTATAAATCAAAGTAAGAGATACTCAAGTTAGAGTAACGTGATAAAAAGAAGTGTAAAAAGTCTAGTTAGGTGGGGCAGCGTAACTAGTTAATTTAGGAAGCAAGCGATAGGTGTGCACGTTAGTTGAGGGGTGAGCTACATCTCAAGAGAGTGCGACAACAACTTAAATATGAGAAGGGTTCATGCAAATTTAAATCATTGCAATTTAATTGCTTGCCACATATTTTCAGTAGGTATTCTTGGGATCTGACCCGTGTCAAAATATTTTTCAAAATAATTATAGGTGTCCAGTCACAAGGACGGCCAGTTTGATGATTCGTTCCAGGGATGCATAGTTGCATCACTAGTGGAGACTTACAGGATTGGCTTTAGATACTTTAGTTATTCATTCCTTATTTAGGATTTCATTCATTATTTTATTTGAGCATATTGCCCCTTCAGACTATTCAGTACTTCAGTTTATTTGTTAGACTTTGTGGATTCAGTTTATTATTTCAGACCCGTATTTGGATTTTATTATGGGAACCGATGGTTTATTCGATATAATTATTTATATATCTGTTGTGTGATTGTTTATACTATTATGGTGTGGATGGTTTGGTTATTTTATTTTTATTTCCGCATGTTGTTAAGTTAATGAAAAGATAAAATTTGGCACCGTCTTAATTTGACATTGGTGATTAGTAATTTAAAATGTTTTTGACAGCGATGCTAAGAATGAACCAAATGAGGTCAATGTATATTTTGATAAAGGACTCATCACCCGTGATTAAATAGGTGGGGTGTCACAAAAATGCTCTCCATCATGGGTGGAGGCACTCACAAGCTAGGGTGGGAAATTGACCACCTTAAATTTTGATAGAATGACAAATATTTGTAGGAATATTGGGATGGGAGTAATATTTTACCACCTTATTTTACTTCCATTGTCCTAAATTCAGAGTCCTTATCCATTTTTTATATTGATTAAGGATACACTAGATCAGTGGTCAAAATTAATACTTGGCTCCTATTGTACAATTTGGCCCGTTGATTATGTGTATAGAAGAAAAATGGACTATTAATTTGGGACAACTTAAAAAGAAATAGCGGATTTGAAACTTGGGTTGGAGGGAGTATATACAAAATTAAATAGATTTGAGGTGTAATAACTAATGTTTTATACTCTTACGTACATGGTTTCACCCTCATCTATTACTTTTCTTATCTAAATTATACTATTTTATATTTTTTTGTAGCTTTTTTTAAAAAAATTAATTAATAAGACGAATAATGTATTTACTACCCAACTTATGAAAAAACGATCTCTGGACCTTTCATCAAACATTTGTAAACTTTTGGAAAATAAAAGAGATCAATAGAAGAACATAAAGTGCAACTGATCCAAGTTGCTATAAGTCACATTTCTCCCTTTAATTTTATAAATTGCAAATACGCAATGGATTAAATAGGATTTTTCATATAGAATACGATGCGCCAATATTAATGTGGTTGATTCAAAGTGTACTCACTAAACAAATATGAACTTTTAGTAACAGACTACATTTCGCTTACTAACAGTATTATACCATTACTAATTCGAACAATAAATTACCATTAGTAATATACTATATTCATTAGTAATTTTAGTTCAATATTTTAAAAGTGAAATGAAATACAAGAAAATGGATTTTTTTTCCTCCTAACCAAATAAAACGCACCCGAATTTGTTTACTCCAAAACAAAAACCTTCAACTCATACATATAACCCCAACAACGTCATACACAACAAGGGTAATAGATCAGATATACCCAACATATTGGATTTACTATGATTTAGCTTTGGTTTCCTATCAATTTTCACCATACAAAGGTATTCATATATAGATATCATTTCACTTATTATGTGGATTATGTTAATTTACATTTTTCATTTAAAGGTCTTCATCTTTTTGTAAGTTAGCTTGATGAGAGTGATTATTGTTTCTTCCAACATCACTCCTCTGTTATGGTTTTACTTTTTTTCTTTATATTTTTCCTTCAATTTATCATGGTTATAATCGGTGTTTGTTCCGATATTAGTTATCTGTGTGATTCTTATTTCTATTGGTAATTTTTCCTTGCATTATTATTAATGATCGCCATAATTATGTCACTCATTTTAAGTTTGTTGGAGTCCTTTTTTCTTGTAACCCATTTTAATGAATTCCCATGAGAACCAAGATTGTGTTCTTGGCTTTATATGTTCATTTAGTTTTTCTAAAATTATGAAATTTGTAAGGACATTTTTCTCATGTCCGAAATGTTTCATTTATTTATGTCATACGCCGCTACATTTGGCACGTCACCTCACGATCTCACATGACGGCCTCTATCCGAATTCCGGGAATCACGCATGCATTATCTCCACTAATGTGTTCCTCATCTGCATAACGACTTCACGTTCCTTGATTCTAGGCTCGTAATGCAAGTGGTACGTAAGAGAAGTCAAATCAGTGAAACAAGGCATGATAGGGATGTTCAAGGGCAAATTGGTAATTTTACAGCCACCGTCCGAAGGACCGGTCAACTGGAAAGTTGAAGAGCTTGCCGCAACAAAGATACTGGAAGAAACGGCACCTCAATCCGAGCTACGGTGAACAAGTTATGGCCCGTTGAAAATGGAGATATGTTCATTGAAAATGCTGGAAATTTTTCTAAGTGTTTAAAGCCTTGTTCCCAGCACACTTTCCCGAACCCAGCCCGAAACCGGTTCGGGGGGGCGAACCGATTCACAGGGGTACCCGAACCGGTTCGGGGTACCTGTACGCTGGATAGAATTTCAGCATTTTAAAATCGTGGGTCTCTTCATGTATTTTCCTATAAAAACCAACTTCGGGAGAGTTGTTTTGCAAGACTTTAGGAGACGAATTCGAGAGTCCAAATACATCTAGTCTTCATATTTTTGAGTCCTAAGACTCATGTTTTGATTCACACATCCTTGCCAAACCTTTGTGAATCCTTTTGCAACCCAAGAACACAACTTTGGTTTGTTCAACCCTTGTGGAGGAGACCGTTCTTCTTCTTCATTGCAGCCCTACTGGAAAGGGATAATTCCAGCCGCGACTACAGAATCCGATACCCGAGGGTAATTCTTAGTCAACTTGTATTTTCATTGTAATCCGATTGTAAGCCGTTCTCTTACAAATTATAGTGAAAATAAATGGTTTTGCCCCTGTGGGGGATTTTTCCTTAATTGCATGTGTTTGAATGTTCTTGCGTAGATTATCAATTTATTCAATCACATACTGCTGCATGTTTAGGGTTTGTCTGTGTTAAAAGGATTTTATATATAATTTGATCATTTGAATGCGAGCACACACATTCTTCAAATTGGTGTTTGTTTTTTATCCTGCATGCTATATTTTATTTGATAAATCATCTAGATGCATGTCTTAGGGTTTAACTAAAATTTGGGATTAATTAAAATTGGTTTTTATTTGAGAAGTCACAATATTTCCGCTGCTGCTACTCTCTCAAAATTGGTTGATTTCATAAATGCAATGTTTTTTTTAAATATCCTTCTATAAAACCCTCGCATTGAAATTAGAATATATGCCTAAAATTTTTGTCCTCGGATCACAACTCGAATTTCTTCCTAAGGTATTTTTGAAGTTTGGATGTATTACATATTGAATATATTACATATATGCATAGTAATAATTATTTTCTATATGATTTAGTGATAATCTTAAATTTCTTTCGTGAATCAAGTGACTTAGAAGGTTATGTACATACTTTAAATCTGCAAGTCACCATGGTCACTTATGAAATATTCAATTTGTAGTTATGTACTTATAATTTGCTAAACATTAGAAACCTTTTTTGTTTTTGTTGCTGAAAATTGCATTTGTTGGCATTTCAGGAGATAATATGCAGCTGAAGCTATTCGAAATCAAATTGCAGAAGTTATGATATATTTCAAAAATTGGGTTGAGGTACAGACATGCATATTCTCTTTAAGGTAATTTCGTGTCTCTACAGAAAAATCGAAATAGCCTCAATTCATAAGCCTGAGGATAAGACAACCTGATTATATATTGCTTTGATTCTAGGGACATATACCAAATAGTCTCTCGGACATTTTTTAATACCCATTTAGTCCAAACTTTTTTATTTTGCCTCAAAAAGTCCTTTGCCACATATTTTGGAGAGGGAGTGCCGCTGGCGCGGACCTCTAAAAATAAGAGGATATTGAGTGCTTGAGGGACTAAATGGGTTAAACTAAAAATATGTGTCCTTTTTATAAAATATATATTTATAGTAGGGACTATTTAATAATTTACCCGATTCTATTTGAAAATATCACCACAGACTGAATTTTATGGGAAAATGGGATTGAAGAGGGTTTATTATTTAATTAAATAAACTATGTATTTTTTTTTCCAAAATAAGAATCCACGGCCCACAATCCACGTACCCGGGTCGGACGGGATGGAACCAGTGTTGGTGGTGCACCTGTGGCGCTTTGCACGAGTGAACTTCGCAAACTTGGAAGCTTTATTTTTTATTTTATCTTAAAAAATTAATCGAACTCGTAGATTTGAGATTCTTAAACTCATCAATGTATATATTTGTTAGGGACTCATTTGGGAGATAGAAATCTGGGTTATCAAACTCGTTAAACATCTCAAGGAAAACGAATGACTCAAAAACAAAACATTTGTATTTGTCATTTGAGAATATAACATCGCGTTATGTTTTTTTTAAAAGCATTAATATTCCAATTAGCAGACTCCATTTCTCGGACCAACAACCAACAACTTCGCAAAGTTACATATAGACTATAATTTATAAAACGTCATATAATATGGTAAACAATATTTGGGGTTGGCATCAGATACTTTTACATTGTCAAGAAAAGAAAAACAACCATTCAAGTTTAGTTTCTTTTCGAATGATTTTTCTTTTAAGAAAAACTCATTTAAATCCTTATGTATCAAATATATGTTAATATTTAGAGGCAAATTCATTTTCCATTTTCTTCATGGTGATCTTGTACATTTTCATAAGATTTTGTTTCTCTTGAATTTTAAATAGTAAAATGGTGACATGAGGAGGTGAGAAGTCAATTTATTTTTTTAAGTGGATATGTTTTAGCTATGAGAGTGTTTTCAAATCTATTACAATAGCTTGATCTGCACATTCTATTAAATTTCCATTGTATGGAAACTGGGCCATTTGAAGCTCAGCATAATCTACTTTAACTGCGAAAAATGTGGCAAATTTTTTTGCTATAAATCTTATATAGATGCCTTGTTTTTGTACTTGGATTCATAGATACCATCAAAGTGTTGATGTATTTTGCTTTTGGGATACCATTTATGCATTTATCATTAGGAATGAGTAAGAGGAGTAGTTGTTTGAGTGAGTTAGGGTGGTTATTTAAGGTGGATGACATTTTTTGGATTATTCTAGCTAGTTTTATTTTCCTAGTTGGATTTGCTTAGTTTTAAAGGGGGTTTTATAGTTAGATATGAGGTGCGTGAAGACTGATCAGTCGACCTTGGTCAGGTCACTAGTCTTCGGTAAGGTGGAGGGAGGAAATCAACCAAGTCGCGAGTTAGACTATAGGTTCTCCCTTTTTTTGGGTCTGTCGTGCTTGACCATAGGGAGTCTTGGAAAGGGGGAGATTCGGTAGGTCTTATTAGATGTCGGTGAAGGTTGATTCATCCGGATATGACGTTTGGTTTATGTGAGCATTTGACGAGATGAGGTGGATTTATTGGACATAGGAAAAACGTTGTCCATTTTGGGTTCTCACTTAGGTAAAACATCTCACCCCATACCAAACGTAGTTATAGAAGGCTTGGAAGGAATTTGCATTATAAAGATATTAAAAGCTATTTATCTTTGGTTAGTTTTATTGATTTCTATACTCTTTTCTCCTTTAAATTCAATGTTATACATCTTTTAGTGACTTCAATTATTCTTTATATGCTATTTTCTACTATACTTATAATTCAAATAATGCATCCTAAAAAACATGCAATTGATTAGGAAAATTGAAGAAATCTCTAGGAGCCTGCAGTGAAATATTTAATGAACCCATAGTTCACCAAGTGACATGGTTCACCTTGGAATAAGAAGAGTTTGAGCATGGTTCACCAAGGGCTCTAAGTCCTTAGAGAACAGGAGTCCATCAGAGATCTTTGGAGGAGGATCAACCAAATATGCAAGAAAAAATAGAAGACGCTGGGACACAACTAAGAAGGTCTTCCAGGCCACGGAAGCCTAATCCAAAATATGCAAATGTTTCCCTTATAGAATGTAATAACCCGAGCTTTTTGGGACAATAATTTATTTATTTTGGGGAGAAATAAATATTAATTTAATTGGAGATTAATTAAATTGGCAATTAAGGTCAAAATTTAAAGTTGTTAGAAAGTGATTCGGATGACAATTCTAAGGGTGCGGTTGTTTCCGGAAGGGTCGAGATAGTCAAAATGACTGTACTTGGGGTCTATTTGGGTTTCGAAATAGTTTAAGTTTGTTTGGCTCGAATTAGAGTTACCGAGTCATTTAAAGTGTGTATTATCATTTAAAGCTGTGTATCTTGGATTTAAGGTTTAAAAAGCTTACGGGAGATTTCCATCTCCTTAGAGAGAAAGAGAAAAAGAAAAAGGAAGAAGAAAGAAGAAGAGAAAGAGAGAGAAGTTGGGATTTCCGGCCATTATGCGATCTCGAGGCGGATTCAGACTCTACGAACTTGAGGCGAGTGATTAAACTTACTAAATAATTTTTGTGTATCATTTATTTCATGATTTGTGGATTTAAGTTGTGTATTTTGGGTTGAATAAGTAAAACCTATATTTTTGGGAAAATCTTAGATTTGTTGTGTATAGAGGTTAGAAATTAGTTAAGATGTGTTATTTGATGAGTATTAGGGTTTAATATATGTTTGGGTTGAAAAGAAAAGGAGAGAAGAGGAGATAATTGATTTTTTGGATTCTTGGCTTTTGAGAAAAGTAGCCATTTTCGTGATTTCTGATAGGTCGAATCGATTCGGCCCTTTACCGAATCGATTCGGAAAGTTACAGGTGCCCAAGTCTGAGTGACCGAATCAATTCGAAAAGTTAAAGGTGCCCAGGTCTGAGTGACCGAATCGATTCGACGCCAACCCGAATCGATTTGGCCTGAGATAGAAGCCCCTTTGGACCCGAATCGATTCGCCTTGAAGGCCGAATCGATTCGCCTTGAAGGCCTAATCGATTCTCTGGGCTGAATCGATTCGTATTGGGCCCGAATCGGTTAAGAAACAGGGCAATTTTGGGGATGTTTTTCTAGGGTGAGTTTCATCCCATTTCATTTGAGGTTATCGATTGGGGACCTCTATAGGAGTTAGGAGAAGTATGTTTTGGAGACTTTTAGGGAGTTTCCCTTATAAGAAATTATTTAGGTCATATGGACTTATTTTGGGAATACCGATTAGAGAGTATCGTATTGACTAAGTGGGGAAGCCTACTATCATTGAGAATTCGGTGTGGAGTTAATTATGGGTTTATAAGAAAGAGTTAGGATACTCTTAGTGATATTGGATTTTAGAATTTAATCCCAAATGGGATAACTTTAAAGGTTCATATGATTGATTGAACCATATTTTGGATTGAGAATAATAAATGTCGATTGATGCGCATACGGATATAGGGAATATCCTTAACGTTCATCAACTTGAGAGATGTTTCATGTAAAAGAGAAATGCTGATCGAGGTGCATAAGGATATAGAGAATATCCTAAAAATAAATAGAACTGAGGGATGATTCATATAAATAGAAGTGAGGTGTGAACTTCAAGTGAGAAATAGTATAGTGTATACTAAGTGGAGACGCTATGTGAGCTATTTTGACGCAGAGTATATTGAGAGTAAAATACACTAAATAATGATATTATTTCATTTGCGCCTATAAGCGTAATACGTGTATGTAAATAGTGTGATATATATACCTTGTGTAATGGTATACATTTGTAGGATGTGATGATGTATGTATATCTTGTGTGAATGATATATATATATATATAAGTGAAGCATACTCCCTCCTTGCTATCATTGGGAAGTTGCGCGATGAGGGTGAGCATCCTGGCTCGAGGAGCAGGGTGTGGATATTCCCCAGATCATAGTCGTCCATTTTATTTGTGTGATTATATTTTGGGGGTGAGATGTCGTGGGTATGTGTCGTTTTCACTTGTCGGTTAGGAACTATGACCTCTTCCCGGACGTTGTGTATATGTGTTGGCCGCGATGTCGATGATATTTAGTCCGACCGCTGGTCCCCAAGATGGTATATGAGTGATGCCCTAGAAGATGATAGCATTGAGAACCTGCATCCTTGAGTTATAGCTCGTTAGGATGGTTATTATTATACTTGTGTGAATAGTATATTACTTGAATATGATTATGTGATATCATATTTGTCTTTAGAGTAAAGAGACATAAGAAGATTGCTTGAATCTCATTCCGGAAGATTTTATCCGGACTTAATTTGTGATAAATCAATTATGAGAAAATGAAGATTAGTTAATTATATGGGTATATATAGTATTTTGGGTATCAAGGGCATAATGAACCTCAACGACCAACATTGCCTAGGAGTAGTGTATCGGGGGGTTCCTTGTTTGGATTTCGCTTGCGAGATGTCCCACGCACGAAACGCAGTGCAATGTTGGGAGTGAGGAGAAGTTAGTCCTTAATGCTCATATTTATATAGTAGTAGTGTATCTCGACGATCGACAGTGCCCAGGAGTAGTGTATCGGGGGGGTCCTTATTTGGATTTCGCTTGCGAGACGTCCCACGCACGAAATGCCGTGCACTATTGAGAATTGAGAATAATAAAATAAATCATTATTGTATGAAACGAATTTGGGTTATTGGTAGACAGGGTCTTACCGCGATACGAGAGTCACCTACGCGCCGGTCGTTTTGAATTCGGTTCACCTGAACCATACAAAAATCTAAATTACGACTACACTCAACGGGTGAGTATAGCGATAAGTCGGGTATCAAAAATCCACAGAGACGAGTTGCTAGAATTTATAAGGTTTAATATTCCTAAATAAAAGTGTAAAAGATGATTATACACAAAAAGGGAAAAGATGCGTAAAATGGAAATATTAATCTAGGTGAGGGAAAATAAATCTAGATTAAGAAAGCGAGTAAAAACTATAGGTTGCGTCGAATATCCCTCACCCGAGTTAATTAGTATAAAATGGTTACATGGGTCGACGAGTTATTACGAATGCGTCTGGTTTCGACAGTTAATTAAATCAAGAGTTGTCACACCCCTAAATTTGCATAAAAATCTAATAAGATTTTGGCGTCAACAAATACACCAGAAATTACGCACGCAAGGTCGTAAGCACGGAGCATAAATTATATGCCCCGTCAAATCTCCTAGGCGTAATAACTAGGAAAACGCACCCAAAATAGACCCGTAAATACCATCACCAAAGCAAAGAAACCAAATCAACCCTAGGTGAGTTCAATCCAAGACAACCTAAACTAAATTAGCCACTAAGCATGATAAACAACAATAATTAAAGCACCTAATTAAATTACACTATAATTTATCTAAGCAAGAAATAAATGAAAAGCATGGAAATCTAAGTTACAAAGCTTAAGAACAATAATGGAACTTACATTAATGGAGAAGAAGAAGGAATAGTAAACTTACAAACCCAAAACAGGAAGGAAAATCTAGGAGAGAGAATCTCTCAAAAACCTAATCTAAACTCTCTAAAATGAAAAATATCTCTCAAATAAAAGCCTACAACATTCTATTAATACCCCAAAATAAACCCCTAACAAAACCAAGCCAAAAAACCCAAAATAAGTCAATTTTTGTCCATATCTGTTGGGCCCGGTCGACCTCATGTTTGGGACCGGTCGACCGCAGTTTTGAGATTTGCCTTGGGCTGGGGACAACCCACTTTTCTGTGACACCCCGCCTAATTAATCCCGGGTGATCAGTCCTAAATCAAGTTAGAAAAGGTTTCTCAGTTGGTCCATTCTTAGCATCACTGTCGTCTTTTTAATTACTAACCACCTAAGTGAGAAAAGTAGACTCGTGCCAATTTTTATATCTTGAAATTTATTTAAAACTCATGCAGAACATAACAATAATACCCAATCACAGTTAACTAAAATAACCATCCACAATTAAAATACTTAACCGAATAAACCATCGGTCCAAATAACCAATACAAGTAAAGACAAGAAGTAAATCTCGACAAGTCTAATACTAATAAATGAACTGTGAGCGACATGGTCAAACAACTACGAAAGAGTCTCCACACGAATGAAAGAATGAGGCGTCTATCAAAACCCCGCAACATCCACACGTGTTGCAGCAACGGATACCTGGAATAGAGTCAAGCCTGGCGTCCCTGTGACTGGACACCTAAAAGGTTTTTAAAAATTTATATAGCAAGGGTTAGTACCCAAAAACATTTGAAAACATTTAACAAATGATTAACTTGCAGTAATAAATAAATATGCATGCTCTTCATATTTTAGTTAGTGCCGCACTCTCTTGAGGACTTCCTTACCCCTCCTCTAATGTGCACTACGAACGCTTCCATTTAACTTACTAGGTCCTACGCTCCTGACCGAATACTTATGTCAACCCTTGCAATTTACCTACTCTAACCGAGTATGCCTTAAATCATGATTTTTAAGTTATTATAAACACCAACTTAATTTAATCATTACCCTTTTAAATTTCATATAACATTCACACCTGTTATGCACATAATACATATTTCACTATGTATTAACTATCTCATATATAATTATTTACCTAATTATATGTTTAATCATTTTTACAGTATTCACAAACATACTGAAATAACATTTAATACAAACTTTCGACCGAGTAGAAATACTCACAGAAAAATATAAATTTTCCCAAGTGCTATCCCACTAGGTGTATTCACATAACCTAGATATACAAGTTAGATTCGCTCACTAACTTAGTTTAACATACGAATTGGAGGCGGTCATATTCTTTCCCTGAAAGTGAGATTCCCCTCACCCATATAACGGACGCTATGACCTGGGATTATACTCGCCCTACTCCTCAAGCTAGGGGATTCATCCACTACGCGCAACCTCCCCCTATAGCACTAGAGTATATACTAATAATATTCATTCACTTATATTAATGCACACACACTATATATATATACTGTCACACTCCGTACATATATAAATATAACATGTCCCGGCTACACCATGTATACAATCCGTAACATAAGCCTATTAAATTTATTAAGAGTTTATGGTCCAACTCTAATCATTAATTAATTCGCACATTAATAAATTAAGTTACCTTTGGAGTCGCCCCCACCATAAAATTGGACTTACTCTCGTAGTCCTAATCAACCTCACCCGAGTCTAAATCCCCGACTCTCAAATTATTTAGCCTTTACCTAAATAAGGTTTATCTCTCGGTATTCCTCAACCATTATCCCCGGACTTGTTCTCTAACTATATTTAATCCTTTCGAACTCTTCCCAAAAATTTAACTTTAGTGTATCACCTAATTTCTCCAAAACCCAACAATTTTAAATTATGATGTCACACTAAGTCGTCTCCAAATTCTAATTAATTTTTATTCGCCATTAATTAGATTTAAAACCCATGTATAAATTTCTCACCAAATTAATCCATGGAAAAAGATTAAATTAATTTTCTTCATGTAAAAGAAAACTGGGCGACCTGTCAAAATCTGCCGACCATCGATCGATCGACCCCAGACCTTCGATCGATCGATCGAGCAGGTCTTCGTCTTCTTCGCGAAAACAGATTCAACCATGGACGATTTTTCCCAAACCCTAGTTTTCTCCACCAGCAACCTTAAGCCCTCTTAACATTAATACATGTTAGAAACCTTATTAGGGACCTCCAGAATGTCCACCAACATTATTAATTCGTCCATTAACTATAATTTTCGTATTTGGGGAAAAATCCATCCTTAACCCAATACCCATTTACAACCCAAGTTCCCTCATCAAATCCATTTCTAATTATCGAGATAACATCCTACCAGATATATATCAATTTATAATATCAAATTTCTACAAGAATCCTCATTCAATTTCGTAAATTAGATTATTATTTTCAAAACCTCATGTTTATGCCATGAACACCCAAAACGAAATTTGATCAAACACATCACATGAATATGAATTTCAAAATAGATTCAATACTATTGCAAGTTATCCACTTGCCTTAAGTTTCGTAGTGTCTGATTCGGAGATGAATTCCAAGGTTGAAGATGATCCTTGTTAGCTCTCTAGTGATCCCAAAATTGCCTTTAACTGCTATTAGGGTTCCTTAATACACTTAGTCTTTTTTTAAAACTCTATTAGCCGTTTTCTTATTCCTTCTAATTCCTTAATTTACCTAAATCCCGTTTTTTGCCTAATGGGCCAAGCCCAAGTGGCCCTAATGCCCCCGTGTGGGCCTGACTATGTCTAAAAATGCCCCGTGACCCGTTTACTACCCCCGGGTACACTTTTCCGACTATCTCGGCCCATCCGGATTCAACCGTACACTCAGAATTGGCATCCGAATTAATTTATAAAAATACTTATCCCCTCACCCCTTTAGTCTATACCGACTCCCGGTTGAGATAAGTGCATACCCTGTCATTAATACTCGAAATGACTTAAATAAATAATTACTATTCACTTAGTAAATAACTTTCCGTAAATATTAACCATTTACTCCTTGATTAATATTTAAATAAAATTTCCCTAATTAATTAAATTAAATTACGACTCACAAGTAATTTTCGATTCCCGAATTAATTAATTATTTAATGCATGAAAAATGCGGGGTGTTACATACTCCCCCCCTTACAAAGGAATTTCATCCCCGAAATTAGGTCATACCTGTGATGAAAAGTTCTGGATATTTCTCCCGCATATCCTCCTCGCGCTCCCAGGTAGACTCGTCAATGTTGTGTTGACCCCACTGTACTCTAACTAGTGGAACAACCTTGGATCATAATTTCCGCTCGCTACGGTCTAGGATAGCCACCGGCCTCTCCTCATATGAGATGTCTGGATGTAAATCAATTTTCTTCGAGTGGAATGTGTCAGAAGGCCCTCTCACTCCTGCGATATTTCTTCAGCAATGCTACATGGAACACGTCGTGTATCCGCTGAAGATGCTCTGGTAATCCCAGCCTGTAGGCTACAGGCCCCACCCTCTCGATAATAGGGAAAGGTCCCACGTACCTCGGTGCTAGCTTACCCTTCATGCCGAACCTCATCACCCCTTTCATGGGGGACACCCTGACCAATACCTGATCCCCAACCTCTAACTCCACGTGTCTCCGTGAAGCATCAGCGTAATTTTTCTGCCTATCCTGAGCTATCCGAATCCTCCCTCGGATCAGCTCTATCATGGAAGATGTCTCCTGAACAATCTCCGGCCCCAACAGTTTGTTGTCCCCCACCTCTAACCAACAAGCGGGTGAACGACAAGGTCTCCCGTATAATGCTTCGAATGGTGCCATGCCGATCGTGAATTGGTAAGAGTTATTATACGCAAACTCTACCAGAGGAAGATATTTCTCCCAACCTCCCCCAAAGTCTAATATACACATTCTGAGCATTCTTCCAACATCTGATTGACTCTCTCGGTCTACCCGTCAGTCTGTGGGTGATAGGTTGTACTCAAACGTAACTCCGTGCCCATGGCCTCCTGAAAACTCTGCCAAAAATGGGCCACAAGGATCTTGTCCCTATCCGACACAATATTAATCGGTACCCCGTGCAGTTTAACAATCTCCGCTATGAATAGCTGTGCATAACGCATCGTCTCAAAGTCGGTGCGGACCGGTAGGAAGTGGGCCACTTTGGTCAACCGATCCACAATAACCCATATGGAATCGTGACTCTTCTGCGATGTCGGTAACCCTGTAATGAAGTCCATAGAGATGCTCTCCCACTTCCACACGGGAATTTCAAGTGGCTGTAGCATCCCTGATGGTCTCTGATGGTTAACATTCACAAGCTGACACGTGGCACATTTCGAAGCAAACTCTGCTATGTCCCATTTCATCCCTGCCCACCAATACTGCCTCCTCATATCTTGATACATCTTATCCCCACCGGGATGTACCGCGAATCTCGACCCATGAGACCCCGTCATAACAGCGTGCCTCAATTTCGCATCCTCTGGCACAATCAGCCTCCCATTATGACGTAAGCCTCCCTCCGAGCTGATCGAGTAGCCCTCTGCTCCCTCAGCTAGCAACTGGGTCACCCTATCCCGACAGGTCTGATCCTCTGCCTGAGCCCTCACAACCCGCATAATGATCTCGGGTGTGATGGATAATGCTGACATGCAAGCCCTGGCTATATCATCCTCGTATCGAAGTTCTCTCCACTTCGCTTTCCAGACTTCTGATATTTCCCAAGTCGGTCTCCGACTCAATGCATCTGCCACCACATTAGCCTTACCAGGATGATACTGAATATCAAACTGATAGTCTTTCACGAATTCTAGCCATCGCCTCTGTCTCATATTCAAATCCTTCTGAGTGAAGAGATACTGAAGTGATTTGTGATCCGTGAATAGCGTGAACTTCTCCCCCAGGAGATAATGTCTCCATATCCTCAAAGCAAAAACGACTGCTGCTAACTCCAGGTCGTGAGTGGGGTAATTCCTCTCGTGGGGATTTAGCTTCCTGGACGCATAAGCTATAGCCCTTTCCTCCTGCTGAAGCACACCCCCAAGTCCCTGTAAGGATGCGTCAGTGTACACCCGATACTCTAATCCTCCTTTCGGCAATGCAAGCACGGGTGTAGATGTCAACTTGTCCTTTAACTCGTCGAAGGATAATTGACAATGATCATTCCAAGTGAAGGGTACCCCTTTCCGGGTAAGATTCGTCAAAGGTCCCGCAATCTTTGAGAATCCTTTAATGAACCATCTGTAATAACCGGCCAACCCCAGAAAACTGTGCACTTCTGTCGGTGTCGTGGGCTGTCCCCACTCCCTCACCGCCGATACTTTACTTGGATCCACCGTAATACCTCGGTCTGACACCACGTGGCCAAGGAACTGGACCTCCCGTAGCCAAAATCCACACTTACCGAATTTGGCATAGAGTTGGTGATCCCGTAATGTCTATAACACTATATGAACACTGCTGGTGCATTGGTGAGTCCTAATGGCATCACCCTGAACTCGTAAGATCCATACCACGACAGGAAAGTGGTCTTCGGAACATCTTCCTCTCGGATACGTAGTTGATGATATCCTGACCTCAAGTCGACCTTAGAGAAATAAGACGCCCCTCTCAACTGGTCAAATAGGTCGTCAATCCTAGGCAATGGATACTTATTCCGTATCGTGGCCTTATTCAGCTCTCTATAGTCCATGCATAACCGTAGTGAGCCATCTCGCTTTTTCACAAATAACACCGGTGCATCCCACGGCGTTGCACTCCGTCGTATGAAACCCTGACCCAGAAGCTGCTGAATCTGCTCCCTCAGCTCACGTATCTCTGAAGGGGTCATACGGTATGGGGCCCAAGCAATTGGCCTCGTCCCCGGTGCTAAATCGATCACAATTTCGATTTCCCTGCTAGGTGGCAACCCTGGTATCAAGAACATCTCCTGCCCTAGAATGGAGAACATGATGGTCCTTTCGTAGCAATCCACCGTCGCCCGATAACCTGCCAACCAATCCATACCCAAGATGATATCGTACCCCTCCATATCTAACACTAAGAAGTCTGCTGCTAAACTAAGTCTCCCAATCAAAATGTCCACACCCCGACAAATCGAGTGAATCGTAGCCCCGCTGCCAACTGGCGACTCTGCACACATTCGAAGACTACCCGCGGTCTCTAGTAGTCCGGGCCGTTTAGCAAAATTTAATTTAATGAATGAATGTGATGCTCCCGTATCAAAAAGAATACTACCCTCATAACCATGAATGAGAAACATACCCTCAACTACTGGCGGTGCTTGCCGCGCCGGGGAAAACTTGGAACATCCCGGACGTTATACACACGTCCGTAGGGCATCTGCCCCTGTTGAGGTGGGGCGGGTGGGGCTGGTGCTGCTGGTGGTAATTGCCCCCGTTGCCCTTGTTGGGCCTCCTGCTGTTGACCTCTGCCCCTCTGTGGGCACTCCCTCTTGAAATGTCATGGCTGGCCACAGACAAAATAACGTCTCTGACCGTTTCCCTGTCGTTGGCCCTAATATGGCTGGCCCAGTTGGCCTTCCCCATTTTTCCCTTGGCCCTGACGGCCCTGAGGAATCTGTTGTTACTGATTTGGGCCCGACTGCCCTTGCCTGAATCCCTGACCTCCCGATCGGGACCCACCAGCTCTAAAACTCTTGGCCTGACTCCCCTGCTGGATAATTATCTGTTGCTGAGTACCAGTCGTGTCGCCACTAGTAACCGCCTTGCCCTGCTGGCTCGGCTCCCCTGTTCGCTTGCTCCCCTTCGCATGGAAGCGATGATCCTGGCAATGTGTGAGGGCGGCATTAACGACATCTGTATAAGTCATTAACGTCGGATTTCCAATCAAATTCTGCCTGATCCTCCAGGCTAAACCATTTATGAATCTTGACTTCTTCCGCTCCTCGTCGCTCACCTCATTTGGCACAAAGTTCGCCAAACGGGTGAACTCTTCTTCATAGTCTGCTACTGACCGGTTACCCTGCACCAACTCACTGAACTTCTTTCTCATCTCAGCTTCTACCACTGGTGGATAGTATTCGCGGTCGAACCGCACCCCGAATTCGGATGTCGTCATCAAATTTTGCTCCTCAGCGGTGGTAACTGACTCCCACCATTGTAAGGCTGCCTCCGTCAGACGAAAGGAAGCAAGCATTTGTCTCTGCACATCGGCACACTCCAGCATGCGCATATGGCACTGAACATTCTTCTTCCAGTCACAAGCCTCCCCCACATCGGTTCTACCTCGAAACTCAGGTGGGTGACTCTTCTGAAAGGTCTCCCTAACTTGCTGCTAAGACGATGGCCCCACTGGAGACTGGACTGTCGGTTCCACTGGAGGCGGTGCCTGGGGCTGTGGAAAATGAGCTGCCATAACTCGCATCGCTGTCTCGACCGCCTGGGCTACTATTACTGCCACCTGATTAGTGGAAATCAACTCCGGTGGTGGTGGTGGTGGCATCTGTGACTCCTGATGAGCCTCTCTCACCTCATCCCTAGCCTCAGCCCACTCCGCTCTTTGCCTCTTTTGTGGCATCTTAAATAGATTGAAGTGTATAAGTACATAATTTACACAAAATATACACAGCAGATATACGATTATCTCACAAGCGGAACATGAGTCAACAGTCCTAATAATAGGGCTCTATAACAACCGAGTGCTACGCTGAAACGTAGAAAGCCGCATAGATCCTAAGGACACTAGAACCTGATGCTCTGATACCATCTGTGACACCCCGCCTAATTAATCCCGGATGATCAGTCCTAAATCAAGTTAGAAAAGATTTCTCAGTTGGTCCATTCTTAGCATCACTGTCATCTTTTTAATTACTAACCACCTAAGTGAGAAAAGTAGACTGGTGCCAATTTTTATATCTTGAAATTTATTTAAAACTCATGCGGAACATAAAATAATACCCAATCATAGTTAACTAAAATAACCATCCACAATTAAAATACTTAACCGAATAAACCATCGGTCCAAATAACCAATACAAGTAAAGACAAGAAGTAAATCTTGACAAGTCTAATACTAATAAATGAACTGTGAGCGACATTCTCAAACAACTACGAAAGAGTCTCCACACGAATGAAAGAATGAGGCGTCTATCAAAACCCCGCAACATCCACACGTGCTGCAGCAACGGATACCTGGAATAGAGTCAAGCCTGGCGTCCCTGTGGCTGGACACCTAAAAGGTTTTTAAAAATTTATATAGCAAGGGTTAGTACCCAAAAACATTTGAAAACATTTAACAAATGATTAACTTGCAGTAATAAATAAATATGCATGCTCTTCATATTTTAGTTAGTGCCGCACTCTCTTGATGACTTCCTTACCCCTCCTCTAATGTGCACTACGAACGCTTTCATTTAACTTACTAGGTCCTACGCTTCTGACCGAATACTTATGTCAACCCTTGAAATTTACCTACTCTAACCGAGTATGCCTTAAATCATGATTTTTAAGTTATTATAAACACCAACTTAATTTAATCATTACCCTTTTAAATTTCATATAACATTCACACCTGTTATGCACATAATACATATTTCACTATGTATTAACTATCTCAAATATAATTATTTACCTAATTATATGTTTAATCATTTTTACAGTATTCACAAACATACTGAAATAACATTTAATACAAACTTTCGACCGAGTAGAAATACTCACAGAAAAATATAAATTTTTCCAAGTGCTATCCCACTAGGTGTATTCACATAACCTAGATATCCAAGTTAGATTCGCTCACTAACTTAGTTTAACATACGAATTGGAGGCGGCCATATTCCTTCCCTGAAAGTGAGATGCTCCTCACCCATATAACGGACGCTATGGCCTGGGATTATACTCGCCCTACTCTTCAAGCTAGGGGATTCATCCACTACGCACAACCTCCCCCTATAGCACTAGAGTATATACTAATAATATTCAATCACTGATATTAATGCACACACACTATATATATATACTGTCACACTCCGTACATATATAAATATAAAATGTCCCGGCTACACCATGTATACAATCCGTAACATAAGCCTATTAAATTTATTAAGAGTTTATGGTCCAACTCTAATCATTAATTAATTCGCACATTAATTAATTAAGTCACCTTTGGTGTCGCCCCCACCATAAAATTGGACTTACTCTCGTAGTCCTAATCAACCTCACCCGAGTCTAAATCCCCGACTCTCAAATTATTTAGCCTTTACCTAAATAAGGTTTATCTCTCGGTATTCCTCAACCATTATCCCCGGACTTGTTCTCTAACTATATTTAATCCTTTCGAACTCTTCCCAAAAATTTAACTTTAGTGTATCACCTAATTTCTCCAAAACCCAACAATTTTAAATTATGATGTCACACTAAGTCGTCTCCAAATTCTAATTAATTTTTATTCGCCATTAATTAGATTTAAAACCCATGTATAAATTTCTCACCAAATTAATCCATGGAAAAAGATTAAATTAATTTTCTTCATGTAAAAGAAAATTGAAAGAAAACTGGGCGAACTGTCAAAATCTGCCGACCATCGATCGATCGACCCCAGACCTTCGATCGATCGATCGAGCAGGTCTTCGTCTTCTTCGCGAAGACAGATTCAGCCATGGACGATTTTTCCCAAACCCTAGTTTTCTCCACCAGCAACCTTAAGCCCTCTTAACATTAATACATGTTAGAAACCTTATTAGGGACCTCCAGAATGTCCACCAACATTATTAATTCGTCCATTAACTATAATTTTCGTATTTGGGGAAAAATCCATCCTTAACCCAATACCCATTTACAACCCAAGTTCCCTCATCAAATCCGTTTCTAATTATCCAGATAACATCCTACCAGATATATATCAATTTATAATATCAGATTTCTATAAGAATCCTCATTCAATTTCGTAAATCAGATTATTATTTTCAAAACCTCATGTTTATGCCATGAACACCCAAAACGAAATTTGATCAAACACATCACATGAATATGAATTTCAAAATAGATTCAATACTATTGCAAGTTATCCACTTGCCTTAGGTTTCGTAGTGTCTGATTCGGAGATGAATTCCAAGGTTGAAGATGATCCTTGTTGGCTCTCTAGTGATCCCAAAATTGCCTTTAACTGCTATTAGGGTTCCTTAATACACTTAGCCTTTTTCTAAAACTCTATCAGCCGTTTTCTTATTCCTTCTAATTCCTTAATTTACCTAAATCCCGTTTTTTGCCTAATGGGCCAAGCCCAAGTGGCCCAAATGCCCCCGCGTGGGCCCGACTATGTCTAAAAATGCCCCGTGACCCGTTTACTACCCCCGGGTACACTTTTCCGACTATCTCGGCCCATCCGGATTCAACCGTACACTCAGAATTGGCATCTAAATTAATTTATAAAAATACTTATCCCCTCATCCCTTTAGTCTATACCGACTCCCAGTTGAGATAAGTGCATACCCTGTCATTAATACTCGAAATGACTTAAATAAATAATTACTATTCACTTAGTAAATAACTTCCCGTAAATATTAACCATTTACTCCTTGATTAATATTTAAATAAAATTTCCCTAATTAATTCAATTAAATTACGACTCACAAGTAATTTTCGATTCCCGAATTAATTAATTATTTAATGCATGAAAAATGCGGGGTGTTACATTTTCCTCTTTGAACCAATTTTGACGCGTTGCACGGAAACAGCTATAACTCCCTCATACGGAATCGAAATGAGGCGTGGTCAGAACCAATGCGAAGCTAATTCAATTATATACATGATTCTATTTTGAAACCCTCCAAATTATACAGTATGAAATTACCAAAATGACGTTGAAGTAGAAGAAAATACCAAAACGTTTCGAAAATAGGCATAACTTCCACATACGGAGTCAGAATGACGCACGGTCAGTGGCCGCGGAAAGATAATTCGATGATATACATGTTGGTAACTTCATTACATAAAAATTAGTGAGTTTGAAAAGACTAAATTTCCCTTGAAGTAGCCTCCGACGGTGGATATTCTCCGAAATGCAATCGAACCTAACTTTTAGCTTTCCAATACCTACAAAATCACAATTAACCCCTGCAAAACATAGATATGTCCAAATCTGAGGTTTTCTGGTTAACGAGCATAAATATAGGCATTAAGAACGCAAAAGTGCTAGAATGCATAAAGATAAAGGGCACAAATATGCAATATTCATGATGTATTAGTTATACGCGTTATGCATTGAGGGCATAATGAATCTTGATAATCAATACGGCCAAGGAGTAGTGTATCGGGGGGGTTTTTTGTTTGGATTTTGCTTGCGAGTCGTCCCACGCACGAACTGCAGTGCAGTATTGAGAATTGGGAGAAGTTTAGTCCTTAGCACTTAGATGCTAATAACTCATATATATATATTTATGTCAGAACTAGAATATGAGAACTTCTAGTAAAAGAGAATGTTTATGTATATTTCACATGTTTATATAGTGACGAATATTAGAGATTGGTAATAGTAGAAATTGAGAAATAATTTAGATGGTTTTAATTGAGTATATAAATTTGGGAATAAGTTAGATTCCTTTGCCCTAGATAGATTTGGGCAATTAATACGTTTAGTTGCGCACTTTAGTTGAGAGGTGAGATGGATTTAATGGAGAGTGCGACTCCACTTTAATCATGTCAATAATGCATTTATAATTATTATGAATTTTAATGCACTTGATATAAATATTTTCACACCTCGGGATCTGACCCGTTTATATTTTCTCTTGCTATGTATATCCATTGTATTATTCTAGGGGTTCCTCCGCAAGGACGCCATTGATGTTTATCTATCCAGTGTATTCGTGAAGCTGTGGCAGTAGCGGACTGTTGCAGCATTTTGTTATAGTCGACTCTTATCTTTGTGTATTTAGATTAGGATTCAGTTTGTATATCGGGTTTATACCCAAGTGTTGTAGTGTAGCACTTTTATATTTTATTTCTCAGACTGTTGTATTGTCTTGACCTGACAGCATATTCGGGTATTTTGTTTCATACATTGTGTTGTACTCTTTTATATCATTTGCGCATGCGTGTGTCTCTTATTATATTTAGATGTTTGTTATTGCTTGGTTGTTTAAGTTTGTTATAAAATGTTTTAAAATAAAAAATTTTGACACCCTCTTTTTGTGGTAATGGGTTGTCAGCCGTGTTTATTTTAGAATCGTCAGTTGAGCTGAGAATGATCCACTCGTGATTCCTAATTATTTTAGTATTGGGTTGGCCACCCGTTATTATTTTGAGCGAGTTGTCATATAGAAGATGCTAAAAGAGAGCCTGCAATGTTTGAAGAAACCTCACATAGCAAGGACTAGATAAAGGCAATGGAGGAGGATTTTTAGGCACTCAAGTAGAATGAAACATATGACTCAGTACCAAAGACTAAGGATGTGAAATCCATCACCTGTAAGTGGGTATATAAGTTAAAGGATCGTCCATACGGATCAATTGAATAATACAAGGCTAGATTGGTAGCTAGAGGATTGTTTAAGCAATATGGATTGAACTACGATGAAACATTTAGTTCAGTATCAAAGATCACAACCGTTTGAGTCTTAATAGCACTTGCAACCAGTAAGTCTTGGAAGATGTGGCAGAAGGATGTGAAGAATGTTTTTCTACACAGTTATCTTAGTAAAGAAATATATAGAGAGTAAACTAAAGGTGTTGAGAATAAAACCCAACACGACTATGTCTACAAGCTGAGGAAAACACTATACGGGATCAAACAAGCTCCAAGAGACTTGTATGGAAAGATAGCAGAGTTCATAGTCAAAAGTGGATACTATGTAGCACCTTTAGACTTGAGCCTATTCGTGAAGACAAAGGTGGAAAACTCTCAGCAGTACTAGTGTATGTAGATGATTTAATCATTACAAGAGATAATAATAAGGACATACAAAGGACAAAAGATAACTTATCGGTGCGATTTTAAATTAAGGAACTTGGAGAGCTTACACACTTTCTTGGGCTAGAGATCGATCAAAGTAAGGAAGGAGTATTTTTGTTTCAATAAAATATGAAAATAATTTGCTAAACAAGTACGGGATGCTGGAATGTAAGTCAATATCAACACCAATGGAGGCCAACACCAAGCTATGTGCTCATAAAGGAAAAAACTTGGAGGATACAACTATGTATCGACTGCTGATAGGTAGTTTAATCAACATAACACTCACACGACCAGAAAAAGAATTTGTAGTTGGTGTAATAAGTCGATTCATTCAAAGTCAAAATAAACCTCACTTAGAAGCGACACGAAGAATATTGAGGTACATAAAGAGTACAATTAACTTTTATATAATATACAATAACGGTGATACATACAAGATGATTGGCTTTTGCGATGCTGATTATGCAGGAGATCATGACACATGTCGATCACCAAATGGGTACATGTTCAATATTGGCTCAGGGGAAATATCATGGTGTAATAAAAGGCAACCTACTATGTCCTTTTCGACTACAGAAGCCGAGTATCGAGTAGTGGCAATAGAGGCTTAAAAACTTCATGGTTAATGTAATTAATGAAAGATTTGCATTAACTAATTGATTTTGCAACAACGTTACACTATGATCATCAATCATCTATACGCTTGCCAAGAAATAGATGCTTCATGCAAGGACCAAGCATGTGGAAGTACACCATCACTTCATCAGAGAGAAGGTGCTCAAAGGAGAAATAGAAATGCATGCAATCAAGACAGATGACCATGTTGCCGATTTATTCACCAAAGGAATCAACGCTATAAAATTTGAAGAACTTCGAGGGAAACTTGGCATGATATCTAGAAATTAGTTTGAAGGAAAGAGTCGATGTTGAGGGGGAGTGTTAAGAGGCAACACCTCCTCTTTCTCTCTTCTAGATTTTCTAGAGAAAAATCCCCCTCTCCTTCTCTAGAAACTTATATATCCTTCCTTCTCCTTATCTCTTCCAATTTCTAGATCATTCCATCTCCATAGTATAAATAGGAGACTCCTCTCCCCATTTGGGACATCAAGTGAGGAAAACAATCAAGTGCAGTAAAGAATATCCAAATAAATAATGATTGTCTTTAGAGTGAGGAAGGTGTGTCTTTGAGTAATAAAATTGTGTCCAAAATATTGAGTGAGTCTTGTAATATTAGTGGGTCAATTGAGTGTGTATTTTTTTAGTCAATAATTGTACTAAAATCTATACAATTATTTTTGTGTAATAAAATAGTTTTATTTATGGTTCACCGCTTGTGCAATTTTTACTCAATAGCACCTTGCTTAGACATTGAACTCAACTGCTTTACGACCACAATACCACCATCAATAACCCCTTTATTAACATTTCCAAACCATCCTTTTCCAATTACAAGTGACTTATCAAAGTTGTGAGTGGAAGATAGAATTTCACCAAAAGAAACCGTCGTCACAATTGTTCAGATGGCAACGAAGAAGACACATTTAATTTTCCATTATCAGAGTTTTCTTACAGAATTTTCCTTAGCTTTAATATAGTTACATTCAATAGAATTAAAATAATTATCACCATAGTTGCATGTATATTTTCACGACAGAAAACTAGTACAAAATTCTGCGGCTTTGGGGGGCGGGCATGTTGGGGATTGGGCAAATTTTGGTCGAAACTATTGTAATACAATGGAATTTTGGGAAGGACAAGGAACATTATTTGAGTATTGTTGACTTCACTAAAGAATAAAAATAAGTGTTAGAAAAAGGTTTAAGAAGATATTAGCGAAAGAGGTTAATCAAGGTGACGATTATAAGATTATGCAAAAAAATGCACCATTTTTTATTTTTATTTTGTTTACGAGTATGATATGCGGAGCAACTTATCTTGATTTTACAGTCAACCCTGTAGACTCTAACATTGAAGTAAGATACAAATAATGGAAAAAGGATTTGAACAAAACTAACAGTGCGCAATCTTGCTTTGGATGCCACCTCCATGGATCAATAGATTAGTTTGCACGTGAGCACTATTTTATAGATATGAAAGTTGAATATGTTGGAAATTAACTAATTAATGTCTTTTTTTATATTGGTCCTATATGAAGAGATTTTCCATAAATAAGTCTTGTGAATTTTTAATCATGAAATGGACCTTTTTGGAAAAAAAATTCACAAGTTCACCTTTTTTATACCAACCATATGTAATTTTTTGGGGAAAGTTACACAAGTGGTTGAACTTTTTTTCTTCCTATTTTTAATCTTCAAATAATCATAACATTGGATTTAAAAAATTCATTTTTTACGAAATTGTTATTTTTGAAATCTCTTCACCGAGACTATCAAAGATCCGTGAAGCCCATAATATTTCAAAGAAAAAAATTACACATAGTAAAATTTACCATTTTTAAAGAAAAAAGAAATAGTTTTATATGTGGGACATTTTCACAAAGAGTATCGTTTACTTGGTTAATATTATACCTACAGTGAAGTTTACTGTGTTTACTGAAAAACATTTTTACATCTGGAATATTTTCATAGAGAGTAAACATTTACTGTGTGAGTAGACAATAATATTTACTATTTGCCTAAAAATGAAGAAAGCACGTCATCTTTATTTTTTTTAATAATTTCCACCAAATATGGGTCTTGTTTTATAATGCTCGAATAGTAGCTTTTAAAAATATAAATTTCATAAATTTTGAAATTGTATATCGAAAGATATAGCTATTGAAAGTTTGAAAAAGAAAAAAATAAGTACTATTTTTTAATTCGGAGGAAATATAGGGAGAGGGGTATATTAATAAAGAAAAATGCATAAATTTAAAAGTTGGTCTTAATTAATTGTTGACTAGTCAATAAGATTTAATTAAGAAAAACTCTCAAAATATGACTTATATATAATAATACCTATTAACTGGGTTGTCACATTAGTTATTAAGATTAAGCAAGAAAACAAACAAAATATTTAAATAAATGAGTCAATTAATGTATAGTCCCCAACATAACTACATATTTTGTAAAAAAGACACATATTTTTTGTTTAACCTATTTAGTCCCTCAAACACACATTTACACATTATTCTCTTTTTTTTAAAATGCGGACCTTTAAAAATAAGAGAATATTTGGTAAATGGGTGTTTGAGCCCATTGGAACTCCGGCAGTGGGGTGAGTGGGCTTGGGGTTGGGAATAGGACTTATTTTATGGTTGAAAAGTCACTAGGACTTATTTATGGAAAATCTCTTCATATAGGACCTATATGTAAAAATACCATAATTAATTTTGTAATTTGTTCACGACCTTTAGCCGTGACTATGGTGGGTCATGACCCTCATCCGTGACGAAGGCATGACCATCATGGGACCAAAATTGTGGCAAATTTTACTCTAAATACGGTCACAGACTATGGTCGTGACCGCATCCATGACCAATGCCAAAATTCCCTCCAAAGAGGTAACAAATTTGGGACATCACCAATTCAAAATGGACACGAAGAGTGGTCACGGTTCAGGGTCGTGACCATTCCTATTATAATGGAATTGTTATGCTTACTAGTGTGGAAACATGTGGGGTCACTGCTTTAGGCCATGAAGAATCTCTTTATATTAAAACCCACAAATTGGCCTCTTCATTTTCATTAAAACTCTCTCTCAACCCCCAACCTCTCCGTATTCCTCTCTTTCCAGCCTCCTCTCTATTTTTTGGCTTCCTCTCTCTCTCAATCTCAAAGGTAACGTTTTTTCTCTATATATTTTTTTATTTGTGTATATATATGAGTATATGTGCGTATTTGTTTGTGTATATGTGTGTGTGCGTGTATATATCTGTATGTATATGGTTGCTTAGTTTAACCCTAACAAGTTTTAAAAACCTAATTTTCATATATATGTTAATGTGTATTTATTTTAACCCTAATTAAAATTGAAGCCCTAACTTTCATGTATATATAAATGTGTATTTATTTTAACCCTAATTTTCATGTATATGTTAACGTCTGTTTATTTTAACCCTGGTTAAAATTGAAACCCTAATCTTCATGTATATGTTTATATGTATTTATTTTAACCCTTCTTAAAATTGAAACCCTAATCTTCTTGTGTATGTTTATGTGTATTTATTTTAACCCTCGCTAAAACTGAAACCCTAATTTTCATGTATATGTTTATGTGTATATATTTTAACCCTAATTAAAATTGAAGCCCTAATCTTCATGTATATGTTTAATGAGAAATGACCCTATTTTAGTGAGATATTGTGATTATTGGCATGTCTTTTCTCATGTAGATGATAGAAGGAGTACAAGATATATATTTATTATTGTGTTGGTTGTTGGATAGTATGTTGGATTGCTTGGATTGATAATATTCATATACTTTCAAAATTTCTCATAATAAACCCTAAAAAAATGTGTCTTAACACATACAGCGGGTTCTTATTTAGATTTCACCTCGGTGAGATCCAACATTCACGGGGTTAAGAGAAAGGTAGTAATGAATCAAAATCTTAATTAAACTAATATACCCTTATACCTCATATGTTAAAATAGAATGAACTTAAATTGGATCGGTTGAAAAAGAATAAATAGTTGCTAATTAATTAGAGTCTTTATTTATAGGACTCATATTTACACCCTCGTATATTTTTCTTAGGAAAATGAGGTACGGTGATAATCACTGGCAACAAGAGTACGAGAGGTTGCAATTAGACTGAACGTATATCTCTTTTATTAGTCCACGCCGTATAGAGGGTACTCATATTTACAGGATGGGAATAAGAAGATCGAACAATATAACTACCTTACAAATCGTGGTGTTGATCTCCAACAAGAGTACCTGTCCGATTGTATTCTATTTACCCTACCAAAAAGTTACGATGAAACTATAGAGAATATTTTCCACGTTCATAATCCCTATATAGCCCTGACCTTTCTTACATTGTTAGATAAGGTAGAAAAAAATCCACTTGTCTGCATTGACATAGACTGTGATGTCTCACGACATATGCACGTTAAATTGAATCTTGCCAATAAGTTGAAGAATATCTGATTCCAATTTCATGTCGCGGATATCTATTCATCAATCATAAATATGCCTCCTCCTAGTTAGACACCTTAAAAAATTGATAGGTTTTTAAAAACTAATATCGAATGGATGGAGACCAGATACGTTGAACATATTCTAAAGTCTTACTCTAAAACACACACACACACACACACACACACACACACACATATATATATATATATATATATATATATATATATATATATATATATATATATACTTATAATAATATGAAATTATAATGTCAGGAGGCAATGGATAAAATGTACCAAGTAACAAGGTGATACCCCAACGAGGATCCTCATCTCGTGCACAACAACAAGAATTCTCATCACCAAGCACTGAGCAATTCACAACTCCACCTTTGGTTCATTCCCCTACTCAAAGTAAGACTCCAAGTACTAATAGGCAACAAATCCATGTTGCTCCAACGCCCCCATCAACCATTTTTGACACCTCTCGCTCAAATGAAAAGAAGCCCATTGGTTCCTTAATTCTTGGGAATAACCCCACGAGTCATAAAAATGACCTGCTGAGATTTAAAGCCCAATGCTTATCGCTGGGTAAAATGGACGTGGGAGTCGGTGGAGCAAATAATTGGAACCTTGTTGATCAAGCCATCAAAGATGACATCTATGATCAACTCTGCAAGAAGTCTTCAATTCCCGACCGTTCAAAGCATAAGGTTATTTCCCGGGTTACTGACCAAATGAGAACATTCTGGAGAAACTTTTGACTGAGACATTTCCCGAAGGATTCATCGAGCTCCGATATTTTGTCTCTGAAAGATAGAGTGCCTCCGAATATTGAAATGCCGATGGAACAATGGAATGATTTTTTGGAGAATGAGGCGAAGGACAAGAAGCTAGTCCAGAGGGAGAAAAATAAACAAAACAGGACAAAAAACTGATGTCCCCAGGCTGGGCTCCAAATCTTATGAATATTTGAAGAATGAATAGTCGAGTAGGACAACGGTTATTCCAGATGCCGCTAAACAATTAAATTGGGCCAACTTATATGTTCATGTTTGACGGGAAAAAGATAATAAATTCTTGTCGCACTTGGCTAAGACTCTGGAATCAATAGATGCCATTAAAAGTTAGTCAAATTTGATCCCCTTTAAAGACTTGGAAAATGATGTCTTGATCTAGACCTTTGCAAAGGACAAAAGGGGGAGGATGAGAGGTGTCGGATCACATATGCTGAAAATAAAATGAAAACACACAGAACCTCTCGTGGATGAGCTTTTTCGATTAGGAATCATATCTTAAACCCAAAGGAACATCAGTTCAGGACCGATGGGGATCTCCAGGAGATTAAAATTAACCTGGGAGGCTTGATGAGTGAAATTGGGAAACTTGTGTCTGTTTTTATACTCAAGGTTTCACTTACCCATCTACAAGTTTCCCCTCTCAAATGTTGCCTCCTTCAACATTCCACTCCTAAATGCCCTCTCCTTCAACAATCCTCTTCCCAATGCCGCTTCCTTCAATATTCCACTACCCAATGCCTCCGTCTACCACAGGTATTGGATCATCACCAACCACTCACGATGTCATATCCTGATTTCCCGAGCATGAGGGTTACCTGATAATTATTCTAAATCATAAACAATTTTTAAATACTGAAACAACTGTGGTATTTATTGATACTCAAATGTGTTGCAACTGAAATCTAAGGATTCATTATTATCTCAAGCTTCTATACAAAAGTAATTATACGACCAACTATCCTCCTTTTCTTCTAATATGACCTTTCCTTGCTTCTATGTATCAACTGATCTCTGAAATATTCATCATAGCCTATATGTACCTGATAAAAATACATGAAAAATAAGGAATAACCAAAACTTTGTCCAGTAGATGATTATAATTCTATGACAAGGGTAAAATGATTTTTAAGATATAACATTCCTCTAAAGGATAGTAACATCTGGAGTACAATAAGAAATTTAATTCAACAGTGATAGTGAGATAAGCACAACAATAAATGATGATATTGTTAAAAATAGAAATATCTGGGGCTAGATCAAGTTAAAGGATGCGGATGGTTTCTAAAAAAATAGCCCATAATTATCTTCTTAGAGGCTTAAGGCAATAGAAAATACATACAACAAATCAATCCAATAAAATTAGAGATAATCAATCGAGATAAATGGAGATAAAAGTAACCGTGCTACGTCAGTAAAAAACATTCCATACGGTAGTAATAATCCAGGACCTCAATCATATGAGTCCTTCAGGCCAAATAAAAGAGTCGTGGGTATAACGAAAGACTATTCCCTGATTGTAATGTATGCTATAAATAAGTAACCGGGTCAAATTGCATCATACGAAATAATATGATTGTATAGTCATTCCAAATATATGAATCAATGGTACGTAAACAATTTGAACTACTCAAATGAGTTCGACAATAAGAATATGATATACTGAGTCTATCACAAAGTGATATCAACGATTGGTAATTCAATAGCATTGTGAGAAATAATATTTAATAAGAAATCACCTATAAAGTAATATTGAATATGAAGTTACCTACCAGTGTTTACGAGCTTTACGTGACATTTAGTGATGTTCCATTGTTGTATTCCAATTCCCGTATATAGTTTTTCTATAGGATTAAAATGAAAGTGGGTATATCGGTGTTTGGAAAGAATGGTTTGGGTTTATGATAACTGAAGTCGTTCGCTAAATATGAATAAAACTTATTATTTAAATAGAATTAAGGGATTCAATTTGTCTAAGTAAATTGAATAACATCCAATTTAATATTTTATTAAAATATTATCCTGATCAAATATTCGGTTTAACTATATTAACAAAATCTCTAAGTAAAAACATGTTTTTGGGTATTGTCCCGTTATGTGATTCTAAAAAATATTAATTTCCAAAGTTGGTCTGAGATTAATTGCGTACTTAAATTAATTAAAATAGTAGTCCCTGTCTGTCATATTTTATATTATCCAAGTGTCAACATTTGGTATGGGTAGTAAAAAAATTATAGTTCGTGACACAAAATAAATTTAGAAAAAAGTTGAAAGATCCCTCCCTTATTTGAACAATAATCGAGTGACCGTGCCACTTCCAAAATTAGCCAATACAAACAAACAAGATACACTACCCATGAAAAAGAAGTTTTAGCCATAGTAAGGGTAATAGAAAAATATATGCTTTTTCTTAGACCTAAACATTTTAGTGTGTATACTGACTCTTCTTATGTAGTAAAATTCAGAGGTTTAGACTTGTCCAAATGAAGGACTAATAGACTTATTAGATGGCAACAATTACTTAATGGTTATGACTTCTCTGTTGTACATATTAAGGGAAGTAAAAATACCATTCCAGACATTATATCAAGAGAGCCAATGTTTGCTAACACTAATATGATTTCCTGTTTTATGTTGCAAACAAAAGACTTAGACAACATGAGTTCCTCTGGCACAAGTAGACTGAACAAAGAAGAGGTTGCAGACTATCTTAGACGCGTAAGACCAAATGCTGGTGTAACGCAAAGACAGACTCATATTCAAGACTCTTAAGAAAGACCAATCCTAGAGAACTTTGATGATATCTTAGTTCCTCTTTCTCAAAATAGACACATCGGGAAGATGTATTTCTCCCAATATAGACCTGATCAAATTTCGATGAGAATTTTTAGATGATGAAAATACTCTTATAGACGCTATATGGTGGAACGTGAAGAATAGACTGTTAATAGAGTTCAAACAGATTTTAGTAGCCATTGCCATATTCATGAGGACTCAAAGACTTGCAGTCACCCAATTCAGTGGTACTGCTATTCCTAGACCGCAGACTCAGACTTATGGTCAGACTCTTGGAGAATTCTTCAAAACTAGACCTGCTGATAATTTTTGTTATCAGAAAAAGACTTTTAAGACTAAGATTGTTATACCTTTTGGTCATAATAATCTTCCAATATCAGAAGACTATCAAAAAGATGTTAATAACATTATTCAACATTTTAATATGTTATTATCCAAAATTAATGGAGATACCTTAATGTTCAGAGGTTCCTTCAAAGCTGTTCCAAAAATTTATCTTTTTGAAAAGGCAGACATATCCCAGATCACCTTAGCAAACTATGGGTTCATTAGACTCGTCCTAATAAAGACTATAGAAGACTCTATTGCTCTTGGAAAAATAGTCCATGAGTATGTTAAAAAGGTAGAAGACTTCCTTCCCCTGTTTTCCAGGATCTACCAGATTGCTCCAAGTCCTTACAGAGGAATGAGAGTTGACGGATTTAGACTTGTTAGATTTTCCAATTATTCATTTGAAGACGCGTAGATTATATTCGAAGACGAAACTAAAGACTTAATTGTTAATAATTCCAAAATCCAGATTGCCCAATCTATGGTGACGATAGAAATCATGGAACTATTAACAGGTGAAGACAGATGGTATACTGCATACCATAAAGAAGACCTCATTATCCAGGTTGATGAGCCATTTAATGGAAGACTCGAGAAAGAATCTAAGGAAATGGTGGAGATTGCTTTGCCAGCCAACCTTACAGTGGTAGGGCTCATTGATGAATTCTTCAACAATAATGCTCTACCAGATGGAGACAAAGACGAAGCAGAAGACGATGAAGATACAATAGAAAAGGGCCCCACCCTACTCAATGAATTATTAAAGACCGAAGACTCCATTATTTAGACTGATGATTCCCTTGCAGTATGAAGAAGAAGACAGCTCAGACCTTCCCCATATGGGCCCCAGACAACCTCTTTTCGTAAAGAAGAAAGAGACATCCACAAAGACGTTAGGTTCACAACACGCCAAGACTTCTTTTGGAAAAGCAAAAACGTGAAGACTCAAAAGATGCCAAATCTATAGACTTTTAATTATTGTATTTTTCTTTAATTATTGTATGTTTTCAACCGGATCACTTTTTGTAACCGGTTACCAGTCATCTGTAAGTTTCCTTATGCTATAAAAGGAGAGGTAGGAAGTAGAGAAAAGATATCGAAGTTTAGAAGTTAGAAAGAGTTTGTAAGCTTGTAGAGAGTAATATGTATGTGAGTGAGTAATTCCCATATAGTTAGGGTAATGCTGAGAGTTGTAATTAATAATGCAATTCCATAAAAGTATTTTCTTTTTCCAAAAATCTCTTATGTTAAGTTGTTATTATTTTCCAAATTGTCTCAACTTTCTGTTCATAGAGGACTATTATGTGGAACATCTGATGTAGCACACAAGGTGTTATACCGTTGAACCGCCGTCAGGTGCCGATTTGTCGTGAGCCGTTAGCCAGGTGGGCGTTAGGTGTGAAGACGTACAGGCAGGAAACTGGTACAATGCCAAAATAGTGGATTGAGGTGCGACAAATAAAGAGAGAGTTGCAGGAGGCCAAAACCGGAGAAGAATAGTAACAAGGCTGAAGAGACGAAGGAAAGAAGATAAAGATATTGCACACCAGAAAGAAGGTATAACTCAAACCAAACCCTTAACTATTTTACATATTATTATTTTAAAAGAAACCAACATGACCCTACAAATCACTACAGACTTTTTAGCATTTGTTAATCAAATAAATTTAGACTTAATTAGAGAAATCCAAGATTGGACTCTTATAGACCCTAAAGATAAAGAACTTATAGAAACTGCTTTAACATATGCATGTGGTACTTTCAAATATATATACCAGGTTATCGAGTGGTTAGTACATGAAGTACTTAGAATAGAAATAATTACAATAGGGATCCGTGATCTCTTTAGACAAAAACTAAGAACAAAAGATTTTGCAGAAGAACTGTCAAGACTTGAAAAATATCAAGAATATACTAAAATACTTGAAGAAAATATAGACGTATTAAAATTTATTAGACGAAAAAGGCTAGCAGAAATCAAAGCTATTTTAATTAGGGCTGGAGGATGTAATAACCCTTATTTATGAGTAATTATTTTTATATTAATTTGCCTAGTGGGTTAATTATATAAAATAAAGGAAGTTGAAGTAAATATTACTTTAAGTGAATTAAGAAGAAAATATTTATTGAGTTGGGCATATTTACATATTTACTGTTAAGTGAATGTAAATAGGATCTTATTATGTTTCATTGCGTCGTCGTGCTTTAAGCCTCGGTTATGACTTATATTCGAAGCGGATTATTATTAATGAATTAATATGACGTTGGAACATGAAATAATTCATGATATCCCGGATGCCAATTTAGAGGCCCAGTTAGATCGGAAATGGTTAAGATAGTCAAAATAAGTACCAAGTTGTATTTTGGATTCCCGATACTTTTAACCGGTTATAATTTAATTATGTTGTTACAAGTCATTTTAATTGTGTAGTAGCATTTAATGTTGGACTGAATGTATTTGGGGCATTTTGGGGTAATTAGTCTTGCTAGATCACTTTGTCTCTCATATTGTTCCTAAACCTAAGGAGAGCTAAAGAGAGAGAGAACTTGGGAGAAAAGGAGAGAAAGAGGAGATTTGAAATTGTTGGTTTGAAATCGTTTCAACAACCAAGAATCCAAGACTACAAACTTGAGGCAAGTTTCTAACTTGCAATTATGTATGATTGAGTGTGGATAATTTGTATAGATAGTTGTGTCTTTGAGATTTAAAGCATTTTTGGGTTTTGATGACTTTTGGTGTTTAAACCCTTAGATTTTGATTTAGATATGATTTGAGCTGATTTTATTAGTTTGTTGTTATGTAGGAATGATTGGGTGAAGCTATTAGATGATGAGGTGGGGAGAAGGGGAAGAAATAGGTATAGAGATTTAGGTTTTGTAAGAGAAAATGGGGGGGGGGGGGGGTGGACGTGGGATCTGGTGCGACCGGTCGACCGCGGTCAAGAGCCCGGTAGACCGGGCCTAAAGAGAAAAGCCTACTACTTCTCTCTAAAGGAAAATTTCTCTAGCGCGGTCGATCGCGATCCAAAGGCCGGTCGACCAAGCCTTAAGGGAAGAGCTTACTACTTTTCTTACAAGGCTAATTTCAAGAGCGCGGTCGATCGGGAGTCAGAGGCCGGTCGACCGGTACCCTGTTTTTAACCCTGAAATTTAGATTTTCTTTTATTCCTTTCTTTTAAGGTTTAAGGCTTAGGAGCATTCTTGTATGAAGTAAAATAGAGTATTATGGTCTTGTATTAGGGGAATCAATAACCTAGGTTAGAAAAGGAGTGTACGGGCTTATGTCGGGGGTTAATTAATTAATTAATTAATATAAGTAAGTGTCCTTTTCATTTAGTAAGCTAGTCTAGGACAAGGGGAGAGTAGGGTTATATCGTTTTGGACTTTTAGAGACTAGTGTGAGTTAAATTACACTTGGTAGCTTATAGTGTTTTCGTGAACTCTCGGAGACTAGTATGGGGACAATTAAACGTTGTGGTTTATGTCGTTAAACACGTATGGTTCCGGATATAATAAAATGCACATTTTAAATTGGCATATCTTGTGAATTATGACTTGCATATACATACCTTTCAAAATGCTATCATGAGGAAAGTCACGCGAATGAGGTGAAGTCCGCTGGCTAGTGAATGCAGGGTGAATATAGTCCTCGACCATAGGACCGGCGGTTATATTGTGTTGTTGTTTTATTCGAAGTGAGGTAATTTCGGGTATGGTTATGACTCACTGTCGAAGGTATATGGTCGCTTCCCACGCGACGCGATTTAGGGTGCCCGGGTGGTCTTGGTTATAGGCCCTGGAAGATGATAGCTATATAGGGGCGCATCCAGTGGGGTGACTCCCGGAAGGATGGTTTTAGAATCATTGTATTTTGATTGTAACTATTCTCACGAATGTGGAATTTCATAAATGGATATTGCATTTATAAATCAACTGTATGGAATAAGTTTCTTAATGAGGAATGGACTTGTGATGTCATATTTTACGAAACTGCAATTTAAGCATATTAAAATGGAAGTTAGTTATTTATCTCACTTTGATGAATAGTTTAACACTATAAATGGTAATGCGCTAGGATGTGCACTTAGAGGAGAGGTGAGGATTCTTCTTTTTGTGAAGAGCGATTTAAACTTGTTTATGATGCTAGCATTCATAACTGTTATGCATTTTATTCGCACGTATATCATATCAAATCGGGCCCTGACCCGTTTATGTTTCTCGGTTTTGTATGGATCCTATTTATGCTCAGGTGCTCCGTCGCAAGGACGCCCGTTTTAATCTCTCCTTCTCAGTGTCAGGGAGCTACAACATTTTTGCAGATGTTTTAGGATTTTTGCTATAGACGCATCCATCTTTCATATAATCTAGTCATGATCAGTCTGTACATTCGGGCGTGTTGCCCAAGTTTTGTATTGGCATATATTATGATATTTAACTGTAATACTTGGTGTAACCTATTTGTATTAGTCTGTTAACCGATAACTTATTCGGTTAATGTTTTGTAGATTGGTTCTTAAACTGTTACATGCCTCTCTCTATATATCCACCTTCTTTTCAAATTGGGTTGTCGATATGGTTTTTATTAAACTTGCAGATTTATTTGACATCCGTTTTCTAAAATATTTGGTGGTTATCTCGTATTATTACTATCACGACAGTGATGCTAAAAATGGACCATCTATTATTCCTATATATATTGGAGCATCGGGCTGGCCACCTCTTATTTTAATAAGCAGGGTGTCACAGATGGTATCATAGCATCAGGTTCTAGAGTCCTTAGGATCTATGCGGACTTATCACGTTCTACCGTAGCATTCTTTGATATAGATCCCTATTATTAGGACTGTTTTGTTTGTGCGTGCTTACGATCTTCTGCAAAGATAAATTGTTTTAAATTATATTCTGATTCAGTTATTTTTCATCTCAGATGCCGCCTAGAAGAGGTCGCCCAACGAAAGTAAAATCTATTTGCAGAGAACGTAGAGCCCCCACCACCGTAAGGAATGATAAATACGGCAGATGTGGCTAATATTATTGCCAGGCAGTCAACGCTGTAAAGACTACTATGGCCCAACAGTTTCCCCAAGCCCAATAACCGGTAGCACCAGAGGTTCAAGCCCATATGGGACCCTCCGCGTGGGAGAGAGTTAGAGAATCCTTCCTAAAAGTTCAGCCTCCAGAATTTCAGGGTGGAGCTGATGTGATTGTGGCAAACTAGTGGAAGAAAAATATGCAATGCCATCTCCGAATGGTGGAGTGTAGCGGGAAGCGAAAACAGATTCTCGCCACTTTTAAACTGGTAGGAGCAGCTCTAAATTAGTGGGAGTCGGTGACAACTCCAGAGTAATGGGATACCATGCCTATCTCGAAATTTTGGGCTTTGTTTGATCGAAAGTATTTTCCTCCAGCAGTCTAGAAGGAGATGAGGAGGAAGCTCCAGGATGTTGTTCAAGGGTAACGGACAGTGGCGGAATATGAAGAGGAATATACGTGTTGATGTAAAAAACTAGATCGCTCTAATTATTTAATCACAGATAAATAAATAAGACAAAGATTTTTAAAGTGGTTCGGCTAGGAATAAAGCCTACGTCCACTGTTATGTTATTGCTGAGTGTTTGCAGAATTCTTGATTACAAGTTCTCTCAAGAAAATTCCGGTCCCTTTGAATGAGGGAGATACAATGTATTTATAGCCCTGAGGCTTACATATGAAAGGGTGGTGCATTAAATGATATACATATGAAAGGTCCTTGAGGCTATCTCATTTAATGTTCTTCAAGTGTGTGCGTCAAGATGATAAGCAGCCAATGAACAGTTTTGAACTGTTGGTTATCTGGCAATCAATGCTGTGGTCGAGATGCAGCTCGAACCGCCTTAGTTGCTCGTCGTTCAGGAGTTCATCGGAGCGCTGGAGTTCCTCGGAGTGTTGTAGTTCCTCGGGGTATCCTTGTTGCTCGGAGCGAACATGACTTGGTCGGGGGAAATAAACTTCCTCGTTGTTATTGTGCCATGTAGATTGACATATGTCTTCTTATTATTGGTCCACGTCAGTAGATTAAATTTGGTATCAACAGAAGCCCCCAATGCTTCATGCTTGATGGGTTACTTGAAAGGATGGAGTATTTATTCTGCAATGTTGCTCGGTGCTCGTGAAATTCTTGATTTACCTTCTTGATTTGTTCAACACAAAGTTCATTATCTCCTGGACGAAGTATGATGCAGGCTGATCGATGGTTGCTAATCTTTCTTTAGAGGAACTCCGTGTGCTATGTATCACCCCTGGGAATTTGGATGCAGCCATGCCATAGTATGAAACTTGTAGCTTGTCATAATCTTCAAGTATGTTGATTGGTTTGCTAGCTGACCAACTGCCTCTTGTGCCGAGCAACTGAATGCTAACTTTACGTGCTTGATTTTTCTGATTTATGATCCTCTGAATACTTTGTCGAGTAACATACTAGCTTTTGAACCCAACTCTTCAATCTGATTAGTACCAAGCATGTGTCAGACTTCGAAACATTTTCATACAACTTCTTCTTCAATGTTGGTCGAGACAGTAGTAGTAAAGATTTGAATGCTGTAGATGCTAATTTTGACTTCTACCTCTGTTCGGGGACGAGCAAGAGGTTCTCGGGGACTAACAAGTGATTCTCAGGGACGAGCAAGAGCTTCTCGAGAATGAGCTAGTGCTTCTCGGACAGATCATCTGTGATGAATATCAGAATGTTTAAAGATCTTAACTTCATAAACTCCCCTTATATTTTAGATGATCCTCTTGCTGACGAGGAACCTGTTTCAAAAGTAGAAGGAAAAGAAACCAATAGAATAGGAATCTCAATGTAATAGTTAGTATACATTTTCATTCTCAATGTATTTTGTTTTTGATTTTAATGAAAGATTTTCATTTTTGTTTGCAATCTTAATTGCTATTGTCTTGTAAAATACTTTACATCTGTGCATATGTAAAAGATAACAATATTGTGTTGTTCATCGACCAACTTAGTAATAAAAAGTTACAAGTATCAGTAATGTTGCTCGATCACTTAATAAAAAAGTAATGAGTATAAAAATGTTTAAATTGTTTCCAACCAACCAAGGTGGATAAATAATGTTTATCGACCAACTACAGTTGATGGGTTTTTATCCCCGACCAGCCATACTTGGTTCAATTTCAAATATAAAAATGTGTCCGACCAACTAAGGTCAATAATTTGTCCTCGTCGACCAACTACAGTTAGTGGGTTTTTATCCCCGACCAACTATACTTGGTATATTTTGGAATATTTTGTTCTTCAAAGAACTATTTGTAATAATATTACCTCCCGACCAACATAAGTTGTAATGTGAGAATATATTTTTATCTTACCAACCGTAGTTGATCATGCTGGTGTACACCTCCTAACCAAAGGAGTATTTTTGGGCTCCTTAGAGCTTTTGGCTCCTTAGAGCATTTTTTGGCTCCTTAGAGCTTTTGGCTCCTTAGAGCACTTTTTGGCTCCTTAGAGCACTTGGCTCCTTAGAGCACTTTTTGGCTCCTTAGAGCACTTTTTGGCTCCTTAGAGCTTTTGGCTCCTTAGAGCGCTTTTTGGCTCCTTAGAGCACTTTTTTGCTCCTTAGAGCTTTTGGCTCCTTAGAGTGCCTCCTAACCAAAGGAGTATTTTTTTTTTTTTTGCCCTTTTACCAACCGGAGTTGGTCGTGGGTTTGAACTATCAGGTCCATTAGCTCCGAGGATATCCTGGTGCTGAGTGAACCTTCAAAATGTTTGACTGATGATAATAGGCAGCAAACTCCTCGTTATCAAATTGTGTTCCATGGTCTGTGATGAAGGCATGAGGGAGACCATATCGGCAGATGATGTTCTTCCAAACAAACTGGTACACCTTCCTTCTCGTATGTCATGTCAATAAGTGGCTCAGCTTCTATCCACTAAGTAAAATAATCTACTGCGATGACGAGGTATTTGAATCTTCCTCGAGTCGTCGGCAATGGTCCAACCAAATCAATCCCCACATGGAAAATGGCCAAGGATAAATGATGGGTGTCAACAATGTTTGTGAAGTTCTTCGGATGAAGGAAAAGCGTTGGTACTTGTCACATTTCTTGGCATAAGCTATACAATCAGCTCTCATCGTTGGTCAGTAGTATCCCTGCGTCATCACCTTTTGCAAAAGTGTTCGTCCTGCTACATGGGCTCCACAGGACCCTTCATGGATCTCTTTAATCAATTCACCTCGGAGGGATGTACACATCTTTGCAAACCTGCCATAATTCCTCGTCGAGCAGCTTTAAACTTCCATTTCTTGGCAGCGAGCTTATCTTCCGAATACCATTATACCGAGCAGCTTTAAACTTCCATTTCTTGGCGGTGAACTTATCCTCCGAATACCATTAATTAGTACATACCGAGCAGCTTTAAACTTCCATTTCTTGGCAGCGAGCTTATCCTCCGGTAATTGTTCCTCCTTAATATATGCTCTGATAGGATCCATCCAAGATGTTCCTAAATCAAGGGTAATAATATTCATCGTCAGGTCTTCATCTATGCTCCGACTTTCTAATGCTTCAATTGGTATCGTTCTTCGCAGCTCGGTACGAGTAACTGATGCTAATCGGGCCAAGGCGTATGCTCTCACATTCTCCGTTCTTGATATTCTTACCAGTTGAACAGCAACAAACTCTAATACCAACTCCATCACCTTTGCTTGATACTTGATCATCAATTCTCCTTTGGTTGCATATATTCCCAACATTTGATTTACGATCAATTGAGAATCACTGAAGACAATAACCTGCTGTGCCTCCATAGTATTTGACAAATTAAGACCTGCTATCATGTCCTCATACTCAATCTCATTATTAGAAGCTTTGAATTAGAAACGTAGGGCGTATTCCCTGTCGACCTCATCTGGGCTGTTCAAAACGATCCCTGCCCCACAGCCTGTAGTGAAAGATGATCCATCTACATATAGCCTCCATATAGGCAACTTGTCTTCTAATTTCTGGTCTGACAGAGTTCCTCGGTGGAATACTTTTTGCTTTCTTTCATCATGTCCTGATACTTCTGAATACACCTCTTGAATTTCGATATACCTCCTGAACTTCAATATTCCTCCTGAACTTCAATATACCTCCTGAACTTCAATATACCTCCTGAACTTCAATATTCCTCCTGAACTTCAATATACCTCCTGAACTTCAATATACCTCCTGAACTTCAATATACCTCCTGAACTTCAATATTCCTCCTGAGAAAGTGATTAGTCGGGGTTGAATTTGATGCTCGACTGCATGATGATATAAGAATGTGCCACCAAATGAACAAATATATCTGTAATAGAAGCCCCCAACTGTGGAATGTGAACTTTGAATGAGATTTATCGACCAATACCAATCGGAGTTGGATTTTATCTACCAACCGGAGTTGGATTTTGTCTACCAACCGGAGTTGGATTTTATCTACCAATCGGAGTTGGTGGTAATTGATAATGAATGATGAAGACTTCCTCGGAGCTAACCAACAGATTGTTGGGAATAAGATAATATAAATGCTGGAGACCTCCTCGGCGCTGACCAACAGATTTGTTGGGAATAAGATAATATAAATGCAGGATACCTCCTCGGCGCTGACCAACAGATTTGTTGGGAATAAGATAATATAAATGCAGGATACCTCCTCGGCGATGACCAACAGATTGTTGGGAATAAGATATAATATAAATGCAGGATACCTCCTCGGCGATGACCAACAGATTGTTGGGAATAAGATAATATAAATGCAGGATACCTCCTCGGCGATGACCAACAGATTGTTGGGAATAAAATATAATATAAATGCAGGATACCTCCTCGGTGATGACCAACAGATTGCTGGGAATAAGATATAATAAATTCCGGAGATATCCTTGGAGCTGAATAAGATATAATAAATGCTAGAGACATCCTTGCTGAAATGAGAATAGAATATGCATCCAAATAGATATAAAGAATAATTAAAAGTAATAAAGTGCCTCGCCGATCCGTCGAGGTAGAATCATATAATGCCGAACAAGAATAAGATCTTTCAGAACATAAGAATATGGCCGAGAACGTTGTCAGGCCTGAATATAAATAAGAATTATCCGAACGAATGTTGTAATTCTCCTTAAAGCTGAATAAGTATCTTGTCGAGGCATAATTGCAGAATGCCGAATAAGGATAATATTTTCCAGAACATAAGAATATGGCCGAGAACTTTGTTGGGCCTGCATATAAATAAGAATTACCCCGACCAACTATCCGTTGGGGGTGAAATATAATAAATGTTATAGTTCTCCTCAAAGCTGAATATGATAATAAGTATCTCGCCGAGCTCCATGTTGAGATGAATATAGAATATGAATCCCAATGGATATATAGAATCATTTGTGCTGGAGCAGATATCTGGGCCTGAATATAAATAAGAATTACCCCGACCAACTATCCGTTGGGGGTGAAATATAATAACTGTTGTAGCTTTTCCTCGGAGCCGAATATATATAGAGAGAAGAAATTTTTTCGAGCTCCATGCTGAGATAAATATAAAATATGAATCCGAACGGATATAGAATAATTTGTGCTTCAGCATTCGTCGGCATTGAATCTTGTGCCTGTAAAAATTAATAATTTGCTCTACCATATGTGTAGGCTGAATTGATTAGTCATGAGAATAATTTACTCATCCAATCAATATATGATATGTATCAGCATAAAAATTTCAAAATATGAAATAATATGTTTTATGCCAAATGTGTGTGAGATGGACAAATTATTATCAAATATGCATCATAAATAAGACGTAAAGTTTTTTGTAAATTTATTTAATCTCCAACAACCAATCAGGTATTAGTTGCTGTTTAAAAATATTTTTGGGGTGATCATAAGTTAAAAAGACTTAAGCCCCTTGCTTGTCCCCAAGCCGAACTCGTGTTTAAAGAAATATCAGGGGTGCTTCGCATTTTTTAATACCCCAAGATTCTACTGCTGCCGACAAACGACATGGATGTTGCCGACCAACATTTAAGGATATCTCAAATTATAGAATATATGGTTGGATGACCAGAATATATCGAATCTTTAGATCAAAAATAACATTCAATGTAAAATTTAAGCCTTGAGACTTTTAATTAAATGAATAAATATATAACCCACTAGATCGTGTGATTTCGTCAAAGAAACCTTGTGATGTGATGAACGAGGGGCCAACATATCAAATTTGTTCCCAGAGTCTTGATATGGTCATGATTATTTTACTGATCTTCTTTTACAAGAGGTGGGTAATGATTTTTCAGGTGAGAGAAAATTATTTTTTTTTATATTGATCCCTTCCTATTCCCAATTTGGAGAGATAAAAATATGGTGAATGATCGAAATTATTACCAAATTTATATAAAAAAATCAATCAATTTGACTTTATTGACATAGATGGAAGATGAACCAAATTAATTATATAATTAATAAAAGCGAATGCAAAGAGACTCAAACTTAAAGAGAGAGAGAATATATATGGGTCATGATTTCCATGAGAAGACTTTTCATTGTCTTTAACCTTTTCCCATTCTTTTATTAAAAATATGATAGGAATTTGAATAGACATCAAATATCTTACAAAATTTATTTCAAAATCAACAATGAAAATGATCAAATCTTATCATCGTCGTATATATTGGCATATGTAATCATTTAAAATATTTATTCCATGATATAAAATTAAAACTTGAGAATCAAGCAAAAATTTATGATTTATGAAATCCATTATTTTTCAGATTTCTAAATAAGGATGAATCTAACAGTTATGATTTAAAAATCATGATATGCAACAATTTGCAGATAAAAATTGGACAATTAATTTATGCATATAAACATAAAAATCATGATTGAATCAAAAGATGTATGTATAATTGATTATACGTAGAGAAAATAAAAACTTAGCTTTTGGTGGAGAACAACGCTTGTAACACGTTCCCACAAACGGCGCCAATCTGTTGATGTAAAAAACTAGATCGCTCTAATTATTTAATCACAGATAAATAAATAAGACAAAGATTTTTAAAGTGGTTCGGCTAGGAATAAAGCCTACGTCCACTGTTATGTTATTGCTGAGTGTTTGCAGAATTCTTGATTACAAGTTCTCTTAAGAAAATTCCGGTCCCTTTGAATGATGGAGATACAATGTATTTATAGCCCTGAGGCTTACATATGAAAGGGTGGTGCATTAAATGATATACATATGAAAGGTCCTTGAGGCTATCTCATTTAATGTTCTTCAAGCGTGTGCGTCAAGATGATAAGCAGTCAATGAACAGTTTTGAACTGTTGGTTATCTGGCAATCAATGTTGTGGTCGAGATGCAGCTCGAACCGCCTTAGTTGCTCATCGTTCAGGAGTTCATCGGAGCGCTGGAGTTCCTCGGAGTGTTGTAGTTCCTCGGGGTGTTGTAGTTCCTCGGGGTATCCTTGTTACTCGGAGCGAACATGACTTGGTCGGGGGAAATAAACTTCCTCGTTGTTATTGTGCCATGTAGATTGACACATGTCTTCTTATTATTGGTCCACGTCAGTAGATTAAATTTGGTATCAACAATACGCGTTTAACAAACTTTGTGCTGGATGAAATCATTCTAAAGGAAAGGAGGATTTTGAAATTTATCGGGGGTTTGAATTGGAGAATAAGACAACACTTATTGGGAAATCCAGTTTTGTAAACGTTTGGTGACGTGATGAATGCTGCCTTACTCCATTTCCAGGATCACCGTCTTCACTTAAAGGGGAGTAAGAAGATTGGTGATTCTAGTCAGACTAGTAAATAAGGAGGAAATGGTGCTAGTGGAGCACAACCACTACCCCAACAATATATAAATAAACAGAAAGAGAGGGACCCCCAGCAAGGGGACTCGGTTAAGAAGCAACATTTGGGGGTTTTAATTTTGACGTAGGTGGTTTTAAGCACAGTCAGGGTGCTCAGCAGCAGCCGCAGTTAGGCTAGAAGGGCTAAGCAGGCAAAGGAAATAATGGAGGTCGAGGCCATCAGGGCCAAGGCACGGGGCAGTTTCGGAATAACAATCGGGGCCATCATCCGAAAAATTTTGTGGGTCGCTATTTTCAGTGTGGTGAACAAGGTCACTTTAAGAGAGCTTGTCCACAGTTGATCGGGGGACAGTTGCCTAGGGGTCCTCAACATTAGCAGGCACATCTACAGCCTCTGGCGCCTATTCCAGTAGTCCCTCTACAATAGGGGCAACTTCAGTACGGGCGTGTGTATATTATTCTGGATGCTTTGTTTACACTAGCATCGCCCGCATCGCCCGTACCGCCCGCTATCGAGGGTAAGTTTTCCATTCACAGGTATGTGGGTTGAGTGTTATTTGATACGGGCACAACGCACTCGGTTATTGCTAGACATTTTTCTCATTCGACGGGGCTGATTAAATCTGCCGAGAGTACTTTTACTAGGGTGGAGTCTTCCATGGGTGATGGTTCTCTTATATTCTTTATTTGTAAAAGGGTAGGAATAGACCTTGGTAATTTGCATTTTGAGGCCGATTTACTCATCCTGGATATGGTCAGATATGATGTTATATTAGGGATGGACTGGTTAGTGAAATATCAAGCCATGGTTAATTATTATGGGAGTAGTATAGTCTTCGCCATTCCGGGGCAAGAAATATTTTTAGTGGCTATGCCTCTTTCGGAGGGAGGTTTGAGCACGTACTTATATTATATTGAGGTGACTTCACGCGAAATAGTCATTTCCTTCGACTCGATTCCCATTGTTAGAGAATTTAATGATGTTTTTCGGGAGATTCCGGGCTTATCCCCAAGTCGTGAGATTGAGTTCGTAATTGACTTAACGCCAGGGACTCGGCCGATTGCGAAAGCTCCATATCGTATGGCTCCTTTGGAAATGAGGGAGTTAAGGGATAAAATTCAACAACTATTGGAGCAAGGGTTCATTCGGCTTAGCACGTCGCCTTGGGGTGCTCCTATGTTGTTTGTGAAGAAGAGAGATGGTTCCCAGCGATTATGCATTGATTATTGGGAATTGAATAAGGTCACCATTAGGAACAAATACTCATTACCTCATATCGATGATTTGTTTGATCAATTAAGGGGAGCGTCGTACTTCTCTAAAATATATTTGAGGATTAGGTATCATCAACTGGGAATTCAAGAACAGGACGTGTCGAAGACTGCATTCTTGACTAGATATGGGTCCTATAAGTTTTTGGTCACGCCTTTTGGGCTAACCAATGCTCCGACCGTATTTATGGACCTTATAAATAGAGTATTTCGGGACTTTTTAGACCAGTTTGTCATAGTGTTTATTGATGACATTCTAGTCTATTCTCGGACTGAAGCTGATCATGCAGAACATCTACGATTGGTCCTGCAAACACTACGGGATCATCAAATTTATGCTAAGTTCGAGAAATGTGGTTTCTGGTTGCAGGAAGTACAATTTTTGGGGCACATTATGATGGCTGAGGGTATTTTCGTAGACCCGAGTAAAGTTGTTGCAATAGGGGTCAGCCCACGCCGCCCACTGAGATTCGTAGTTTTATGGGTTTGGCGGGGTACTATCACCGTTTCATTATGGGTTTTCCAAGATTGATGGCCCTTTGACAAACTTGACCCGGAAGGGAGTACAATTTATTTGGGATGATTCCTATTATCTAGCTTTCGATGAGTTAAAGGACAAGTTGGCTTCTGCTCCTGTACTCGCGTTGCCAAGACCGGGAGTGGACTATTTAGTCTTTACTGATGCGTCTTTACAAGGATTGGGAGGTGTGTTACAACAAGAGCATATGGCTATTGCTTATGCGTCTCGCAAGCTAAAGCCCTATGAGAAGAATTATCCTTGCATGATTTGGAGCTTGCCGCGGCAGTGTTCGCCTTAAAGATTTGGAGGCATTACCTCCTGGGTGAGAAGTTTAGTCTTTTTACAGACCACAAAGCATTGCAGTATTTATTCTCGCATAAAGATCTGAATATGCGACAACGTCGATGGTTGGAGTTCGTGAAGGACTATCAATTTGATATTCATTATCACCCAAGCAAGGCAAATGTGATAGCGGATGCGCTGAGTTGAAAACCCGTGGGGGAACTAGCGAAGGTATGGAAGACTAAATGGAAAGAGCTTAGCCAGGAGGATGCTGTAGCAAGAGAATTTATGTCAGTGTTGACCGTTACACCTGCTATTGTGATGCGAGTCGTGAAAGCACAAAGAAGGGATAAAGATTGTCAAGACCGGATACGCCAATTGTTAATCGAAGGAGCAGAGTCCTACTTTATTAGCTCTGATGGTGGGTTACGTTTCCACGAAAGACTTATAGTCCCAGACAAGGGAGACCTGAGATGTACAATCATGACTGAATCTCATGGTTCAAGATTTGTAGTACACCCATGTGGGGGAAAAATGTACCAAGACATGCGCCATCAGTATTGGTGGGCAGGTATGAAAAGGGACATTTCACAATTTTTTCCCAATGAGCCACTTGTCAATTGGTGAAGGTGGACCACCAGCGACCAACAGGATTGTTGCAACCGTTAGAAATATCGGTGTGTAAATGGGAGAGTATCTCGATGGACTTTATCATAGGATTGGCGAGGTTACAAAGTGATCATGATTCTATTTGGGTTATTGTCAATCGTTTGACCAAATCGGCACACTTCTTACCGGTACGAACGAATTATAATACGACATGTTACACCTGGATCTTTATTGTGGAGATTGTGAAACTCCATGGGGTGCCTATTAATATAGTCTCGGACCGAGACAAGATTTTTGTATCCCATTTTTGGCGAACTTTCCAAGAAGCAATGGGGATTGAATTGAAGTTGAGTACCTCCTACCACCCGCAAACTGATGGGCAAACGGAGAGAGTCAACCAAATGTTGGAAGATATGCTTCGAATGTGCATACTTAGCTTTAAAGGTGGATGGGAGAAATACCTTCCCTTGGTCGAATTTGCATATAATAATTTGTACCAATTCATAATAGGTATGGCACCGTATGAAGCATTGTATGACCGGCCATGTAGATCACCTACTTGTTGGTTGGAGGTAGGAGATAATAACCTCCTTGGACCTGAAATGATCCAAGATACCTATTCGAAGATTGAGCTTAATCGAAATCGCATACAAATTGCACAAGACCGTTAGAAGATCTATGCCGACGCGAATAGAAGGCTTGTAGAATTGGAAGTAAGGGACCAAGTTTTAGTGCGAGTATCCCCGATGAAGGGTATAATGCGATTTGGGAAGAAACGCAATCTTGCGCCGCGCTACGTAGGCCCTTTTTCCATTATTGCAAAGGTAGGACCCGTAGCGTATCAACTTTCTTTGCCAGAACGCCTATAACAAATTCATGACGTTTTCCACGTTTCATCTTTGAAGATGCGAGGGAGCTCATTGGCACATTCCTTTGGATGATATCGAGTTACAACCCGATATCTCATACGAGGAACAACCGGTTGCTATCTTAGATCACGGAGAGCGTAGGCTAAGATCAAGGGTGATACCATTGGTTCGAGTCCAACGGGGACACCACAATGCCGAGGAATTGACTTGGGAACGTGAGGACGATGTTCAAGAGAAGTACCCACACCTCTTTTTACAAAGTACGCCTGAATTTTGAGGGAAAAATTCCCTTGTAATGGGGAGAGTATGTAATAGCCTTTATTTATGAGTAATTATTTTTATATTAATTTGCCTAGTGGGTTAATTGTATAAAATAAAGGAAGTTGAAGTAAATATTACTTTAAGACCTCGTTTGATGCATCATATAAGAGGTTTGTATTGGATAAAATTATCCTATCCAATGTTTGGTATAATTTAGGATGGGATATGAGATGGAATAAGTTATCCAAAGTGAGCTCCTTATCCCACAAGGAGTGGGATAAAAAAATCCCACCTCCAAGGTCGTATAAAATTATACCGTGTCAAAATTTGATAAAAAATTACTACTCTACCCTTACTAAGTTATAAAAAAACTCGTGCAACTTGCACTATCTGAAGTATTAGATAGCAGTCGGTGATCCTTTGATTCACATAACTGTCCATTCATATTTTTCATCACGGTAGGTAACCTCCTCATTTTTTTTTTCTATTTTTTTTTCTATTTGTTGCTTTATCATGAACTACTATTTTGGTTTAAATCGATGCAAATATTATGTTAACTCACTTACTAGACAAGTTGAAAGTTATGTGTTGTTAATTCACCGCTAATATTTTGTTACTTATATTTTTTTAATGTATTATTAATCTATATGCTAGACAAGTTGAAAGTTGCGTACAATTCAATTTATTTATTTCTGTATGTTTTTATGACTATTTTGGGTAAAATTGATCTTATTCAGTTGTGGCTTCAAGCAATTTTATGCAACTGATTTGTTTTGAATCGAAAGAGAAGATAGTAAGCAACCCGTTTTACTATCTCATTATTTCGGGAGGCTAGTTTGTGTACACATAGTTTTCGTATGCGTGTAAGTGATTACTAGTGGTTGAGTGTATATAAATTATAAATACAAATACAAATATATATTTTCATCTCATAATATTATTTTTTTAACATCCTACATGGAATTAAATATTATGTTATTGAGTTAAAATATGTGATAACAATATATTTTTGTATTTTTTGGTTATTAAATACAAAAGAAGGGTATTTTTGGAAAACTGGAGATAAATTAATCCTATCCGGAGCATTTCAAACACATGACTATATTATTATATCCCATCCCATCTTCTTATTCGAAACTGTTCCAAATGCAGTATTGGAATAAGCCTTGTACGGTCCATCCTTATCCTATCCAATCTGACTCTTATCCTATCCTATCTGAACCCCTTATACGGCGTATCAAACGAGGCCTAAGTGAATTAAGAAGAAAATATTTACTGAGCTGGGCATATTTACTGTTAAGTGAATGTAAATAGCATCTTATTATGTTTCATTGCGTCGTCGTGCTTTAAGCGACAGTTATGACTTATATTCGAAGCGAATTATTATTAATGAATTAATATGATGTTGGAATATGAAATAATTTATGATATCCCGGATGCCAATTTAGAGGGCGCGGTTAGACCTGAAATGGTTGAGATAGTCAAAATAAGTACCAAGTTGTATTTTGGGTGCCGGGTACTTTTAACCGGTTATAATTTAATTATGTTGTTACGAGTCATTTTAATTGTGTAGTAGCATTTAATGTTGGACTTAATGTATTTGGGGAATTTTGGGGTATTTAGTCTCGCTATATCACTTTGTCTCTCATATTGTTCCTAAACCTAAGGAGAGGTAAAAAGAGAGAGAACTTGGGAGAAAGAGGAGAGAAAGAGGAGATTTAAAATTGTTGGCTTGAAATCGTTTCAACAAGCAAGAGTCCGAGACTACAAACTTGAGGTAAGTTTCTAACTTACAATTATGTGTGATTGAGTGTGGATAATTTGTATAGATAGTTGTGTCTTTGAGATTTAAACCATTTGTGGGTTTTGATGACTTTTGGTTTTAAGCCCATAGATTTTGATTTAGATACGATTTGAGTTGATTTTATTAGTTTGTTGTTATGTAGGAATGATTGGGTGAAGTTATTAGATGATGAGGTGGGGAGAAGTGGAATAAATAGGTTTAGAGATTTAGGTTTTGTAAGAGAAAATGGAGGGGTGGCTGTGGGATCTGGTGCGACCGGTTGACTGCGGTCCAGAGCCCGGTCGACCGGGCCTAAAGAGAAAAGCCTACTGCTTCTCTCGAAAGGCAAATTTCTCTAGCGCGGTCGACCGCGGTCCAAAGGCCGGTCGACCGGGCCTTAAGGGAAGAGCTTACTACTTTTCTTACAAGGCTAATTTCAAGAGCGCGGTCGACCGGGGGTCAGAGGCCGATCGACCAATACCCTGCTTTTAACCCTGAAATTTAGATTTTCTTTTATTCCTTTCTTTTAAGGTTTAAGGCTTAGGAACCTTCTTGTATGAAGTAAAATAGAGTATTATGGTCTTGTATTAGGGGAATCAATAACCTAGGTTAGAAAAGGAGTGTACGGGCTTATGTCGGGGGTTAATTAATTAATTAATTAATGGAAGTAAGTGTCCTTTTCATTTAGTAAGCCAGTCTAGGACTAGGGAGAGTAGGGTTATATCGTTTTGGACTTTTAGAGACTAGTATGAGTTAAATTACAATTGGTAGCTTATAGTGTTTTCGTGAACTCTCGGACACTAGTATGGGGACAATTAAACGTTGTGGTTTATGTCGTTAAACACGTATGGTTCCGGATATAATAAAATGCACATTTTAAATTGGCATATCTTGGGAATTATGACTTGCAAGTACATACCTTTCTAAATGGTATCATAAGGGAAGTCACGCGAATGAGGTGAAGTCCGTTGGCTAGTGAATGCAGGGTGAATATAGTCCTCGGCCATAAGACCGGTGGTTATATTGTGTTGTCGTTTTATTCGAAGTGAGGTAATTCTGGGTATGGTTATGACTCACTGTCGAAGGTATATGGTCGCTTCCCACGCGACGCGATTTATGGTGCCCAGGTGGTCTTGGTTATAGGCCCTGTAAGATGATAGCTATTTAGGTGCGCATCCAGTGGGGTGACTCCCGGAAGGATGGTTTTAGAATCGTTATATTTTGATTGTAACTATTCTCACGAATGTGGCATTTCATAAATGGCTATTGCATTTATAAATCAACTGTATGGAATAAGTTTCTTAATGAGGAATGGATTTGTGTTGTCATATTTTACGAAACTGCTATTTAAACATATTAAAATGGAAGTTAGTTATTTCTCTCACTTTGATGAATAGTTTAACACTATAAATGGTATTGCGCTAGGATGTGCGCTTAGAGGATAGGTGAGGATTCTTCTTCTTGTGAAGAGAGATTTAAACTTGTTTATGATGCTAGCATTCATAACGGTTATGCATTTTATTCGCACGTATATCATATCAAACCGGGCCCTGACCCATTTATGTTTCTCTGTTTTGTATGGATCTAATTTATGCTCAGGTTCTCCGTCGCATGGATGCCCGTTTTAATCTCTCCGTCTAAGTGTCAGGGAGCTACAACATTTTTGCGGATGTTGTAGGATTTTTACTATAGACGCTTCCATCTTTCGTATAATCTAGTCATGATCAGTCTGTACATTCGGGCGTGTTGCCCAAGTTTTGTATTGGCATATATTGTGATATTTAACTGTAATACTTGGTGTAACCTGTATGTATTAGTCTGTTAACCGACAATTTATTGGGTTATTGTTTTGTAGATTGGTTGTTAAACTGTTACATGTCTCTCTCTATATATCCACCTTCTTTTCAAATTGGGTTATCGATATGGTTTTTATTAAACTTGCAGATTTATTTGACATCCGTTTTCTAAAATATTTGGTGGCTATCTCGTATTATTACTATCATGACAGTGATGCTAAGAATGGACCATCAATGATTCACGTATATATTGGAGTATCGGGATGGCCACCTATTATTTTAATAAGTGGAATGTCACAGAGGAATCCGTCCTCTTCTTAAAAATGTAGAGACAGCTGCCCCTAGAACACATCGTAGATTTGTTTCATCATATGGTGATAATAATTTAGACGAATTTATAAATAACGATATAATTTATATTGTTAATCGAATATATAAAGAAACTGGACTGATAAAACCTCAATACCGTATAAGGTATTTAAGACTAGAATATTTTCCGTCTAAACCGCTTGCAATTTCCAGACTCCCTGAGAAAAATATTTATATAGATAATCCTTGCTATTCAGAATTTCAGTACGATAGTGACGGAAGAAGCCGGAGAAGTAACAATTCTGAAACTTCTCTTAGACTCCCTGATTAATTAGATAAAGCTTAAAGACGCTAGAAGTTATTGGGGTAAAAAAATTTATTCCCAAAAACTTAGAAAAAGACAAAAGAATATAAAAGACATTTGCAGTCCCCAAAAGGAGGTCCTAAAAAGACAAAGTAGTCCCTAGTTAATTCTTGGACGGTAGTAGGTCCGTAAACTAGGTCCGTATGAGAGCCAGACTCTCTCTCTCTCTCTCTCTCTCTCTCTCTCTATATATATATATATATATATATATATATATATAATTTTTGTATTTTTGTATTTGTATAAATAATATAAATATAGATGATAGAGATTGAAAGGTTGCTCCATTGTGAACTGGAGATCCCAGTTTTGAGTTGGAGAAACCTCTCTTCATATACAGGGGTAATACTGCGTACATCTAACCTCCCAGTACCCTATAATGGTGGGTGACTCGTGCATTGGGTTTGCCCTTTTAGAGGCTGAAAGTTTTATGTGATTAGAATGGTAGCTTAGGGTTCTCTGATAAACTAATGAGCATCATTATTTAAATGAAAAAAAACGGGTTACACACTCTTATTAGTAGTATAGATGATACACATTGTTGACCCGCTACCTAACAGTGATATGACAATGTGTAATAATCTTTTATGCGTGCAAATATTTCATAATATTTTCCATTTTGTTTACCTCTGATTCATGTTATATATAATATTGCTTCAACATTGTTAGGCAGCTATTTATATTCACACTTCGGTTGATGATGTCTTATTTCCCTTATTACGATTTTGCTTACATGATTTCTCATGACTTTTGAATTACATTATGTCCTATATACATGAGAAAGTGAAGGAGATGGAGTCTCTGATGAAATTTGAGGATGTCAACCGTGTGAAACAAGAATTAACAAGCGCGTCCAAGTAATTTTTTTCTTATAATTATTATTCTATAATAATTCTTTGGGTTAATGTTTATTTTCTGTGTTGCATAATGTATTATAGATTTACTGCCCCATTGATGTGATTGAACGTGAGATGATTTTGTGAAGCAACTTTTCTTACATCTTTGCTAAATTCTTATACATGAAAGTTTGTGGTAGCATGTACAAATGATGAGGGAAAAAATACTGAACCTAAATTTATTTAGTTGTTCTTTTGTTATAATATTTAATGACAATATCATGAATCACATTGTAAAATTCGGTGAAAATATTCAAAAAACAATAATTTTATTTAGTGTATAAATTTGTTGAAAGTATATTATATTATATATTAAAACATACAAAAAGTAAAAGTAATTCTTCTCGTGTCATCTAATTATAGAACACTTTTATTACAAAAATGTCATTTTGAGTACCTTCAGAAATCTAACTTGCAATATAAATACACCATCCATCAATGATCATACATTAATAATGAGCAATATAAATAGTTATTAATAAGGAGCAAAGTAGAATTAGATGATCGAAATATCATTCACCCAAACTAAACTATATTTTATTTTATATAAAAATGTTTTAAAGCAATTAGAGTAATAAAAATTTGTTAAAGCGCAAGTACAGTTAGAACTCATTTTGATTCTCTGTTTACTGCTTAAGATCGTAAAATTTAGTATGATTATGTTAAGTTTAGTTATGTGCTTGATTTAAGAATTTATAGAGTATCAATAAATAAAATTAAATGAAATCATATTAATCATAAGACTAACTATGGTTCGTATTCATTTCAAATTCAATACATGATTTGTATAGAGTTTTATGAATAATGAATAGAGTTGTAAATCGTAAGATACTAACACCTATACATGTATGCCCTATGTAATGAGCTATTTTGAATTCTATGTCAGAGAACTTGGGTACATGTATTGGGTGTGTATCTGTCTCAGTGTTAGACTAATCTAATACCCAAATCAATGCACAAGGATAAATCTGATACGTTCATATTCGTTTAATTTTTATTTGTTTGCTTAAGTGGGATCGTGCTCTATATGGCATGCATGTTCAACATAGGCACTTTAGTCACTTTTAAGGTCCTGCCTAAAAAGATGAATCAAGAGAATTTTATGTACAGTTATGTAGGCAACTTGAACTTTTGAATATGCTAGCTAGGTGCATATTAAATGGAAATTTTAGACACATCATACCTTACCCAACTGTTGAATGTCCGACATAGGTAGTTCACTTACTTAGAAATTTCCATGTAACATATTTTTCCGGTCTTAAATGAAATGAATAATAATACTAATAGACAAGGATTACACAAAGATATGGGCCAGCAGTCCACAGTACAAGGAAAAATGAAAATCTATACTATAGAAAAATAGAATAAATGAAAGCAAGGTTGAACTAGTTACTTTAGTTTTTGCTTATCTACTATTCCTTTATGTCATATGATAATGTAAAAGAGCCTCAAGCCATCCTGCTTCATAGAAAAACACACATCTACAAGATGGCCTCCTTCCAGCCAAGATGAATCGTAAATCACAGGTTATTTTAAAAATATTTTAACAGAGGCTCATATCGAAGAAATAAAATTTTACTCTCCCTCACCCACTCCTATTATCTTCCTACTTTATCCTCCATTCCAAAGAGCTCCAGAACATAGACATATCAAGAAAAACATTTTAGGTATATCACCTACACCCTTTAGACTTCCAGTTAAATTGTCCAAGGTAATAGAGAAAATAATAAGAAATTTTTTTCAGGATGGGCCTGAAGAGGATATAGATCTACCTTGTGAAATGGGAGGTGGTATCTAAAATTAAACATTGTGGATGATTGAGGTTGAGTGCTCTATCAAATAAAAGCAAAGCTCTCTTAGTTAAATGTTTGTGGAAATTTCTCCTTAAAATAGATTACCTATGGTACTCCATCATCAAGAGTTTCTAAAGGTTGGATGAAAATGGCTAGGATTCAAAGTTGTCTAGGAGAGTTACTGTTTGAAACTCATAGTCTTGTATCTTTAGATCTCTATCTAATTTCCTAGAGCATGTTGAGCTTAAGGCGGAGTTGGTCTATATCACATTTCCCTACAAAGAACCCCCAAACTGCGGTTTTATTCTACATTGATAATGAAACTATCTGTTGGCATCTCAACTTTATAAGAAATTTTAAGTGGGCGGAAATTGCAAACTTTGCTTCATTTCACATAGCCTTCTGGAGGGTGCCTATATTATTCAGCGCCCTAGGGATTGTAGGGGGTGGAAGTGGGGTTAGGATGGACTCTCTTGTAAAACATTTTTCTACCAACTTAAAATCTTCTTCATCGCCTTAAATTGCACCATTTATGTACGAACATCCGAAGTAGCATCTAAAGTTAAGGCTAATACATTTGCATTGATGGTAAAGATGCGTCTTAATTGGTTCCTTTCGCCAAATTGGTGTGTGCTGTGCTGTAATTCGAGCGAGGACACTAACCATTTGATGTGTCTTAATCGTTCCTTTGTGAGATTTCTTTGTCACAATGTTGTGACTGAATTTGGGAGTAGCGGGTGCTCTTCCAAGGGAAGCTAAACACCTTGCATTGTAGTTGATCAGGTATGGGAAGAGGAAGACGAGAAGATGCTAGTGGAGGGGCATTGTGATGACGCTTTTTAAACGAAAAGGATATAGTTTTTGGAGATGAGAATACAAAATAGGCGATTTTAGAAAAAAAATGAGGCTCATTATATTATCATGGGCCTCTTCATCATTTCTTTTTTTCTTAAATTTATTTTTTCTATTCTCATTCTGTTTGCTTAACCTAAAACTGGGCCGACAGCATTTTGTAATTCGACTTTTATGTTTAGCTTGTCTTGTCTTGTCTTGTGTAGTCTTCAGAAAGAGAACTTGTCCCCTTTTTATTTGTAACATGTATTTCACTAATGTATATTTCGATCCTGATAAAAGGACTACAAATGACAATGCATAGTAAGTTATAAAATATATTTTTTCACATATCCCTCTCTGAACCCTAAAGTCTTCTCGCTTGCTTCTTTGGTCTCTAATTATCATTCTCTTCCTCTTGTAGTTTTGCCATCCATTTTAAATATAATTATTAACCTTCTCTGTTTTCTCTTCTTCAGTTGGGCTCATTTACAACATAAGTTCAAATTTCTGATAAAATTTAAAAGAATAATTGAAATCTCACCCATTCCTCTTTTGTTTTCTCTTTTCCCCCCACCCCCTCTCATTTGTTAAGGTACCCTCCCTAGCAATTGACTGGACAGTATGGAATGAAAGTCGAATCCTGCCATTACACTACGCAAAAGTAAAGCGAGGATTGGGATCGCATCCTACCACACGGATCGAAACAACTACTAATCAAGATTCCGGCTCGAAAGCTATTTAACCGAGACAATCAATTAAGCATAAACATCACACAATAAGGAATTCAATCCAAAGTTGCGAGATTACACATTTAATGGAAAATGGTCACAAGCGGATTAAATTCGAATTATCGCTATAAACTCTAATGTTGCGTGACAAATAAAGTTAACGCGTAACAATCCAACTTTAATACACATGATTTCAATTAAACACAATTTTGCATGAAATCCTAACTTTCGGAGCTCGAGGCCCGTTAATGGCGGAACACAACCCCGAATCTATTTATCTAAGGGAAAGACATGGAAATAAACTAAATTAAACTACAACTAAACTAATTACAAGAAGAAATAAATTAATCTAGGCAAGAAAGTAGAGAAAACAAGTAAATGAAAGCATGGAAATTAAGGAAGACTACTAAATTATTGCAATTAAAGTTAAGGTACAACTTACAAAACAAAGAGTACAAGAGAGGAGTAGGGTTTAGCTCCCAAGTGTACAAGCCCTAAAACTAGGCATAATGAAGATATCTCTCAAAAATGAGAGAAGAGAGTATTTATACCAAAAAATATCCCATGGCAAACTTGTAAATAAAAGGGAAGAAAAATAAATATCTGTAGGACCGAATCCATTTGGGGTGTCCGAATCCATTTGGCTGAATCGATTTTGGGTGTCCGAATCGATTTGGTAAAAGGGAATTGATCACACTGGTCCAAATTGAATCGATTTGGAGTGTCCGAATCGATTTTGGGTGTCCGAATTGATTCGGTACCTTCAGGTCTGCAATCTGCAGCTTTGTCCAACTTTACGGAAAATACTGTAACTTCTTTGTTATAACTCGGAATGAGGCACGATCAGAGTCTACGCGAAGATAAATCAGATGGGTAAAACATACAAGAATACATTAGGCCAAAAAAACAAATTATGAAATGACTAAAATGCCCTTGAATGTGACCTTGAGTGTGATTTTGAAGATAAAACCATCCAAAAATGCCATAAATCCTTCGATACAATTCCGAATCATGCACCGTCAGTGGCCATGCGGAGAGAAATAAAAGGGATTCAACTTCCATGAAGATCTCAGGATTCAAACCCGAATGCTAGAATTACTAAAACGCCCCCGGATCTAAAAAAGTCGACGAAACTTTTCCGAAAAGCGTCCGAACTTCATACTAAGCATCCAAATACCAGCAAAAGCTCAATTAACCCCTACAAAGTATGTATATATAGAAGTCCGAGGTTGTCTGGTTAACGAGCATAAGTATAGGGATTAAGATACCCGAGGGGGCTAATAATGCATAGGTTAACAAGTGAAATAAGCAATATTTGCGTCGTATCAGGTGCTATTTTCAAGTTGAAGTTTTGTTGCTATTCTTCTGCAGAAACAACCTAAAAAAGGTTGTAGTAAAATGGGCATAACTTTCTCTAGAAAATTCATAATTTCATTCCATAAAATGTGTTAGAACCCTAATGAATAGACTGTTATATAAATGTGACGTACAATATCTAATGCTTTTCCAATTATTTAAGATTGATCCACTAATGTAATGTGTACTAGATTTAATATAATTTGGTGTATTCAAATACTTATGATGCGGAATCGATAGGTGGGGAAGCGACTAATTCTACCATACCAAAAAATGTAGATTTGCTACTACTCTTATTACTTAGTTTGAGGTGGGTAACTTGTCTATGAAATGTAGATGCTTATACTTTCATATGGAAATGTGTACTGTAAATACTTATGTTAGGATGCTTGTGTAATGATGTGATGTTTATGAGACATATCCATACGATAAAAAAATGGTTAAGTGAAGTTACCTAATTTTATGGATTGTGGTGGGTCCCAGAGATATGGTGGTCTCGTTAATCCAACTTATGGTTTTGTGTACTCAGGACAAAATAAAAGTATGTGGTGATCCTTATAAATTGTGGTGGGTTAATTGGACTATGTTGGGTCCAAACTTGCAAGAGCCAGCAATTGTTACTTGGATTATATGATTTAAAATATTTATCCAAATTGATGCATATGTGGTGTGTGTGTGTGAATAAGGTCATTCACTAAACTTTTATATCTTACACACCTATAATGTGTTGTTTCAAGTATTCTTATTGTTTGGAGTTCATTGCTACGTTTAAAACATGAGAGTATATATATAATATGGGTTGAATACCAATAATCTTTTTGTGTAATTGTCAAACTAAGAAACTTTTCTATGTAAAGCTGTTTAGTACTTGTGAGTTATATTTAAATGTAATGGTGTCCTTGTTTTGTACTTGAAATTCGTATTTAAAGGTAGTTATGCTTTCATATAAAAGTGCCTTTGAGAAAGAAAAAAATGTGTTATTTTTCGAGAGATTTCAATTAAATATAAATAAAGGGACTTTATCTGTATTAAAAAGGATGATTTTAACTTAATTAAGTCAGGGCGTGACAATATAGTATCAGAGCATGGTTATTAGGTTTCGTACATGGTGTAAGGGTCTAGTTTGGTAATGGACAACAAAAAGTGAGTTTCTTACGAGTCAGTAGTTTGAATAATAATATTAATATTAAATTTGTGCGATTAAATTTTGTCTAATTTATTTTTGTTTCAATAAGTGATGAATTAACATGAGCAACATGATAAAGCAGAAGTGAGGCATCCCATGCTCCTAATAGTCAGGAAGGACATGGAAATATTGAAGTGGAGGAACCAGAGGTGAATCAACAACCTATTGATGACGTGGGAAGAATATTACATGCGTTGGAGCAACTAGTGGAACAAGAAAGAGGTGGAGAAACTAGTGGAACAAGAAAGTGGTGGAGCACATGGTGGAAAATCGATAAATTACATGAGAGATTCATGAAATTAAATCCTCCAGCATTATATATTAGTTGAAGAAGGGTGGACTAGAAAGATGGAAATAATATTCATGGCAATGGAAGTGTAATATGAACAAAAGGTTTTGTTCGAAACCTTTATGTTAGAGGATGATGCAAAATTGTAGTGGGATACTATAGAGATGTAACTTACTACAATTAGGGGAGTGGTGCCAACAATTCATCCACAAATTACTTGGGAGAATTTTGTGAATGTTTTTATTTGAAAAATATTTTCCAAGGCTTTATAGGAAGCAAAAAGAAGCAGAATTTATTATACTGGAACTGAGGAATCGAACAGTGGAAGAGCATAAAACTTTGTTCATATCTTTATCTAGATTTGTACCTCATTTAGTGAGGAAGGAATAAATTAAATATGATTAGTTTCAATTTGGTTTGGATGTATATTGAGAACGTGTGTGCTCGCGTTCAAATGATCAAATTATATATAAAACCCTTTTAACACAAACAAACCCTAAACATGCAGCAGTATGTGATTGAATAAGATGATAATCTACGCAAGAACATTCAAACACATGCAATTAAGGAAAAATCCCCCACAGGGGCAAAACCATTTATTTTCACTATAATTTGTAAGAAAACGGCTTACAATCGGATTACAATGAAAATACAAGTTGACTAAGAATTACCCTCGGGTATCGGATTCTGTAGTCGCGGCTGGAATTATCCCTTTCCAGTAGGGATGCAATGAAGAAGAAGAATGGTCTCCTCCACAAGGGTTGAACAAACCAAAGTTGTGTTCTTGGGTTGCTAAAGGATTCACAAAGGTTTGGCAAGGATGTGTGAATCAAAACATGAGTCTTGGGACTCAAAAATATGAAGACTAGATGTATTTGGACTCTCAAATTTGTCTTCTTAAGTCTTGCAAAACAACTCTCCCGAAGTTGGTATTTATAGGGAAATACATGAAGAGACCCACGATTTTAAACTGCTGAAATTCTATCCAGCGTACAGGTACCCCGAACCGGTTCGGGTACCCCTGCGAACCGGTTCGCCCCCCCGAACCAGTTTCGGGCTGGGTTCAGGAAAGTGTGCTGGGAACAGGGCTTTAAACACTTAGAAAAATTCCCAGCATTTTCAATGACAATATCTCCATTTTTAATGGGCCATAACTTGTTCACCGTAGCTCGGATTGAGGTGCCGTTTCTTCTAGTATCTTTGTTGCGGCAAGCTCTTCAACTTTCCAGTTGACCGGTCCTCCGGACGGTGGCTGTAAAATTACCAATTTGCCCTTGAACATCCCTATCATGCCTTGTTTCACTGATTTGACTTCTCTTGCGTTCCACTTGCATTACGAGCCTAGAATCAAGGAACGTGAATTCGTTGATGCAGATGAGGGACACATTAGTGGAGATAATGCATGCTTGATTCCCGGAATTCGGATAGAGGCCGTCATGTGAGATCGTGAGGTGACGTGCCAAATGTAGCGGCGTACGACATAAATAAATGAAACATTTTGGACATGAGAAAAATGTCCTTACAAATCTCCCCCTATGTCTATGCCGGTACATACATAAAAACTCCGAATTATCAAATATGAAAATGACTATACAAATATACCCTCCCATGAACCCAAAACTGGAAAAGGTACAAATGAATAAGATTGCAGCGTTTTCTCTTCAACTCTTCAGGAATCATCAAATCTCAAAGCTTTTCTCATCAGGGTGTGCAACATATTGATCTTCAATCTTTATACCTACACACATGAGACAAAGCAAAATACCAAGTGACATATCGAGTTTGAAATGAGATAAACATAGATACCAAAATATGATAAGCATAAGTCAAATCTCAAAACTCCCTCAAACTCCCCCAAAATAAGATAATTCTTTCTCCCCCTTTTTATGATGTCCCCAAATAGACAAACGAGAAGAATGAATCAAATAAGCAAAATCGGGGTGTCACGCTATACAAAACAGGGCATCAAACAAATATGGTCAACGTGCTCTTGCAACGAGATGCTAAAAAAAAGCTTCACAAATTATTTTTGAATTTTTTGAATTTTTCGTACAAAAATAAGATACCAATTTGAACAAATATGATACAAAAATCACACCATGGATTTAAACTCAAACAACCAAGTCATGATAATGGAATGAATGGGTGTGAACACATTCGATAGGTAAATCAACTCAATCAATCATATGTGCACGATGCATATGTGTACTCCTAACGAATGAGCATCAAAGGTATCCTTAAGTGTAACCGTTTGTTGAATTTAGATGACATACTTTTATGCAAATCAACAAATCAAAGTCAAATGATTTTCACACCAATAACGTCCAAAACTATATAGCGCATTTTCAAAAATTTCAAGGACGTGCAAACCCGTTTTAATTCTCCAACCAAACTCCCTCATATATATATTCTTTTAGAGGTAATCTAAATTCTCAAACATTGGAGAATTGGTGCAAAAACCTAAATGGCCCCTTTTTGGCATGAATATCTTTTTATTGCCTTTCAATTTTTTCGGGCTCTTTTAACCTCTTTGGACCTCGGATAATAAAATTCCTCAATTTTTTAGGTCCTTTTTAACGGTGGCTTAGTATTCGCAAAGGGAAAATGAACCTTTCGCAGCCCTTCCCCTTTTTTTAAATAAAGCACACAAACTCACAAAACGGTTCTTATATGCACAGTTTCCTTATAAAAAATTTATCGCGCTTGGTTCGTTTTAAGGACAGAATTGAAGTGAAAACACCCAACCAACATGTGATAAGACACGCACAATAATCAAACAAATCAGTGCATGTGTGCAATAAAGGAAATATGAGTCAAACATGTAGGAAGTAACACTAAATTACATCTTAATGACTCCAAACATTATAAAGCACAAGGATGAATTGACCTATTGTCTCAAAACACTATCAAATAGTCACATGAAAAAAATGGAATGATGTTGTGACTTGGTCATCCAAAGTGTTCATCCATAAACGGTGCAATACAAAAATCTTTTTGGATTTTCTCAAAATTTTATCAAAATAAAATCTTTTTGTATTTTTCAAAAAAATTCAAAAACAAGATTTTATACAAAAAGTACAAGTCATCACACTAGTAAAAATATATCATGAAACCACAACTAGTGTATGAAAAACATGCAACCACAATCAACCAAAAGATTTCACATGGGGTGAATTACGTGCAAGCAAACGGGAATTGTGGACAAATAAACCATAAGCCTCTAAATCCGATTTTCTAACCCAAATTGATGTGTAACAAAGTGTGGGGGTTTTGGGAATCGAATTTATTCTTTCATTAACCTTCCTAGGTCCATTTAAAAGCTTGTAACAAAATCGCCTAAGATGACCTTGCCTACCGCAATGTGTGCAAGTGTAAATCGGGCGGTGTGTGTTACCTAAAGGTGACCCTCTCCTCAAATTTATCGGTTGCTCTTTCCGAATTTACCTAGGTGGGTCTCTCCTAATGATCCTAGAAGGTTCTCTCACAATGTTCTTAAGGGGTGCTTTCCTAACAACTTTAGGTGCCTCTTTCTTAACAAACCTAGGATGCTCTCTCACACGTTTGGGAATGGGTGCAACATATTTTTCAAGACCAATCCCACCCCTATCCGTTTTGATCTCGACTGTGCCTAAAATCTTATCAAGTTTTTCAGACCTAGACTCCAAATCAAATTTCACTTTACTTGAATCTTTCAATTTCACCTCAAGTTCACCTATCCTAGATTCAAGTACTCGTTTAGAATCCTCAAACTCTAAAATCTCCTTTTTCATAGTCTCCATCAACCCTCTAAGACTATCTCTCTCACCCTTGACGTACTCAAGCTTCTCTTTCAAAATTTTCACATGAGCCCTAAGTTCTTCAACTAAAAAATCATTATTTTTTATGGCACACTCTTTCAACTGAGCTTTCAATTTCAAATTTTCTTTCTTTGTTTTCAAAGTTTTAGCATAAAGTTCATTGAAAGCAGTTTGCAAGTCATGCTCATCTATACTTTCCTCCTCACTTTCATCCACACTCCCATCACTTTCACTATCATCACTAATCACACGGATGGGAAACTCTCGCCTAGAAGCATAAAAAACTTCTTCTTTCGAATCACAATCACTAAGGGTAGAAACATGAGAAATCGATTTATTCAATTTCTTCTTTAAATTTGTGGTACACTCATGTAACGTGTGACCAACACCCTCACAACAAGGACACCTCTCAGATTCGTTTTCAACAGAAGATTTAAAACAAGATTTTGTGTGAATTTTCCAAATTTTTTCAAAAATTTGACATCGAAGATCATCAAAACCATCAAAATCCAAACTCTTGTTTTAAGATGATAATCTACGCAAGAACATTCAAACACATGCAATTAAGGAAAAATCCCCCACAGGGGCAAAACCATTTATTTTCACTATAATTTGTAAGAAAACGGCTTACAATCGGATTACAATGAAAATACAAGTTGACTAAGAATTACCCTCGGGTATCGGATTCTTTAGTCGCGGTTGGAATTATCCCTTTCCAGTAGGGATGCAATGAAGAAGAAGAACGGTCTCCTCCACAAGGGTTGAACAAACCAAAGTTGTGTTCTTGGGTTGCAAAAGGATTCACAAAGGTTTGGCAAGGATGTGTGAATCAAAACATGAGTCTTGGGACTCAAAAATATGAAGACTAGATGTATTTGGACTCTCAAATTCGTCTCCTTAAGTCTTGCAAAACAACTCTCCCGAAGTTGGTATTTATAGGGAAATACATGAAGAGACCCACGATTTTAAACTGCTGAAATTCTATCCAGCGTACAGGTACCCCGAACCGGTTCGGGTACCCCTGAGAACCGGTTCGCCCCCCCGAACCGATTTCGGGCTGGGTTCGGGAAAGTGTGCAGGGAACAGGGCTTTAAACACTTAGAAAAATTCCCAGCATTTTCAATGACAATATCTCCATTTTCAATGGTCCATAACTTGTTCACCGTAGCTCGGATTGAGGTGCCGTTTCTTCCAGTATCTTTGTTGCGGCAAGCTCTTCAACTTTCCAGTTGACCGGTCCTCCGGACGGTGGCTGTAAAATTACCAATTTGCCCTTGAACATCCCTATCATGCCTTGTTTCACTGATTTGACTTCTCTTGCGTTCCACTTGCATTACGAGCCTAGAATCAAGGGACGTGAAGTCGTTGATGCAGATGAGGGACACATTAGTGGAGATAATGCATGCTTGATTCCCGGAATTCGGATAGAGGCCGTCATGTGAGATCGTGAGGTGACGTGCCAAATGTAGCGGCGTACGACATAAATAAATGAAACATTTCGGACATGAGAAAAATGTCCTTACATATATATAAAATCCATGGTTGCTAATATGCAAATCACAGATTACGTGGATTTGGTGGATAAAGCTATGGTGTCAGAAAAGTCAATTAAAGAAATGCAAGGTTAACATTCAAATAAATCAAGACATGATGGTACAAAAATACATGGATGGGATACGGGAACCTAAATTAAGAATGTAGCAGGAAGGGTGTCTAAAGATCAAGTATTCAAAAATACCAGAAGTGCTCATGGAAGATTTCAAGATTGAAGTGAAGGATTGGGATGAGTGGGGCTGAAAATGCATTTGTGCTGGGACCGAGGGCCATTTTTTTTTATAGATATGGTGGTTAAGGGAATATGTCTCTGGAGTGTACAATAGCTGAGAGGATATCTTTATGTTTTCATTATCATCAACTAGGGCATATGCGAAAGAATTGTACGATAATGGGATTTGCAACATCAGTTGGGAGCGTGACGATAGGAGGTAGGAGTTCTACATAGCATGTACATGGGGTAGGTAGAGAAGTTATATCTCAAAGCCAAGGTCAAGGCATAGTTTTCCCACTGATGTGAAAAGATACACAATCTTCACATAATGTGGTGACAAATATACTTCCCATTTATGAGAAAGAAGTTTATGTGTTGATAAATCTCGGATAACATTCTTTCATGTCTTTAATTTACATGTTGCATCTTAATAAACCATTATCATTACTAGATTATGGCTTAGATAATGTTACTCCAGTAGGGGGACTGATTTTTATTGATAGGGTGTGTAGGGAGTGTGTGGTACGAGTAGGTGAAAAAGAGTTATTTGTTGATTTGTTAACTCTTGACATGCTTGTGATAACCCGCCTATTCTAATACTGGGTGGCCAATCCTCTACTAAAATAACATAGGAATATTACTATGGTCTCATTCTTAGCATCATTATCACAGCAAGCAATATAAATAAAACGGATAGAACCATACAACAAAATTAATATAATAATCCTTATGTATAGATAAATAATAAAAGTGAACTGAGTAAAGCAACGATCACCAAATAATAACCTCCACTGAATAATAATTGAGTACTGAAATAAAATATCCCGACAGTATTATAAAACTCTATCTAGCTATGGGCAACAAGGCCAAACTAAAAATTGAAATGAAATGATTCTATCTCAATGGAATAATCTAAGGCGTCTAAAACAATGATGTAGCATCCACAACTACTACAGTGGAAATAATGGATCCATCGCTCCTGGTTGTTACGCTACACACCTGGGGTTTTAAAAACAAAAAGGAAAAATAATTGTCCGCGGGTCAAAGCCCAAAAGTAAAAAATATTTTACAAGTAGATAATTATCTTAAATCGATTAAAACATGTAGCGTATTACTTTCATAATTAATCCATCACACTCACATGAGATAAAACCTTATCCCTTAATTATAATGCGCACTAAACGAGTTCATTTTATTATCCTAATTAAACTACCCACTCTAACTAGGATATATGACCGACGAGCCCAATTCCGCTGATACTCTCTATTAGTTAAGAATAAATACCTTCACTAGGTATACATTCATAAATTATATTGTAGCAACACACTTGCTATAGATAAATATTCATGTAATAAACATAACATAGCTATACTCGTGATATAAGTAGATATATACACTATATCATACAAACATACTTATATATCACTTGCTATATACGCATAACCATATCCCCAGAGCATGGACCTCGCGAATAAATTTCTCATATGCTATCAGGATCTAGGCATCACGTATTACACTGAGTCGTCGGGTCAGAATCTCACCACCAATTCCAAACGTAAACATATACGAGGGAGGCAGTTATAGACATATGTCCGATGCTCGCAACCATAGAACATTTCACCCACCCAATCTTCAAACCATTACCTATCCTCACACACGGATAGTGGTCATGCAACCATCCTATGACCCGAGGAATTAATTCGACACCTGTTAGTCATTGCTAGGGTGGACTTCCCACTATGTGCAACCTCCTACCATAGCACTACCGAGTAGGTATATCCATATGAAAATGTAGTACATATCCATATGAAAATGTAGCATACACACATAAATATATATGCACATCACTCTAATATGGATATACATAAAGTACCGAGCTAGTACGCATCTCCCATAGTGCAGGTTCACCTAATCCCGAAGTTCAAACCAACTACTCAATTAATTATTTAAATGGTAACTCACTTCAATTCCCAATTCTTATCACTCGAACCCATCTATTATTGGACAATCACACGTACCAAACCCTGGAAAGCATTCTCCAGTAATACCACAATACCGCGGAAGTGCCCACGGTCATTTATTAAGCATTGACGAGTCAAAAAATTGCATGAACAAAAAATTGGCAGGCCAACAAACTAAACTGGTTTGTTGACAGACTGGACCAGTCAGCTCCCTCAATGAATCGATTCGGTTTACTCGGCTGCTTATCATCTTCTTCCTCGGGGGTTCCAAAGCCTCCAATGGAGTTTCCAAACCACCTAAAACATAAAATTATCCTCAAACATCATAACATTAATGTTCTAGAAGAATTTTAACATATAAGTAACCACGAATCACTTATCAAAAACCTAGGATCACAAATCAAATATCAATCATATTCAACTCAAGAAATTTCCCCCCAATATGAGTTTCATTAATCTAACGTTCCTATCAAAGTTATACATACTCATCATTATAATTCCATAATTAATTTAAAAATTCTAATATTAACACCAACTAATAATCAACTCAAAATCAAAGATAAATCTCAACTTACATCTCTTAATTAATTAAGTCAAAGTTCCAACCTTTCCTATTTAAATCTTTAATTTTTATAGATTCACTAAATAAAATTGCAATTTAAAGCAAGTAACTACTTACATTTATGGATTTAATTCGAAGTTTTGTACGTTACATGATGGGTTGAATCCGGAGATAGCTTCCTTTTTTTCTTCTCCAAGCCATTAATCTCCTTTCTTTCGTTTTTATCTTCTTTTGAACTCTCTCTCAATCTCAATTGTGCGGTATATCAAAGGTGGGCTGCCATACACCTTTCATACCTTCAAATACTATCTTAATACACCTTAATCCCTTTTTTCACTTAACCCTAGGTATAAAAATACCCTTCTACCCTTATACGGGTCCTGTTATGTCTAAAAAGTCACCCCAACCCAAAAATAACACACGGGTACCTATTATGGACTATTTTTACCCTTCCCGGATCACTGGCGCACTCAAAAAGTTCAACTGACTCACCCAACTCCAAGTATGCTAATATCTCATTAATTGGTCCCGACACGCGCGGTGTCGCCCATAAATATACCGATTCGCTGATGTAACTCTCTATTGACATATAATAATAAACCGTTACTCTCACTCATATGTGACATATCATAAATTGTATATCTATTTATTATCACACGCAAGTAAATAATAATAATAAATAATAATCCTTTATCTCGCTAATTAATATTTACCAAAACCCAATTTAATTTCGCTAATTAAATTAATAATATTAAGCACACGAAAATTAAATAATCATAAAAATGAGGGGTATTACATTCTTCCATCCTATTAACAAAATTTTGTCCCACAATTCAAACGTACTTGCCACGAAGAGTTATGGATACTTTTCCTGCATGTCCTCCTCACGCTCACACGTCGACTCGGCAACATTGTGGTCTCCTCACTGTACAGGCACAAACGGTACCACCTTTGACCGAAGCATTCTCTTTTTATGGCCTAAAATGGCATAAGTCTCTCTTCATATGAAATACCCGACTGTAGGTCAATCTCCACTAACGATATATGACGATATGCCACATCATCCCTGAGATACCTCCTCAACGACGACATATGAAACACATTGTGAATCCGCTGCAAATGCTCCGACAAGGTGAGCTTATATGCAACCGACCCTACCTTTTCAATAATGGGAAAAAGGCCCACATACCTAGGTACCAACTTCCCCTTCTTCTTAAACTGCATCATTCCCTTCATGGTAAGTACCCGTAGCAACACCTGATCACCCACATTAAACTTCAAAAATCTTTTATTCGCATCAATGTGACTTTTTTGTCGATCTCGAGCTCGCCAAATACAACTCCTGATCAATTCAATCTTCGATGACGTATCCTGAATCAAATTTGGCCTGGGAATTTTATTACCCCCACCTCTAACCAAAACAAAGGCAAATAAAAAGTTTCTCATACAAAGCCTCAAACTATGACATGCTTATAGTGAAGTGGGATGAGTATTCAGCCCAATACTTCAGCCGATCAGCCCAAGATGCAGAATAGACTACCCTACCCAACTAAAGATAGTTATTTTTTATAACCGTGTATTTGACATGTCCTTAAATGTATTGAGATAGAATCAAATCGACTACCAATAATCTCGAAGGAGATATTCAAGGACACCTACTAGTTATGTACAAGCTAGTTAAGTTACTTGTATAATTCAATCACTTATTTTTACAAATACAAAATGTTAACCCTGACCCGAGGCAAAGGGATGTAACTTCGATTATTTGAGAGGCACTAGTAAGAATACAGTCACCTCTTTGTGGATGTAGGCAAGTTACCGAACCACATATATCTTGTGTTGTGTGTGATCATTCATTCTTTCATCTCAATATTTCTTTCTAAATTCCTTATTATGATAATATTTTCACTCACAACTGACATTGTCTATGGGAAGCGATTCTTTTTCCTATGAAAGAAGTTGTTGAAAGAAATACCGTGATGTCTCACAACAAAAGAAATCAACCTCAAGTTGGCGACGTCCAGAATGATCCAATCCTACCTAGGGTCATGTCAAAGATTTTCCAACAGCCAAATCCCAGGTTTTACTAAGAGAGGTAACCTTCTGAGGGAAATCAGGGACCATCTAGGTCTACTCAGATCTCTAGGAAGGTCGATGCTTATAAAGCTAGGCTTCAAGAGAATGAGGAGGAAAAACACCTCCAAATGAAAGAAAATGTTCACTTGCAAAAGCGACTCGAAAGATTGGAGGAAGATATCCATAAAGATACCAAGAAAAGTCAAGATAGGCCTTCTAGCCCTCAAGTGAGCAAAACTCGCAGTCGAGGGAGGAGATATAAGTGTGACCATGATCAATCTGAGCATAGTAGGTCGAAGCATGATTGATTAGAATGTGGCCGATCAGAGAGGTCCCACAAAAGTGACGATCGTTAATATGAGGATATCAGAATTTTGGTCCATAAGGAGATGGACTAATACCCAACCCATTAAGGGGAAAGATCCACCAGAGAGCTAGCCATAAGATCTCTCAATACCCATATAAAATCCTCTTTCTTAAGGGAAGTTAAAGAAGAGGAACCCCTAATGAAATTCGTCGTTCCCAGATTCAAAATCTATGATGAAAAGACGGATCCCAAAGACCATGTTCATCAATACAGGCAGGCGATGACACTGTGGATCCATAATGATGCCTTAATGTGTCAAATCTTCCCTTTTAGCCTACATACATAGTGTATAAGTGGTTTGAAAATTTTCCTTACATGTCGGTCAAAAGCTTCAAGGCCTTAACAGAGGCTTTCACTGCTCGCTTAATAATCAGTAGTTCCTACCCCAAGAGGATGGATGCACTGCTCATAATGAAGAAAAATCCATAAGAGAGCCTTCGTGATTATGCCAAGAGGTATTGAAAGGTATTAAATGCAGTGGAGGAGTGATCGGAGAAGGTTACTGTTGCGTCCTTCAAGATTGGTCTGGTAACCACTTTTCTACTGCACCAGCCCCTGGAGAAGAAATAAGCTAACACCATTAATGAAATCATGGTGTGTATTAAAAAAAATGTTAAGGTTGAGGATGTGGTTCACTCTACACCTGGGAACAACGGTCGAGAAAAATAAAGTAAACAAGGAGACAAGAGTGACACTCCAAAGAAAGGGAACAAGAATAGGGGCAAGAACGACTTCAAAAGTAGAAGCAAAGTTGATCCTTCAAAGGCATTCCGGACTGTTAACACATTTTCCAAAGAACCAATCTATAAGATCTTTAGCAAGATTAAGGATCAGATGTTTGTCAAGTGGCCCCATAAGATGGGTGGTGACTCGACGAAGTGGAATAACGCCCTGAAATACACATTCCACAAGGAGGGCGGCAAGAGGAAAAAGAATTATAAAACACTGAAGTCGCATTTAGAAGAGTTGGACGAAGCTGGACATTTCAACAAATACGTAGAGAAAAATTTTGACACGGTTGCAGCGAATGGGGATCAAAAACCAAACAATGTCCTTGATGATGACATGGGGTAGGAGTTCGCAGTGATTCATAAAGCGTTTGACCTAAAGAAGATCTAAGAGAATGCAATTCGAATGAAACTGAAGAAGGTCACTATTATCATGGAGATATTCCATATCGAACCTGTAAAAATCTAAGTTGGCAAATGCCGATGACCAGAAAATGTTGACTACACAAACACATCGTCTTCACCGAGGAAGATCTAGTTGGGGTAAGAACTCCCCACCATAATGCACTCGTGATCACCTTTAGGATCGCAAAATGGGATGTCGACAAGTTGCTGGTAGACCAGGGAAGCTCATCAGAGGTGATGTACCTAGAGTTATTCCACAAGTTAAAGCTCAATGGGGCCGACCTTAAGGAGCTCACGGTTCCATTGATCGAATTTGCAGGGAAAATTATGATGCCATTGGGAAAGATAGTCTTATCGATTAGAATAAGTAATATCTTAGAGTTGATTAAATTTTGGGTGGTGGACATAGAGTCTCCATATCATGCCATTTTAGGCAGGGGATGGCTACACGCTATGAAGGCTGTACCATCTACCTACCACCAGAAGGTCAAGTGTATCACCGATCAGGGTGTGGTCAAGATTTGTGGAGACCAGGCCACAATAAGGAAGTGCTTCATTTCAGCCATTCGCCCCTGGAAGGAAAAGACGAAAGAACCAAAAGACACCCCAGTGGAAGCCCTAGATGGGGCTATACCCTCTAAATACCAATTACGATACAATTGACCCAGGATGGAATATACCAGGATCCACCCCGCTAATAGGGTCATTAAAGCCTATAGGAGGTAAGTGTTGATGACAGCCTACCTAATAAAAAGTTTCTTATCGGAACTGCACTTACCGATCAGAGAGATATGTCTAGTGAGAATTGAAGTCAAAGCTTTAATTCTATAAAGGCGATCTAAGAATTACTCTCGTGACACTTAAGATTATTCCACATTAACACGTGCTGAGTTTAAGGAAGGATTACGCATTTTGGTATTAGGTAATTTATATCTTATTTTGATAATTGAATACGGTGTTCCTTGATGTCCTTTTAAGCTGGGTTATATAGCGTTTCATCGTTAAATAAGAAACTGCATGTAATGAAATTTGGAATTTTGTGGGTACATTCACTGCAAACCCTCATGAGACACCACTTGTCCTATAGGGCAACCTATAGGTTTAACGACTTGTTGTCCATGCTAAATGTAATCGCCAATGCCTGCGAAAGTGGCACACTTTTGGTTACTTATCTCTATTTTCTCTCTATTTTGCTCAAGGACTAGCAATGTTCTGTTTGGGGGTAGTGTGATAAGAAACCAAAAGTATTGATTTTATACCCCGAATAGATGCATTTTAGTCACTCATTTTAATTCAAAATGACCTTATGTTCGTAATTGTTTGTTTCTCAGGTCACTACACAGTCGCGGTATCAAATGTGCTAAATCAAGTTAATTGCGACACAATAGCGGTTAAAACAGTGCATCGAAGAAATTAAAGAGACCGTGAAGTCAGAAGTCCTATTTGAGCTTGCCGAGATCAGTTCTGATGCTCCGAATCCTATTCCCGAACCAAACCTAAGTCTAAACCGAGCCCAGTCCATCACCCAAGTTTATGTAAGTAAAGTTTGTACCTTTATTATTTTTCTAGATTTTTATTTTGAGTCATTTTTTAGGATATATTTTAGATTTATTTAGGATTTATTTTCTATTTTTATATTACTTTTTATGTTATTTTATTTTATTTTGATTTTTAGTTTTTATTCTTTATTTTATTTTATTTTATTTTATTTTATTAGGATTAGTTTTTTTTTAAGAATTTATTTTTAATTTTATTAGATTTTATATTTTTATGACTTTGATTTTTCTTGTTTTTACTTTTTTTTTTATTTTGTTTTTCATTTCTTTTTATTTAGAGTTTTTTTTAGTTAATAGATTTTATTGTTTTAGTTTAGTTTGATTTTTATTTTATTTTATTTTACTTTTTTTTATTAGGATAAGTTTTATTTTTAGTGGTGTTATTATTTTTAGGGGTCACAAACTAACACACACAAACAAATCACAAACACTCACTCACTCATACACAACTTATCCTGCACTCACCCTCACCCTTATGCCCTACACCCTCACCACGCCAAATCTTACCCCACTCCATCTTCAACCTCACACTATCTCACTCTTTCACCTCCATTAACAAACACCAACACCCATCTCACCTCACACCCACCAATCAAACCAACAAACAACACACCACCACCTCCTAAATCCGCCGAAACCCAAAATCGATGACGCCCCCAACTCCGGCAGCCCCAAGCCTCGCTGGTGACCCACACCTCAAACAGCCATAACCTGTGCACTCCACCTCTGGCCTGACCCAATCCAAAACCACCTCAATCCCAAACCCGGCGACTTCATATCCAAGCCACAACCCGAGACCCTCGGTTCAAACCTACAAACTCACTCGCGTTGATAAGCACCCAAAAGTGTACATTTTATACCCCGAATAGAAGCATTTTAATTACTAAATCTCGACAATTTCGGTTTTATACCCGTAAATATTTATTGTGCCGGCTTGATTGCAATTGCGGTGTCAAAAGTGTTATTTCAAGGCAAGTTGCATCAAGAATGGAGCTAATACCCTCTCCCTTAACCTTATCCGAGCCTAAACTACTCTAAACCTAACCCGAAGCCCGTGTGTGTTTAGTTTATGACTTTTTAATTTTTTTAGATTTTTAGTTTGAGTCGTTTTTATTTTTAGGATTTATTTTAGATTTATTTAGAATTTTCTAGGATTTATTTTCTGTTTTTCTATTTCTTTTTAATTAGTGTGAGTTAATTTTAATTTTGATTTTTATTAGTTTTTAGTTATCTTTATTTTATTTTATTAGGATTATTTTTTTTAGGATTTCATTTATTTTTAATAGATTTTACATTTTTTTCGAATTTTAGTTTTAGTTTTAATAGATTTTTATTTTTATTTTCATTTCTTTTTAGTTTCATTTTTTATTTTATTTTTAGAGTGGGATTTTATTTGTACATTTTTAGTTTTATTAGTTTTATTGTTTTTAGTGTGTTTCACTTTTAAGGTTCAAATTAAACACACTCACACCTTAATATCCTATACCCTACATCACACCAAAATAACTCCCCATCCACACCACACTCTAACCCCACTCCCATCATCTTCAACCTCACACCCTTTCTCTCTCCTATCTCCATACTCCACTACACACCCATACTCTCTCTCCTCCATAGCCATACCCCTTTCACCACTCCTCACCTTCTCAACACCACCCAACATCCAAAACCCGGATCCCCACTAAACCTCTTACCCTAGATCGAGCCCTTACCCGACAAACAACCCATTAACCCGTAAAGCACCACCAGCAGGTGGTGTCTTACCTGAAACCATGCGCTGGTATCCGACCCACCCCCTTGAAACCCACTGTGCGTGTCCCACAACCCGTGACCCACCTGGAAACCCCATGTCCTCAAACTGCCTAGCTGCGACCCAACAACCCGTTGCCCCCTTCTCCGATTACCCCAGCTCCCAAACGTACCTCCAACCCCCCAAAAAAAATTGAATTCGTCTAGCCCTCCCATATAACCCGAAAACAAACCCGACTTCAACTTGGAACCTCCCAAGCCAAGACCCATTTCACCTTTTCAACCAAAACAACAAAGCCATGAGCCAAATCGATTTCTCACCTGCCAAAGTTCCAAAGACAAAAGCCAAAACCAAAAATAAAATACAAAATACCCCACATGTCTTTTAACCCATTTAGCCCCAATACCTATTTTACCCCCAACTAACTTCTTATCCCCTTTTTTCAAAAATACCCTCACATGCCCCCACTTCTCACATGAGCATTCCCTCACCCAAATCAGATTGTTACCTCACTCAACACACATGCACACATGTGTGCATTATCAAAAAATACGCCTAGCTTCTTCCACCTATAAATGCAAGACTTGGTGCCGTTGAAGAAGGATGTCCAAATTAGTTTTTAAACTCTTGTGTGATAAATTTCTCTACACTCCTCTATAGAGAGTGTTTGCATTTTTAGCAAACATCTCAATATAGAGGTGTGTAGTGAAATTTATCTCTAGGATGAATTCCACCCCACCCCTCTATAATGAATTTTTGCATTTTTAACAATTATTTCAAAATAGATTGATTTAGTTGAATTCATCCCTTATGGGAGGTAAATTCTAATCCATTCCTTTGTGTTGAGATTTTGCATTTTTAGCAATTATCTCAATATAAAGTAATGATCTAGAATTTATTTCTTTGGATGAGTTCTAATGCACAATTTTATAGTGTTAGGATTTGCATTTTTAGCAAATATCTTTTATTATTTAGTTGTCCATTATGAATTCATCCATTATCCTTTTTTATTTTTATTTTGTAGTTTTTATTTTAGATTCAATAAATACATTAGTGAGGGATTGTGATTGAGAGAATTTTGATGTATAATTAAAGAGTTGCTCCATTTCATGTACAAATGGGTTTGATCTATTCCTCTCTTATTACTTTTATTTTAATCATCACATGCTTTCATTTGTTTATCTTATATTTTTGGATGATGATTATATTGAGGGCTAATCTCCCATTCATGGGATGTATTTTGAAGCCCTCATGAGTCCAATTTAGTTAGTTTACTTTTTAGCACAATTTTATTTAGCTCATTTTTTTATTAGCTTTTACATCTTAGTTAGTACTTTAAAAATTAGTATACAGTTAGTTAATTAATAATCCCTTGAAAAATCCATAAAAAATTATAAAAGAAAAAATAGAAAAATATAATAAAATGCAGATGAATTTACACTTTTGTCTTCTCATATTTTGTGTTTCATCCTTAGAGTTGGATTGATACTCCCTTACTTACCCTATGCATATTTTGAGTTTATTTGTAGGTTCAAGGGAATTTTGATGGAAAAGAAGTTGCAACAACGGTAAAAATACATAAGAAGCAATTTTCTTTTCTCTATCAGGCGTTGTCCCTTGTCTCCCCCACCTCAACCACTGTCGTCGCCTAGCTCATCGAGTCCGCCGAACCAACCCGCGACTCCTGACGTAGATTCCCATCACCGAACCTTCAACCAGCAAACCCAAACCGAAACCCAGACCTCCACAAACCAAACCCGAACCCGAACTCCAGAGACCCTTCAAACATCAAACCACTACCAGCTGAACCCGAGTCACTATTCCCACACCTTACCCACTTCCATAAAAATAGGAACACAATATTATCTCCATTTTCCAAATAAACCCATGTGCCCCTCCTTCTTATCTTTGACCTGTTATTTTTCAAATCCCACAAAATCTCTCCAAACAAACTTCGTGGACTTTAAAAAGAAAAGTGATGCAGCTCATTTGGAAGACTCTCCCAGAATAGGCAACGCAGAGACAGAAAATAGAGAGACACAGTGTATATTATGTACATATTAAGAGCATAAAAAAATTCAGAAAAAGCCAAAAATAAATAGTTTAGTTTAGAATAATTTTTAGGATTATTGTTTTTAGTCTTGTTGGTGTAATCAAGTGCTGAAAATTATGAAGAAGATTTGATGAATATCGAGACGCGTTTCAAGAATATGATTCGACAAAAAAAATTGCGTATTTTATTTCTTCTTCTCGTTTCATTTTATATTATTCTTGACATTCATTTGATTATTGTCTTATGTTCTGATATGAGAATGTTAGGCTAAACACCACGTTCAAGGGGTGGGATGCAATGTGTAGGATATTATATTAATTAATTAAATCCATTAATTGTTATAATTCTAGGAAAATAATTTTTTTTACTGTCACCAATTAATTTATGTAACGAGAGTTAGTAAATTAATTGTAAAAATTAATGTTTGAATTTAGGAATCGAACTAGAGATAGGTTTTTCCTAAATTTGATTATAAATTCTGTGTTGAAATTTGAGAATTCATACTGTTTTTATTAAATTGATCCTAGCGGGTAATTTTGTTGAAAATAGTATAGTTCTCAATTTTTCATCGTGTGACATTTTTAAATTAGTTTTCTGAAAAAGATATTATTAAATTTATAATTGTAACGAGAGTTAGATTATCGATTTAATATTATCTCGAAATATTTCAAATTAATAAATTGAGAAATTAAAATAATTGATAATGCAGTGTAATCCCATCGCTTGACTTTCTCACATTTATCACACTCGGTTGCACATTATTTTTCGTTATTTAGTCATATCATAGTTTTAGCATTTATTAGTTAATTTTCCCTTGAAGTTGTTTCAAATAAAAAAAATAAAAAATATATTTTTAATAAAAAAATTGAATTGCAAGTTTTCATAATAACTGTTTCAACCTTTGAAGTTGGATTGATACCCGTTCTTACTGCAATACGAGTTGTTTTATATCATTTTTGTAGGTAATTCAAGGGAATTTGAGATTGGCTTTTGAAGACAACGGCCGCACGTAAAAAGCTTCTTATCAGCATCCCTAGAATGAATCATCAAGTTTGGCATCCCTATAGCTGGACACCTAAAATATTTTGGAAAATAGATTTGACAATGGTGAGAGCCCAAAACCTTTTGGAAATATTTTGCAAAGAACTGAAATCACAATTTAAAAGCAGTTATTAGATACACACGTTAGTTTCACATACACTCCCTTGAGTTCCTCACCTCTCAACTAAAGTGCACACCTAACGTCTCCTACCTAGCTATGCTACCCAGCCTAACTAGACAAACGTATCTACTAACCACAAAAGGTTTAGCTCTCCGGTACCTCCCATAAAATACATTATTGTACTCCTAATAATTAATAATAATCGCATATTATTATTGAATCATTATTTAAGATTATCTACCTAAGTTACTTTTAGATATACACAATCTATTAATTCTACCACCACACATAAATATATTTATCACACTATAGTATATACAACTATAGCATCCCTCGGAATGACCCCCGTGATGTTGGCATAACCTACTATCTTGTCCATATACCTCTCATACCAAATCAAGGACTATCGGTTCGGAATGTCTCCGCAAAGCCTCAATCAAATAACACACAATGGAGACGAATATAGTTCTAAGCCTTTGGGATACGCATGTACCTAACGTCCCCAAATGACACGTTGGTCCCACTAATACACACCACATAGTGAGCCGCTATAAGTTCTATGTTCGTGGGCACATATCTAGACCTCACTGGAATCGTCAAGGTGGGATCGCCCTCTGCACAGAACCTCCCGTGATAGTAGGCAGCGTAGGTATGTTCACACACATAAACAAATCACAAATAAGTATTCACACGAACTATTTATATACATATATTCAGTAGGTATACACACATCCTAACATATAAACCCGTACGTAGTATATCTCTCTCTTGAATACTCAACATACTATTAATTTTCACATAATGTTTATTTCATATTTTCCGACCATCACTCACTACCCGAAGGGTCGCATCTATCCCTTATGTTAATTCAATAGTTTATACATCACTATACTGCATGTTTAGGTATTAGATTATAGTTTACTCTTCCCGTTACCCAAATTGTAAATTCCCTATACGTCCCTTAATCGGTTAAGCATCGTCAGTCCAAGTCCAAATTTACCTTATTAAGAATAATCGAGCCTTAATCATGTACCCACTAACCTTAACTAGTCTTTGTACAATTGTTAAACTTACCCCGAAGTTTTCCCATAATTATTTTCTTAAATAATTAAGCAATTAAAAGTTTTGGCAATAATAGGTCACCTGAACCAAAACTGCTATGCAGGAGAATCGATTCGCTGCCGAACTGATTCTGCTAGGTATCCGAACCGATTCAAAACCCCTGGCAGTTCATCTTCTTCACTATTACAGGTTTTCGCCATTTTTATCCAAAAAAACCTTCATATATCGTACCTAAACTCCAACATAATTCGACCCAACATCAAATAGGAGTATATGAACAATTTCTAACGAATGTCTAATGCTCAAACATCATTAAATCCGTAATAATCAAGAATTTATCAACGGTGTATCTACAAAAACCCTAGTTTCACAATTTCAAGCATGTTTTTTAAGAACCCAGATTTTAATCCCTCAAAATCTCCATAAAATCAGATTTCGCATTATCATTCTTAGAAATCAAAACTCTAACATGAATCCTAATCATTAACATGAATTTATATGGTTGTTTTATCTCAAAATCATATGTTTCACATCAATTCTACCATGGGTATTATAACTTGTTTAAAAAAAATGCATGATAAACACTTGCCTTTTCAATTGCAGGTATGATTTCGTTTTTGTGCGTTGAGGATTACAGATGGAAATTTAACTGACCCGTAGGAGCCCCGACACGCCCCGACCCTAATGGGGCGGGTTTTAAAACCCGATTAATGAATTAGGAGCGGGTATGAGTTTTAACAAAAATCCATTTATTAAATGGGGCGGGTTAGGAGTTATTTTAAATAAAATCATCCCGCCCTGTTTAACTTATGCCTACATAAATACCCTTTATATGTTTGTTAATTACAATTAAACCATATATATATACACAAAAAATTTTAAAAATATAGATGTATGTTAATTTTGTAAAGCATCTATGTGGAAACATGGATTGACAATTCGGGGACTGTTGATTGAGTCGCTTTTTGGTATGTCGTTGTTTGAAACTCCTCTAATAAAAAATCTCAATTACCTACAAACATATATAACAAACTATAATATAGTGGGAAGTGAGGTATCAATCCAAATCAAAGGAGTGAAACGAGAGGAAGACTAATGTAATTCATTTTTATTTGATTTTTTTTTACTTTTTGCTTTTTCTATTTTTTTATGCTTTTTTTCAATATTAAAACAATTTGGAGATGAGGTGAAATAAGACTACCCTAAATGAAAGATCTAATTATTAACTAGAAAATAAGAGAAGAAACTAAGTAAATCTAACTAAATAAAAATCTAAAATATGAGATGAGTGAGGAAATAAAAGCGAGGACTAACAAGGGATAGGATGACATCATATATTCTAGTTAATCAAAACTAATTAATTCATTAAAATTAATTATCCCACGTTAGTATCAAAATCACAAATCAACTCTCGTTGCAAATTTAATTTTACTAATAACATTTTAAAAAATTAAATTTAACACTCCTACAACTCTAGAAGAGTAGATTTAAAAGTCATTTAACAAATCACCCGCTAGGATAGATTTATCAAATTAGTTTAAATCATAAAAGTAAGCTTAGAGTTGGAATTAAAGGAATAATACCACACTTGATAAACTCTTATCTCTAGTTCAAATCTAAAATGGGTATTATAACTAGAATTTCGATTTTCTCTCGAAAATCATTTACCCTCTCTCGAGGCGTTAATTAAAATGTCAGAGTGCAAAGTTAATCATCAAAGGGAAATTTTATTTAAATTAATAATTAAATTGGGATTAATATTAAATAATGGGTCACCCCACCCCTTGAAAGGTGATTTAGCCAAACATGATAAACAAATATTCAATAGGCATTTAATATAAAAGAGTAGAGAGAAGAACAATCAAACTAATATCTTGAATTTAATTGACTTCAATCCTTGAATGAGAAGCATACAACCCTCCAAGTGAGTGATCAACAAAAATATAAATGAAAAAATCACTCAACTTGAATTTCACACAAATCTCTAAAGAAAAACAAAATAAAAACTACTCTAAAAATAATAAAAACTGTTTCTCTCTCAAATTTATCTCTAAAACCCTAGATGATGTCTCAAATGAGCTTTGGGTCTTCATTTATAGTGTGGCACATGAAGCTAGGGGTAATTTGGGTATGGGTTTAAAATTGAGTGAGCATGGGGTGAGTGAGGTGTGAGGGGTTATTTTTGGAAAGTGAGGTAAGTGGGTTTAAAAACATGTGGGGTTTAATTTTATTTTTGGCTTTTGGTTTTGGTCTTGGTTCAAGCAAGTAATAGAGATCGTGGGTTAAACTCGGAGTTGTGGTCACCGGGTTTAAACATGGGTCTAGTAGGGGGTTTCGATTTGGACGAATGGGAGGTCGGGTTGTTGGTTGACAGTTGTGGGGGTTACCGAGTATGGGGTTGTGGGTTGGTTTGGCTTCGGGTTGGAGTGTTCGTGGGTGAGAAGGTCTGGTCGGAGTGTAGATCACCAGCGGGGGGATCGGGTTTGGACAGGTGGGAGTTGGTGGTCGCGATGGGTATTCGGTTTTGGTGCATATGGGTACAGGGTAAAAATCTCGTGGGTTCAATCACAGTTCAGACCTAGGTGAGTTGGGTTAGAGAGGTCCATGAGAGAGGAGAAGCAGGTAGCGGGTTCAATGGTATTTGGGTTCGAAGCTGGGGGATGGCCGGTGACGGGTTAGTTTCGGGTTATGGGAGAAGATGGGTATATGGAGGATATAGGTTCCGGGGCATCCATATTTGGGGAGGTTGCTGAGTTGGAATCGAAGCAGGTATAGGGATTTGATTTGGGGGATGGAGGTTGTGTTTGGGTGTTTGATTATGGAGGTGAGCGGAAATTGTTTGGGTGAGAGGTTGAAGATGGTGAGCGGTAGTTAGTGTGTAGGTGAGGTGTATGGGTTAGGGTGAGGGTGTGTGAGAGTTCTTTGGGTGTGAGTAAGTGTATGGGATAATGTGTGTGTGTTTTCAATTTTCCCCCTAAAAATAACTATATAGCTAAAACTAATAAAACTAAAAATTAAATCGTAACAAAATAAAAATTAAAACATAATAAAATTAAAACTAAAAATCAAAATAAAACAACACTAAAAAGAAATAAAAAAAATTGCAATTAATTTCTAAAAATCCTAAAAGTATAAAATCTAAAAATAAATAAAATTAAATCTATTAAAATTAAATTCCTATAAAATAAAACTTATCTAATAAAAATAAAAACTACAAATCAAATAAAAATAAAATCTAAAGTCCTAAAAATATAAAATCTAGTCAAACTAAAAATAAACTTCTAAAGACTAATCCTAAAAATAATAAAATAAAATAAAAATAAAGACTAAAATTAAAAACTAATAAAAATTAAAAATAAAAAGAACTAGAAAATAAATTCTAGGAAATTCTAAATAAATCAAAAATAAAACCTAAAAATGAAATGAAAATCTAAAGACACAAACTAAACACACATGGGGTTCGAGTGAAGGTTTAGGCTAGGTTAGGCTTGGGTAAGGTACGGGACTGGAGAATTAGCTCCATAAATCGTACATTTGCCTTGAAATAAGCATTTGAACTTCACAAACGGCGATCAAGCCTACACATTAGACAATTATGCGCATAAGACCCATTTTGTCAAAAATTAGCAATTAAAAATTGTTCATTTGGGGTATAAAATATACACTTTTGGGTGCTTATCAACTGTCACATATCAGAATACAAACCATTGTAGATCTATAGACTATAATGTAATATTTTTAATTTACTATTTTTAAAATTAATCCAACTCGTAGGAGCCCCGACCCGCCCCGTTTATTAAACGGGGACGGTTATGTTTTTGAAAACCCGCCCCAAACCCACCCTGTTGCCATCTTTAATGAGGATGCCTTCCTCTCCTTTCGATTTCCACTCTGGTGGTTAAGGCGACACAAAAAAGGTGTTGAATGTCCAAGAACTCTCTGTTCCTCCTCTCTAATGGCATCTCTTCTCTCAAGATGGTATTAACCCTAGCCTCTAACTCAAAGGGGATGATATAATCTTTCGATTTTCGGAGTTCTCTCTACCCTAGCCCACCAAATGACCAAACCTCCCTCATATGGTGCCGAGTTAGTCAAAAATCACCCCGGGACCTAAACAATACACCCGAGTATACTATTTCGACCCATTAGGAATTAACTGTGACCTTGAAATCATTATCTGAGTAACTCTAAAATAATTTCCTAACTCGACCTCAAATAGTCTACACATGACACCTGGTTGAGATATAACACTATCACGTCACTATCACTCCCTATGATGTAGAATAATTATTTACTATTCACTTAGTAATTTTATTTAATAAAAATTAATCATTTTCTCTCCCGATTAATATTTTAATCAACACATAACATTTAATTCAATTAAATTATGGCACAAATGTAATTTAAAAATGACAACCTTAAATAAATTTTAAATACTAAAAAGTACGGGGTGTTACATACTTCCCCCCTTACAAAGGAATTTTGCCCTTGAAATTGGGACATATCTGTTGTAAATAAATCTGGATAGTACTCGCGCATGTCATCCTCCCGCTCCCACATCGACTCATCTACATTATGGTGCACCCACTGAACTCGAACTAAGGTTACCACCTTAGACCACAGTTTACCCTCACTACGATCAAGTATAGTCACTGGTCTCTCCTCATACGAGATGTCTAGCTGCAAGTCAATCTCCTCTAATGGAACATGCTAAAAAGTTCTCTCTCTCCTCCGATATCTCTTCAGTGACGACACGTGGAACACATCAAGAATTCGTTGTAAGTGCTTTGGTAGGCCCAACCTATATGCAACTTGTCCCACCCTCTTTATGATCAGAAAATGCCCCACATATCTCGATGCCAACTTCCCTTTATTGCCTAACCTCATGACTCCCTTCATAGGAGACACCCGTACTAAAACCTAGTCACCAATATCCAGTTCTATGTGCCTTCTGTCAGCATTGGCAAAATCTTCTGCCTTTCCTGGGCTGGGCTATGTGAATACGTCCCCGAATTAGCTTAATCTTGGCAGTAGTGTCCTAAATCATCTCTGGCCCCAATAGCTTGTTGTCCCCCGCCCCACCAACCAGCAAGCGAGAGAATGAATGAAAAGTCCATCTGTATAGTGCCTCAAATGGTGCCATACTAATAGTGAACTGGAGGAGATATTATACGCAAACTCCACTAATGCAAGATACTGCTCCCATCCTCCACCGAAGTCAAGTATGCACATCCGCAGCATATCCTCAAGCATATGATTAACTCGCTCCATCTGCCTATCTTTCTATAGGTGATACGATGTACTCAACTGTAAATTCATGCCCATGGACTCCTGAAAGCTTTGCCAGAAGTGGAACACAAAAATCTTGTCCCGATTTGACACAATATTAATCGAAACACCATGTAGTCACACTATCTTAGCAATGAACAACTATGCATACTATTTTGTCTCAAAATGCATATGAACCGGTAGAAAATAGTCCACCTTCGTCAACTGATATACTATCACCCATATGGAGTTGCAATCTCGTTACAATATCGGTAGTCTCGTAATGAAATCCATGGAGATATTATCCTACTTCCATACTAGAATCTCGAGTGGTTGTAGCATCCTTATTGGCCTCTGGTGGTCTACCTTTACTAGTAATCAACTAGCACACTTTGACACAAACTTCGCTATGTCCCGCTTCATCCTCGACCACCAATACTATCTACGCATATCTAGGTACATTTTATCCCCACCGGGATGTATCGTAAACCTCGACCTGTGAGACCCTAACACCAGTGAATGTATCTAATCCTCATCATTTGGAACCACGAGTCTCCCATTAAAGTGTATTGCTCCCTCAGAACTAATAGAATAAGACACTGCCCCATCAGCTAACAACTGGCGAACTCTATCTTAAAAATGCGAATCCCATGTCTGTGCTCTAACCACCCTCATAACAATCTGGGGAGTGACAGCCAAAATGGGCATACAAGCTCTAGCAACCTCATCATCATGTCTAAGCTCTATCCATTTTGCCTTCCAAACCTCTATTATCTCCCAATAGGTCGTTGGCTTAGCATGTCTTCCACCATGTTAGCCTTCCCAGGATGATAACGAATATCAAATTCGTAATCCTTCCCGAACTTTAACCATCTCATATGCCTTATGTTTATATCCTTCAGCGTGAAAAGATAGTGAAGTGATTTATGGTCCATCAACAAGGTAAACTGCTCTTTCAAAAGATATGCCTCCAAATCCTCAACACAAACACAACTACTGGTAATTCCAAGTCATGTATGGGGTAATTCCTCTTATGGGGCTTAAGCTTACGAGATGCATAAGCTATATCCCTCTCATCCTACTGTATTACACCCCCAAATCCCTACAAGGATGCATCTGTGTAAATACGATACTACATTCCTCCTCTAGGCAGTGCAAGCATAGGTGTTAAGGTTAATTTTTCCTTTACCTTATAGAAAGCTAATTGACATCGGTCATCCTAAATAAATGGCATCCCCTTGCGAGTTATATTCGTCAATGGACTCGCAATCTTTGAGAAACCCCTAATAAATATACGATAGTATCCTACCAGCCCTAAAAAACTACGAACCTCGATCGGCGTCGTGGGTTGTACCCACTTCTTCACCGCTGATATCTTACTTGGATTGACTACAATACCCGTGTCATACATAATGTTACCCAAAAACTGCACCTCTCAAAGCCAAAACCCACACTTCTCAAATTTGGTGTATAAATGGTGCACCCGAAGTGTCTGTAAAACCATCCGCAGATGCTCGATATGCTCCTCCTTCGAACGAGAATAAACCAGAATATCGTCGACGAACACGATCACTAACTGGTCAAGGAACTCTCTAAATATTGGTTCATCATATTCATGAACATTGCTGGCGCATTGGTGAGCCCAAATGGAATCACCCTAAACTCGTATGACCCATACCATGTCAGAAAAGTAGTCTTACGAATGTCCTCCTCTCTAACGCACAATCGGTGATAACTCGACCTTAAATCTATCGTGGAGAAGTAAGTTTCTCCCCTCAGCTGGTCAAACAGATCATCGATCTAAGACAATGGATACTTATTCCGGATTATGACCTTGTTCAACTCTCTGTAATCGATACATAACTGAAGTGATATATCCCTCTTGTTGATGAATAACACCGACGCACCCCATGTTGATGTACTCCATCTAATGAAACCTTTCCCAGAAGCTGTTGAATCTGCTCCCTTAGTTCTCGTATCTCAGATGGGTCCATACGATAAGGAGATCGGGTGATAGGCCTTGTATCCAGTGCTAGGTCAATAACGAACTCAATTTCCCGGCTAGGTGACAGTCTGGGTATTTCCAAGAACACGTCCTCAAACTCCCTCACCATTATAATCAAGTATAAAGAGACAATAACCTCCTATGAAGTCTCCTTCTCAATGTAAAACATATGTGTGCTTGACCCTCCCTCAGGAAGAGGCATCGCCATTAGGAACGTCTCCTACTCTGGGATAGAGAGCACATTGGTCCTCCTGAAACTATCCACCATCACCCGGTATCCAGCTAACCAATCCATATCTAAAATGATGTCACTAGAAGGTCGGTGAATAAATATAATCTCCCCACATCAATATCCACACCCCTACAAATCGAGTGTATAAGCGACCCACTACCAACGGTGACTCTACACATATAAGGAGACAATCGGTTGTCTCTAATAGATCGAAAGCTTATGAAAATTTGGTCACTATAAAAGAGTGTGATGCCCTCGTATCTAATAAACTCCTACTTTTATGCCCTTGAATAGGAAACGTACCCTCAACTATCGGTGGTGCTTGAGGTGCCTGCGGTAGAACTACATCTCTAACATTATAAACACGCCCATACTGTAACTGCCCCTACTATGGTGGGGTTAGTGGAGTTGGTGTTGCATGCGGTAACTGCACATGCTGCCCCTACTTGGCACCATGTTGCTATGGTGCTCTATCTTGTTGTGTGCAGTCTCTCCTCTTATGGCTCGTCTATCCATAAATAAAACATTGGCCTAGAAAGTCTCTCTATCTCTGACCCCGATGGCCCTGTCGAGGCTACCCCTGCTACTGGCCTCGATGACCTCGACCCTGCAGGCCTCCCCCATTATTCCCTTAGCCCTAAGGACCCTGAGGAAAATGCTACTGTTGCTTCTCAGGACCTTGTTGGACCTGCCTCAAACCTCCCTCGGGTCGGTAAACCCCAGATCTAAACCTCTTGGTCGGATGCCCCTATCGAGAATACTGTCCCTGTTGTCTGCCTATCTACTGTCGTGGTGCGTCTCTAGCACCACTCCCAAGTACCTTACCCGACTGGCTAGGCTCACATACTCTCTTGCTTCCCTTCATATGGAAGCGATGGTCCTGGAAATGTAGAAATGCAGCATTAACGACATTTGTATACATCCTCAATGTCGGGTTGTCAATCAAGTGTTGCTCGTTCAGGTATTTTAAACCTTTAGAAATGGTCTCGGGGTATAAGTATATAAGTTGGGAGACTTTTGGACTAGTTTGATTATGGGTTCGAACCCATTTGGGGGTCCAAACTTTGGGAAATAAACCTAACTCGGGATTAATGATATAATTACCCATATTAAAAGGCTAATAAACTCCTTAGAGGTTACATCTAAGAACCCTAGCTTACACCACTGAGAGAGAGAGAGAGAAGACAAGAAGCCACAACAAGGAATAAAAGAGGATTATTCGAATGGGAATTCATCAACCGCGTATCCAAATAAGAATTTTCTTGCTTAATTTAATGTCCAATGTGCTTCTTGATTCATCATAGTAAACCTCATATGATTTATGGGTTTTAAGTTGTAATTTGGTTATTTAATGTTAGGGATTAATCTTATGCATGTAGATTTTTTACTGGAATATAGGTTGCTAACCTAGAAATCTAGGATAATTGATATCTTGATTTTGAAGATAGATAGGGTTCTTGGAATAAATTTGCAGAATTTGGAATCTCGTGTAAAGGTTTTTTATGCATGTTTATGATCTGGAAATTTGTGACTTTGTGTGACACCCCGCCTATTTAAATACCGGGTGATCAGACCTTCATAAAAATAAAATAAGAGTCTCATTTGGTTCATTCTTAGCATCATTGTCAAAAAAAATTAAAATTTAACTAACCACCTAGTATTCAAAAAGCTAATGCCAAATTTTATATTTTATTAACACATCATCATGTGGAAGATAATTATAATCACTAACCATCCACACAGCAATAATACAAACCCAACACAAGATGAATAATGAATGAAACAATACCGAATAAACCATCGGTTCCCAAGTCTAATATAAAGTCCAACTGAATACAGCTAAATACAGAGTTTGACTGAAATAAAATAATGTTGGGGCAACATGCCCAAATGAAATACTGAACTACATCCTACTCTAGGAATGAAATAACTGAAGAGACTAAGTCCAAATACCTGTAAGCATCCATAAGTGTTGTAGCTCCGCATCCCTAGAACAGATCATCCTGCTTAGCGTCCCTGTGGTTGGACACCTAAAAGGTTTTGGAAAAAGTTTTGCAAGTACGGGTCAGAGCCCAAGTTCCTTTGAAAATATTTAGCAAGCATTTAAATTTCAGTTTAAATTAACGGTTATTAGATACGCATGTTAGGTTGTGAACACTCCCTTGAGTTACTCACCTTTCTTCTATAGTGTGCACCTAAAGTTTCCTACTCAACCCGCCTAGTTATTCTGTCCAATCCATCTAGGTTACAAGTATATAATAAACTCCCAATCAGTCTATCTCACCCGTACCGCCCATACAATACGCTCCCATATACCCTTAATTAACATTAGGTTCTAAGTTAAGTTTATCCTTAACTTACCTGTTCCGCCCATACAGTACTCTATAGAGTTAATTAATAATTAGCATATCTTTTATGTTATTATTAAACCAAAGTTAACATGTCACATATGTTATCATTCAAGCCTTTACATTAAGTTTCTCCACTTAGTTTCCGTGTTAGATATACACTATTTATCCTTACTACGATTTACACATTAGTATATTTGGCCTCTTTTAGATATACACCATCCAGTCTCACTACTATCATACATAAGTAGATTAATCATTGCTTAGATATACACTATCTAGTATCACTATTATCACGCATAAGTAGGTTAAACGTCGCTTTAGATATACACTATCTAGTCTCCTTACTATCACACATAAGTAAGATTAACCATCCAATAGTGTATATATATATATATATATATATATAATAATAATAATAATAATAATACAGCATCTCTCGAACTAGTCATATCGATGCACACTCGCATACTATGTTATTAGTCCAAGTACCTCTCGTACCAAATAGGGACCACTGGTTTGGTAAATCTCCTCGAGCCCAAAAATCAAATAACAATCAGTGGAGGCGAACATAGTACTAAGACTTTGGGCTATGCACATACCTAACGTACCCAAATGACATATCGAATACACTAATACATGACACATAGTGAGCCTCCCTAAGTTCTATCTCCAGGGGCCCAAATCCAAACCTCCCTGGAATCGGCAAGGTGGGATTTTTCACTGTGCGGGAACCTCCATGATAGAAAGAACTGTAGGTATGTTCACACACATATGAAAGCACATATTAGGTATACACACAACCTAATCCATATGTCGCACATAGGCATACACACAACCCATGAATATCATATATATAGGTCGCACATAGGCATACAGGCAACCCATGAATATCATCTATATAGGTATACACTCCACCTATAAACATAAATCTGTATAGGTATACACTCAACCTATAATAATCTGTATAGGTATACACTCAACCTATAATAATAATCCGTATAGGTATACACTCAACCTATAAACATAATCCCTATAGGTATACACTCAACCTATAATAATAATCCGTATAGGTATACACTCAACTTATAAAAACCACTCGTAGGTAGTATTTACCTCTCCAATACTCACCATATCATTTATTCATAATATACTCTCTATCGTATATTTTCGGGTATTATTCTCTGCTCGAAGGGCTCGTTATTATCCCTTAAGTTAATTCAGTAGCTAATCCACAATTGTCCTACTGGTCGAAATCATAAATTTCCCTTATCCTTTCCATGATCCATGAGGATGCTGTAAATCGTACCACCAGATCAAGGTGTTGGAGAGCTCAAATAGGTGTACAATGGTAGCAAGCAAGAAATATAGATCTAGAAGGAGGTGAAGAAAGGAGGAGAAACACACCAATATAAGTGGTTCAGCCTATCTAGGCCTACGTCCACTGTGCAGTGAGTGATCTTCACTATATAATAAGGGCTCTAATGGCCTTGTGATATAATGCACTCACTTTCTCTCTCTACTATGTATTCTAATAGAGCTTCAGCTAGGGTTTACAATTATGGATCCTTTTATAAGGTAGAAGAAAACAAGTATATATAGTGCTTGGGGGGTGTAGTGCACCCCCCAAGCATGCGTTGAGCATGTATGTGATGAACTAGCCAATCTCCTGTGGAAACCTGGCTATGCCACATGTAGATAATGATGACTAAATATTCCCTCATGTGAGAGAATGATCTTGTTATAACGGTTTAGTCCACGTGCTGCATGAGTCCCATGCGCACTACTCCACGTGCCTCCTAAACCACGCGTTGTGATGGCATCACCCTCGACCTACACACATTGGCCGAGGCTGAGGTTAGTCTTTGAGAAGCTCTGATTCCCAAACTCTAAGAAACGTCAGGTGTCAGAAGTAGCAGGGTCGGCCGATGTAAGTTTAGCCGACATATATGGGGTGAAGCTGAGCCAAGGCTTCAGATTAGCCGAGGGATGGGGATGAGTTAGCACCCAATATGACTACTTGGTAACTATGGGGTCGGCTAGGCAGACCCTTCTCTTTGATATAACCCTTCTGGATAGGGTAACATTGTTCAACTGTTTCCTCGACTAGGCCTGGATGCGTCGTCCTAGACGAGGGTATATTTTGGTATATCAATCACCCCTAGTCCTTCGCCATCAATGTTGTTGAGGTGGCTGAGGGGTATTACTGTCTCTTTAGATGTCTAGATGATGAGGCCCCAAGCTGATGATTGACACGTGTCCATAATTATTTTGTAATTTTCGAGAATGGCGGCTACTGATTACATTTGGGACCTTGTGCCCTAATGATGATTTGCCTCATGGGATGTGCATCGCTTTGGTTCATGTGCCCAATGATGACAACATATTTAAAGATTTCAAACCACTTCATTCTCTTTTTTCTTCACGCGTTCTCTTTCTCTAACTCTAGCCATTCTCGCCTACTCTTTGCAAGGTTTTAGAGATTTCATTGGAACTTTTTTCTTCTCCCCTTCCTCCAGGTATCATTCTTTGTCTTTTTTCCTCATTTTCATTCATTATTGTACTGGATTTCTGCATTTCCACCATAGCTAGAAACTTTATCTTTTTCCGGCAAGTTTTTCTATCACTCCTGCGGGGTTTGCCACCATCATTTGGTGGTTTTATGGTTAGATTGTTGATTGATAAGTTACTTTTAGTCCATAGTTGGTTGCTTTATGGTTGTTCTAGGGTAAACTTTCCCCTTTCTGGATTCTTCGGTGACACTTCGGTCATCCTCTCTAGTGGACTATTTCTTGAATGTTCTTGGTGTTCTTGGCTATTCATCAATAAAACATTTCATTCCTTTGAATTTAATCTTGTAGTCAAGTCAGTCAACCACTTAAACTTGTTTGTGAGATTTATTTTTTGTTCCCTAAGTCTAGGGTCATCCTATGAATGCTCCAAAGGCTTTATAAATTGGCCGAGGAGTTTCCTACTTTGAGAGAGAGGTGCTTTGTAGAGATTTGAAGGGTAGAGGAGGAGGATGCACTACACCAAAACACTCTTTTAGTAATAGACTAATTTTGTAATTACTAACAATATTTTACCATTACTATTTGTTACCCTAATTTACCGTTACTAATTTCATACAAGTGTTACTAATTTTATCTATCCATTTTTAAAAGAAAAAGTTAATAGTTATTCATTTTTCACAAAACACTAAAAGAAAAAGAAGGTCGGTACTTTCCCTCTTAAATGAAATTTTCGCTCTCGACTTCCAAATGAAAAGCCCTAAAAGTTCGAAGGAGTATATTCTTGAAAATCACTCACTCGGGACGCTCACTCATGTCATCATTTATTAATCGCTAATCTCGGGCTTTATCTAGATGATTACATTGCTAGATGATTCTGGTTACGTTGCTAGATGATTATGTTGTTATATGCTCACATCAGGTAAGACTCTTTACTAGATGATTACGTTGGCTAAATAGATTTACAGTTTTGCTCAGAATTTATTATAATTTATGTTTCTTGGTTTAATCGATTTATGGGGTGAAGTTTCACTATTTATAGTGTTAGATGGATTTATTTTATTTATGTCAAAGTTGTATGTGAAATTTCTTATCGTTTCTCATATATACAAATTTTTATAATCAATGGTCACATAGTTTCTCTCACTCCGTTTCAACTTTTTTAAGGAACATTTGGGTTCGATTGAGATGCATTTATTTACATAGATAGGGCTTTTCATTGACTAGATTTGATATTAAACTGGAGGTACATTATTTATTGTTTCAATCCTAAATATCTACGTACTTATAGTTAGTTTGAATTTATTATTGGAAGTTTGATTTTTTTAGATTGTTTTGGGTAAATGTGTTTTGAATTATCTCCTTTTTTACTTCGTTAGCCTTTGGCAATTGGTTAGTTTCTCTTTGACAAACTTAAATGATAATATGATTATTTAGTGCAATGTGTGAAAAAAGTATAAAAACTAGGTTGGAAGAGTTCAAGAGAAAGATTTATAAGTCATAATTCTTGAAATGGTTGCTTGTTTTTTTCTTGCAAAAATTTAAATAGAGAGTACACATCCCCATGTCAACTATTTGTTGTCTATATCACCTTTTAAGTTATTGGTCTCTCTCTCTCTCTCTCTCTCTCTCTATATATATATATATATATATATATATATATATATATATATATATATATATATAGTTTCTCAAGTATTATGCTTTCAAATTTTGTCATTCTCTTTATGATCGAAATGCTTACATTATTATATATAGATATTGGTGGGCATAGAAATGAGAGATATAAGTATTAGCTTACATTTTGTCTACGACTAGATGTGCTTCTTGTTCCTGTAAATCTTGTAGATGAATTAACCCAAGAATATCAGTAGGATTTTGTGTGTGGTTTATGGATATGCATTTATTAATCAACCATGCTAATGTTTGGGTGGATATACATGTACTGATCAACTTTACAAGAGTTTCCGATCTGTTGTCAAATTTTCATAGTTGATAAAATACCGACTTCTTAAATTTAATGACAAAGATTCATAAAATAATGACTTCTTTAATCTATTGTTAAATAATAAATTCTTCAAAATGATGACGATTACTGCTACTGGATATACATGTGTTGATCAATTTATTTGATCCCTTATTGTACCTTAGACATTTGAGATGTTTTGTAGGAAATTGTCATATCAAATAGATATATAACATCCATTACCATGTATTCTAAAAAATGATTAATTAAACTACTTATAGTTGAATTACAATTAGTATACCAAGGCAAAGGAAAAATGAGCCTAGTGCTTGACAGCATAGCTCACACACTGTTTATAAATTCTTCTTAAAACTGGATTGAGCTGGTTTCAGTTAATTGTGCGCATAACCTCAATATTCTCTTGTACCAGGTTGTACATTTTTTAACACATGTCTTTCTATTCCACTAAATTTTATTCACTTGAATGAATTTTTTTCTCATTACTTATCTGATCGTACATACAGGGGGTGCAACTCATGTGGACATAGCCTTTGACCCAGATTTAGTGAAGCTTCAAACTAGCTTGACTTCTTTTCTTGTAAATTTTTTTTAGTTCTAATGTTATTATTTTATGATCTTCCAAAAGGTGATATAATGGGCCGCATCTACAAATTATCACCAAAATTACACAAAAATTTATTTGAAGCATTTCTTTTCTCAGTACATGAGACTATAGTTTAGGTTTCCTAATCAAGTAGTTTTGGTATTTTCTCCATAAGTTCCTATGTTTAGTTTGGAGTGAAATATATGTTCATTTGGGTGAAAAGTAAAACAAATGATTGTGGACTTTATAATTACGTGACAAATTTAACTCCTAAGGGGTGAATATACATTTTGCCATTTTACTTTTCACGTAACTGAAAATTATTTCACTTTGAATGAAATGGGGACTAATGCCTAAGGATGCAAATCAAATTATGTAATTTTTCTTCTCTTTTGCAAATTTGTGTTTCTTTAGTGGATCCAAACATGTTTCTAGCTGTTGTTGAAGTTGGTGGTTTGATGGTTAGGCCACTAACTTTCTTTGGCATAAACCAATATTGGTGAACTCTAAGAAATTTTTTTAACCTTTGACTGATGATTTATTAGCAATGCCTCTAATATTCCAAGGAAGCGGGCTGATCATTGAGATATGAGAGGCCTAGAGTGTTTGTTACCCTGAATTTTATATAACGTCTCTTTTAAAGAGGGTACCTGGCATATTGGGATTGGTTGATGGATTTGGCCCCTGTATTTTCTCGACTCTTCTGATTTCTTGGAGTTGACTCCTTCTCATTATTTTTGCATAACTTTCTTCCAATTTTCTGAGCAAATAAATGCATTTATGCAATATTTGGAGGCATAAAATCTTCATCAAAATCTCCATATGTTGCATACATGTGGTCAACAGCTAAGGCATGTACTCTACTTTCAGAATAATACATGTACTCTACTTCACGTGGATCCAATTGTTTGAACTTCAGCATTATGTACTGGACTGTTTAAGAGCCTTGCTAAAGGATTAATGCTACAATATCTATATGTTCCCCTGTTGCCCGACATTCATTCTCTTGGACGTTAACATAACATTATACCGCTGTCCCAAATTAAGAGTCCATGATTGATGGTTGCAAAATACTTTTAACATACAATGGTCAACATAAAACTTGCTTGAATATCATGGACTAAGTTCATTGATTTTCATAAAATGGAATCTTTAAGACGGATAAGAGATAGGAAATTAGGAGGGAGTTATTTTAAATTGCATATTTGTATGCGTCAGCAGTAAGCATCATTGGTTTTATAGAAATGGGACGTTATTAGAAAATATATTCTCCACTATTTGTTGCTCATATCTCTATTCAATTTCACTATCTGATTTCAGGGAATAACATGTTTTTTTAAATGTTGTGATCTTTATTGAGCCCTGCTAAAAAGTAATAAAGAACCATTGACCTTAGAGGGATTATATCAGTCAAAACAAGATAAATGTATAATGAATTTTGATCTTGTTATATGTGACGATGTGTGTGCTGCGGCTTTGGAACTTCTCTACTGGTAAATTTCCAAAGACTTACATTGGCCATGTGAATTCAAAGTACTGCATTTCATCCACATTTTTAGTAACGAATGGGAAGTAATGAATGGATTTGGAACAAGAGGAAGGATAGTAAGTTTATTCCTTTGTTTGTGAATTTAAGCGAGTTTTATGTGGGCTTATGCTTTGTACTTCTGCTTGCGCATAAATTGTGCAACAGTTAAAGACTTGTTTATTTCATTATTTGTGTTTTCCTGTAAGCTTCTTTTGAACGAATTCAATGGTTCCCAAACATTACACCAAAACACTCTTCATTTAATTAATGTGTAGAAAGTATCAGGTATCTGGTTTGACATTACACTCAATGAAAGATCTGACGTAAAAATCAATAGCTGGATATGTAGTGATATTCATTTAATTAATTATTAATTTTTACGCTGTAAAATTTCTTTTATTAAAATTTTTGCTTCTCCCTTTACTGACATGCTTCAATTTATGTTTAATTTATATTGTCTATTAGTTTCTTAGTTGATGATAGAGGTACTACAAAATCTGTTCTCGAGTACTTTCAAGAGAAGTATGGTGTAATAATCAAAGATACTCATTAGCCTTGTCTACAAGTCGAAAATCAGCAGAAGTTGATTTATTTGCCTATGGAGGTTGTCGTTCTCAACTATTGCACCTAGCCTACTCGGCCTTGTGCAAAATTTTCTTAACTGTTCGTTGATTCAGGTTTTCAATATTGTGGAGGGGCAGAGGTACTTTACTGACATGTTAAATGAGAGTGAAGTTGCAGCTTGCAGAATGCTAAATGTCAGCGTCCTCGTGAAAGGGAGCATGACATTCTGAAGGTTCTTTATTAAGGCATTGACTGATTTTCTAATATTAATATTTTTTTGTAGGTTCTTATCCTGAAGGTTTTCTTTTTTTTTTCCTTTTCAACTCTAAATCCAACCCATGGGGTGGGTACTTATCCTTATACACGAAGTCAACATATATTTATATGTCAGGGTGGAGATTCATGTTTGAAATAGGTCCCAATCTCTTCTCTTATCTCAAATTCAATTAACAATATCAAATTCAATGAAGAGGTTAAGCTTGAACTTGAGGATTGCCTGCAGGACCAACACACCCCTTAAACAAGCGATCTAAGTTTTCCCTTTTATCCCTCTTTTTTCTTTTTGTTTCCCTTTTATATTTAATACGAATTGAATTTTTATTAGTTCCCTTTTATATTTAATACAAATCCACTAAATGAGCCAAGCCGACTGGGTCTTCGTCTCAAAAAGATCCCATCCCTTTTGGATTTGATCCAAATGAAGCTTTCCCAGGGAAATTCTTCTAAGCTTGGAAAGAAAGACCACAAGGGTGCTTCTGCGTCTTGCACCATGGATAAGATCAAGGCCTCAAACTTTCAAGCTTCCATTCTCAGGATTGGGACCTGGGAGGTATAAAATAATTCCAATTTCTTCTCGAATAAATTGTAATTCAACCATACTCTTTCTCTGGATTCAATTGATATTTATCCATTTTTTTAGTATCAATTGAGATATGAAGGCGACTTGGTGGATAAGTGTTACTTTACAAAGCATAAGCTTGTGTGGGAAGTTCTTGATGGCGTTATTAAGAATAAGGTTGAAATTTAGTGGTACGACATCATCCCATTGATGGTAACTTACCCTGAAGATGGACTCAAAAAATTAGATGTAGTGGTACTTTCCTTCTTTCTGCTCCAATTCTCATCCATTTCCATTACTTATTTAATATTAGGGTCAATTATTAAATAGTCCCTACTATAAATATATATTTTTTAAAAAGGACACATATTTTTAGTTTAACCCATTTAGTCCCTCAAGCACTCAATATCCTCTTATTTTTAGAGGTCCGCGCCAGCGGCACTCCCTCTCCAAAATATGTGGCAAAGGACTTTTTGAGGCAAAATAAAAAAGTTTGGACTAAATGGGTATTAAAAAATGTCCGAGGGACTATTTGGTATATGTCCCTTAATATTATCATTCGTAAATCAGTACTTGTACTACAACTACAGTGATTAATGTTGTTGTTATAATTACTTTCTTGGTGCAGCTGGGAAGATAACCTCTTTTCTTTAGGGAGACTAACCCCCAACCCAGGAAGCATACCTTATGTCTAGTATTAGTCATCTCTAACCCAATCCATTTTATGATTGCATAAAATGACTTTAAACTAATCCGAAACTATTATCTCCTATCATTTTTTTCTTTAATGCCTTATTCTACTCTCTTACCCTGTTTGAACAGATATATTTTGAATGTATCACAAAAATATCAGAAACTTCAGAAAAATTTTACCATCTTTTTTCTTTTGTCAAAACTTTATAAGAATTCTATTGATTAATCCATCGCAACTTATGTCCTATTTTTATGATAGAGCAAAAGGAGAAACTCTCAAAAGTGGAGCAGCAGCTGAAGAAAGCAAAGGCTGCTGAGCGACACAGAATGCAAAATGAGAAGGCAGCTCGGGAATCAAAGGTTTGTTTTTGGTTCTCTCTCTTCTTTTTTCATCGCTTATCTTCTTTGTTATATTGCCTTAACAAATGTTGTGCCTTGACTTCTATAGGATGAGGCTATTAGTAAAATACTTGGTCAATATTCTAGTAGAAAGAAGCAGGAAGATAAATTGAAGAAGCGACAGGAAGAATTGGCACAGGTAAATGTTGTGCCTTGCAATCTGTAGGCTGAGGCGATTAATTTTTTTTTTGTGTTCTTATGAAGTAAGTTACTATTATTATTGATGTTATATAATACAGGAAAAGGATTCCAATTCACATATATCAAACATGGTTAAATGGATAGATGGTTAGATACGACTCGGAAGAGTGTTTGAAAAGACCATTTACAAATCAACCCTGGAGTGATTCTAAGGGGAACATTGGTAATCTTCTTATGATGAGATTAATTCTACTCTCTCTCTCTCTCTCTCTTGTTTGTCATACTTGAATTGTCTAAAAAGTTCATTGTAATATTTTTCTTTATACTTTTATTTAAATAATGTACTAGAGAAGAAAACATATTAATTCTTTCGCCTATGTGAACTATATATATAATATTCACAACTGTAGCATTATTTCGAATCTTAAATTAATGATACAGGTCTGGAGATTTTTAATTACTTTTGCTTATGTTTTTGGGATTTGGCCATTTACTCTGGATGAGTTCGTTCTATCTTTTCATGATTGTGTAAGCTCTTGTGATCCTTGTGAATCTCATTTTGAAATGAATTGTTCTTTCTATTTTCTATAATTTGTCATATAATATCTTCTTCCTCTGATTTCAGGATTCGAGATTATTCGGTGAGATACACGTAGCCGTTCTCAGATCTATTATAAAAGATATTGAAGATGGCATTAGAAAATCAGTCTGTAGTCATTGCAAAACCAGACCTTTGACACTTTGTCCAACATTATTGACTCAATGTATGGTGGTCTTGTGTCTGCTGACCAAATAAAAGAGGCCAATTCCATATCAGGCCCTATGGTTCTTGATATCAGCTAGACATTGGTTCCGCCATTGCCATGTACATGTTTTAATGGGACTGATAATAATTTGCTCGTAATTTATATGTCGTATGTGGTGAGAGGGGTCGATACGTTGGCGGGGATTGCTACGGAGTATTAAACGACCATTACAGATCTTACGACAGTTAATGCTTTGGGGAGTGCTGTTATTAAGGAGGGTGAATACTTGCTATACCCTTGTCTGGTAACGCATTTGTTTTTTATTTGATTCAAGGAATGTTTAATGTTAATAGCAGAGTTATAGTTTCGGGTTTAGTTAGTTTTCCACTAAATTGTTTAGATATGATTTGTGTGTTTTAGAATTTGAATTGAAATGATCATTTGAAACCAGTTGCAGCGCAGTTTTATTTGTTTTGTAATAAATTACAATGTTAGATACACTTAAAAACTTATCTATGATTCATAATCGTCTGAAAATAGTCTATCGAGAATGTGACAGTCATAATTTCTGTATAAGTAGGATGGTTTTTACCATTTATGATATTGATATCTACGGAGAGAGAATACACATTAGAAATTTCAACAGCTATCATTTACATGGATGTGGCAATGGCATGTCTAGAATAGACACTGATGTTCCTTATGTTTTAATTAATATGACTTGGACTTCTTTGGTTTATACATCTTAAAAGAAATGTGGTTTGTATGACATTACTCTGTAGGTTTTGATAAGTTTTTACGTATATGTACATAAAAAAGGTGGTTTGTATGACATTACTCTTTATATGTTTGATAATTTTGTTGCTCTATCTCTCTTTCTCCAACCTGTACATCTAGTTTTCCAAGATAGGCCTCGAATTATGCTTTGACTATTCCCAATGAAAGTTATGCTAAGTCATTGTGTGCAATAAATTTGCACGGTAGGGAGTCGCAAATAAGAATACTCTACCAACAGAAGTATCAATAGTCGTGGATGATGATGCCCCCTCAACAACACTACAAATGTGGCCACAACAACAACCTCCACCTCAGCCTCAGCAGTATGCGGCACCACTTCAGATGAGCAGCTCCACCAAGATTCATTCTCTTTGAATTGGAGACTTGCAGTATTGGATGGACAAGGCCTACGTTACCAACTCTTTATATTCCACTTGAGAGGTACATAACCATCTTCAATATTTTTTTTATAATTTAATCATTAGGCATCTTACACCTTTATCTTAAAAAAGGTTTGATTGGTCCATCATCTAATTTGACGGAGAAACTGTGATTTTTATATCTCAATTCATGTCTTGTATGTTTCTTGTAATTTATGCTGTCCTTTTCAATTGTTTATGTAGATTTTTTCACTCTGTCACTCATTTGCAGATTGTTGTTCACAAGCATAGTCCAAGAGGGACACATTTTCAACGTGCGGGACCCTGTCAAAGGGTAATTTTTATTATTATTATTATTATTATTATTATTATTATTATTATTATTATTATTATTATTATTATTATTATTATTATTATTATTATTATTGTTGTTGTTGTTGTTGTTGTCGTTATTGTTATTATTATTATTATTATTATTATTATTATTATTATTATTATTATTATTATTATTATTATTATTATTATTATTATTATTATTATTGTTGTTGTTGTTGTTGTTGTTATTATTATTATTATTGCGTTGAAATGTTTAACCATTTATTAGCTTCTTAAAAATGTAACTAGTCTGGTATGTTTCATTTGGATACTTTTTTAGTGCAACATTTATTATAACAGAATATTATGTTTTATATTATATTAAAATATAAAATTCCCATATCAGTGGGATAATTAGTTTAGGTTTCTTATTTAATTTTAGTTATTATCTCTAAGTAGTAGTTTGTATTAGTATCTCTTAGTTCTAGTTCATATTCATCTATAGGACTCTTTTAAGAGTAGACACTTCGGTTATTAGTTAAATGAAAAAATTTCTTTTATACATTGCAATTTTGAGATCAAGTTTTGTATCAATATTGAAATTTTGAGAATATAACTAATTAATTTTTTTACTAAATTAATTTTATATGACTAAATGTTGATATTATAACTAATACGATAATTTTTTTTTTATAGAATGTCATTTTTGGATCTTCATCAAGTTTCTAGCATTGCGGGTTGAGGCATTGATGGCGATGATAATACAACGAAAGTTGATATTCAACAACAAACTTCTTTTTTATATTTCATTTGATCGGTTATAATATAAAAATATCTCATTTGGGGATGATTGTATTAGGATGTTATATTGGATGATTTTATTAAAATAATGTAACTTTCGGGACGATTGTATTATGATGTTTCATTTGTTTGGTTTAAATTTCTTTTGTAAATAAAGAGTGGAGGCTTATATAAATGTAAATTTTGAATATAATTCCCTTGTTTTTGTGGACTATTTTTGTATATGTTTTTAGGATTTAAATAGTGTGATAAGAATAATTGAATTTGTTTAAATTCAGGATATTGGATCTTGAATAATATATTTTTTAAATATGTATTACTATTAGTAATAAAATTTTACCGTTACTATTAGTAATAGAACTTTACTGTTACTAATTTTACATTTTACCATTACTATTAGTAACAGAATTTTTCCATTACTAATTTTGCATTTTACCGTTACTATTAGTAACAGAACTTTACTGTTACTAATTCTGCATTTTACTGTTACTATTAGTAACAGAATTTTTCGTTACTAATTCTGAATTTTACCTTTACTATTAGTAACAGAATTTTACCGTTACTAGCTTCATGCTCCACGCCTTTTTCCTAACGGAAAAATTGTGTTACTAATATTTTTAGTAATGGTAAAATTGTGTTACTAATGGCATGTTTTGGTGTAGTGATGAGGCCAGACGTAGCGTCGACCCTGTCTAGGTACGACCCATTTTTCCCATTCCATTAGCTAAAACATGCCCACATCATCTAAGACTTTTAGGTCGTCCTATCCTCAAGCCGAGGATCGGAGCTAAGTAGAAACCATGAATGAACAAACCAGAGCGTCGTCTTCTATTGGTGCCGGGATGTCTGGGAGAGATGACCCATCAAACATCAACCCTCATGAAAAGACCAAGGGAAAAGTTAACCCAGAAGTTGTCCCTGTGACTGCTATGTCCCCCATTGAGTTTCAAACCACCTTTCCAGATGGTCCCCCAACCTTTAACGATGATGAGTCAGATGAAGCCGGGGACGAGGGTGAGGATGAGGTTGACACCTCATATACCTCGTCTTTCATCTCGTCGGTCAAAGAATGTGATCTCCTGATATGGAGACACTCATTTGGTGTCAAATCTAGTGTTACAATGAGGATCCCTGAAGAAGATTAAAAGGTTTTCCAAGGATGAGAGGGAGAGATTTCCATGTACGAACAAATGTTTAGGGTCGGCGTTAGAATGCCACTTTATCCTGCCATCATCGCCATATTATTTGCTCTTGGGGTTGCTCCTACCTAGTTTCCCCTAACTCATGTAGGATCATCCTTGGGTACATCTCCCTATGGAAAAAATCATTCACTGATGAACCATCGTTCAGTCTGCTATTAGCTTGTTACAATATCACCTCCTTATCCAAACAGCCAGGATACTTCCATCTAGGTGCTAGGAGGGATGATAAGAAACTTCTCCACGTCACCCAAACCTCAAATCATGACTGGAAGAAGAGATATTTCTTTGTCTCTAGGGCTTGGGAATTCCAGCCGAGGTCAACCTTTCTGAAGATAGTCCGAGGGTCCCTCGAGCATTGTCCAATCCTTCGATGGTGGCAAGGTCTGACCCTGGCCTCAGCATAGATGAGAGAGATATAGCTGACTATCTGAGGGAGCAAGGGAAGGAGGGTGCTCTTCTTAAATTTGAAGACTTAATGACCCCAAAGCTCCTTAGAGAGTCTGTTTTGGGGTTTGGACCTCTGAAAGAATTATGTGAGTTGTCTATTTACTTCATTTTCTGTCAAGTATTCCCTCGCACTATTATTTGCTTCTGATGTGTCGTCTAACTTTTGCAGGTCGGCCTTCTAACGTATCTCACGAGCTTTGGGAGATAACTACTCCAAGTTTGTTAGCTGGCCTTAGCAAGAAGAAGGGAAAACAACCACAACAGACCCAGAGAAAAACCACTATAGGGGGACGATTAATGAGGCCTCACGAAAAAGAAAGGAGCCGGAAGTCCCTGTCCACACTCGTCCTAACACTCCTACGAGGGCGAGGGTGGAGGTCCCTGAAACAAACACTTTTGACGTGAGCTCTTCCTCGTCCTTGGGTGATTTTTGGTCATCCAATCTGACGCAACTTAAGGTCAACACCACCTCTCTAATCACTAACATGAAGGCTGCAAAGGTGGCTATGTTTTCATCTCCATCGGTTGCAGACTATGACTTCTTGGCCAAGATGCCCCCGGCCAAAGTCTATGATTTTGGGATTCACAACCTGGCTAAGGTATCCCCCTCATTTTCTGACCTTTATCATACATGTTCTACTATATCTTACTGCTAACTTTGCCTTGGTATATTGAAGTCAGTTTGTGCCTTTACTTCAGCCATGAAATGAATGGGTGAGAGTTATTCGAAGCTTCAAGAGGCTGAGAGGGCAATCCAGGCTGAAGCCGACCTCAGTAATCAGTTGAGGGATTTGAAGGCCGAGCACACAAGGGCCATGGATGAGCTTAAACTCTAGCATATTGATCAGTTGAAGCTCAAGGATGACATAATCATGGCCAAGGACGAGGCCCTAGAAAATCAAGACACCCAATTCAAGTCAGACCTTGATGCAACTGTTAGTAGGGCCAAGGTCGACGCTGTGGAGGCCTACAAACTCTCTGATGAATTTCAGGCCTACGGCCTTGAATACTTGGAAAGGGGAATAACGACGGCCTATCGATGGGTCATTTTGAAATTTGTTGATGTCGTGTCATCCATACGACCCTCACTGGAGGCTATTGAGCTGGACGACCCCTTGATGGCCGAGGCTCTTTCTCACGTGGAGCCTTAGATGACCACTGAAGGTATTGGGACATATGAGGGTCATCCTTCTACTGTTGTTGCCGATGATGCCTTGCCTCATGCTGATGCTAGGGTTTTACCCTCTCCTAATCCAACCCTTTAGAGTGGTCGTCTGTGGCCTATACCCTCTCTTTTGTATTCTTCTTTTTCTTTTGGAAACATATGGGCATCGTCCTCTTGTTGTATTGTAACATTTTTACTTTCTAATGAAAATATCTTTCATCTCCACTTTTGTTTTTATTTTCCATGATTATAATGACTTATACCAACTAACTTACATACTAATCATAAGTCGTCCCTCATCTCTTCTGCACACTATCATCTTAGATGAGGGGGCGAATTCACCAAAAAAATGATGTTTTAGGCATAAATCCTCCCTCGTCTTTGTTGAGAGTGAATGGAGGGTCAGCCCAACCATTCACCCTCATCCTAGCCGAGGGGGAGATTCCACCAAATTAATGGTGTTTTTTCAATAACCACCCTTAAGTGATCTTAATTACTTGCACTTCACCAAAAAAATAATGTTTTAGGCATAAGTACTCCATCGTCTTTCTTGAGAGTGAATGGAGGGTCGTCCCAACCATTCACCTTCATCCTAGCCGAGGGGGAGAGTCCACTAAATTAATGGTGCTTTTTCAATAACCACCCTTAAGTGATCTTAATAACTTGCACTTCACCAAAAATTGATGTTTTAGGCATAAGCCCTCCCTCATCTTTATTGATAGTGAATGGAGGGTCATGCCAACCATTCACCCTCATCCTAGCCGAGGGGGAGAGTCCACCAAATTAATGGTGTTTTTTCAGTACCCTTAAGTGATCTTAATAACTTGCACATTACCAAAAAATGATGTTTTAGGCACAATTCCTCCTTCGTCTTTCTTGAGAGTGAATGGAGGGTCGTCCTAACCATTCACCCTCATCCTAGACGAGGGGGAGAGTTAACCAAATTAATGGTGTTTTTTTCAATAACCACCTTGAAGTGATCTTAATAACTTTCACTTCACCAACTAATGATGTTTTAGGCATAAGTCCTCCCTCATCTTTCTTGAGAGTGAATGGAGGGTCATCCTAACCATTCACCCTCATCCTAGCCGAGGGGGAGAGTCCACTAAATAAATGGTGTTTTTTTCAATAAACATCCCTCGATGTTATTGACAATCTATTGGCGAGGTTTACCCCGTCCAGACTGTCGTATCACCGAAGAGCATTTAACCTACTTCACCACGAATGATGTTCTGTAGCTTAATGTGAATTAACACAACAAATATCTGAATTAACAAACAACAAGATGAGGGATCAATAGTATATTCTCATTAACATCCCAATCGTGTTTTTTAAAACAAATACATTCATTACAATAGGAATCAAGTAGGACATCAACTACAATCTTATTGATAATACTTTTTCTAATGGTCTGCGTTCCAGGGGTTTGAGAAGGGTTCTCCTTCAAGATTTTCTAGCCTATAGGTGCCTGAGACAACTTCATCGGTGACTCTGTATGGGCCATGCCAGTTTGAATAAAGCTTGTTAGGTTTTTGCCATGTCTTTTTGAGGACAAGGTCCCCCATAGCTATTGGCCTTTCCTTTACCCTCTGATTATAAAACCTGACAGTCCTCTGCTGGTAGGTTTCTTGCCTTATCTCGACATCTTCTCTTCTCTCCTCAATTAGATCAAGATCAAGGCTTCTTTCTTCCATATTTCTATGAGGGTCATACATTTGAATTCTGTGAGTAGGAAGCCCAATTTCAGTAGGGATGATGGCTTCTAAACCATATGCCAACATAAAAGGAGTTTCCCCCATAGGTGTTTACACTATCGTCTTGTTAGCCCACAGTACAACATATAGTTCTTCAACCCATCTTCTCTTTGGCTCCTCCAGCTTCTTCTTGATCCCATTAAGGATTGTTCGGTTTGTCACCTCAGTTTGCCCATTAGTCTGAGGTCGGCCAGGGATGGAGAAGAATTTCTTGATCCCAACCCTTTCGCAATATTTTTCTAAGGAAACATTCTTGAGCTGAGTACCATTGTCTGATATTCGGGTGTTGGGGAGACCATATTTGCATATGATGTTCTTCCAGATGAACTGGAAGGTCTTTTGTTCTGTGATGGCTCGACTTCCACCCATTTGGAAAAATAATCTATCATGATAATCAAGTATCGATAATTATTCACAGCTCTAGGCAAGGGCCCTACTAGGTCAATTCCCCATACTGCAAATGGATAAGGACATATGATAGAGGTTAGAGGTTGATAAGGCTGATGAGGAATGGTAGCGAACCTTTGGCACTTATCACATTTCTTCACGTTTGTTGCAACATCTTTGGCCAGGGTCGTCCACCAGTACCCCTGAGTAATGATTCTTTTGGCTAATAATATCCCTCCAATGTGGATAGAGCAAGACCCCTCGTGCACATCTTGATGGATATATGGTACCTCAGATGGATGAACACACCTGAGTAAAGGGAGAAAAAAAATCCCTTTTTGTACAAAGTATCCCCTATGACAGTGAATTTTACAGCTTTGTACCTCAGATTTTTCCTCTTGGATTTTGACTCTGGTAGCTCCCCCTCTTTAATGTATCTGAATAGTGGATCCATCCATGAAATTTCCATGTTTATATTTTGGCAAGACCAAAGTGTTCTGTCTTCCTCTTCAATAGTCGGCCTAAGTAAGATCTCTATCGGCACTATTCTTCGGATATCCATTCTTTTTGCTGAGGCTAACCTCGTAAGCGTATCGGCTCGACGTTGTCCAACCGAGGTATCCTCTTCAGCTTCACTTCCTTGAAGTTTTTTAGCATCAACTTTACTCTTTGCAGATATTTGGCCATTCTCTTATCCTTGGCCTCATATGCCCCCAAGATCTGATTCACAACCAATTTAGAATCACTATGTACTAAGAGAGGGCAGACACCAAGTACCCGGGATAAAGAGAGACATGCTATAAGTGCTTCATATTCAGACTCATTATTGGAAGCCTTGAAGTTAAATATCATAGCATACTCAATGTCTGTTCTATCTGGTGCTGACACTACTAATCCAGCACTGCTCCTATTTTCACATGATGACCCATCAACTAAAAGACCCCATACAACATTGCCCTCCAAGAATCTTCCCTATGATAGGGTTCCCTGCTTGAAGAGATATCTTCCCTCTTCATTCTCAATTGAATTTTCACTGACTATGCTTGTTTCAGCCTCATCCGTAAACGGGCTGACGCTTCTCTCTGGCATGCTGTCCGCGATCTTAATTTTATCTTTTTCAACCTCAGCCTCGTCCCATGTGAACTCGGCCATAAATTTTGTCAGTGCCTGCCCTTTGATGGTCGTTCGAGGCTGATAGGTGATATCAAACTCTCCAAGATCTATTGCCCAAGCCATTAATGTCCCTGACTTCTCAGGCTTGTGGATGACCTGTCAGAGTGGACAGCCTAGAAGTACGACTTCATCTTCCTTAAGACATGAATTAGAGCATAGGCCAATTTTTCCATCCTGGGGTACCTCTGTTTGTCCCCTTAGAGAGCCTTACTATTGAAGTACACCGACTTTTGTACTCCGTCCTCGTCTCTTATGATGGCAGCGCTAGTAGCCGACTCTGAGACTGCAAGGTATACATACAGTTTTTCCCCTTAGACCGATCGTGACAATAGTAAGTGAGATCCCAGGTAAGACTTCAATTCTTAGAAGGCCTTATCACATTCCTCGTTCCACTCAAAATCTTTTATGAGAACTTTAAAAAATGGGAGACACTTATCGGTGGCTCCACACACAAACCCGTTAAGTGCAGCTACTCTTCCTGTCAGCCTCTGCACATCCTTGATTGAAGCAGGGGTCTTCATTTCTATCAAGGCCTTGATTTTATCAGGGTTGGCCTTTATTCCCCTATGATTTACGATAAAGCCCAGGAACTTACCATCCCCTACACTGAATACACACTTTACAGGATTGATCTTCATTATGTACTTATCCATCATATCAAAGGTTTGCTTGAGGTTCGCCACGTGGGATTCATCCCTAAGACTCTTAGTCAGCATATCATCAATATAGACCTCCATCGTCTTCCCAATTTTATCTTCAATATCTTGTTAACAAGTCTCTGGTAGGTGGCCCCAACATTTTTCAGACCAAAGGGCATGACTTTGTAACAGTAAGTACCCTTATCGGTTATGAAGGAAGTATTCTCCTCATCAGTCGGGTGCATAGATATCTGATTGTAGATCGATTAAGCATCCATAAAGCTCATCAACTCATGGTCTGCTATGGCATCAACCATCCGGTCAATCCTAGGAAAAGGAAAACTGTCCTTAGGGCAAGCTTTGTTTAGGTCGGTGAAGTCTACACACATTCTCCACTTCCCATTAGCTTTGGGAACTATGACAGCTTTGGCTAGCCACTCAGGATATATCACCTCTCTTATAAAGTCGGCCTTTTTAAGATTTTTTACCGCTTCCATGATGACTTCATACTTCTCCCGAGAGTAGATCCTCCTATTCTGTCGTATCGACCTAGCATCGTTGGCCACATTCCATTCATAGCAAAAGAGTCCTGGATCAATGCCCGACATAACCTCATGACTCCATGCGAAGATACTTTGCCTCTCTATCAATAATTTGATCAGTTCCTCCTTAATATCTTCTCTCAGAGATATGTCGATTTGGACGGTTTTTTCCAGCTTATCCTCATTGAGGGCGATGGATTCTACCTCTTTTGCAACCTCTCCCTTCTTCAGTTTGGTCTCAACTCTAGGGTTCAGGATGTCAATACTGTAGGTTGTAGTCACTTTCTCGTGAGCTTCCCTCTCCTCAGCCTAGTTAAAATAGCATTCTCGTGCTAACACTTGATCACCTTGGACTTCCCCTACCCAATATGGGGTCGGGAATTTTACTATCTGGTGTACAGTGGATGGCATGGACTCAAATTCTTTAAGGGCTACTCTACCCATGATAATCTTATAAGTCGAGTACAAACTTTCATCCATCACAAAGAAATTGACCTTATTTGTTAACCTCTTGGGACAAGTATCTCCCATCCTGACCTCCATTTCGTACATTCCTAACGGGTGCACCTTCTCGCAGCTAAAAACTATCAGAGGATGATGATACGGGACCAGCCTCTTCCTGCTGAGTCCCAAACCTTTTAAACACGTTCAGAACATAACATCGGCCGAACTCCCACCATCAACCAATACCCTCGGCACATCATACCCATGTACTCTAGTTGTGATTACCAAGGGTTATCCTGAGGAGCTAGGATTCCCTTAAAGTCAAGCCTAAAAAATACCACAATTAAGGTATCTATATCTACCTTTTTTCTCTTCTTTGGCTTTGTATCCGTTGCGACAAGGTGGACTGCTTCAACTTTGGGAACGGCTTTGACTTCTGCAATGTGTGATTTTTGGTTAGCTACCTCTGTGCCTCCACCTGCGAAGCCTCCGCAGATCATCTTCACATCAAATGAGATCGTGTGGAGTTGTCCCTTAGGATCATCATCTTTTGGTGGCAGATCTGGGTCGTCATCATCATCGTCATCTGAGGCATCATGCTTCTTCCCTGTGCCATCTTTCCAACACTTGTCACCCCGTCTCCTTCTGGGGTCGTCTCATCCCCTCTTTGGGCCATCACTTCTCACATACTTCCTCAGTTTTCCAGCCTTGAGCATCTTCCCAATCTTATCTTTCAGGGAAAAATGCTTGTTAGTTAAGTTCCCGCGGTCTTGGTGAAATTCACACCAAAATCTCTTATTCCTTTTGTGAGGGGGAGTTTTCAACTTCTCGGGCCATCTCAGGGTCCGATCATTCTTGATCTCAATTAGAATGTTCTCACAGCTGACCGTGAGATGGGTATACCCAGTAAACTTATCATCATCCGACCTCTTCTTCCCGTATTTATTTTTCTTCTGAAAGTTTCTCCCACTGCTATTTCCCTTCTCATTTTCATAATTAGCTGCCATAGCTTCCTCAGCATTCCTGACCTTTTCGACCGTTGCCAATAACTCAGTCATAGACTTTAGCGGGTCTTCAGGAAGTTTTCAAAGTAATTTTCCCTTCTACAAGCCTCTTATTAACGCGATCATCGAAATACTTTCCTCATAGTCTTCCACTTCTAATTTTTCCTTATTAAACCTTGCGATGTATTCCCTAAGACTCTCGTTCTTTCCCTATTTAACGTACAGTAGGTGGGTTGTCTTCTTCTAGGGTCTTACCCTGAAACAAAAGTTATAGATGAACCACTCTGCAAGTTGCTTGAAACTCTCAATGGAGCTGTTTAGGAGTGAGATGAACCAAATATGGGCAGCTCCAGTTAGAGTACTCAAGAATGCACGACATTTCATCTCATCTGAGATGGAGTAGATATTTGTAGTCGACGGGTACATCTCCACATGGTGCACTGGGTTGGTACTCCCATCATATTTTGGGGTAACCACTAGCGTCTTGAATTTGGCAGGGGTCGAAAAGTTGACTATCTTAGCCACAAATGGTGAGACCTCAGAATAACCCCTCTGAAGAGGGTCTCGACTCCAGATGATGTCTCCTATATTATTTTCCAGCCTTTGAATTGAGTCATTCCATGGTCTCCCGGCTGCTTCGACAACATTATCCTGGCCAATGTTATCCCTTGTTGTCTCCATTGGGCGAGCATAGGATTCCTCAGCCGTTGATCTACATCGGCTATTCACCTCTCACTGACCCTTGTCTCGGCAGAGAGGGGGTCGATCATCTTCCCCCTCCCTTCTTGAGACAACATTGCTCCTTGACCTGGACAACCTTCCTCTCGGATCTCCAACTGAGATGAGCCTTTTGAAGGCTGACCTTCTACTTAATCGGTCAAAAGCTGAACCCTTGGGCTAGGCATCTTGACTCGGCCTCCTATCACAACCTCGGCTGCCTTGAATGGGGCGTATCGTATTCCAAAATACTTCATATGGCTCCCAGCAATCAATCTGAGTGCCTTCAGCTTCATAATCATCGTATCGGTCCTTCGATCAGGGATGCCCTTGCCTCCCCAGGCGTAAATTCCTTGGGTCATCAACGTATCTCCATCCTTGAGGGGGTGGTAAGTCTATGCGAGGCGCCTGGGGTGGTTCCCTAGCCCCCTAGGGTGGCTCCCTAACTATCGGAGTAATCATCTTCGGCGGGACTCTCGTTGTCCTGACTACTGCATTCTGGCTGAAGGCAACCAACTTCTCTTTTATAGCATGTTGGCTTGCTACCAAGTATTTCAAGGCAGCCGCCACTTCAACCATTCATGACTGAGGAGGGGCGTTGCTGGAACTAGGGCCACCAGCTGGTGGTGGGGTGGTGAAAATTCTGATGCCATGTTAAGGCCTAGTAGATGAGCTTAGAATCGAAGAGCGAAAGCCTTGCAGCTCAGCAGGAACTCTTTCAATGGTGAAACAGCTCCACAGAAGGGGAGGTCCAGTTCACCACCAAAGACTCCGACGAGGACAAGCTAAGCAAGGGAAGAGATGATGCTTCTCTTTCCCACAGACGGTGCCAAACTGATGATGATGTAAATATCACCATCACATCAAGGTGCTAGAGAGTTCAAATAGGTATAACAATGGCAGCAAGCAAGCAATATAGATATACAAGGAGGTGAAGAAAGAAGGAGAAACACACCAATATAAGTGGTTCAGCCTATCTAGGCCTACGTCCACTGTGCAGTGAGTGATCTTCACTATATAATAAAGGCTCTAATGGCCTTGTGATATAATAAACTCACTTTCTCTCTCTACTGTGTATTCTAACAAAGCTTTAGCTAGGGTTTACAATTATGGATCCTTTTACAAGGTAAAATAAAACAAGTATATATAGTGATTGGGGGGTGTAGTGCAACCCCCAAGCATGCGTTGAGCATGTATGTGATGAACTAGCCAATCTCCTGTGGACACATGGGTGTGCCACATGTAGATAATGATGACTAAATATTCTCTCACGTGAGGGAATGATCTTGTTATAACGGTTTAGTTCACGTGCTGCATGAGTCCCACGCACATTACTCCACACGTCTCCCAAACCACGCGCAATGATGGCATCACCCTCAGCCTGCACACATTGGCCGAGGCCGAGGCTAGTCTTTGGGAAGCTCTGATTCCTAAACTCCAGGGCACGTGTGGTGTCGGTGGTAGCAGGGTCGGCCGATGTACGGTCGAACGACATATATGGGGTGAAGCCGAGCTGAGGCTTCAGATTAGCTGAGGGCTGGGGCTGGGGATGAGGATGAGTTAGCATCCTGATAGAAGGAATTTTTGAGTATATTTTTCTTTTGTCGTTGCTTGAAAAGTCCTTCTAATCAAAACCTTATAATACCTACAAAATAATACAATCTCAAGTGTAGAGGTAAGTAGGGTATCAATTCACTTCCAAGGGAGTAAAGCAAAGGGAACACAATTGTAATTCACTTTTTATTTTATTTTTGTGCTTTTTCACTTTTCTACTTTTTTTTAACTTTTTCAAATATTAAAACAATTGGGTGAGGTGAGGTGAAATAATACTAAACTAAACTAAATGAGAGATGATAACAACTAACTAGAAAGTTACTAAAATGAAAAATAAAGTCTAAACTAAAATAAGAGATAAAGTGAGGTAAATAATTGTGAGAACAACCAAGGAATGGGATTACACCACAAATTTCATATATTCTAACTAATTAATTTAATTAATTGAATTCTCCCAAATTAAAATCAAAATTACAAATTAACTCTCGTTGCAAATGTAATTTTAGTAGTGACCTTTTAGAAAATTAATTTTAACAGCCCACAACTCTAGAAAAATAGATCTACACTCCTTTTAATTAATCACCCGCTAGGATCGATCGATTAAAATTCATGTAAATCTTAGAAAATAATTTTAGAGTTGAAATTCAAGTTATAATACCCCACTTAAGAAACCCCTATCTCTAGTTCGAATCTAAAATGAGTATTATAACTAGAATTTCGATTTTCTCTCGAAAATCATTTACCCTCTCTCGAGGCCTAAATTTAAGGGCGAGGGATCAAAATTAACATTCAAAGGGACGTTTCAAGTAATTAAACTAATAAAAATAAAATAACATCAAATAAGGGTTTTACCCCACCCCTTGAAAGGGGATTTAGCCTAACATGATATGAAATATGACAAATTAATAATCAAAGGCATAAAATAAATGAGATGAAAAAATAACAATCAAACCCCAATATCTTGATGCTTAATTGATCTTCAAACCATAAGTTGAAATTCATAATCCATCAACTTGAGTGATCCAAACAATATTACATAAAAAATTCACTCAAATTAATCCTCACACATTTATCACTCAATAATCTCAAAAAAGAAAAATAAAAGCTATTTACAAAATGGTGTTTATCCTAATTTATTTCTAACCCTAAACTTTCTCTCTCTAAAAATTCCTATCTATCTAGATCTCTTAGTCTAAACTAAAAATTACAAAATAAAAATAAAAAGGATAGTGGATGAATTCATAATGGACAGTTAAATAATAAAAGAGATTTGCTAAAAATGCAAATCCTAACATTATAAAATTGTACATTAGAACTCACCCAAAGAAATAAATTCTAGATCATTAATTTATATTGAGATGAATGCTAAAAATGCAAAATCTTAATATAAAGGAATGGGTTAGAATTTACCTCCCATGAGGGATAAATTTTCACTACACACCTCTATATTGAGGTATTTTCTAAAAATGCAAATACTCAACATAGAAGGGTGGAGAGAATTTTGTCACACTAAGCTTAAAACTAAATTTTGAGATTCCTTCAAATGGGGTCTTCCTTTTCATTTATAGTAGGCATGGAGATGGTGAGAGGAGCATGGGGTCATGTGTTTGAGGGTATTTTTGCACTTAATAGAAGGTGCATGTGGATGGTGAGGTTATGAGAGAGTGGGGATAAGTTGGGGGGCATAATGGGAAGTGGGGTAAAAGAGGTTTAAAAGGGATAAGTGACATGTGGGTTATTAGATTTATTTGGTCTTGGCTTTTGACTTTACAGGTAAAATCGTATGAGCCTTGGGTCATAAATGGGAAATGGGTTTTGGCTTTGAAAAAGGAATTGGGTTGGATGGTTTGAACATGGGTTATGGATTGAAATGGTGGGTTGGATCGGGTGACGTGGCAGCTGCTATGGCCGGAGGTGCAGGGTTCCGTCGTAGAGTTGAGGTTAGACCGGAGGAGGGATAGCTCCAGCAGGGGGTCGGGTAAGGGTATGGGTGCTGCTGGCGGGGTCGGTGAGAGAGGAGAGGGAGTCCGCGGGTTGGTGGGTTGGTCAGCGATCGGTGGAGGTATAAGGGGAGTCGCGGTCCTGGGTCGACGACGGGTTTAACGCCGGAGTTGGGTGTCGGAGGAATCGACGACGGCGGCGACGGCAGGGGGCTCGTGTGGGGGTTCAAGGGGCGTCAGTGGCGAGGTTAGGAGGTCGGACTTGGGTCAGCAGTGGGTGAGGGGTTAGTTTGGTGTAAGGATTGGTGGTGATGTTGTTGGTAGGTTATGGAGTTATGGAGATATGGAGAGAGAGAGAGAGAGAGAGAGAGAGAGATGGTGTAGGGAAGAAGATGAATAGGAGGGATATGGTGTGGTGTGGTGCATAGGCATTTAGGTGAGGGTGAGTGTAGATAGGTTGGTGTGAGTGGGTGTATGGGTTATGTGTGTTTAATTTGTGACCCTAAAATAAGATTAATAAAGACTCAACTAAAATTAATAAAAATAAAAATAAAAATAAAAAATAAAATCTAACTAAAAATAAAACAAACTAAAAACAATAAAAAAAAATCAAAAATAAAAAAATAAAATCCTAAGCTATTAAAAACTAAAATAATAAAACAAAAGAAATAAAAAAAATGAAAAATCTAATAAAATATGAAAACAAAAGTCCTAAAATATAAAATCCAATAAACTAAAAATAAACTCCTAAAATCTAATCCTAATAAAATAAGACTACACTAAAAACTAATAAAAATCAAAATAAAATAAAATTATACTAATAAAATAAAATAAAACCTAGAAAATACTAAATAAATATAAAATAAATCCTAAAAATAAAAATGACTCAAACTAAAAATCTAAAAAATGATAAAAAGACACAAACAAAACACACACAGGGTTTAGCGTAGGTTTAGGTTAGGCTTAGGCTCGGGTAAGGTTATGGGGTTGGTAATTTAGCTCAATTTTAACTTCAAAGTGCCTGAAAATATAGCTTTTGACACCGCAACTGCAATTAAACCTGCATATTGAACAATTAAGCGCATAAGACCCAAATTGCCGAGAATTAGCCACTAAAGTACGTCTATTTGGGGTATAAATTGTACATTTTTGGGTGCTTATCACACCACCCCCAAACAGAGCATTGCTAGTTCTTGAGCAATAAGATAGAGAGAAAGAGAAAGATAAGTAACCAAAAGTGCACCACTTTCGCTGGCACTTGCGATTTCACTTAGCATGTGCAACAAGCCTTTAAACCTATAGGTTTCCCTAGAGGACGAGTTGTGTCTCATGAGGGTTTGTAGTGAATATACCCACAAAATTCTTATTTTGCAATGATTTATTGAAAGGCAGTCAATCTCTTATTAGACGTAGAATAATCTCACAATCCATCATGAGAGAAATGATTTTAAAAATACAAGATACAATGTGTAAAAAGTTTAGCTAAGTAAATACTAAAGGCACATCCGTCCTAGAACTCAACGTGTGTAGTGTGAATCAGTCAAAACGGGTCGAGTGTCACAAGAGTAATTCCTAGATTGCCTCTTCGGAATCAACGCTTCAACTCCAAATCTCACTGGATATATCTCTCTCAAACAAACTCTCGAGATTAGGGTCAGTGTATCGCTCTTGTATGTGAGGAGGTGAGTAAATGTAAGAAAGTTCAAACGTCTTACACACACATAAGAAAGAAAGAACAATTAGAAAGAAAATTAATCTCATAAAAGAATGCTAATCACTATAGTGAGAACGTCGAGTTATTCCCCACGTTGACTTTCATTTGCCCGAACACCTAGGGAAAATATGGATGATTATGGGTGAGGGTGTAGACACCCCATTCTGTTACCCCTTAACTCTTCTTAGGTCCCTAGTACCTCCCTTCATCACTGCAAACCTAGGTCATGTCCCGAGTACTGACCTAGAAACCATCGGGCACTCCCCGGCTCAGTTTGACCAAAAAGTCAAACTCATCATCTCTATCAAGACTCAATGAATATTCGAAGGGCACTAAATCTCCTTTCCAACGGACTGCCCCTTGCGCGATTCCGACTTCCCATGCGGATGAACGATCCGTTTGCGTCCGAAACTTAACCCTAAGGCCACCGGGCGCTCCCGGGCTCTGTTTGACCTATGTTAACTCTTCAGATCGACCGAGGCTGAATGAATCTTAGAAGTGAACTGAATACCCTTTCCAACGATCCGTTCCGTGCACGATTCCAACTTTTAATGCTGATGAATGATCCGTTTGACTCCGAGAGGTCACCGAATGCTTCCCGGGATTGGTTGACCAAAGTCAGCTCCCCAAGGCGGGTCAAACTCTTTGGAATGTCGAAGTACATCTCCTAACCTGTCCAACGGTCCGCCTCGTGCGTGATTCGAACTTACCATGCGGACGAACGATCCATTTGCGTCCGAACGATTACCCGTCTAATGGACCGACAAATGCTACCGAGCCATATTTGACCCAAAAGTCAACTCCCGAACCGAGGAGCATTCCAAAGGACTTTCAAATGTATCTTAATTAAATTTCCAACGGTATGTCCTGTGCGAGATTCTGACCAACGGTTTTCCCTCGGTAGCTAATTTTCCAAAAAATCCTGAAGCACACTACCAAATGGCAGGTTCAGACCCTGCCTATTGGCAGGTGCCGATAGGCAGGAACGGGTCTGTGCCAATAGGCAGTGACCTGAGCCTATAAAAGGAATCCTTCACCTCATTTGCAAGGAGAGCCCAGATCTGATAAAATTCACTCTCAACGAATCCCAGAAACCTCTCTCGAAGGCAGCGTGATTTCAATTTCCAAATCCCTTTTTTACTTCCACTTTTCATCATCCTTTTCATCAAACTTGGTGAATTAGCCACTCTCCATCATCATCCAAGTGCAAGGGTTTCTCTCCAACATTCAAGATCAAGCTCAAGATCTTTAAGAAGGTCCAACTTTCTCAAACTCTCTCTTAAATCCTCTTAAATTCGCAATAACTTGTTTTCTTACTTAGCACTTTTATTATCTCATCTCACACATCCTAATATAATTTTTATTTAGTATTATTGCACATCTCTTATTTTCATAAAATCCAAAAAACAAGAAAAAGAGGGTTTGCTCATAAATTCCAAATAGGGATTCTCACACTTTTTCCACACTTTTCTCACAATTAAAACACTTTTTCTACACACACACACACTTACAAATAAGAGATACCTCATTTGGATTTATGGGATAAACCCCACCCCTCGTTTTGTATGAGAACTACGTGGACTTTGATGCCTTTATATGCTACGTAGGCGTCTCGAGGTAAAACCCGAGACTCGAGTCCTTTTTCTCAATTTTTCTCTCATTTTCTATCTTCTCTAAATCCACTTTCCTTATATTCTATATACTTGCTCTTAGTGACGTATTGCTCCATATGCGTTATCGTTCCATTATAACGATCAACGTAAGGGTAATCGCATAAATCTTATTTTTCTAATATTATTCTTATATCTTCCTACGGATGACTCACTTTATCTCTTCCATGATACAAGTCGAGGATTCCTTCCTCCATTATATATATACACATGCGCACATATCACGGGGGGAAATATAAAGCAAAATATCAAATATCCATGAGAGACCGAAAGGGCGGAATGGGTGCCTAACACCTTCCTATTTCGTAACTAAGCCTATGAACCCTTCTCGAATCATTTTGGTTTCGCACGCACCAGTATGTCTTTGGATGCCATCCTTCGGGGTGGCTTCCCCTTTTTCTTTTGTCTGTTTTGAGTAAAATAGACCGGCGACTCTAAATCTCTCTACATTTTTGCACCACATCTCAAACGACGCCGGTCGAAGCGCTCTCGAAAGGGACGCATGTGACCTGAAGGATCCTTCCTCCACGTGCCCGCCCGCATGGCGAGGATCGGGGATGGCCATAGTGGCGACTATGCTGGGGATTTTTTTTGTGGGCTTGACTCTTTTTACATAGATGTTATATTTGTTTATGTTTCCCCCCATATATGCATGTTCCCCTTTTCCATGTGTATCCCATGCTTATGCTTATGTTCACACACTTGTAGAAAATTCTCCATGTACACCTCACACCACGTGCACCTAAGATCACATATATCCCCATGTTGCACGCATCACCCATCCATGCTAGGCGTACCTTTTTTGGGGTACTTGTACGTTTCTCCCTGTTTGGCATAATCAAGAAAGGCATTCTCATCATAAGATACTAATAAGAGAATCATGCATGATTCACACAACATCACCAAAGAGCATTGTTATTGACCAAATTTTACCCAGTAACTGGAGGGTCACTTCGTGATGGGCGCTGGTCCGGCAGGTCGCAGTTAGCCTAAGCGATATGACTCTCACCTTCCATTGTCCAAGTACCTTCGACGTCTATCGAACGGTTCCCCCGCATCGTTTCGCTTGACCGAAGTCATGACGGGAGGTATATCACAGAGAATTCGTTCACGTACACCGAGTATATCGAATTCGCTCTCACACGTACCGTCCCCACGAGGTATATGGTGAGGCAATTCACGTACATTCAGGTATATCAAATGGCTTGTCCACACGTACTGATTGCCCGCAAGAGCAAGACGTATATCGTGGAAGTCATGCCAAAGGGGGGAACCTATGCCGATTCACCCAACCAACTGCATAGCCGCATATAGGTGTCAAACCTAGGACACGCACTTTAGATTGCCGGTTTTAACCCGAAACTCTACCAAAATTCCGGGTCAGCCTGCCGCCTAATTTTGCACATTTTAAAATAGGGCCCTGTCCGTGAGCCTGGTTACAAGTCCAAACCGTAGCTTTGCATATATTAAAAACCCCACTTTTCCAGGCTCGGGTCCCGTTCGGCATTGCATTTAGGAGAATTAAATACAAGTGAGAACATAATAATCATGCTGAGTTCCGTCTCCAAAAACATTTCTCCATTCTTTATCAAAAATCCAAAAACATTTCTCCCTTGTTTATTAAAAATCCAAAAACATTTCTCCCTTCTTTATTAAAAATCCAAAAACATTTCTCCATTATTTATCAAAAATCCAAAAACATTTCTCCATTCTTTATCAAAAATCCAAAAATATTTCTCCCTTCTTTATTAAAAATTCAAAAACATTTCTCCATTCTTTATCAAAAATCCAAAAATAGTTCTTATTTTTTTCTCAAAAATAAATCTCAACCTACGCCTTCTCAGGTCGATCGCAAGCCCTTGGCCTAGCTCCCTATTGGCTTCGATCTTCAGTCAAAACAACCCAGAGTTTCGTCTGTTCCTCTACTACTTCTTTCAAGTCCGAAATCCATCCATTTTCCATGGAGAATACAGATCAAGCACCAGTCATACAGTCGGATCTGACGACAGTCCTAGCTCTGGTCGTGTCCAAGATTGACAACCTCCAAACTGAGGTTCGAGAGATGCAACGAAACCAGGTTCCAATTCCTCAAGAGCCCGAGGCCCTATTCCCTCATGCTATGGGTCCAACCGAGCCTATCTGGGTTCCAAAAGAATATCCTCATGCTCCACGTGCCCCTCCTGCCAATGGGCCGCCGCCTGCCCAGCTTCCAATGCTAAATATTGCCCAGCCTATGGCTAACTTACCTGTGGTTGCTGATCCAAAGGAGGAAGAGTTGAATAAAGTCAAAAAGGATCTCAAGATGATCAACAAGAAGTTTGACCAAGTCAGAATCTCTGGGAATTACATGGACTACACCCACATGTCTCCTTATCCTAAAGCGAGGTTACCCAAGAAGTTCAAGGTGCCAAATATCGAGAAGTTCGGAGGGAGTGGACCCCCAATTCTTCATCTTCACAGTTATCATCCTTCCATGACTCTACTAGGGGCTTCTGAAGAAGCCTCAATTATTTCAGCAAACTTTTAAGGATAGTGCAATCCGATGGTTTTTATCTCTTGAGGAATCCAGAATCCGTAGCTAGGAGGATGTAGCTCGAGAATTCATATCGCAATATAAATACAACGAAGAGCTTGAGGTAACCTATCGTGATTTAGAGCTTCTCAAATAGAATATTGGGGAATCAGTCAGTAACTTCATAAACCGGTGGAGGGAGCAGGCAACTATGGCCATCCGAGGAAGAACAGGTCAACATAGTGAAGAAGAACTTGTTGCCCCATGTCCGAGCAATGATGGGAGGACAAAACTATCCCCACTTTCGAGCTCTCAGAGAGGCTGGAGTGGAAATCGAGGAAAGCCTCATTAAAATAGAGTTTGAACAAAAGAAGGTGTCTGGACAGTCCACCCCTAGAAAGTATGACAAGCCTGCCAGTGCCACCATTTCAACTATCAACAACATCTCTCAACCAACCACATCATGGGTACCAGAAAGCCACCCTGCCCCCATCCTAAGGGAATACACTGAGCTCCATGCTCGTCTCTCCCCAAGCCTTGTTAAGCCGAAACCTCATCAAACCCTTGGATCCACGTCCATTGCCAAATCCACTCCCAAGAAACTTCAAGGTCGATGCCCGTTGCGCCTTTCACCAAATTGCTGGCCATACCACCAACCAATGCTTCCACCTCCGAAACATAATCCAAGATCTCATTGGACGGGGTACCATCGCCCCACCAGCCAATCCTAAGCCAAACACTACTCACAACCCACTCCCAAATCATGCCAATGCCCTCTTCTTAAAAGAAAACCCAGATTTCGATCTCTCAACTCAAATCACACCCATATACTCTCCTAAACCTCTTCAAATCTGCCCATATTTCCTCCTACACCCTACTAGCCTCGATGATCAGGCACTATCACTCCTTACCATAGCATGCATCATTGTTCGTACCCGTTCTGAAAATGGAGGTATGGAATTATCAGAAGTGTTGAACCAACTCCTAGAGTTTGGGATGAAATTGCCCTCACAGATGGTCATCGATTGCCAAAAATTCAGTACACTATTCTTGAAAGCACGAAAATGGGCTCGAGGTTCAAACAAGTGGGTGGTACCAACCGACGAAGTCAGCCTAGATGATGTTGTCCAAGTTATGGCAGAATTATTCGAGCAAACCAACAGCATTCGCAGTGTCACCGGGTTACTTGACATTTTGAAGCTACAAGGGCGTTTGGTCCCTTCAATCACACATATCCCACAGAATGGGAGGACCTTTATGAAGAAGCCATTGAAGTTGTGGAATGCATCGACTTTACATGGAAAGATAGAATTATTACCACCGAATGGGGAGAAGAATTCGAAGATTCGAGTGAAGAACAAGCTTCAGGAAAAGCTGGCCCAATAGTCGACATATGTGGGATGATCTCATTTGAAGAACTCCTTGGAGAAATAAATAGGGTGGCAGAACCACCTAAGATTGACGAGGAAATGGGATTCATGTTCTTTCCTTCTTCAGTAAATCACATGACCAGATCAGGGAGACATTACCAAGTTCTAAGCTCACTACCAGCAAATGACAAGGGGAAGGGCGTTGAAAACCTTCCTATGCCAGAGATGACCATTGAGGAGAGAAAGGTCCTCGATCAAATGAAGAAAACTCAAGCTAATATCACTTTATGGGGGCTTTTCATGTCTTCCCAGCTGCATAGAAATGCTTTAATCAAGCTGCTCACTGGACCCATAGTTCCTCCTTCTACCACACCAGAAGAAGCGATAAATCTGGTCGGATCCTGACCTCTACCCGAATGTTATCATTCTCTAAAAAAGAAATCCCCAGAATTGGTCCAAATCACAATCATGCACTCAACATCTTCATCGAAGTTATGGGGAAGACCGTGCCACTCTCCTTTGTCGATAACAGATCCGCCTTGAATGTCTGCCCACTAAGAACCTTCAAGTGTTTAGGCCTGAAAGAAAGCGACCTCGCTCTAACCTCCGCCACTGTACGTGCCTACGATAATACCCGTCGTGAGGTGATGGTATCCATAAAACTTGCAATAGGGATTGGCCCTATAAACCCCGTCGTTGAATTCCAAGTCATAGACATCCCAGCTTGTTTCAACTTGTTGCTCGAATGACCTTGGCTCCACAATATCAAGGGTGTGTCCTCCTCACTCCATCAGAAATTGAAATTCTTTATCGACGGGCGAGTCATCACCATTTTGGGTGACGGCGAAAATATCGGGGGTCCAAGCACCAGCAGTCCAATTCTTGAGATACAGCACGGGTCAAATGATATGCTCCTATCAGGATTCTGATTTGAGCCACTCCTACTCTCGGCATGGGACGATTTCAAAGAAAGGGTTTGTCCGGAATATGACCCTCATGGCAATGTCAATGTGATTCAGATGTTCAGAAACATGCACTTCATGGCAGGACTGGGGCTAGGCCAAAGGCAGCAAGGGATACTTGAGCCCATCGAACTGAAGAAAGCTTTTCGTCCTTGTGGCTTGGGGTATCAACCATCAGAACAAGAGCTCAGAATGATCTACCAGTCTCGACCAAAGAGAAGATTATACTGCATTCGAACTATCTCAGGAGACTCCTTAAATGGATGATTCATCCAAGAAGGCGAGGACTTCCCCTTTTGCGGTTTTCTAGAACCATGGTACGACCACACAGACAAGAAGATGAAGCCTAGAATGGAGATCTTTTTCCAAGATAGCTACCCATGGGCCAAAAGTTTCCAACACCGCGTACAACTGCTCATCAAAGATACCAAAGAGACTGAGGAAAGTGATTCTGAAGATTCCTTCAACTTACAGATACTGGGGCTGGCACTCTGCATGGTTCATTCAGGCACTACATCAATGAACCCATCCCATCTGATCAAAGCTGCTGATACACCTCTCCTCAACTGGCATGCTGAGCCAGTTCTACCTCTTGAAATCTCCCATAACGCCAATGTTTACCTTATTTCTTCTCCTACTGTCTATCCTTGTTCAAATGTAATCGAGACCTATTTTGATGAGGTTCTCAATGTTATCTTTCCTATCAATGAAATAAACAAAGATTTTGAGTATCTTGCTGTGCCTTAAATTAATTGTTTAGATTCTAATCGAACTTTTGATGATGATAATTTTATAAATGAATAATTCTTAACTGATCTAAATAAGGTTAATAATAAATAACATAATCGCGTTCAAGTTAATGAAGAAGAGACTGTTGTTATTAATCTTGGTTCTAGTAGCCAACTGCGCGAGATTAGGATAGGGGCCACCCTTGACGAGCATGACCATGCACAACTCGAAGAATTACTGAAGGAGTTTGTGGATGTCTTCGCATGGTCCTATGATGATATGCCCGGCATTGATCCTGAAATAGCTCAGCACGATATCCCCACTCTCCAAGATTACAAGCCGGTTAAATAAAAATTGAGAAAACTCTGCATCAAATGGTCGCTCAAGGTCAAAGAAGAGGTGCTCAAACAGTTGAATGTGGGTTTCATTCGAGTGATTGAATATCCCACATGGCTAGCCAACATTGTACCTGTGCCAAAATCATGAGGGAAGGTTCGAATGTGTGTAGATTATCGAGATTTAAACAATTCTTCTCCGAAGGACGATTATCCGCTACCCAATATCGACATGATCGTGGACAACATAGCCAGTCATGCTCTCAAGTCATTCGTTGATGAGATTTTCGGATACAACCAAATCAAGATGCACCCTGACCACCAAGAAAAAACCGCATTCATCACCCCATGGGGAACCTTTTGCTGCACCGTTATGCCATTCAGTCTCAAGAATACTGGGGCTACCTACCAAAGGGCTTCCACAACCATCCTGCATGATCTGATTCAAAAAGAGTTCGAGGTTTATGTGGATGATATGATTATCAAGTACAAAACTAGAGAAGGTCATGTTCCCGCTCTCCGAAAGTTCTTCGAATGACTGCGACAGTATCAGATGCGACTTAATCCACAAAAGTGTGTCTTCGGCATTATAAAGGGAAAACTCTTGGGATTCATGGTCAGCAAAAAGGGGATAGAAGCAGATCCTGTAAAGATGAAGGCCATACTTAAGATGCCACCACCCCGAACAGAGAAAGAAGTTCGAGGTTTTCTTGGGAAATTGCAATATATCAGCCGGTTCATCAGCCAGCTAACCTCCATCTGTGAACCGATCTTCAAGATCCTCCGAAAGGACTCAAACAAGGTTTGGAACGAGGCCTACCAAGAAGCTTTTGACCGAATCAAACAATACCTGACCCAACCTTCAGTTCTCATGTCACCACAGCCGGGTCTCCCTCTGCTCCTATACCTAACCATAACCGACACTGCAGCTGGGGCTTTGCTAGCCCAATACCTTGAAGACTCCTGGAAAGAAAGAGATATATATTATGCCAGTCACAAATTGGCTGGGTACGAGGTCAACTACACTGCTTTGGAAAAGGCAGGTGCCGCACTTGTCTGGGTCACCCAAAAGTTGCGACACTACATGCTCACCTTCCCCATCAAATGTGTATCCCGAATGGACCCCGTCAAATAACTGCTTGAGAAGCCCGCCTTATCCAGTCGAATGGCCCGATGGTTGATGATCCTAACCGAGTTCGATATCGTGTACATCACATAGAAAGCTGTTAAAGGAAGAGACATCTCTGACTACCTCTCCGATTACCCCATAGACGAAGCAGATGTTCGGATCTCCGAATTCCCAGATGAAAATATCCTCTGTACCACTCAAGACCGCCTTCGATGGAAAATGTTCTTTGATGGCGCTGCCAACAAAAAGGGATATGGCATTGGGACACTTCTGATCGCCCCAGATGACTCCCACACTCCCATCGCCATTAAATTGGGTTTCCCTTGCACCAACAACATGACGGAATACGAGGCATGCACAGTGGGCCTCAAAGTCTCTCTCAAGAAAGGTATTCAATACCTTAACGTCTATGGGGATTATGCCCTTATCATCGGTCAAGTGCTCAGAAAGTGGAAAGTCAAGGACGAAAAGCTCCAACCCTTTTATGCCCACTTAGAAGAGTTAGCCTCCCGATTTCGAGATATCACCTTCCATTACCTACCCCGAGCAAAGAATAACCTAGCCGATGTTCTCGCCACCTTAGCCTCCATAGTCGACATGCCCGAGGGAATAACAATAACCCCCTTCCTAGTTCAAAAGCAAGACGCACCGACCCATTTCTACCATATTGAGCTTGTCTCCACCGAAGATCCCGAACTAGCCGATTGCTGGTACTATGATATTTGGTGCCTCCTAAAACATGGTAGATATCCCGAGGGTTCCAACAAGAAAGATCGAACGACCCTCCGAAGACTGGCCGCCCAATACATCATCTGTCATAAAGCCCTACTCAAGAGGAACTTCGATGGAACTCATCTACACTGCATCGCAGGAGCTGAGATTGAGAAAATAATATAGAAAATCCACAGCAGGGAATGCGGACCCCACATGAATGGTCACATGCTTGCCGAAAAGATCATCCGAAAGGGCTACTACTGGACCACCATGATCCAGGATTGCACCGCCTATGTCCGGAGGTGCCTCAAATGCCAACAATTCTCCAATCTTCAACACCTACCTCCGCGAGAATTATACAACATGACCTCTCCCTGGACATTCTCCACCTGGGGTGTCGACATCATAGGGAAGGTTACACCAAAGGCTTCAAACGGACATGAGTTTATCCTGGTTGCCATCGATTACTTCACCAAATGGATCGAAGCTGAGTTATACGCAGTATTGAACGGCAAGAAAGTGGCCAAATTCCTCAAGAAAAATATCATCTGCTGATATGGAGTCCCACACGAGCTAGTGTCAGATAACGGGTTGCATTTCAAAGCAGAAGTCACAGAAGTAGTCCACGAGTACGGGATTCAGAGACACAAATATTCTCCCTACCGACCTCAGACCAATGGTGCAGTGGAATCTACCAACAATAACCTCAAAGCTATCATCAGTAAGATGACCAAAAGTTATAGGTATTGGGCCGATCGGACCCCGTACTCCCTCTGGGGCTATCAAACCTCAATCCGAACCTCTACTAGGGCTACCCCTTACTCCCTGGTCTATGGCATGGAAGCAGTCCTACCTGTGGAGCTGGAAATACCCTCGCTACGCGTCATACTCGAAAGCAAAGTTAGTGAAGAAGACTGGTGCCCAAGCCATCTTGATGAGCTAGCCCTCCTAGATGAAAGAAGGTTAAAAGCTCTTTACCACATACAGGGGTACCATCGTCGAATATCGCGATCATTCAATAAGAAAGTCAAGGACCGCGGTGTCCGGGAGGAGGATTTATCCCTCAAAGAGATAATAGAAGTCATCTGGGACCCCAGAGGGAAATTCATGCCCAATTGGAGCGGCCCCTACATTGTGAAGAAAATCTTATCCGGCGGTGCCGCCATGCTCACTGACCTAGATGGGGAGGAGATGGATCGTCCAGTCAATCTGGACCGTCTCAATAAATTCTACCCCTAGTCCGAAATCTCGGCGCGCTACGACTCTTCTCATCCCCCTTCTATTCTATAAAAAAAAAACTCTTCATTTCCCTCTACCCAGAACTACGTGGGCCTGATCCTCTGCAAAAACTATTTTCAAATAGATAAAAAAAACTTTTCAAAAACCCCAGAGGTACGTAGGCAGCTCATACACCTCACATGAGTGCGGCCCTTTCTTTTTCACAAAATACTATTCTTTTCTTACCTCCGAGAACGGCGGTTCATTCTAAAAATACTTGAACAAAAGGATTATGTAAGCCTTAGCGATCAGTATAGATAATTAAAAATACAAAATTGATCGAAAGGCACAGGTGGATGATCAGAAACTTGTTTATTTCATTAATAAGAAAATTCAGCACGGATTACATAAGAAAAAGGAACGGATAACTCCCTTCCCCCACTACCATAAAAAGACAAATAAAATCCCCACATCTATTACATAAATAAACTCTCCCAGAGTCCTACCCATCCTGCACCCTCATCATCTACATCCGTAGGTCCCCAAGTTTCCCCTGCATGAATAGATTGCTGTAAACATTCCATGGATCGATGAGCCTTAACCATTTTCGAAAAGACCACAACACCCCCTTACATGGTGTTAGATAAAACAAATCATCTTTATCCAATCTCCACTGCAAACATCTTGCTGACTACTTTCCTCCACAACCACTTTATATAATCTTTGGGGACATGCCAAACCTTCTCGACAGACTGAGAGGGACGGGTCGACGGACGTTGATTTTCCCACAGAGACCCAAGCAACAGACGCAGGCGCTTAGTCAAATCTTCTATCGGAAAGAAATTTAGTGTTCGAGGTGGCACGACCTGTGCCCAGCCAAATTGGCGCAGAAGCCAAGGGAAATAAAAAGAGGTATGTCTGAGACCAACCAGTCGCACATATGAATACTCTCCTAGCTCCAGAATAGGCTGCAACAACCCCCACCAAGGCACTGACCAATACAACCCACGAGCCCCATGCTCCACAAGCCAATGCTCCCAGTTCTCAACATATAGGCCAACGCTGATGAAGTAGCGTGAAAAGAAGTTGGGTATGGCCGACAAGGGATACTCTGGAGGAGTCGCTAAGCGGAATCTTTCAGACAACCACATGAACAGCATCACAGGGATACCCCTCAAAAAGTCAGAACGACCTTCTCTCCAGGCATCCAGGCCATTCAGGGTCTCCTCCAGTATCACCACTACAGGATTGCGACGATATGACATTCATGAGGTAATAGCTTCAAGTTGTGGGTCCACTTGCACCTCCTTAGTCACCAGCAGCAATTTGGAAACCAAACCCAGAACAACGGCTCCAGCATAGCCAGCATCACCTACCTCTCTCAAATGCACGGACTGCAGCACCACCGGGAGGGAGATCATTCCTCCAGCAACCAATGATCTAGCCGTTAAAGGCAAAATATGAAGAAGCCCGACCAACAAATCCCTGGGAGAGCGGGAAAATTCGGGCAAAGTCGCAGCAACACTGGGATTTACACCCAGTATGACGGAAAATTCCTAGTAGGTAGGATAAACTTCTTCTAACCTAAAGAGAAATACATGGTCTTCGGGGTACCAGAATTGTACCGCCGCCGCCAGCACATTCCACTCAAAAGGCCGATTGCGCCACATGAAGACTCGACGCATGTTGAAGGCATCATAGTCAACATTATAAGAACACATTGCTTCCAAGGCTTCGAGGTAGTTGACAAACTCAATGCTACCAGGGAGAGCCATCTTGCAAGGCTAAGAGATAGTGGGCAAGTAGGTGAGAATGCAAAGGTGATGAAAACACTCCACCCTTACCCCTTTTTATACTTGAAAACCCTCACAAGAGACATAATCCCTGCAGAAATCGAAGGGAATCCTACCCCACAAGGTACAAAAGGCTGAAAAGGGTACCATTCAAAGCTTTGAATTGATGGGACTGGACTAAATTGCCGATAGGCAGGTCAGGGTGCTTGCCGATCGGCAACCCCCCATTTTTAGAAATTTTCCTCTTTTCCTCTTTTGTCAAATCAGAAAACTCAATAAAAATAAATTGACATTCTCAACAGAATTTCAAAATTCCTTTTTCTCCTTATAAAATTTCCCCCTTTTTAATCAAAACTTTACTTCAAATAAAACTCCAAAAATATTCCTTTTTACGGTCTCAGCAGCAAAGTAAAAAGTGCATGTGCATGCATTCATCACTAAATAAAAGATAATCAAAAAACTCCTTTGCATTGCATCAATTTGTGTTTTGTGTTACATCAATTTTGCAGGAAATAAAAAGAAAAAGCAAAAATAATGGGACTCAGCCCGAACCCATATTCTCTCTCTCTCTCTCTCTCAAGAGCTTCCACCCCTGCGACGTGCTCTCTTCCCCCTACGGCGAGACAATGCGCCACCACTACCCGAGCCAGAGTCCTCTCCATACGAGGCAGACGACACTAAGCAAGAAGGAACAGGAACTGCGTCCCGAATATGGGCAGTCGCCGAAGATATCCAGTCTCTGATGTCCCTTAGCCAAGTGGTCGACACCCAAACTTGCTGCAAGAAAAGGTGAAATCTATCAAGACAGGGATGACCAAAACATAAAATAAAGAAAGAGAGGAACAGAAAGGTATACCGCAGGTCGAAGGACCTCCTCTGTCAAACCCAACTCCTCCGGATCCATCACATGAGGATGGTGCAACATAGGCACCATCCCTCCATCAGCCCGTCGAATATTGTACGAAGGGCTATGCAACTGCACAAAAGGGACCTCCGAGGTCACCGCCGCCGTCGATGCCGATGGACCAGCGCCGCTGTGGGAAGAACCCACTGCCTGACTCGAACCCGCAAGAAGGAAAGGCAGGGACAGTCGGAACATCCTTCATCGATCGGCACTGACCCCTTACCTTCCCGAGGTAGCCCAAAAGTTCGTGCCACTTCCGAATGGCACCCCTCATACCATGCCGACTTCCACCCCCCTTAAATTTCGTACAGATATTCCCAGAAAATACCGAAAAGCCTCGAAAAATCCTTAAAAAATTCCTAAAAATCCCAGGAAGGATTTAAAGCCTTTTCACCATGAAAACTTTGCGTTCCCTCGAGTGGAACCCCACTTTCCTAGCAAAATACTCAAAAACCAAGTGAAAACTCCTCCCGGCAAAGCTCTGGAGGATCCCTAAGGATCACCTGATCACTTCCCCAACAGAATTCTCCTACAGCACCCAAAATAGGTTGTTCCCCCTGCGAGGCCTCCTAAAAGCTTCCCCGGCTATCATCTCCCCAGCTCAAATCAAAATAACAAAGCACTTTCCCCAGGAAAATCAAAATCCAATCTTCATCCACTCTTGGGTCAGAATTGACCCTGGTCTTAGATCATCACCTGAGTTGGGTCAAAATTGACCCCGGTCCTCGGTCGTCACCACTTTTTAGGTCAGAATTGACCTCGGTCTTGGATCGTCACCTGAGTTGGGTCAGAATTGACCCCGGTCCTCCGTCGTCACCACTCTTTAGGTCAGAATTGACCTCGGTCTTGGATCATCACCTGAGTTGGTCAGAATTCACCCCTGTCCTCGATCGTCACCACTCTCTAGGTCAGAATTGACCTAGATCTTGGATTGTCACTTGAGTTGGGTCAGAATTGACCCCGATCCTCGGTCGTCACCACTCTCTAGGTGAGAATTGACCTCGATCTTGGATCGTCACCTGAGTTGGGTCAGAATTGACCCTGGTCCTCGATCGTCACCACTCTCTAGGTCAGAATTGACCTCAGTCTTGGATCGTCACCTGAGTTGGGTCAGAATTGACCCCGATCCTCAATCGTCACCACTCTCTAGGTCAGAATTGACCTCGGTCTTGGATCGTCACCTGAGTTGGGTCAAAATTAACCTCGGTCCTCGGTCGTCACCACTCTCTAGGTCAGAATTGACCTCGGTCTTGGATCGTCACCTGAGTTGGGTCAAAATTGACCCCAGTCCTCGGTCGTCACCACTCTCTAGATTAGAATTTACCTCGGTCTTGGATCGTCACTTGAGTTGGGTCAGAATTGACCCCGGTCCTCGATTTTCACCACTCTTTAGGTCAGAATTGACCTCGGTCTTGGATCGTCACCTAAGTTGGGTCAAAATTGACCCCGGTCCTCGGTCGTCACCACTCTTAGGTCAGAATTGACCTTGGTCTTGGATCGTCACCTGAGTTGGGTTAGAATTGACCCCGATCCTCGATCGTCACCACTCTTAGGTCAGAATTGACCTCGGTCTTGGATCGTCACCTAAGTTGGGTCAAAATTGACCCCAGTCCTCAGTCATCACCACTCTCTAGGTCAGAATTGACCTCGGTCTTGGATCGTCACCTGAGTTTGGTCAGAATTGAGCCCTGTCCTCGGTCGTCACCACTCTCTAGGTCAGAATTGACCTCGGTCTTGGATCGTCACCTGAGTTGGATCAGAATTGATCCCGGTCCTCAATCGTCACCACTCTCTAGGTTAGAATTGACCTCAGTCTTGGATCGTCACCTGAGTTGGGTCAGAATTGACCCCGTTCCTCGGTCGTCACCACTCTCTTAGGTCAGAATTGACCTCGGTCTTGGATCGTCACCTGAGTTGGGTCAGAATTGACCCCGATCCTCAATCGTCACCACTCTCTAGGTCAGAATTGACCCCGATCCTCGGTCATTACCACTCTTAGGTCAGAATTGACCCCGGTCCTTGACTGTCGCCACTCTTAGGCCAGAATTGACCTCGATTATCAGACCTTTACCCTAAGCCCATAGATTCATCTTTGACCCGCAGAATTGATCATCCCCAGCACACTCTTTAGGTCCTCATAATCGGCCTCGACCCTCTGAATCGGTCATACTCCCTCAAAAGCATCATGTGGTGTCTATTCGACGGTCATCATTTGTTCCAAACTCACCCATCGAGGGGCTCTGTAGACACCCCATTCTGTTACCCCCTAACTCTTCTTAGGTCCTTAGTACCACCCTTCATCACTGCAAACCTAGGTCATGTCCCGAGTACTGACCTAGAAACCATCGGGCACTCTCCGGCTTAGTTTGACCAAAAATTCAAACTCTTTGTCTAGACCGAGACTCAATGAATCTTCGAAGGGAACTGAATACCCATTCCAACGAACCACCTCGTGTGCGATTCCGACTTACCATGCGGACGAACGATCCGTTTGCGTTCGAAGCTTGACCTAGAGGCCATCGGGCGCTCCCGAGCTCTGTTTGACCTATGTCAATTCTTCAGCTCAACCGAGGCTGAATGAATCTTCGAAGGTCACTGAATACCCTTTCCAACGGTTCATCCCGTGAGTGATTCCAACTTTCCATGCGGACGAACGATCCGTTTGACTTCGAGAGGTCACCGAATGCTTCTCGGGCCCAGTTGACCAAAGTCAACTCCCCAAACCGGGTCAAACACTTTGGAATGTTGAACTAAATCTCCTAACCTTTCCAACAGTCTGCCCCCTGAGCGATTCAAACTTACCCTGCGGACGAACGATCCGTTTGCGTCCGAACGATTCCTCGTCCAATGGACCAACAAATGCTTCCAAACCATATTTGACCCAAAGTCAACTCCTAAACTTTGGAGTGGTCCAAAGTACTTTCAAAGGTCTCTGAATTACCTTTCCAACGGTATGTCCCGTGCACGATTCTGACCAACGGTTTTCCCTCGGTAGCCGATTTTCCAAAAAAGCCTGAAGCGCACTACCAAATGGCAGGTTCAGACCCTGCCTATCGGCAGGTGCCGATAGGCAGGAACGGGTCTGTGCCGATAGGCAGTGACCTGAGACTATAAAAGGAAGCATTCACCTCATTTTCAAGGAGAGCCCAAATCTGATAAAATTCACTCTCAACGAATCCCAGAAACCTCTCCCGAAGGTAGCGTGATTTCAACTTCCAAATCCCTTTTTTACTTCCACTTTTCATCATCCTTTTCATCAAACTTGGTGAATTAGCCACTCTCCATCATCATCCAAGTGCAAGGGTTGCTCTCCAACATTCAAGATCAAGCTCAAGATCTTTAAGAAGGTCCAACTTTCTCAAACTCTCTCTTAAATCCTCTTAAATTCCCAATAACTTGTTTTCTTACTTAGCACTTTTATTATCTCATCTCACACATCCTAATATACTTTTTATTTACTATTATTTCACATCTCTTATTTTCATAAAACCCAAAAAACAAGAAAAAGAGGGTTTGCTCATAAATTCCAAATAGGGATTCTCACACTTTTTCCACACTTTTCTCACAACTAAAATACTTTTTCTACACACACACACTTACAAATAAGATATTACCCATTTGGATTTATGGGATAAACCCCACCCCTCATTTTGTATGCGAACTACGTGGACTTTGATGCCTTTATAGGATACGTACGCGTCTCGGGGTAAAACCCGAGAGTCGAGTCCTTTTTCTCACTTTTTCTCTCATTTTCTATCTTCTCTAAATCCACTTTCCTTATATTTTATATACTTGCTCTTAGTGGCGTATTGTTCCATATGCATTATCGTTCCATTATAACGATCAACGTAACGGTAATCTCATAAATCGTATTTTTCTAATATTATTCTTATATCTTCCTACGGATGACTCGCTTTATCTCTTCCATGATACAAGTCGAGGATTCCTGCCTCCATTATATATATACACATGCACACATATCAGGGGGGAAATATATAGGAAAATAGCAAATATTCATGAGAGACCGAAAGGGCAGAATGGGTGCCTAACACCTTCCCATTTCGTAACTAAGCCTCCGAACCCTTCTCGAATCATTTTGGTTTGGCATGCACCAGTATGTCTTTGGATGCCATCCTTTGGGGTGGCTTCCCCTTTTTCTTTTGTCTATTTTGAGTAAAATAGACTGGAGATTCTAAATCTCTCTACATTTTTGCACCACATCTCAAACGACGCTGGCCGAAGCGCTCCCGAGAGGGACGCGCATAACCCGAAGGATCCTTCCTCCACGCGCCCGCCCGCATGGCGATGATCGGGGATGGCCACAGGGGGGAAATGAGATGGAAAGGATATGATGATATGAGGTAGAATGGTGATGTATGGATGAGTAATGAGGGATGAATGTGTAATGGATAAAAGATGGATACGATATGTGAGAAGAGTGTATACACTTTAGGCACAAATGTCTTCATTACATAAAAATTAACTACAACTCTTTTTTTCTCTCTTTTTTCTCTCCTTTTTTATTTTTCTTTTCTTTTTTCTATATTTTCTATTTTTTATGTTTTTCTCTTTTTTCTTCTTTTTTTTTATTTTTCTCTCACTTTTCAAACCAACAATGAAGACATTTAACATTTGGAATCAACACTCTTTTATTTGAAATGATGGAAGATGATATGGAGATGATAAGTGATGGTGTGGGGAATGTGTATGGATGATGAGGGGAATAAATGGGAATATGGAAGAATATAGGAATGTAATGGGGATGATATATGAAAAAGTGGAAGGTGTATGGATGAAAATCTAGTATTCGGGACAAATTTCAAGACACGCATTTCTTACAACTCGAAAAAGATGTCATTCTCAGTGATCAAGCCAAAAATGAAGAATAGTGAGATCATACAACAATTTAAGTGCGGACCCAAAGGAAGTTGAATCAACTTGTGACTCGGAGATTGCGTAAAACACTCTTAAAGGGTGAAAGGCACGAATCTCATAGGCTAAAGTCTCCACTAGTGATCCTTAAGGTTCTCTTTAGAATTGTAGTACTCCTCAACTCTTAACCGTAGTGACGTGATAAGTGCGCAAATTTTTGTTGAGTCTGGGAATTCATAGTGCAAAATGCCTTGTTACTATTACATAAGCTATTTATAAAAAGATAAATCCTCTAGTTTGATTCCTAGACTTAAAAGATGGATGATTGAAAGTTCACATCAATAAATGAGATGAAAGAAACTGCGCGAAATTTTAAAAATCAGGTTTAAAACTCAGAATTTTTCAAAAGAGGTACAATTTTGATAAAATTCCCCACCCCCAAACAAAAAGGAACATCTTCCTCGATGTTAAGTAAAATGATTTTTAAAATGGAGAGGATAAGGTAGGAAAGAGATTACCAGAATGAACCGCGAATGAAGTGGATAGATGTAGCCAAGAATAAACCTGAATAAGTGATAAGAAAAAAATTGCGTACAAGTCTATAAACATGATAAAGCATTGGGTGATGTGAAACACCACCCCCAAACATAATGAGACTAGTACAAGAAACGCGGGCTACCTCCCGATAGCGCTAAGTTTAATGTCTTCAGCCAGACCGGTGGGATCTCACCCTAAGGATAAGATCTATGATGGCGCGGGGTGGTAGAAAAATTGGGGTGATGGAAATCACCCCCAAACAATACTGAAGCGTCAGTCTTGTTGGATAGAGGCTAAAGGGGTCAATGCACTTGTATGGCAAAGTACATCACACGATGCAAAGCACCGGTGGACCATGGGCGGGTGGGTATTAGGGTAAAGGTGAGGGTGGAAAGGGTAAAGAGGTATTGGCCACGGACCTTGTTGAGCTTAAAGGTGAGGGCAACTAGGGCCCTATAAGAATGGTGCTCAAGTTGGATGGGAATGCAAAAGGGTTGGAAAAGTGTAATTGGATGGACCTCATAAAAATCACACGACCGTTCTATAAATGGGAGATGATAATGGTCGCGCCATAACACATCAGGGAGCTGTTGATAGGAAAAATCAACACCACAAGGAAGCGGTGTGCATGGAGGAACAAGCTCGGTGTCACGGAAGTAGAGAGTAGCACCACAAATACTCTCATGGGTGGGGAATGGTTTCAGGTGAGGATCTAAATGTGTATATGGAAACATGAAATGTGTAAAATCATGATCCAAACTAGGTGGTGGGGTGGAAAGGACAAATGGTGGGTCGGGTGGGATAAATGGTGGAGGAAGATGATCCAACTAAAGCGTGGGAGACACGCACTCATTGGGAGGAGTAAAGGAATACTCACAAGGGAGTGTGGTTTTTAAAGTTGGAGTGGTCAACTTCTCCACAAGAGTAGCATTAGTGAATGTGGTGGGTGGGTAAGACGAGGCATTAAGATCCGAGATATATGAATCAACATCAATATTAGGCTCAAGGGGAGCCAAATATGACGGAGTAGGATCCATATCAAGAGAGGTGGGAACCATCTCTGACACTATCTCGGTACAATGGTGAGCACTCATAGCTGGAGCAACCCCAAAACGTATGGTCATGTCAGAGACATAAGCAATTGGGGCATAAGGTAAAATCTCGGGCATATTTTTGGATATCTCAGGAGTGTGAACCTCAAGTGTGGATTCTTTTGGATTTGACGGGATTTGATCAGGCTCACTAATGAAAGGTAAGTCAACACAATTGTCGACTTGGGACCCAGACCATGGGATGATCTCAACTTCGAGATTCTTGGGGTGGTAGGGTTGGTCACACTCAAAATCTGTGTCACGGGAGGACACATCATCGTCACACTCGGTTGAAATGATGGGAAGATCCATAGGAATGTTTGACTCTCTCGCACACTCCAAATCATTTAACCTTTGTTCAAGCCTTTGGAGGGATTCATTTTGGTTTTGAGTGGCTTACTCTTTATCGAGTATGAAATTTTGCAAGAGGCTTTCGAGAGCGGAGGTGGATGATGGTGGTGGTGGAGTGACGGGTGGTGGAGGCGGTTGAGGTGGACACAACTCGCTATGTTCATGACTATATGGAGAATACTCAAATGAAGTGGGTGGAGTGGGGCCAAGTTCATCATACACGAAAGGATCACTTTCGTGATGGACAAATGGTTGATACTCACGGGGTGCGTAATGAGGGAACTGATCGTGAACGGGTGCACAAGGTTGCCATGATGACTGTTGAAACGTGTGAGGATCAACAACATCAGGTTGGGATTCGTATTGCGTGGAAGGGTGATCAAGCCTCCACGAATAACTCGAGGACTCACACAACTCGGGATTGGGTGTATCGGGATAGTAGGCCGAGGTCGATTTCGAAATACTGTCATATGGATACACATGGTCCATGGTGGGTTCGGATGGATATGGAATGTAAGGGCACTAATGGGACATGTGATTAGCATAATAACAATGGGTGCACAACAAAGGATGAGACACGTCAACACTTGACACCGAGGATGATGAAAAATGAGGTGCTTGCATGGACGGGTCAAGAGTATCCACGGTACTCATGAGAGAGGTGAAATCATGAAAAATATCATAAAGAGACGGCTCGGGATCACTCTCACACGTGTCGCGAGTCAATGGAAAATGACCAAAGTAGTCCCGTAAAGGACGTTCTTCGGCCATGAGGAAAGAAAATATTTTTTTTTATCCTTTATTAATTTTATTTTAGGGTCACAAATTAAACACACATAACCCATACACCCACTCACACCAACCTATCTACACTCACCTACACCCAAAATCTTCCTCACTATCACCTAAATGCCTATACATAACACCACACCTTATCCCTCCTATTCATCTTCTTCCCTACACCACCACTCTCTCTCTCTCCATATCTCCATAACTCCATAACCTACCAACAACATCACCACCAATCCTTACACCAAACCAACCCCTCACCCACTGCTGACCCAAGTCCGACCTCCTAGCCTCGCCACTGACACCCCTTGAACCCCCACGCGAGCCCCCTGCTGATGCCACCATCGTCGATTCCTTCGGTACCCAACTCCGGCGTTAAACCCTCCGTCGACCCAGGATCGTGACTCCCCTTATACCTCCACCGGTCGCTGACCAACCCACCAACCCGTGGACTCCCTCTCTTCTCTCACCGACCCTGCCAGCAGCACCCATACCCTTACCCGACCCCCTGCCGGAGCTATCCCTCCTCCGGCCGGATCTCAACCCGATGATGGAACCCTGCACCTCCGGCCATAGCAACTGCCACGTCACCCGATCCAACCCACCATTTCAATCCATAACCCATGTTCAAACCATCCAACCCAATTCCTTTTTCAAAGCCAAAACCCATTTCCCATTTATGACCCAAGGCTCATACGATTTTACCTGCTAAAGTAAAAAGCCAAGACCAAATAAATCTAATAACCCACATGTCACTTATCCCTTTAAAACCTCTTTTACCCCACTTCCCATTATGCCCCCAACTTATCCCCACACTCTCATAACCTCACTATCCACATGCACCTTCTATTAAGTCCAAAAATACCCTCAAACACATGACCCCATGCTCCTCTCACCATCTCCATGCCTACTATAAATGAAGAGGAAGACCCCATTTGAAGGAATCTCAAAATTTAGTTTTAAGCTTGGTGTGATAAATTTCTCTACACTCCTCTTTAGAGAGTATTTGCATTTTTAGAAAATATCTCAATATAGAGGTGTGTAGTGAAAATTATCTCTAGGATAAATTTCACCCCACCCCTCTATTATGAATTTTTGCATTTTTAGCAATTAATTCAAAATAGATTGATGTAGTGAAATTTATTCCTTATGGGAGGTAAATTCTAATCCATTCCTTTGTGTTGAGATTTTGCATTTTTAACAATTATCTCAATATAAAGTAATGATCTAGAATTTATTTCTTTGGGTGAGTTCTAATGTATAATTTCATAATGTTAGGATTTGCATTTTTAGCAAATATCTTTTATTATTTAATTGTCCATTATGAATTCATCCACTATTCTCTTTATTTTTATTTTGTAATTTTTAGTTTAGATTCAATAAATACATGAGTGAGGGATTGTAATTGAGAGATTGTTGATGTAATTGAAGATTCCATTCCAATTCAGGGCTTAAATGGGTTTGATCTATTACTCTCTTATTATTACTTTTATTTTAATCATCTCATGCTTTCAATTGTTTATCTTATATTTTGGATGATGATTATTGAGGGCTAATCTCCCATTAATGGGATGAAATTTTGAAGCCCTCATGAGTCCAATTTTGTTAGTTTACTTATTAGGACAATTTTGTTTATCTCACCTTTCTTAAATTAGCTTTTACTTCTTAATTAATAGTTATAAAAATTAGTATAGTTAGTTAGTTAAAAAAATCCCTTGAAAAATTCATAAAAAAAATATAAAAAGCAAAAATAAATAAATAATAATAAAATGCAAATGAATCTATATATGTCCTCTCCAATTTTGTGTTTCACCCTTAGATATGGATTGATACCTCACTTACCGTTATATTCTAGTTTTGTTCTACTTTTATAGGTTCGTGAAGATTTTTGATGGATAGAGAAGTTGCACAACGACAAAAATACAATAGAAACGCAACAAACAATTTTATTTTTATCAAATGGCGCCGTTGCCGGGGATAAGCACCCAAAACTGTACAATTTATACCCCAAATAGATGTACTTTAGTTGCTAATTCTCGACAATTTGGGTCATATGCGCTAAATTGTTGAACATGCAGGTTTAATTGCAGTTGTGGTGTCAAAAGCTATATTTTCAGGCAATTTGCAGTTAAAATGGAGCTAAATTACCAACCCTGTAACCTTACCCGAGCCTAAGCCTAACCTAAACCTACCCTAAACTCTGTGTGTGTTTTGTTTGTGTCTTTTTATCATTTTTTAGATTTTTAGTTTGAGTCATTTTTATTTTAGGATTTATTTTAGATATATTTAGTATTTTCTAGGTTTAACACCCCACAACTCTAGACAAATAGATCTACACTCCTTTTAATTAATCACCCGCTAGGATCGATCGATTAAAATTCATGCAAATCTTAGAAAATAATTTTAGAGTTGAAATTCAAGTTATAATGCCCCACTTAAGAAACACCTATATCTAGTTCGAATCTAAAATGGGTATTATAACTAGAATTTCGATTTTCTCTCGAAAATCATTTACCCTCTCTCGAGGCCTAAATTTAAGGGTGAGGGATCAAAATTAGCATTCAAAGGGACTTTTCAAGTAATTAAACTAATAAAAATAAAATAACATCAAGTAAGGATTTTACCCCACCCCTTGAAAGGGGATTTAGCCTAACATGATATGAAATATGACAAATTAATAATCAAAGGCATAAAATAAATGAGATGAGAAAAGAACAATAAAACCTCAATCTCTTGATGCTTAATTGATCTTCAATCCATGAGTTGAAATTCATAATCCATCAACTTGAGTGATCCAAACAATATTACATAAAAATTTCACTCAAATTAATCCTCACACATTTATCACTCAATAATCTCAAAAAAGAAAAAGAAAAACTATTTACAAAATGGTGTTTATCCTAATTTATTTCTAACCCTAAACTTTCTCTCTCTAAAAATTCCTATCTCTCTAGCTCAGTTTACAAAATAAAAATAAAAAGGTTAGTGGATGAATTCGTAATGGACAATTAAATAATAAAAGAGATTTGCTAAAAATGCAAATCCTAACATTATAAAATTGTACATTAGAACTCACCCAAAGAAATAAATTTTAGATCATTACTTTATATTGAGATAAATGCTAAAAATGCAAAATCTCAATATAAAGGAATGGGTTAGAATTTACCTCCCATAAGGGATAAATTTTCACTACACACCTCTATATTGAGGTATTTGCTAAAAATGCAAATAGTCAACATAGAGGGTGGAGAGAATTTTATCACACCAAACTTAAAACTAAATTTTGAGATTCCTTCAAATGGGGTTTCCTCTTCATTTATAGTAGGCATGGAGATGGTGAGAGGAGCATGGGGTCATGTGTTTGAGGGTATTTTTGGACTTAATAGAAGGTGCATGTGGATGGTGATGTTATGAGAGAGTGGGGTTAAGTTGGGGGGCATTAGGGGTGTTAACGGGTCGGTCGGTTCGGTTTTGACCGGATTTTTTGGGCCGAACCGACCATGTCGGTTTTTGGAGGAGGAGAACCGAACCGAACCGAACCGAAAATGCTGAAAAATCGAACCGAACCGAATCGGGTCGGTTTTTGACAGGGCCGGTTCGGTTTGCCAGTCGATTTTTGACAGGGCCGATTTTATACAGCGCCGGTTCGGTTTTTTCCTTTATTTTAATAAAAAATATATTTTTTTAATACCTAATATAAATATAAAATTAAAAAATATAATATAATATGTCAAGACTAATATAAATATAATATAAAATATAAAATTAAAAAGTATAAAAATTAAATCGGTTCGGTTCAGTTCAAAATCGATTTTTTTATGCCAAAACCGAAAACCGAACCGACCCTGTCGGTTTTATACCTGATTAAACCGAACCGAACCGACCCTCAAAAAAACCCGGCCCAAAAAATTTCGGTTCGGCTCGGTTTTATCGGTTTGGTCGATTTTTTTGCACACCCCTAGGGGGCATAATGGGAAGTGGGGTAAAAGAGGTTTAAAAGGGATAAGTGACATGTGGGTTATTAGATTTATTTGGTCTTGGCTTTTTACTTTAGCAGGTAAAATCGTATGAGCATTGGGTCATAAATGGGAAATGGGTTTTGGCTTTGAAAAAGGAATTGGGTTGGATGGTTTGAACATGGGTTGTGGATTGAAATGGTGGGTTGGATCGGGTGACGTGGCAGCTGCTATGGCCGGAGGTGCAGGGTTCCGCCGTCGGGTTGAAGAGGTCGGGTTGAGGTTAGACCGGAGGAGGGATAGCTTCGGCAGGGGGTCGGGTAAGGGCAAGGTTCTAAATAACGCGGGGCGTGATTGAGGCGTGGAGGCCAAGCCTTAAGCCTTAGAAGCCTAGGCGGGCCTTGGCGTAAAAAGGCGTGAAAAGGCGTTTAGGCCTTCTTAATATATTTTAATATTTTTTAACCATAACAAGGCTATTAAAATACAAAAATTGCACATATCATAAAAATATGTCTGAATATATGCAAATTAAAATACTATCTGATTATTTTGGATAAGATAATGGTTCGGTTTGTAAACAAATTCTTTAAAAGGCGACATCGTTTCACTAAGGCATTGTTGTTTTTAGAAAAAAAGTGCGCCGTAAGGGTTTTACCAAGAATAAGGCGTGAAAAGCGTAAGGCGAGGCGTTTCTCCCAAGCCTTAAGCCTAGGCGTGCCTAGGCAAAGCCTAGGCTGGTTTTTTAGAACAGTGGGTAAGGGTATGGGTGCTGCTGGCGGGGTCGATGAGAGAGGAGAGGGAGTCCACGGGTTGGTGGGTTGGTCAGCGACCGGTGGAGGTATAAGGGGAGTCGCGGTCCTGGGTCGATGGCGGGTTTAACGCCGGAGTTGGGTACCGGAGGAATCGACGACGGCGGCGTCGACAGGGGGCTCGCGTGGGGGTTCTAGGGGCATCAGTGGCGAGGCTAGGAGGTCGGACTTGGGTCAGGAGTGGGTGAGGGGTTGGTTTGGTGTAAGGATTGGTGGTGATGTTGTTGGTAGGTTACGGAGTTATGGAGATATGTAGAGAGAGATAGAGTGGTGGTGTAGGGAAGAAGATGAATAGGAGGGATAAGGTGTGGTGTGGTGTATAGGCATTTAGGTGAGGGTGAGGAAGATTTTGGGTGTAGCTAAGTGTAGGTAGGTTGGTGTGAGTGGGTGTATGGGTTATGTGTGTTTAATTTGTGACCCAAATAAAATTAATAAAGACTCAACTGAAATTAATAAAAATAAAAATAAAAAAATAAATCTAACTAAAAATAAAACAAACTAAAAACAATAAAAAAAATAAAAAAATATGATCCTAAGCTATTGAAAACTAAAATAATAAAACAAAAGAAATAAAAAAAATCTAATAAAATAGGAAAACAAAAGTCTAAAAATATAAAATCTAATAAACTAAAAATAAAATCCTAAAATCTAATCCTAATAAAATAAGGCTACACTAAAAACTAATAAAAATCAAAATAAAATAAAATTATACTAATAAAATAAAATAAAACCTAGAAAATACTAAATAAATCTAAAATAAATCCTAAAATTAAAAATGACTCAAACTAAAAATCTAAAAAATGATAAAAAGACACAAACAAAACACACACAGGGTTTATGGTAGGTTTAGGTTAGGCTTAAGCTCGGGTAAGGTTACAGGGTTGGTAATTTAGCTCCATTTTAACTGCAAATTGCTTGGAAATATAGCTTTCGACACCGCAACTGCAATTAAGCCTACATATTGAATAATTAAGCGCATAAGACCCAAATTTCTGAGAATTAGCAACTAAAGTACGTCTATTTGGGGTATAAATTGTACAGTTTTGGGTGCTTATCACATCCATTATGACTGCTTGATAACCATGGGGTCGGCTAGGCCTACCCTTCTCTTTCATATGACCCTTCTGGACAGGGTAACACTGTTCAACTGTTCCCTCGACTAGGACTAGATGCATCGTCCTAGACGAGGGTATATTTTGGTATATCAATCCATTTTCATTCTCTCAAATCATTACGTTAACCATTAAGCCCATATAGTCTTAGCCTTAAACTCTCATGACTGTGGCTAAGTCTCAAACCTACCAAGGCCTACTATCATCCAATATATCCCTCATAATATTCTAAGGATGTCTCAAAAGGTTCCCAAATAAAATATCACGTTTTGAGGGCTTAAAGGAGGAAATTTCACAATTCTGGCCCAATCGAATGGATTTGGCCTTGAGCCAAATCGATTCGCTAGCCAAATCAATTCAGCCAAGGAGCCGAATGGATTTGAAAATCTTTGGAATCCCAGTTCGTGTACGCAATTGCATTTTTTTCCAAGTTTTCATCAACCAAAACCTCATGATTCTTTACCAAACTTCAAACTAACATTACTACACCTTATTGTAGTACATAGGGATGATTTCCAACGAAAAGTTGCACAAAAACATCACTAATTCAATCCAAAAAGTAAGTTTTCTTCAAATAACTTAAAACCCTAGTTTTCTCATGTTCTTCATCTATATACATCAGGAATCCAAATTTTCTTCTCATGAATCATCCCAACCCCTTTGATTTTGTGTTACCAACATTAAGGAATATATCTACATGCATTCCTATTCAATTCATAGATTACACCCACCTAAATTCACATTAAATCTTCCAAAACATGTAAATCAAACCCTATTCTACATAGGTATTATAACATGCTTAATATAAATTGTAATATGAATACTTGCCTCTTAATAGTAGGTCTGAAATTCATTGGTATGATGGTATGGATGTTCTTTTCTCTCTCTGATCTCGATTCCTTTGCGTTCAGGGCGAAAATTGTGTAGGAAGCTTGGTTATCTCCTCCTCTTCCTCTCCCATGGAATCCCTTCCTTTACTTTGTGTTAACCCTAGCCCCTCCTATCTAATGGGAAGATATAACTTGCAATTTTCGGAGTTCTCAAAACTACAAACTCACGAATGACCAAAACGCCCTTTAATGGTACCGGGTTAGTCTAAAATTGCCTCGGGACCCAAACTATACACCCAGGTATACTATTCCGACACTTTCGAAACTTTCAGAACCAATTGTGACCTCAAAATCACCATCCGGGTCACTTATAAAATCATCTTCTTTCCACCTCAAAATAAGACACAATTTAAATTATCATCTCTCGAATTAAGTTAAATTCTAAATCACCAAATTAAATAGATTCTTCGAATTAAATGAATCTTAATTCACCAATTTAATTAAATCCTAAATCACTAATTTAATTAAATTCTATATCATCGAAAATACGGGGTATTACACTTTGAACCCATGTTACATGCCGCAAATCTGATTTGTATATAGTTAGAACTTTGGTAGAAAATATGGGCTAGGGATCTTGATTTACTCACATAATTCTGGGATTTGGGACATGCAATTAAAGTTAATATATGGAATTAATAGTTCTAAGATGGGTAACTAAGTAGTAAAGACATGCTCATGACTTTAGGAAAAGGTATTCACAATTAAAAAAGATCATGGAAAGAAATCAAGAAATCAAGAAATCCCGTATTGGAAAATCATAGCAGATATGGGATTTTGTCTAGGTCTAAATTGATTCGGCCAAAAGGCGAATCAATTCGGATGATGGGCGATTCGATTCAACCAAAGGGCGAATCGATTCGATCCTGGGGACAGGTTGAGTTGGGACCGGGATTAGTTTCGGGGTATTTTTAAAAATCTATACGAGTTGGAAGGATGGTGTTTGGGTCAATGATGAATTTATTAAAAATGTAAATATGACACATATATTTATTGGGAAACTATATATAACTAGATGGTTCAATAATCCTTTAAAGAAGATGGGATTAATAATTAACTAGATGGTCAATTATTAATGGATGAATATTTTTGAATATCATGTGGGAAACTTTAGGTAATTATAGAATAATTACCTACAAATATTCTACTCAACTCAACTCAACAAAGCCTTTTCCCAATTATTTGGGGTCGGCTACATGAATCCTATTTTTCCATTCCATTCTGTCCAGTGCAATATCTTCGATTAAACTACATGACATCATGTCCTTTTTTATAATATCCCACAAGGTCAATTTAGGCATACCTCTACCCCTTGTGTTACCATCAATACTAACTAAATCACTATTCCTTATAGGATCATCAATGGGTCTACGCTTGACGTGTCCAAACCATCTAAGTAGATTTTCTCTCAATTCATTTTCTATAGGAGCTACTTTTACCGTTTCACGAATTTATTCATTTTTAATTTTATCCTTTCAAGTTTTACCACAAATCCATCTTCGCATTCGCATCTCCGCCACACTCATTTTATGCACATTTTATTTCTTGGTTTCCCAACACTCTATCCCATATAACATGGTAGGTCTAATGGTCGTCCTATAAAATTTTCCTTTTAACTTAAAAGGTATACGCCTATCACACAAAATGTCGGTAGCACTTCTTCACTTAACCCAACCTGCTCTAATCCTATGAGTAACATCATCACTAATATATCCATCTTTTTGGATAATCAGTCCAAAATAACAAAAATGATCATTCCTAGGTATATTTTAACCCTCCCATTTCACCACATCTCCATTTGTCCTCCTATTACTACTAAAATTGAACTCCACGTATTTTGTTTTAGTTCTGCTTATTTTAAATCCTCTTGTTTCTAAAGTTTCTCTCCATAATTCCAACCTAACATTAGTCCCCGTCTTAGTCTCATCCACTAAAACAATATCATCTGCAAATAGCATACACTATGGCACCTCATCTTATATTTGTCCAGTCAACTTATCCATAACAAGAGCAAAGAGATAAGGACTTAATGCGAAACCTTGTAGACCTACCGTAATTGAAAATTCACTTTCTCCGGCTGATGTTCTTACTGTAGTCATCGCACCATCATACATATCCTTGATCACATCAGTATATCTGCGAGTCACTCCTCTTTTATGTAGAATCCACTATATTATATCTTTAGGTATCCTATCATACGCCTTCTCCAAATCTATAAAAATCATAAAAAGGTCCTTCTATTTCTCCCTATACCTCTCCATTAATCTCCTTAATAAATAGATTGCTTCCATTGTTGACCTCCCAGACCTAAAACCAAATTGATTCTTAAATACTATTGTCTTCAATATCAATTTATATTCATTCACTATCTCCCAAAGTTTCATTGTATGACTCATTAACTTAATACCACGATAATTTGAACAACTTTGTATGTCCCCTTTATTTTTATAAATAGGTACTAAAACACTTTTTATCCATTCATCGGGCATCCTATTAGTCATTAAAATTCTATTAAATAATTTTGTAATCCATGATACTCCATCCTCTCCTAAGCACTTCCAAACCTCAATAGGGATACCATCTGGTCCTAAAGCCTTCCTTGCTTTCATCTTTTTTTAGAGCAATCCTGGCCTCTGTTGTCCTAATTCTGTGAAAAAATATATTTTCTTGAGTATCCCTAAGTTCCTCTATATCTAATCTACTCCCATATCTCCATTTAATAACCTCTCAAAGTAGTTTTTTCATCTTTCCATAATTTCATTATCTTTGACTAGGACTCTTGAATCATCACTTTTGATACACTTAACGTTATTAAAATCTTTTGTTTTCCTGTCCGTGAGTTTAGCAAGCTTATAAATATTTTTCCTCTTCTTGTGTTCCTAATTTTGTATAAATATTATCATACGCTTTTAACTTAGCATCTCTTATCACTTTCGTAACTTCCTTTTTATCCCATTTATATTTCTCAAAATTTTCTTCATTTCTATTTGTTTTCCATGTTTTAAAGCACTCCCTTTTAATTTTTACTATCTTTTGTACTTCTTCAATCCACCACCAAGTTTCTTTAGACTGTGGCCCCTTGCTTTTTGATTCTCCAATAATTTCTTTTGATATTCTCCTAATGCATGTGGCCATCTTATTCCATATTATGTTAGTTTCTTCTTCACTATTCCATGTTGCTTCATTTATTACTTTATCTTCAAATAGTTCTAATTCCTCTCCTTTTAAGTTCCACCACCTAGTTCGTGGGTTAATCTTTACTTTTTGCACTTGTGATTGATTTTTAATATTTATATCAAACACCATTATCATATGTTGTGGTTAAGCTCTCTCCTATGATAACTTTACAATCTTTACATGTTAATCAGTCTCCTTTCATAGTAATGAAAAAAAATTGGCTCTTATGCGTTCCACTTTTATAAGTTAATAAGTGTTCAAGATTCTTTTTAAAACATGTGTTTACTAGTACAAAATCATAATCCGTCGCAAAATCTAAGATAGACTCTCTCCCATCGTTCCTATCTCCAAAACCATAACCTCCATGCACTATCTCATATCCTACACGATCTTTTCCTACATGGCCATTAAAATCTCCCCCTATATAGATTTTCTCACCTACGGGTATTTCTTGAATTAGTTCATCAATTAGTTTGCAAAATTGTACTTTAGTGTGCTCATCTAATCCTACTTGGGGTGCATAAGCACTAACAATATTAATTATGTTTTCGCCTAATACCAATTTTACAAGTATAAGTCTATCACCTTTCCTAATAACGGTTATGATAGCATCCTTAAAGGTCTTATCTACTATTATTTCAACTCCGTTCTTATTTCTATGTTTTCCTGTATAATATAATTTAAACCCTGTATTTTCTATTTCTCTAGCTTTCTCAGCGACCCATTTAGTTTCTTGTAAACAAGTTATGTTAACTTTTCTTCTTATCATGGTATCTACTAACTCCATCCCTTTTCGTGTCATAGTTCCTATGTTCCAAGTCGCTAACCTAAATCTATTATCCTGGACTAGCTTCTTTACCCGCACACGTCCAGTTTGTTTCAGGAACCCTTGCGTATTTATCATCACATACGGGCGGCGATACGAAGCCCCTTGCCTATATTTCGAGACACCCGGTGGCAGGCGCAAGGCATATTTTAAGGGGAATGACCTAGTATTAGCATGTATATTCATAGTATTCATGTTCATAAGGATCTGACAAAGTTTTACGCTAGCTGTCAGCTACCTAACGCAACCTCCTCCTTTATCCGAGCTTGGGACCAACAGTGTCAAACAAAATAAGAAGTTAATAATACCATGTATTTATATGTGTATGTGTGTACATACCAATGTTCATGGACGCTCCTATCGGCTTGGGGTTTTATGCATTCGAGACCGTCTAATACATTGACACAGGTGGTCTAGACATTGTGTAGGTCATTTTAGGTATTACGTAGTAGTACGATCTATGAGAGGTTGGTGTTGATGCTGGGATCCTTTGTCACCGCTGGATATGGGTCATGAACTAGTATAATGCGTAGGAACCGCCCCACTTATGTGTGTTTTGTGATGTCTAACTTGGATAGATATTGCTTCAAACTTGTCGATAGAGCACGAACAAGACACCCCTGGTAGATGCCTTTAAGTGTCGCATATATGAAAGAACATATATATATATATATATATATATATATATAAGTTATCCGGATTAAATGAGATAAATTAATTAATTTGTCTAAGAATGTAGATATAAATTACAAACCCGTACGGTATTGCGCATAATAGATGTGTATGTCAAGTTCATGAGATATATGAGACTGGAATACCCTTGGAATTGATAATATGAATGTAGAGAATCACGTTGTATCATGTTGACTATAGTAAATTAATTGGCACAGTTGCCACCTATTGTTTCGGGATTTGTTGTGATACAGCTAATATCACACTTAGATAAGGGGCGAGATGTTAATTGTATGTGAGTGATGATGGAGGATATTTACTTTGAATCGGATGTATTTATTGAATTTTAAATTAAATAAGTTAATTCTTGCAATTCTAGGGCTCTAGTCCAAATTTATATGTTTTCTCCCCCCCCCCCCCCCCCCCCCAGGTGCTCCTAGACAGAGATAGCGGGACTGTTTACGTATCACCCTTGCATTCTCCTTTTTCTCTATAGACATTTCAGATTTATTGATTATAGATTAAGTGCAATTCATCTCTAGTTACTTATTTGATTTGAGATATTTGTATGGGCATAAGCTCGGGATTTATTTATTTTATGTCGGTTTGGATATTTACTGTTATGCTTGATTTATCATATGATTTATGCTTGATGGGATTTTATTATCGTGGGATGTTAAATTTAAACTCAGTTATGTATTGTTAATATATGCTTTATACGAATTTGATGCCGAGAATGGTATTAATTGACGAGCAAGTTCCATCTTCAGCGTATTGTGCCTGTCCATCCCTTATGTGAGAAAATGGGGATTGTTACACCCAATAAAAACCTTTTCACTAATTTAAACCGTTTATTGAGAAAAATCAATTTACCAAGTTTTATCTTTTTAACCTAAAACATGCATTTAGGTGATACGTAGATAAACTAAGCGAAATATCCACAACACGCCGATGTACGAAAAAAACCCACAACGGGAAAAATCTCGGACAACCCAGCCATACATGTAACTTTGATAAGATTTTACAAAGACTAGATAGTAGACTTACTCTATGACTCATTGCCTCGTAAACCTTGACTCTTTTCTATCTTCAAGCTCTCCTCCACAGTTCAATGTAGGAGTCTATCAAAGAAAGTTGCCACAACCCATGACATCTTGACATCCATCGATGAGGCAGCAACCGTCACAAAAATTCTTCCCAAAAGATGAAGAAAAAATAAACTTTAGTGCCTAATACAAACATATCAAAGCATATGAATATCAAAACTTGGATCTTTAAACAAAATGGGCGAAACTAGGGTTTTGGAACTTTGGTAAACAGATGAGAAAATGATTTTTGCCAAAAGTTCTTAAAGATTTAGAGTCCAACATACCTATTTATGGAAAAACATGAATTTTGAGGTTATGGGGTCGTTCGAGGGAAAACATACAGTTGATTCGAGTTAAAGGATTATTTCATTATAACAAATCACAAGTTCGTTCGAATAAATAAGCTTTTTCGTTCAAACAAACTTCAAATGAGCTTACAACGGATACCCTTCTGTTTGACAAAGATTTCCCATTTGATGTTCGTTATATGTACATTCTAAAGAGGTGTTCAATACAACGAGATAAAAACTTCATTCTAACAAATGTCCATTTTCATTCTAATGAGAACATGATTTTGTTATAATGAAGCCAGTGATTCGTTCTAATGAACTAAACTCCACAAATATTTTTCTCCAAAAAAATATATTAAAAACAGTTCCAAACATTTCGCTAAAATACAAACACAAAAAATAAATTCAAGGAACATATTAAATGTATCCATGCCTTGGAGATCCTCGAGAAACGTGAAGATAAACTTGGCACGATGTGTATCCATCTTTGAATCTTGGCCTCTACGTCTTCATTAAATATAGGCTTTAAAGATTGAAAATACAAAGTCTAACCTATAAATCAAATGGTTTGTCCAGAATTAAGCTAATTACAAACAAATTGGCTCGATTTGAAATTCATCCTTACAAATCTCTCCCTTTGATCATTTTGGGACAAAACTAAAATAAAAATCCTATGGGCCGTCAAGCTCTCTAAAGTCTAAATCCCCAACCTCAAATGGAAAAATTATAAATTAACAAATTCATAAACTTTGAGTATCTTTGCTCACTTGAAAACTTTGCCATATGTTGTAAACCTGCACACTTAAATCCACCTTCAAATTCAAAGAGAATATAACAAGTATAAAATCCACATAAGAATAAAATCGAACTATGTCTAAAAACTTCAACCTAGGTAAGACGTCTCCCCCAACATAAACATATCCTAATCATAAAAGGAAAGATACCATTTCTCCCCCTTTTTGTTCTGGAATAGACAAAGTAAGAAAGCATAAAACTATTTCTCCCCCATATACCAAATCTCCTCCTAAATATGTGAACATATAATTTAAAGAGAAATTACGGAAGAAGTAATAATATCATGCATCGATGTATATTACAAAAAACACAATAATATGACAATACAAGCACAAATAATCCAAACGATATCAATATTGATGCAAAAAATATATCAATATGAATAAGCAATGAAGCGTGATATCAATTTAAAATTTCAATGCACAAAATGAGAGATACCAATAATATCATATAACATGACAAATATGATCAAAAGATAAAGCATGTGGAAAACATGGACTAAATGCAAACCGCAAAGACTCAAAACACAATAATACCATATATATAAATATGAAAATTATACCAATAAAATACTCGCGCGCACACACACACACACACACACACACACATAAGCTTTACATACTAGCCTAGAATCGATGTGTCTAAACATGTGGATGGAATTAATGGGTGTGAAATAGATACATATTAATCATGACCCAAATACTCAAATATGTTCAAGGATTTCTATTTGACCTCATAACTTTATCAAACTAAGATTTTGCCTCAAGTGATAAGATAATGTGAACCCTATGAACAAACAAGCACAATACACACAAGCCTAGAATATTGATGATTCCACAAATCAATAGTGCTATGACATTATAAGCATAAGGTGGACTCATTGTGCAAATTCATTGATCTTAAGCTATAAAACCCTCAAAAGATAAATATATTGCATATTTTATTTTTCACTCAATTCTTTTGAAGATATCATTTTTGAAAATTAAACAAACTAAACACGTTGGCCTTGGAAATTTTTCTGATTTTATTGACTTTAATCTTTTAACTCCACATGTTTCGTGCTTAACTTCTTATATATATATTGGAAACTACCGGTCTCAATCCTAGATAAAGGGGATGGTTGCGTTAGATAGCTAATAGTCAGCATAAAACTTTATTAGATCCTTATGAACATGAACCCTATGAATATATGCACTAATACTAGGGCATTCCCCTCAAGCAATGCATTGCGCCTACCACCGCGTGTCTAAACAAATAGGCAAAGGGCATTGCACCTGCCACCGTGTGTCTTGAAAATTAGGCAAGGGGTGTCGCATCAGTTCCCGGGTACGATGAGAAATAGGGAAGTGTTCTTGCAATAATATGGACGTGTGAGGGTAAAAAATCTAGTCCATGATAGTAGACTTAGGTTAGCGACTTGAAACATAGGGATTATGACAGGGAAATGGATGGAGTTAATGGATACGATGATAAGAATAAATGTTAACATAACTTGTTTACAAGAAAATAAATGGGCTGGTAAGAAAGCTAGAGAAATAATAAGTTTAAATTATACAAAAAAACATAGAAATACGAATGGACTCGGAATAATAGTAGATAAGAACCTTAAGGATGATATCGTAACTGTTATTAGAAAGGGTGACTGACTTATACTTGTAAAACTGGTATTAGATAAAAATATAATTATTATTATTAGTGCTTATGCACCTTAGTTATGATTAGATGAGCACGCTAAAGTACAATTTTGGGAAAAATGGATGAACTAATTCAAGAAATGTTCATAAGAGAGAAAATCTATATATGGGAAATTTAAATGGTCATGTAAAAGAACATCGTGTAGGAAATGAGATAGTAAATACATGATATGATTTTAGATATGGGAACAACGGTGGAGATTCTATCTTAGATTTTATGATGGAATATGATTTTGTACTAGTAAACACATGTTTTAAAAAGAGGCGTGAACAGCTAATAACTTACAAAAGTGGAATGCATAAGAGCTAAATAGACTTTTTCATTACTACGAAAGGCCAATTAACATGTAAAGACTGTAAGGTTATCCCGAGAGAGAGAGAGGGTTTAACCTCACAACATAGAATAATGGTGTTGGATATAAATATTAAAAATCAGTCACAAGTGAAAAAAGAGAAGATTAACCCACAAACTAGGTGGTGGAACTTCAAAGGAGAAAAATTATAACTATTTAAAGATAAAATATTAAATTAAGCATCAAGGATTACTGAAGATGAGGCTAACATAATATGGGATACGATGGCCACATATATTAGAAGAACATCAAAAGAAATTCTTGAAGATTCAAAAGGCAGGGGCCAAAATCGAAAGAAACTTGGTGGTGCAATGAAGAAGTACAAAATATGTTAAAAATTAAAAGGGGTGCTTTAAAAAATAGCAAACAACTTGAAACGAAGAAAATTTTGAGAAATATAAATGGGCCAAAAAGGAAGTCAAGAAAATAGTAAGAGATGTTAAGCTAAAGGCGTATGATGATATTTATACAAATCTAGGAAGACAAGGAGGGGAAAAAAGTATTTATAAGGTTGCTAAACTTAGGGATAGAAAAATAAGAGATTTTAATAAAGTTAAGTGTATTACGATTAATGATCCGAGAGTCTTAGTTAGGGATCATGAAATTATGAAAAGATGGAAAAACTACTTCGACAAGTTATTGAATGGAGATAACGTGAGTAGATTAGATATAAAGGAACTTAGGGAGACTAGAGAAAATATATTGTTTTGCAAAATTAGGATAACAGAGGTTAGGATTTCTCTAAAAAAATGAAACGGGGAGGGATTTAGGACCAAATGGTATCCGTATTGAGGTTTGGAAGTGCTTAGGGGAGGAAGGAGTGTCTTGGCTTACCAAATTATTTAATAGAACTATAATGACTAATAGGATACGCGATGAACGGAGAAAGAGTATTTTAGTACATATTTATAAAAATAAAGGGGACATACAAAGTTGTTCAAATTATCATGGTATTAAGTTAATGAATCATACAATGAAATTTGGGAGAAGGTAATTGAATATAGATTGAGATTGAAAATAATAGTACACGAGAATAAATTTAGGTTTATGCCTCGAAGATCAATAATGTAAGAAATTTATTTATTGAGGAGACAAATGGAGAGGTATGGAGAGAAAAAGAAGAACCTTCATATGTTTTTAAACATTTAGAGAAGGCATATGATAGATACCAAGAGATATAATATAGTGGGTTCTATATAAAAAAGAGTGACTCATAGATATATTGATGTGATAAAGGATCTTTGATGGGGCCATGACTATGTAAGAATATTAGCTGGAGAAAGTAGTGAATTCCTAATTCCAATAGGTTTGCACCAAGGTTCAGCAATAAGTTCGTATATCTTTACTCTTGTTATGGATGATTTGACTAGGAAAATAAAAGATTAGGTGCCGTGGTGTATGCTATCTGCAGATGATATTGTTTTAGATGATGGGACTAAGATGAATATTAATACTAAATTAAAATTATGGAGATAAACTCTAGAAACAAGAGGATTTAAAATAACCATGAATAAACACTACACCAAAAAGGGCAAATTGTCACCTTTCAGTCGGCCACCCTTGTCACAGTCAATGACCATGACAAAAAAACACGTGTTTTTTGTCATGGTCATTGACTATGATAACTTTATAAAGTTTTTATGGTCAAAGACTGTGACAGGTCCGTGATAACTTTGTCAGTAAAAAAAACCCTTCCCTCTTCTTTTTTTCCCACCGTTTTCACTTCCCTCTTTTTTTCTCTCTCTAAGCGACTCCTCTCTCTCTCTCTAGGCGATTTTTAGGTTGGTTTTTTCCTCTCTTTATCTTTCTTTTGTATATATATGTGTGTACATGTGTGTGTGTGTGTGTGTGTGTGTGTGTGTGTGTGTGTGTGTGTGTGTGTGTGTGTGTGTATGTGGGTGGGGTGTGGTTGTGTGTGTGCGTGTGTTCGTGTATGACTCACATTGTTGTAGTTTAAATTGCTTTTTCCAATGATATCTACAGTCTTGAAATTGTTAGCATCTTTCAGGCATTCTTTTCTAGAATTTTTTCACTGGGCATCACTGCGTGACTTTTTAGGTGAACTGTGAAAATTTGATATCTCGTTCGAACGAGATTTCTCACGAGATGCCTTGTCGTTCGAACGATAGGTTGTCTCGTTCGAGCGACCTCTGAAGAAATTTTTTTTTCTATCTTTGCAGTACCAGGTATTTATTGGTTACATTATTGGTACTGTTGGTTGCTTCTGGAACAGTTTATATGAAGTTATTCTTAGATTTCATGCTTAATTGCTAATACTTCATTATTCAATTAACCACACCTTCTTTGACTAATGATTTATTTGTGTGATTTATGTTGTGCTAGCAGAGGATGACTTTCATGCTGATATTATGCTTGTTGCTGATTGTACTGCATTTGCCATATATTTTGAAAAACCAAAAAGATATTCGATTTTGAAAAAGACAAAAAGATTTTTGTATTTTGTTTTACACCGTATATGAATGGACACTTAGGATGACCGTGTCACAATTTCATTATATTTATCCATGTGACAATTTAATAGTGTTTTGAGACAATATATCTTGTCATTTATGTACTTTACAATGTTTGGAGTCATTGAGATGTAATTAGTTGTTACTTCCCTACATGTTTGACTCATTATGTCCTTTATTGTACACATGCACGGATTGGTTTGATTATTGTACTTGTCTGTCACAAGTTGGTAGAGTGTTTTCATCTCAATTCTGTCTATTAAAATGAACCAAATGCGATAAAAAAAGATAATAAAAGGTGTGCATATTTTTACCGTTTGTCGTAAGTTTGTGTGAATTTTATAAACGGTGAAGGTCTACGAAAGGTACACATCTATCCTTTGCGATTAAGCCACCGTTTAAATTGGACCTAAAAAAATTGAGGAAGTTTTATTATCCGGGGTCCAGAGAGGTTTAAAAGAGCCCGAAAATATTGAATGGAAATAAAAAGAAATCTATGCCAATAATGGGCCATTAGGTTTTTTCTCTAATTCTCCAATGTTTGAGAATTTAGATCACCTCGAAAAGAAAATATATATGAGGGAGTTTGGTTGAAGAATTAAAACGGTTTTGCACGTCCTTAAAAATCTTGAAAAAGCATGAAATCATTTTGGATGTTATTGGTGTGAAAATCATTTTGACTTTGATTTGTTGATTTTGATTTAAGTCGATATCATCTAAATTCAACAATTTTACACCAAAGGGCTATTGTTTATGTTCATTCGTTAGGAGTACGCTTATGCATCTTGCACATATGATATGATTGAGTTGATTTTCCTATCGAATTTGTTCACACCCATTCATACCGTTTCCATGACTTGGTCGTCTTAGTAAAAATTCATGGTGTATGATTCTCTTTTTTTTATATATAAAAATTTGAAAAATTCAAAAATAGTTTGTTTGGTTCGTTTCCCATGACTCCCCAATTTGCTCTATTGTGTTTAATCTTTCCTTGTCTTTTTCGGACAAATAAAAAGGGGGAGAACGAATTATGATATTATGGGGGAGTTTTATGGAGCTTTATGTATGGTGGAGATTTGATTATTGCTTTAAGTTAATATATGTTTCTTAATCATTTCAAACTCGATACGTCACGTGGTTTGTTTTGCTTTGTCTCATGTGTGTAGGTACAATTGAAGATTCTTTGGATTGCACACCCTGATGAGAAAAGCTTGGAGACTTCAAAAGTTGATTGGTGAAGCCAAGTTTGATTAAAGACTTGTTAAGTTTATCTTTCCACATTTGAGTTTATGGGAGGGTAGATTTGTATAGGTCATTTTGTTGATAATTCGGATTCTTTTTATTTTGTACCGGCATGGACATAGGGGGAGATTTGTAAGGACATTATCTGTCACATTTAGTATGTCGTATACCGCTAAAAGTTTGTCGAAGCATTGGAAAGCGTACATCTTCAATCGACGATTCAAATTTCAAGTCAACTTCAACAATCATGCCCAACAAGGACGGCTTTGGTAAATATGGTTAAGTTCCATTTACATTTTACATCAAAAGTGTTGGGATCTTTTATAAAAAATTAAAATATTTTTTCTTTTATGAAAAATGATTTTTGAATTATTTTAAATGGATTCTTATCTTTTCAAAAACATTTTTATCATAAAAGATTTTTTTGATATCTGTTCTCAGATTTGTAAGAATGTTGGTTTCTAAGTCCCCAAATATTTTGAAACTCTGTCAAATGAATCTAGATATTTGTGACTGGTCGTTCAAATGAGATCCCATCTCGTTCGAATGAGACCAGACATTGTTCGAATGACAGGTCTGTTCGTTCGAATGAGAAGTCTTTTTTCCTGACACGTCATCGCCTTAAAAGTTTTTATAAATAAGGTGTCAGGGTCAGTATTTCGTGTGGAGAATTTTTTTTTATCAGAATACGTTTTTTGAGAGTTTACCTTTTCTCCAACACTATTTTGAGGGTTCATATTTGTTTTCACAAATCCTAGAGGGTTTATTTTGTGTGAGTTGTTGTGTGGAACCCAAACCATACTTTGCCTAAAGTTCAACCTTTGTGAGAAGAACTCTACAACTGGAGAGACAAGAGCTATTATGGAGGGATATACTATAAGGAATCAAGACTGCGTATTTTGGTTGCATGTCCAAATTGGTACGGCTGAATCAAGACTGCATGTCTGGGCTGCGTGTCCAAATTGGTACGGCTGCGAGTGAGCCACTACGGAGTTCTAGCTGAACCTTTGAAGGTTTGACATAGACATCGTGCATTATGCTTGAGGGAAGTTGAATGTAAGTCAATGGTTGTGTAACCTTGTCAAAGTTCTAGAATATAAAAGGTTTTGCCCTGAGGGGATTTTTTACTGAATTACTCTGTCACTTGCTTGCCTATTTTTATTTACACTTGCATGCACATGGGCTGATTTTAATTTGAATTTGGTTTTGTTAAATCTGAGTCACCTAATTACATAAGTGAATTTGCTAATTAAATCAATTGGTATCACACCGCGTTTACAAATTGGTATGAGAGCCTGTTGCACTAAGTCATTGTGTTTGATCCTACTTTTCTTAAAAATGGCTTTTGGAGGTTTTGATGTCAACTTTTTGAAATGTCTAATTGGAAAATTCACACGAACTCCTATTTTATATCTTCAGTTGAAAATGATTCTGAGAGGTGTTCGGTATGTCAGGGAATTGGTCACATGATAGATGAGTGTCCCATAAATCTATGGAAGAAATTGAAAAAATTGACGTCTCTTGTTTCTACCCTTAGTGAGAGTGATTCGAAAGGCAAAGTTTTTTATGCTTCTAGGCGAGAGCTTCCCACCCATGTGACTAGTGATAAAAGTGAGGTGAGAGAGGATGACACGAGTGAGGATGAGCATGATTCGCAAACGTCTTTCAATGAACTTTATGCTGAAACTTTGAAAATAAATAAAGAAAGAAATTTTCAAATTAAAAGCTCAATTGCAAGAGAGTGCCTTAAAAATGATAATGCTGTTTTGGTTGAAGAACTTAGGGCACGAGAAAAAATATTGAGAGATAAGCTTAGATATGTCGAGGGTGAGAGAGATGATCTTCGAGGCGTGATGGAAGCTATGAAAAAGGAGCTTCTTGAGTTTGAGGATTCTAGACACTTACTTGAATCTAGGATAGGTGAACTTGAGAAAAGTTTGAGAGATTCGAGTAAGGTGAAATTTGATTTGGAGTCCAGGTCTGAAAAACTTGATAAGATTTTAGGCACTGTCGAGATAAAAAAGCATAGGGGTGGGATTGGTTTTAAAAAACATCTTGCACCCATTCTCACACGTGTGAGAGAGCCTCCTAGGATTGTTAAGAAAGAGGCACCTAAGTTTGTTAGGAAAGATCTCCCTAGGAACATTGTGAGAGAGCCTCCTAGGATCATTGGGAGAGAGCCACCAGGGAAAATTCAGAGAGCGCCACCTAGGAATTTGAGGAGAGCACCACCTAGGAATTTGAGGAGAAGGACGCCTTTAGGTAACACTCACCGCCCGATTTACACTTGCACACATTGCGATAGGCAAGGCCATCTTAGGCGTTTCTACTATAAGCTTTTGAATGGACCTAGGAAACATAAAGAGAGATTCACACTGGTTCCCAAAACCCCCACACGTCGTTACACATCAATTTGGGTTAGGAAATCGGATTTAGAGGCCTATGGTCTAATTGTTCATGACTCTCGTTTGCTTGCACACGATTCACCCCATGTGAGATATTTTGGTTGATTGTGCTGATATTTATCATACACTAGTTGTGCATCTTGATATACTTTTACTAGTGTTATGACTCACTTTGTTGTAGTTTAAATTGCTTTTTCTTATGATATCTATTGTTTTGAATCTGTCAACATCTTTCAGGCATCCTTTTCTGGAATTTTTTCACTGGGCATCACTGCGTGACTTTTTAGGTGAACTGTGAAAATTTGATATCTCGTTCGAATGAGATTTCTCGCGAGATTCCTTGTCATTCGAACGACAGGCTGTCTCGTTCGAGCGACCTCTGAAGAAATTGTTTTTATCTCTTTACAGTACCTTGTATTTATTGGTTACATTATTACTACTGTTGGTTGCTTCTGAGACAGTTTATATGCGATTATTCTTAGATTTCATGCTTAATTGCTAATACTACATTGTTCAATTAATCACACCTGCTTTGACTAATGATTCATTTGTGTTATTTATGTTTTGCTAGCATAGGATGATTTTCATGCTGATATTATGCATGTTGCTGATTGTACTACATTTGTCATATATTTTGAAAAACCAAAAAGATTTTCGATTTTGAAAAATTTTGTAAAAGACAAAAAGGTTTTGTATTTTGTTTTACACCGTATATGAATGGACACTTAGGATGACCGAGTCACAATTTCGTTCCATTTATCCATGTGATAATTTAATAGTGTTTTGACAGAATATCTTATCATTCATGTGCTTTATAATGTTTGGAGTCATTGAGATGTAATTAGTTGTTACTTCCTACATGTTTGACTCATTATGTACTTTATTGCACACATGCATGGGTTGGTTTAATTATTGTACTTGCCTATCACATCTTGATCGAGTGTTTTCATCTCAATTTTGTCTATTAAAACGAGCCAAATGCGATAAAATAAGATAATAAAAGGTGTGCATGTTTTTACCGTTTGCCGTAAGTTTGTATGAATTTTAAAAACGGTGAAGGGCTACAAAAGGTACACATCTATCCTTTGCGATTAAGCCGCCGTTTAAATAGGACCTAAAAAATTGAGGAATTTTTATTATTCGGGGTCCAAAGATGTTTAAAAGATCCCAAAAAATATTGAATGGCAATAAAAAGAAATCTATGCCAATAATGGGCCATTAGGTTTTTTCTCCAATTCTCCAATGTTTGAGAATTTAGATCACCCCGAAAAAAAATATGTATGAGGGAGTTTGGTAGAAGAATTAAAACGGTTTTGCACGTCCTTAAAATCTTGAAAAAGCATGAAATCGTTTTGGACGTTATTGGTGTGAAAATCATGCTGACTTTGATTTCTTTATTTTGATTTAAGACTATATCATCTAAATTCAACAATTTTACACCAAAGGACTATTTTTTATGTTCATTCGTTAGGAGTACGCTTATGCGTCTTGCACATATGATATGATAGAGTTGATTTTCCTATCGAATTTGCTCACACCCATTCATACCGTTTTCATGACTTGGTCGTCTAGTAAAAATTCATGGTGTGTGATTCTCTTTTTTTTTTATATATAAAAATTTGAAAAATTCAAAAATAGTTTGTTTGGTTCGTTTCCCATGACTCCCCAATTTGCTCTATTGTGTTTAATCTTTCCTTGTCTTTTTCGGACAAATAAAAAGGGGTAGAACGAATTATGATATTATGGGGGAGTTTTATGGAGCTTTATGTATGGTGGAGATTTGATTATTGCTTTAACTTAATATATGTTTCTTAATCATTTCAAACTCGATACGTCACGTGGTTTGTTTTGCTTTTTTCATGTGTGTGGGTACAATTTAAGATTCTTTGGATTGCACATCCTGATGAGAAAATCTTGGAGATTTGAAAAGTTAATTGTTGAAGCCAAGTTTGATTGAAGACTTGTTCAGTTTATCTTTCCACATTTGAGTTTATGGGAGGGTAGATTTGTGCAGGTCATTTTATTGATAATTCGGATTATTTTATTTTGTATCGGCATAGACATAGGGGGAGATTTGTAAGGACATTGCCCGTCACATTTAGTACGTGGTATACCACTACAAGTTTGTCAAAGCATTGGAAAGGGAACATCTTCAATCGACAATTTGAATTTCAAGTTAACTTTAACAATCATGCCCAACAAGGATGGCTTTGGTAAATATGGTCATGTTCCATTTACATTTTACATCAAAAGTGTTGGGATCTTTTATAAAAACTTAAAATATTTCTTTCCTTTATGAAAAATGATTTCTGAATTATTTTAAATGGATTCTTATCTTTTCAAAAACATTTTTATCATAAAAGATTTTTTTGATACCTGTTCTCAGATTCGTAAGAGTGTTGGTTTCTAAGTCACCAAATATTTTAAAACTCTGTAAAATGAATCTAGATATTTGTGCCTGGTCGTTCAAATGAGATCCCATCTTGTTTGAACGAGACCAGACGTCGTTCGAATGACAAGTCAGTTCGTTCGAACGAGAAGTCTTTTTTCCTTACACATCACCGCCTTAAAAGTTTTTATAAATAAGGTGTCAGGGTTCAGTATTTTGTGTGGAGAAAATTTTGTTTTGATCAGAATACGCTTTTTGAGAGTTTACCTTTTCTCCAACACAATTTTGAGGGTTCATATTCGTTTTCGTAATTCACAAATCCCAGAGGGTCTATTTTGTGTGAGTTGTTGTGTGGAACCCAAACCATACTTTGCCTAAAGTTCAACCTTTGTGAGAAGAACTCTACAACTGGAGAGGCGATAGCTATTGTGGAGGGAGATCCTATAAGGAATCAAGACTGGATGTCTGGGCTGCGTGTCCAAATTAGTACGGCTGGGAGTGAGCCACTACTGAGTTCTAGCTGAAGCTTTGAAGGTTTGACATAGACATCGTGCATTACGCTTGAGGGAAGTTGTATGTAAGTCAATGGTCGTGTAACCTTGTCAAAGTTCTAGAATATAAAAGGTTTTTCCCTAAGGGGATTTTTTCCTGAATTACTCTGTCACTTGCTTTCCTATTTTTATTTACACTTGCACGCACATGGGCTGATTTTAATTTGAATTTGGTTTTGTTAAATCTGAGTTACCTAATTAAATAAGTGAATTTACGAATTTAATCAGTTGGTATCACACCGCGTTTACAGAGAACTATGGGGATATACTTTCGTATGTTTCTCAAATAGTAATAATGTGAATGAGCTGTTAAGTATATTACAGAAATATGCGATCTTGAATGGGATAGGACCACTCACCCTTTAGAGGAGATTGAGGAAATTGGAATTAATATTATAAATTGAATTTGAATTTGAAATTTAAAAATCGAATATAAATAAGACATAATTAAATGAAACATACTATAAATAAAAGTTTTATTTATACTAATCCACGAATATACGCTTCTTACCTTTACTAGGTGATTGTTTGTAGTAAATGTGATGGGATATTCTAAATACAAATAATGGATGGGTGAGACAAATAGAATGGGGTATGCATTTTGTAGAGGTGCTAATGAATTTGTGAAATACATAAACAGATGTTATAATGATGAAGAGTTTTCGTGTCCATGTACTATGTGTGAGAATGGTAAGGTGTTTGTGTGGAAAATAGTTGAACTACATTTGTTAAGTGTAATACCCCGTATTTTTATGGCTTTTAAAATTGGGGATTTATTAAATTTAATTGAGATATTAATTTAATATTAATCCAAAATTTTATTTTAAATATTTACTAGTGTGACGAAAGTTAGTAATTATTGGGAATTTGTTTAATATTACTGGATGATTAAAGTAATATATGAGATTGATTTTATTTAAATTGTCACGAGTGACTAATATGGCAATTATGGAAATTTAAGTCGAGACACGCCTGCGTCGTGTCGGAACTAAATTATTATTATAAAAGTGAATAAATTATAAGTCGCATGTATGGTCGTTTTGAGTGTGCCAAAGTGTATGAAAGGGTCGAGATAGTTAGATAAGTGTACCCAGGGGTTTAGTTTGGGTCTCAGGGCGCTTTTAGGCCTAATTGGCATCCTAGGAGGGTATTATAGACATTTTGGGGGGTGGTAATTAAACCCACGAATTTCCCTAAGCTATATCAGCCATTAGGAGTTGTCTTTTAGGGTTAACAAACATAGAAACTAGGAACGGCCATTAGAGAAGAGGTTGAAGAGTTTTCCAAGCAATCCAAGGCCTAGAACTCACTCGATTGCACCGCCACCACCACCAAAACGTAGATCGTACGACGAGGAACGTAACCATATATTTTTCATCAACAAATCAGACCCTTGAATCCCAGCAAAGTATCTATCTTGCTTTGTTTTTAGTTAATGTTTCACCCATGTTAGTCTAGGATTGTTAAGAACATGTTTTATGGAAGAAATTGATAATTTAGAGACTTTAAATCGCATATTTTAGAGGAACTAAATATATTATGGACATCTCAATCATATGTAGAGGATTACCCACGAATTTGTATGGATTTAGAAGCAAGAAATCTGGAAAAGAATTAGAAGAAATAATGTTTCATGAAAAATTAGGGTTCTTGATAATAATGTTAATTTTACCCCACTAATCCAATACCTTTGATGAATTTGGACATGTTTCACATAGGAAATCATGTATTTAGGTATATATGAATGTTATTAATCTTGTTTGGAAGTTTGGGGATCATTAATGGTGTTTTGGAGAAGAGTTTTTTATGAAACCCGTAGGTTGGATTTTGCAGATTCTAGGCAAGAACTGCTTGATCGATCGATCCCATTCCACGATCGATTGATCCCTCCTGGAAAATCGCATGTTTTTCCCTTTTTGTTTAATCCGGATAAAATACGTGGGAACCCTTGAATATCTTTTAAATAGTATAATGGGGCATGAAGAGGACCATTAGGGTCTAAGTAGACTCCGTTGAGTGAAATTTAATATGGGATGAAATTATGGGTTAACGGGGATTTATGCATACATTAGGAATTGTGCGTACATTCACTAAAGGAATGAGACTCGTGAAAGATTTTGACCAAAAGGTAAGTGAGGGTATACCTACTGAAATTATACTTAGTGTGAGTGAATACTTCGAGAGATGAGAAGTAAGTAAGAAATAAATTTATAAATGAGAATAAAAGGAGGCGAATCCGTTATGCGAGATAATTGAGAAATTTGTGCTAAGAACGAATAATTATAATTATGGGTCGTGGGTGCACCTAATTTGGAAAATGTGAATATCTATATATATGACTGTGTGACTATACATATATTAAGTATTATGAATTTATGTAAAATCATACCCGGGCTACTTGCTATCATGGAGGTTTCCGCGCCGAAACAGTCTTATCTCGATTGGACCTTTATGGGGGATATTGACTCGTACCCTAGAAGATAGTATCCACGAATATAGGTTATCTGAAAATGATAGTCAGATGGTCCTAAGAGACATGAGGGTATGTGCTGACCTCTTAGGACTTGGAACTATGTTTCACCTCCATTTGTGTGAGTATTGTGTTAATACAGTTCGAGAGTGATTCCGAACTAGTATTTCCCTTAGTACGACTGATACGGGGACTTGATAGCAGAGTATGATAGCACCATAGATTTATGTGGGGTGCCGATAGTATATATATATATTATATTAGTGATTGATATATATATATATATATATATATATATATATATATATATATATATATATATATATATATATATATATATATATAGTTATATAGTTATATATTGAGACTTCCAACTGTGCGTATGAGTAGTTAAGTTATGAATAAATGCTCCAGCATCATATCAAGTGTTCATGAATTTTGTGACGGTACTGAGTGGTTCTAAGTAACGTAAGAAAATGAAAGAGTTTAATTTTCTAAAACTAAATATCACGGCCTTAGTATTTCTCGAGGTAAAACCTTATGGAAAATAAGTTATATAGACTTATGAGATCAGTAGTATGGTAGGCGTGGACACTAGATGAGAGGTGAGAATTCTCAAGAGAGTGTCGCATACTAACATGGTGGTTATATTAGCCGGTAATCATTTTAAATACTTGCTAAACTATTTTTAAAACTGTTTTACACTCGGGCTTTGACTCGTTTTCTGTCATTTCTCTCTCTCTTATATATATGTATCTATTACAGGTGCCAGCTACAGGGGCGTCTTGCATATGTTCTTTGGATTGGACGTACTGCAGCTTATGTGGGAGTTGCAGGCCCTTGCTTTAGACGACGTCGTCATTGACTCAGTTCCTATTTTAGATCTTTCTATCTAGGGCATGTGTCGCCCGATTTCCTATTCCGGTTGGATTTGTCACAGATTTATGTTTATTTATATTTTCAGTATTCAGTACTCTTCAGGAGTTAACTCTTGTGAGGACGATTTTATTTATGGTTCTCAAACTTGGTTTGGTTTATCTTTATGGTTTAATTCTTGTGTGTTAATTGTCATCCTTAGTATGTATGTGATTCTTAAACTGTTGGGTATTAAAAAGGTTTTCATATTCGAATTTAATAAAGAAAAAATAAGACTTTAAATTGTTTTGACACTCAACTTAATTATTTAGGGTGTTTAAATTGGAAATAATCATTTTGCGACAGTGATGCTGAGAATGAACCAACCATCCACCTTGATTTTAATTTAATAAAGGACTAATCACCCATTATTTAATTAGGCGGGGTGTTACATTAAGATGGGGTATGCAAGATAATTATCGATTTTGGAATTTTCACGGGGAATTGAAAGTTGCTTTTTTCCCCGAGCAACCTTCACAACAACCTTTAACAAGTAGGATAAATGTAGAAAAGGATGACATAGATCATAATATGTTAGAGGATTTAGTTGATGACGCGTACGGCATTCATGAAGTGGAAGAGAATGACGTCATTGATGATGTACAAGGTTCAGGTGCTCATGAAGATATCAGGATAAACCTTGACGATGATTACCAAAGTTTAAAATTTAAGGTGACCCAACCGTTATACTCTAGCTGTGAGAAAGATAAAACGACTTTACATTCCATGGTTGGTTTGCATAGTTTTAAGACCCAATACAGTTTGTCTAGAAATAGCGTGACATGAATTCTGAATTGGGTGAAGGGCTTATACTCAAGAAGAATACACTAACATATTAATTTATCTACATTCTCATCTCTTAAAGACGAGTGATGCGACATCAAGGCTTGCTCGTCTAGCCACTGGACCCTTGTTCATAGCACAAGAGTATAAATGGTATCGATTGAATGGTTACGTATTCGACGCAATGGTGTACGGGGAAAGTACAAATGTACAGAACTCGGGCATTTCATACAAGGCTCTTACTTTCTTTCGAGCGAGCGGAAAAGATAAAAACCTCGTTGAAGCTGAAATGACTTACTATGGCGTAATTAGAAATATGTTTGAATTGGACTATGTAAGCTTCAAAGAGGTTGTATTTTACTGTGATTTGGTAAGAGTTGAGGATAAAAATGCTTGTAAAGTTGATCCTGGCACCAATTTGATCATGATTGATTTGTCCAAGTTGAAGAGCAACGAACACGTGAGCGATGAGCCGTTTGTTTGTGCATTTCAAAAGGTCAAGAAAGTGTTTTACTCGGAGTACATCAACAACAAGTTATGGTCGATCGTCCTACATGCGCCAAAGCGTCTAAACAGTAGTGTGGATGACTTCGCTTCTCCTACTGAATATCAATCCATTTTTTATGATAACCTGAATTTAAAATAATTTTTAGATTTGTAATAAGTATTCCAATTATTGGACAATAGTTTAATGCTTTTATCGGACATCAGTTTACTGCTTTTAATTCATTTGTACTTGATCATTTTCTCTCTTTCTCTCTTTCCTTTGTATATGTGTGTGTGTGGGGGGGGGGGGGAGTTTTCAATTATTTTCTAAATTTACTTCGTGTCACTACCCATTCGAGAGTGGCACGACCACATAAAATGTTTGTATGCCATCTAATTCATTTGTATTCTTCTAATTCATTTGTAATTGTACTAATAACAACAATTTTTACAGAAAATGTCTCCTTCATGGATTAAGGCAAGGATAATGATGATGATAATGATGATGTATTCTTCAGGGCTCGACGATAGCCGAGGTGATGAGGGCTCCTCAGCCCCTATGCTCCCCAAATGGGGAAAATTAGGAATGACCATTGAGAACAAGACGGGCTTATTGACTAGATCCCTCGAGCTGGTGAAGATTATTATCGGCCCGGGGTATACCAGTTGGAAGGAGGTGCCAAATAAGCTCAAGTTATCTATTTAGGCGGCACTAAAGGTAATGTATTTATATTTCTATTTTAATTTCAATTTCAATTTCAATTTATATTTATATTAATACTTACATTGTTTTTGTTTTGTATTTGTTTAACAGGAACAATTCAGCCTGCCCCCAGAACTCCGAGATTCTGTGTTGGAGCAGTTGAGGGAGCAACACGAGACATGGAAGACGAATTTTTGGCCCGATACTTTGGGAAGACCCGAGAGTCCATTATCAGAATGCGTGATTCCGTCACACCGAAGGAGCCGATTGCATTGGCACATTGGAAAAAGTTCATTGACAATGAGGTCGAGGAGCAACAATTGGCATCTCGCCAATTGGGGAGGGAAAATGGGCAAAAAAGATGGACGTGCACTACTCCGTTCGGACGTGTTACGCCAAGGTGGATCACAGGATGGTAAGTTTTTATTTTTCTATAATTATATAAATATGTTATTCTGCATTATTTTGCATTACGTTACTTACTAATTTTGCATTATTTTATTTCAGGGGACGAGGAGTGGCCCTGGGGGGTAGGAAACATAGGCTCTATGCTTATGTGGAAATTTGGACGAAGAAGGACAAGAATAAGGAGGTGTCCCCGAGTGTCGGGGCCACGATTGTAAGTAATCCGATAGTTTAATTTTTGTTAATTACGTTATAATTTTTTTATTTACTTATATAAGTAATCGTGTGCTTTTTATCATTTCAGGCAAAGCTTAAGGAAGTGCATGAGTCACAGTCTGATGCCACGGACGCACTCAGCCAAGTGCTTGGCACTGATCGCAAGGGGAGGACTAGGGGGTGAGCTCACGAGTGGGCAAATCTAGGATCACCAGAATGGAGACGAGCAACACCGGGTTGGCTCGTCAGGTGGACACGCATGACGCGAAGCTATCAAGGTTGGAAGATACGGTTCTAGAAATGTACGCATTCATGAAGCATCAGTTGGACGGAAAGGGCAAGAGCAAAGGGAAGGAGAAGGTGGTGGAGGGGGAGGGGGAGGGGGAGGGGGAGGAGGAGGAGGACGAGGATGTGGACATCGCTTCTTCATCGCCAATACACGCAGACTTACCGTTTGATGATAAAGTCCCCTACTTGGATCCCGTCCAACAGCCTGTGCCAACAATCGGCTGGTCGAGCGTGTTTTTACACGACATATGTGATAGCCAGCGGATAGCGAGGGGGATGAGGGACCCGAATACCGTCGAGGGTATGCCGGTTCATGGACGTAACCTTCAAAACATCGAGGCCAAGGTGCTCGTCACGCATGTGATACCCAAAAAGTATAACTCTGCATTGTGGTTGCACGAACAATACGACGTGATACATATTGAGGGGTGTCTCAATGCGTATATCGTGTGGCCTTTCTTCCTCCTCGAACCTGCCCTAGACACTATGTCACGACATTATTTATATCTATTTTTATTTGGACACTTCGTTTATATTTGAATTGTTTTGATTTGGACATTTGGATATGGAAATATATATGCAATGAATTAGTGCATTCTTTCTATTTTATTTGTATATATGTTATTTAAACAGGTACAATTTTGCTATAACAGGTACAAATATACTGTTGGGCAGCGGCAGTGGACAAACTACCTAGCAATTTTTTTTTAAATTTTGCCCAAATTTGTCACGGTCATTGACCGTGACAAGTTAAGGTTGACACGGGTTTGTCACGATCTTTGACTGTGACAAATCTTGTCAAGGTCAAAGACCGTGATAGGACCATGAAAAGTCCGCGATAATAAACGTTGTCACCTCCAGAATTGTCACGATCATTGACCTTGACAAGTTGGACTTGTCACGGTTAATGACCGTGATAATTCGACAGTTTTGGTGTAGTGAAAATAGAATACATGGAGTGTAATTTTAGTAGTAATATGAGGAAAAATAGGGATGTGGTGAAATTAGAGGGTCAAGAAATACCGAGAAATGATCATTTTTATTATTTAGGCTCGATTATCTAAAAATATGGAGATATTAGTGATGATATTACTCGTAGGATTAAAGCAGGCTACGTTAAGTGGAGAAGTGCTACTGACGTATTGTATTGTGTGATAGGTGTATACCTTTGAAGTTAAAAGAAAATTTTTATAGGATGGCCATTAGACCTAACATATTATATGAGACTGAGTGTTGGCAACCAAAAAATAAAATGTGCATAAAATAAGTGTAGTGGAGATGCGAATGCTAAGATGAATTTATATTAAAACTCGAAAGGATAAAATTAGAAATGAACAAATTCATGAAACAGTAAAATTAGCTCCTATAGAAGATAAATTAAGAAAAATTGACTCAGATGATTTGGACATGTCAAGTGTAAGGAAGAGTGATTTAGTTAGTATTGATGGTAATGTAAGGCGTAGAGGTAAGCCTAAATTGACTTGGTGGGATATTGTAATAAAGGATATGGTATCATGTTGTTTAACTAAAGATATTGCACTAAACAAAGTGGAATGGAAAAATAGGAACCAGGTAGTTGACCCCAAATAATTAAGAAAAAGATTTATTGAGTTGAGTTGATTATTGACTTTAATATTTTCAGTAGGCACTTTCCAATAGTGGCTTTCTCGCAAAGGAAATTTGCTCCTTTCATAGTCCTTTTTCGTGCACTTATATTTTTCAATAAAATTAAACAATCGCACAAACAACGGCCCTTACATGCAAAAATTACCCATAATCACAAAATATGTAGATGACAAGTTTTATGGGAGAATATCTCACATAGCTCAAATATAACATGTGAAGTTAAAATTAAAAAAAGATTGTTCTTGTGTAGGCATATACGAAGTGAATCAATTAACATAATAAAATTTGAAACAACTCCATGAAAGAACGATTAAGAACAATCTAAGCGTTGATGATCATAACCAAATGTCCTAGTCATATGGAAAGCACGGAATGAATTGAATTCAAACACATTAATATGCCACACAAAATGTGTAAAACTAAAATACACAAAACCAAAAATCTTTTTGTTTTTTTATAAAGTTTTAAAAAAATACCTATTTGAAAATAAAACTACTCAAAGGACAAACAAAATATTTTTGTATTTTTAGTATGACTCAATAAATGAAAAATCAAAATAGAAAATTCTCAAAAAGCACAAAATCTAGTGAATGTTAATATGCAAACACAATCAACCATTTGATATCGCATGGGACGTATTATGTGCAAGCAAACGAGAATCAATAAGTCTAATATGTAAAGCCTCTAAATTCGATTTTCTAATACACATGGGTGTAACATGACGCTCTCGAGTTTTGGGAACCTTGGTGACTCTATTCTTAGACTTCCTAGGATCCTTTTTAAGATCATAGGAAAAATGCCTAAAGTGATCTTTCCTACCGTAGTGAGTGCAAGTGTTAATTCAACAAGGGGTGTTACCTAAGGGTTGACCTTTACCAAGTTTCCTATCAAAAGTTGACTCTCCCAAACGTATGGTCTTGGATTATTTAGGGGAAGAATTGGAATATCGAAGCCAATTCCATACTTGTCATCTTCGATTTGGATGATGCCTAAAATCTCATTTAACTTCTCCAACATAGATTCCAAATCAAATTTAACACGACTTGATTCTATCATTTTCTCTTCAAGCTCAACTATCCTATACTCGAGTAAATGCCAAGACTTTTGAAACTCAAGAAGGTCTTTCTTCATAAGCTCCATTAAACCACGAATGCTTTCTCTTTCACCCTCTACGTACTCTAGATTCTCTTAAAGAGTTCTCTCACATTCCCTAAGATCCTCGATCAAATCACTCTTATTAATACCTACGGAACACCCTTTTAACTTAGCTTCCAACTTCAAGTTATCTTTCTTCACTTTCAATATTTTTGCATACAACTCCTGAAAGTCACCTTGGAGTTTACTCTCCTCATCCTGTTCATCATTTTCACTGTCTTATCCACTCTCTCTATCATAACTCACTAAGGATTCACAATCGATGGCCTCAGAAGTGTCATTCATAAAAATATCTTTATGGGAAGATTTATCATCAAGGCTCACATGACTAGCTGTGAACACAGAGTAGTTACGCTCAATGGGGGAATTGAATCCTTCTTCTGGATCACTATCACTAAGGGTGCCATTATATACTTTTGGTTTCTTTCACTCTTTCCTTATTTTAGTAGGTCACTCATCTACGCTATGGCCATAACCCTCACAACCGTAACACCTATCCGACTTATCCCTCTTAAAGATACCATTATGATTCTTTGGGAAGTGGTCGGCCTTGTTGAACATGTTTTTCTAAAAAAAAATCATCTTTTGATGTCTTTTGAAACTTAAGAAATTTCTTTGCCAACTGGCTCATATCCTCGGATTCGATGTTAGACTCATCAATCGAACAGGTGTTTCCTCCTTTCGAGCTTTCAAAGCAATGCCCTTATATTTCTTCTTCTCATTCTTGGAGTAAAACATGTCAAGCTCATAAGTTTGTATGTCACCTAGAAGCTCTTCAAGTTTCATAGAATCTAAAGTACACAAAGAATTCAAAATCGTCACTTTTTAATTGAATATTTTAGCCAACGACCTTAAGATTTTCTTGATTACTCGATTTTCAGATATTTTCATTCCTAAGTTAAAAGGCGAGTTAACTACATCGGACAGCCTAGTGTAAAACTTATCAAAGGTCTCACTTTCCAACACCTTAATCATTTTAAACCGAGTGGTAAGGTTTTAAATCTTGGAAGCCTTAACATCACTAGTTCCTTCCTGGGTGAGTTAAAGTATGTCCCAAGCCTCTTTTGACGTTCTGCAAGTCATAATACGACGGAACTCCTCTGGGGTGACAGAACAAAAAAAAGAATTTAAACATCAAGAGCTGTAGTTTGCTAATGTATGCTCGACCTCACTCCATGATTCTACAGATTTGGGCATCCTATTATCTCCAACTAAGGTAGTGAGTGGAGTCCAACCATTAAGTACCGCTTGCCATACCCTCTCATCTATCGCCTTAAGTGCTGATTTTATACGCATTTTCCAGTATGAGTAGTTCAACCCATCAAGCATCCATAACACCCCGTAATTCTGAGTATGTAAAATTTATTTAATTCGATCCTTTGTAAATTACACATGTGCCGTAATTTAATTGAATTGAATATTAAAACATTAATTATGAGGGAAATTCATTTTTATTAATAAAATTACTAAGTGAATAGTAAATAATTATTCTATGTCATAGCCAGTGATAGTGACGTGATATTATTATATCTCAATTGGGTGTCGTGTGTAGACTATTTGAGGTTGAGTTAGGAAATTATTTTAGCATTACTCGGATGATTATTTTTAGGTCACATTTGATTCTGAATGGGTCGAAACAGTCATAATAGTATACTCGGGTGTATTATTTGGGCCTCGGGGCAATTTTTTACCAACCCGGCACCATATGAGGGAAGTTCGGTCATTTGGTGGGCTAGGGTATAGAGAACTCCAAAAATTGAAAGATTATATCATCCCCTTTGAGTTAGAAGCTAGGGTTAATACCATATATAGAGAAGAGAGGCCATTGGAGAATAGGAAGAGAGTTCTTGGAGAATCAACACCTTTCTTGTTTCGCTTTAACCACCGAAGTGCAAATCGAAGGGAGAGGAAGACATCCTCATCACACAAAAATGAAATCAGACTTGCAATTGAAAAGGAAAGTGTTTATCTTTCATGTTTTTAAAGAATTTATAATACTCATGGTAGAATTGATGTGATCTAACATGAAACATATGATTTGGAGCTAAAACAGTGAGATAAATTCATGTTAATGATTAGGATTCATGTTAGAGTTTTGATTTCTAAGAATGATAATACGAAATCTAATTTAGGGGAGATTTTGAAGGAATAAAATTTAGGTTTCTTGAAGAACATGCATGAAATTATGAAACTAGGGTTTTTGTATATAAACCATTTATAAATCTTGATTATTACAGATTTAATGATGTTTGAGGATTACACATTCGTTAGAAATTGTTCATTTGCCCATATTTGATGTTGGGTCGAATTATGTTGGATTTTGGGTATGATACATGAAGGTTTTGTTAGATAATGTAAGGACACAAATTTCCAATTGAGTCCATTGTAGTTTTGGCTCAATTCCGGACAAAAAAGTTTTATGTCATAGGATAGTGTTCAAATGCACCTACTCAAGCCTATGATGAGTTTAGTTGAAGACGTATCGGCAAAGAGTATAAAGCTTCATCAAAAGTCGTGATTTATGTGCCTAGTTTCAACGTCATCAACAGTGGTTCCATGCTCCCAAGGTATGAATGCATTTATGTATATATAGGAGCTTGGAACAAGTTTATTTGGGTGTTAGGTTTATTTAAAACTGTTATTTTAATTTTAGAAAGATTTTATCAAACTTTAAAATAAAGTATATAAAGTTTCTGGGATAAAATCAAAGTTTATGAACTTTCTGGTAGTTCGTTCGATATGTCGTTCGAACGAGTTTTTCGTTCGAACGAGTTTTTCGTTCGAACGAGTTTGCCAACGAGTTCCGAGTACAGGCCTTTGAAATGTCGTTCGAACGAACCTTATGTTCGAAGAAGATATCCAACGGGATTTCTAACGAGTTCAATCTGGAACTTCATTAGAAGTCTCGTTCGAACGAGATTTCATTCGAACGAAATGTCGTTCGAACGAGACGTCAGGCGGGAACAATTTTTGGCAGTTTTTGACAGTTTTTACCCATGTTTACCACTTGTTTCTCCACTAACTTTTTCTGAACTTATAATTTGCGGGAACAACTTTTTCCAACTGAACTTTTGATATCCCTCCAATCTCTAGAGAGTGTTTGAGAGAAAAATTATTTTAGGGAAAAGTTCATTATTTTAAAGTGTCAGTTTTCAAGGAAAAATCAAGATACACTTTAGTTTTACACCCATAGTTTTGTTTATCCAATATCATATATATACATCTTTCTTGGAGTTTGGAACCGGGTTTATCTCTACATTAGTTTGAAGAGAAGTTTGGGTTTGCTTCTAAATCCCACAAATAAGAAGAGGTTTTCGTGATTTACCCACTTGGAGAAAGGCTCCTAGTTCGGGTGACGGTGACCACATAAAGTCCGATCAATGGATTCCGAGACCGCGGTGGAGCTCCGGGGTTATTCACTAAGTGGAGGTGTTTACAAGAAGGAGCGTCGAGGCTTGAGAGGGATCGAGTCGTGTGATGTAAGTCTTTTGTCTTGTAATTGTAAATTCCATACTTAGTGGGTTTGAGGCTAGGGCCGTCCGAGGTTTTTTCCCGTTGTGGGTTTTTCCTCGTACATCGCGGCGTAGTGTGATTGATTTATTTTTTATCTTGCATAATAACTTAGAACTCATGCTTAGGATAATTCAAGATAAAAATGGTTTTAATTATCAAACTTAATTTAATTGGGTGCTAATTAAATTTGGGTAATTGTTTATTTAATTCAAGTTTATTGTTAAAACTGGTTTGGCCTAATTTGGAAATATTGATAAATATGACTCTGGCAAATTCTAGGATTTAGATTAATTAATTGTGTTTAAGTGAAAATGATTTAATGAATTAATTTAATTTCACTTGGTTTAATTTTAATTTGAAGAAAAAATTAAAATTTGGTGTTTGTTTGTTTTGTGAACCATCTTACGCTTCCGCATCTCAACAAGGAAATTGATTTTAAAGAATTAGTTTATTTTAAAATTGGGGGCCACTACATTACAGATTGGTATCAGAGCCAAAGCGATAAATTATTTCGCTAAAGATCCTTTAAATAATTTTTTGCTAAAATGGAATTTTCCCCATTTTCAAAATTTCATATTTTCGATGGTTCTAATTACGCGTATTGGAAAGCATATATGAAATTGGCACTTAAATCTATCGATGAAAGGGTTTGGATGTGTGTTGTTAACGGGTGGTATCCACAACTTATTTAGTAGAAAATGAACGTGTACCCAAACCGACCGATAGATGGAGTGAGGGTGAATTTAAACTTTCAAACTTTAATTCCCGAGGTTTAAATGCCTTGTTTAGCGCTGTCACACCGGATGAATTCCGACGTATTATGACATGTGAGATAGCTAAAGAAGCATGGGATATTTTGCAACTCACTCATGAAGGTACAAGTGTCGTTAAAGCTTCTAAACTCCAAAACCTCACCACTCAATTTGAAACCATGAAAATGAACGATAATGAAACTTTTGATGAATTTTCTGCTAAACTTTTTGATATTGTCAATTCATCTTTTAATTTGGGAGAGAAAATACCCGACAACCGAGTTGTAAAGAAAATTTTAAGGTCCCTACCCGATAGATTTATTCCAAAAGTGACCGTTTTAAATTCTTTACCAACTTTAGCCTCTACGAAATTAGAAGAGCTTGTAGGTGATTTACAAACCTATGAACTAGACATGTTTCCCTCTAAAACTGAAAAGAAAATAGAAAAGGGCGTTGCTTTAAAATCCCGAAAAGAGGTCAAACAAGTAGTAGAGAGCGAGAGTGGTAGTGACTCAGAAGACATGACCTTGTTTTCTCGGAAATTTAGAAAATTTTTTAAATTTAACAAAGATAAATTTAAAAATGATTTTAAGAAATTGGAAACTTCTAAGCATGACAAAGCCGAGAGGATCCCTAAACCTATTAATGAAAATTTAAATAGGGACGAGTCTAATAGGTGTTTTGGTTGTGAGGGTTATGGCCATAGGGCTTCTGAGTGCCCCACTAAACTAATGAGAGAGGGTAAGTAACCCATTTCATATAATGCGACACTTAGTGATAGTGATAAGGAAGAGGGAACCGATTCCCCCACTAAGCCCAACTTTGTGGCTTTTATGGCTAGTCATGTGAGCATCGATAATGAATATCCTCATGAAGATATTCAAGCACATGACACTTCCTTGGTCAAAGTTTATGAATCCCCTATTTTTTATGGTAGTGAGAGTGAAGAAGAGAGAGAGAGAGAGAGAGAGTGAAAATGAACAAGAGGTTAATGTGAGTGAACTTCAAAATGCTTTTCAAGAATTATATGAAGAATCTATTAAATTAAAAGGAGCTAATTTGAAGTTAGAAGCTAGTTTAAAAGAGCGTGTCAAGGTCATTGATGATAGTATGTTGGTAGAAGACCTTAGGACACGTGAGAGGACTCTTCGAGAGAAGCTTGAATATGTAAAAGGCGAGAGAGATAGCCTTAGGGGTTTAATGGAATCCTTGAAAAAGGAGTTTCTTGCTTTTGTAGAGCGAAATGTTTTATTAGAGTCTAACATTTTAGAATTGCAAAATAAATTAAAAGACTCTAGTAATGTCAAATTTGACTTGGAGTGTCGTTCGAAAAAATTAGATAAAATCTTAGGAACGGTCCAAATTAAAAATGGCATGTGTGGTTTAGGCTTCAATACTTGTAATGAATCTACTCATAAAGACAAAACCAACGTTTTAGGAGAATCAACTAGGAAAGACTTTAGAGATCATTTCTTAGGTACCAAATTTTGACGTAATTTTACTTGTACTCATTGTGGTCGAAAAGGTCATCTTAGGTAATTTGGTTTTGATCTTAAACGCCAACGTAAAGTAAACACGGTAGTTAAAGCTCCTACACCCCAAGATAGTCATTCTTCATTAATTTGGGTTAGGAAATCCGACTTGGTTGCCTTGCAAAATAGGATCTTTGATTCTCATTTACTTTCACATGCTTCCTCCCTTGCTAAATCTAAAGGATGAATGTGTTAGTGTTAGCATACTTTAGCTTTTGTGCTTCATGCTATATTATAATGCTAAATGTATGCTTGTTTAATCATTTTCTAGTCTATGCCCCATGCTTAATCACAAGCTAGAATAATGGTTTTTGTTTATCTTTTGTATTTTATTTCTTCATTCTGTTTGCATTAAATGAAAAATACAAAAAGATTTTTGTTTATCATTTGGGTTTTATCTCTTGATAATTTAAGCTTAATGAAAAGTCCAAATGATTTGTTTGTCTTTTGAGTATATATTTTTATTTTTTTTGTTAAAAAATTTTAAAAACTCAAAAAGATTTTATTTTGTGTGTATTTTAGTTTGACACACTTTATGTGGCATATACTTGTGTTTGAATCCCATCTTTTACACTCCCATATGGCTAGAACTTTTGGTTTAGATTGTCAATACTTAAAATGTTCTTTACCATATTTGTATGGAGTAGTTGGATTTTGTATTGATTAAATGGATTCTATTTTTATATGCCTCTATTCACACATGCACGAGCTCTCTTGAAATTTTAATGTCACATGTTATATTTGAGCTTTGTGAGTTTTTCTCCAACCAATCTAGTCATCTACATATTTATGACCTAGGAGGACTAGTGCATGTCAAAATCCGTTGCACGTGAGATTTGTGAGAAATAAAAATGATAAATAAATGTGCACGGGGAAGGGCTCCGAAAGGATTTATTATCCTTTGCGATTGTAAGCCACCGTTTGAAATGGACCTAAAAGAAATACGTGGTCCAAAGGCCTAAAAATAGAAAATATGGCATAAAAAGAAAAATCATTGCCAAGGCCTATGTTTGCTTGATATATTCATTCAAAATAAAAAGAATATATATATGCTTCTTGAGGTATATTGGATGGTAAATCAACGTTGCACAGTGTCCGTTTATCCTAGTGGTCTTTATTGTCATGACTCTATTTGGTTTGTAGAATCATCAACATGCTAGGCTTGTATGTATTGTGTATGTTTGTTCATTGAGTTCAATTTATATTGTCACATGAGGTTATATTCAAATGTGATGAAGTTTGCAATCAAATGAGAACTCCGTGAACGTTATTTAAGTGTTTGGGTCTAAATTTAATTGTTGCTAGTTCACACCCCTACACTTCCGTTTCCATATGACACATTTTTGTTGTATGAGTGTGAAGAACGTAATGTATTTTGTGTCATTTGTGAGTTTATATCTGTATATATATATATGCGTACGCATCATTGCTATATCTCTAGTATGTATATATATGTTGGAATAGTTGTGCTTTTATTATTCATATGCTTTATTGGTATCACTTTATGCTCAATTACATGTTTTATTCTTTATCCTTTGTCTATTCCTGAACAAAAAGGGGGAGAATGATAAATGATAGGGGGAGATATGGTATCTAAACCTATTATCATCATATCTTAGTTTGGGGGAGATTTATCTTAGGGGGAGACGTCTTTCTAAGTTGATCACTGTTGATAAAGGGATAGAATTAATTTAGGGGGAGTACTTACTTTACTTGCATTAAATATTTTGATATTCCCTATGCGTGTAATGTGTTTGCTTAAGTGTGCAGGAATCATATTATAAGTGGCAACTTTCACCGGCAAAGATTGTGATCCTTTGGGTTGTTTGAGTCAAGCGTTGTATTTTTATTTTGGGTGGGACTTTTATTAGTTTAGTAGATCTTGACGGCCCTTTAGGATTTTTGTTTGGTTTTTGTCCCGGAATAGCCAAAGGGGGAGATTTGTAAGGATACAAATTTTCAATTAAGTCCATTGTAGTTTTGGCTCAATTCCGGACAAAAACGTTTTATGTCATAGGATAGTGTTCAAATGCACCTACTCAAGCCTATGATGAGTTTAGTTGAAGACGTAGCGGAAAAGAGTATAAAGATTCATCAAAAGCCGTGGTTTATGTGCCTTGTTTCAACGTCATCAACAGTGGTTCCATGCTCCCAATGCATGAATGCATTTATGTATATATAGGAGCTTGGAACAAGTTTATTTGGGTGTTAGGTTTATTTAAAACTGTTGTTTTAATTTCAGAAAGATTTTATCAAACTTTAAAATAAAGTATATAAAGTTTCTAAGCTAAAATCGAAGTTTATGAACTTTCTGGTAGTTCGTTCGATATGTCATTTGAACCAGATGTCGTTCGAACGAGTTTGCCAACGAGTTCCCAGTACAAGCCTTTGAAATGTCATTCGATATGTTGTTCGAACGAACCTTATGTTCGAACGATATATACAACGAGATTTCTAACGAGTTCAATCTAGAACTTCGTTAGAAGTCTCGTTCGAACGAGATTTCGTTCGAACGAGATTTCGTTCGAACGAGACGTCAGGCGGGAACAGTTTTTGACAGTTTTTACCCATGTTTACCACTTGTTTCTCCACTAGCTTTTTCAAAACTTATAATGTGCGGGAACAACGTTTTCCAACTGAACTTTTGATATCCCACCAACCTCTAGAGAGTGTTTGAGAGAAAAATTGTTTTAGGGAAAAGTTCATTGTTTTAAAGTGTCAATTTTCAAGGAAAAATCAAGATACACTTTAGTTTTACACCCATAGTTTTGTTTATCCAAGTTCATCTATATACATCTTGCTTGGAGTTTGGCACCGGGTTTATCTCTACATTAGTTTGAAGAAAAGTTTGGGTTTGATTCTAAATCCCAGAAAGAAGAAGAGATTTTTGTGATTTACCCACTTGGAGAAAGACTCCTAGTTCGGGTGACGGTGACCACATAAAGTCCGATCGGTATATTTCGAGATCATGGTGGAGCTCCGAGGTTATTCGCTAAGTGGAGGTGTTTATAAGAAGGAGCGTCGACGCTTGAGATGGATCGATTCATGTGATGTAAGTCTTTTGTCTTGTAATTATAAATTTCATACTTAGTGGATTTGAGGCTAGGGTCGTCCGAGGTTGTTTCCCGTTGTGGGTTTTTCCTCGTACATCGCGGCGTAGTGTGATTGATTTATTTTTTATCTTGCATAATAACTTAGAACTCATGCTTAGGATAATTCAAGATAAAAATGGTTTTAATTGTCACACTTAATTTAATTGGGTGCTAATTAAATTTGGGTAATTGTTTATTTAATTCAAGTCCATTGTTAAAACTGGTTTGGCCTAATTTGGAAATATTGATAAATATGACTTAGGCAAATTCTAGGACTTGGATGAATTAATTGTGTTTAAGTGAAAATGATTTAATGAATTAATTTAATTTCACTTGGTTTAATTTTAATTTGAAGAAGAAATTAAAATTTGGTGTTTGTTTGTTTTGTGAACCATCTTACGCTTCCTCATCTCAACAAGGAAATTGATTTTAAAGAATTAATTTGTTTTAAAATTGGGGGCCACTACATTACAGATAAAAATGGAGGAAATCCATAACACTGAAGAAGATGAACTATCAGAGGTTTCGAATCGGTTTGGATACCTAGTAGAACCGGTTCGATAGCAAACTGGTTCGCCTACATAGTAGAATCGATTTGGGTAACCTATTATTGCCAGAAATTTTTATTGCTTAATTCTTCAAGAAAATAATTATGGGTATATTTTGGGGTAAGTTTAATAATTGTACAAATACTAGGTAAGGTCAGTGGGTAAATTATTAAGGCTCGGTTATTCTTAATGAGGGTAAATTGGGACTTGGACTGATGATGCTTAACCGATTGAGGGACCTATCGGGAATTTACTATTTGGGTTATGGGAAGAGTAAAGGCTAACCTCAAACTTAAACCAGCAATATAGTGATGTATAAACTACTAAATTAACGTAAGGGATAGATGGGACCCTTTGGGTAGTGAGTGTTGCTCGAAAAATATGAAATAAATATTATGTGAAAATTATTAGTACGTTGAGTATTCGAGAGAGATAAATACTACGTACGGGTTTATATGTTTGGTTATGTGTATACCTATTGAATATATGTATATAAATAGGCAGTCTGAATACCTACGCTGCCTGCTATCACATGATGTTCTGCGCAAAGGGCAATCCCACCTTGACGATTCCAGTGAGGTCTGGATGTGTGCCCTAAAGCATAGAACTTAGGGTGGCTCACTATATGTTGTTTATTAGTGGGATCGGTGTGTCATTTGGCTACGTTAGACATGTACGTATCCCGAAGGCTTAAACTATGTTTTCCTCCATTGTGTTTTATTTGATTGAGGGTTCGAGGAGACATTCCGAACCGATAGTCCTTGATTTGGTACGAGAGGTACATGGACAGGATAAGGGAGTATGCCAGCATCATGGGGGTCATTATGAGGGATGCTATAGTTGTATATTATATAGTGTGATAAATATATACAAGTGTGATAAACCTACTTATGTGTGATAGTAGAACTAATAGATTGTGTATATCTAAAAGTAATTTAAGTAGAGAAACTTAAGTAATGATTTAATAATAATATGCAATTAATATTAATTATTGGGGGTACAATAATGTGTTGTATGGGAGGTACCGGGGAGTTAAACCTTTTGTGGTTAGTAGATATGTTTGTCTAGTTAGGCTGGGTAGCATAGCTAGGTAGGAGACGTTAGGTGTGCACTTTAGTTGAGAGGTGAGGAACTCAAAGGAGTGTACGTGGAACTAACTTGTGTATTTAATAACTGCTTTTAAACTGTGATTTAAATGCTTGAAAAATATTTTTAAAAGGTTTTGGGCTATGAACCTTGTCAAATCTATTTTCCAAAACATTTTTGGTGTCCAGTCATAGGGACACCAAGCTTGATAATTCATTCCAGGGATGCGTAGCTGCAACACTTGTGGAGGCTTGCAGGATTGATGTAGATGCTTCAGTTATTCATTCCTAGATTAGGATTTTCATTTCAGTATTTCATTTGGGCATTTTTCCCCTTCAGGCGATTTAGCATTTCAGTTATTCAGTATTTATCAGATTTTGTTTTAGATTCAGTTTTATTTATCGTAAACATATAGTTGGATTTTGACGTGACAACCGATGGTTTATTTAGTATTATTCATTCAGTTATTTATTATGTAATTGCTTCAGACTATTATATTATGTGGATGGTTTGGTCAGTGTATTTATTTTCTGCATGTTGTTATATTAATACAAGATAAAATTTGGCACTGGATTAATTTAACATAGGTGGTTAGTAAATTAAAAAGTTTACGATAGTGATGCTAAGAATGAATGAAATGAGATTCCTGTTTGTTTTAATAAAGGACTGATCACCTGTGGTTAAAATGGGTCGGGTGTCACAGATGGTATCAAATCATCAGGTTCTAGTGTCCATAGAATCTGTACGGATTACTATGATTTTAGCGTAGCGTTCTTTGACATAGAGCCCTATTATTAGGACTATTGCATTCATGATTACGTATTTGCGATTTTGTTCTTTCGTTGTTATATTTGTATTGACTGTGAACTCATAAAATTCGATCTGATTTTAGATGCCACCCAAGAGAGGATGATCAGCAAGGACAGTGTCTAGAGTAGATGAGAGAGAGGCTCAGTAGGATCCACCGGCACCGCAACAACAGCCATCACAGGGGTCAATATTAGCAGCAGAGGTGGAAGTAATAATGACACTGGTAGTTAATGCCGCTATAATCGTCATAGCTCTCCACTTTCCTCAGGCACAGGAGCCACCGCAGCAAGTGGCGCCGGTTGTCCAGGCCTACTCAGGGCCATTAGATTGGCAAAGAGTAAGGGAGAATTTTCAGAAGGGCCACCCGCCCGAGTTTCAGGTAGTTTTGATGTGATCCTAGCTTGCCAGTGGAAGAAGGATATTCAGCACCACCTTTGCATAGTTGAGTGTAGCGATGTGAAGAAGCTAATATTAGCCATTTTTAGACTGGTCAAGGCAGCTTTACAGTGATGGGAGTCTATTACCACTGCCTAGGAGAGGGACACTATGTCCATTATTAAGTTATGGGTGCGGTTTGATCGCAAGTATTTTTTGCCAGCTATTGAGACAGAGATGCGGAAGAGGTTCATTGAGGTGGTTCAGGGATATCGTTACATGGCTGAGTACGAGGAGGAGTTGACACATTTATATTTTTATAATCGCGTCACACGTCATTTATAATTTTTTTCTACTACACATGCAATTATTTTCCATTATACTTACTAACATAAAAAAATCAATCACACTTGATTACGACGTGATAATTATTTACGTGTTCGCAATTAATAAAATAAATTCACCGATTAAATTCAAATTCCATGAATTTTATTTTATTCCAAAAAATATAGTTTTATTTATTCTAGAAACATAGGGGGTATTACATTGGGTTTCAATGTTGTAACAACCCGTAATTTTAATTTTGTATTTTTTTAATTAATTCGGATTTTTTTTGGTAAAATAAAATTTTGGAATTTATAAAGTTTTAGTAATTCAAAATGTTCAGTTTTAATATTCAAAAGTAGGATTTTAATCGAAATTAAAATCGGAGCCACAAAAAAAATGTTTGTCACGGTTCTGGGCCGTGACTAACAGGCAAAACTTTTTTTTAGCTTAAATAGAATTCTATTAGAATTAGAACTCGTAATCATTATAAATTAAAACTAATTCGTGGAGGGTTATTCATTTCATTTCTTTTGCAACTCTTCCTCCAGAAGACTTCTCCAAAATTATTCCATTTCAACCTCTAAACCATAGCACCATTCTTCATAACTTTCAACTCAAGATTTGTCAATATTAATTGAGTTTTCTCAAGATTGTTCAAGAGAGAGTTTTGATTCTTTTGGGTAGAGAAACGCAATAGTGTGATCAGAACTTTGAGGCAGAATTTTTATGGCTTTCGTGTGATGATTTTAAGGTATGGGACTTACACAATATGCTCCAAAATTCTCTCGAGAGTATTCCATATGTTTCACGTGTTATTTGCACTCATGTTGAATTACGGTATTCATTAATATCCTATGAGATATTTTTTGAATCTAAAATATTAATTCACCGAGATATTATATTTGTTGATGGGCATGGTGTCATGAGATTTTTATATCACATGGAGAATGGTCACCTGCCAATAGTCCAAAAGTCTAATAGCCATGATGAGGTTTTATGAATCTTGGGTGAGGTGAGGTGAGACCTGGTGACCCATCGATGTGTTATTGAAAAATAAATTGGTATAATGCTCGGATTTCACATTGAACTTGAATTCAGATTCGTATTGTTTCATTTATTCACCGTTATTGTTTTGAGCATCTATTCTTATCATATTGTGTACTTCCCAATATTTTTCTTTTAGTGGCAGGCTAGCGTGCATTTGGACGCTATGGATTATTTGGAGGATTTTAGAGCATGAAGATTGGAAGATTTTTATTATTTTTGTGTAGCTTGGAAGTGTAATTTATTTAGAGAGCTTAGAATTATTTTCGAGTGGAATTTAATTATAATTATTATGGAAGTGTAAAAGTTTGGATTTGTTATATTTATTTTGTGGAATATAGATGCTCTATAAAAATTATTGAGGATTTAGTTTAGTTTTAATCATAGTAGCGCCTCATTTTTTGGCGCGGGGTTTTACAAATGTGTTCTAGGTTTTTGATATAAAATTTAAAAAATATAAAAATAGAATATATTTTGTATGCCCATCCCTGCCTAAGCACCATTGGGCATTTCAGACCCGTTTTTTGGAAATAGGAACAAATAAAGTCCTTTTCAGGTCTCTTATGATTAAATAAGTGATTTATACTATTGAACTTGGAGTTTACATAACTGTACTTCTTATAAAAATGATTGGCAACATTTATGCCTTTAACTTGAAATGTTAAGGGTTCTTTTTCAATATTTATTGTCTCATTTTGAGAAGAAGCTTTCACAAAAATGTTATCCCTTCCCAAGTTGAAACGTAAAAATCGTTAAAACCTAACCATCTTTTATCATTTCCTTTTCAGGTTGGGGTCAAGGTAATATCTCCTAGTTTTTGTGATCTCACCGTTAAATTTCATTATTCGTTTTTGGTAGAGATCAAATTGTTTTAAAGATTTTCATTTTTCCCTCCAAAAAAACTTTGGATTCTTCAAATAAAAAAGATCCTTTTTATCTTTTTTAAGTAAATAAAATAAAGTATTTTCTTTTCCTCTTGAAAAGTAGCAACACTCTCATCCTCTTAATTTGAAATAATGCGCTTATCTTTTAATTCATCAATAAATTCTTAAAGATACTGAAAATAGACATTGGCAACATTAAGATTTTATAGAGGATGAGTCCTTGAGAATCCAAAGCACATAGAAAATCATTTTCATTTTTTACAAGTGTTAACTCACTAAATATTTCAGTTTTCACATTTTCAAGGGTTTTGATATTTTCTAATAAACTATCCCCTTCAATGATAAATCGAGAACATGAAAAATATTCATTCTTGTTAGTGAATTTTTCTTCATTAAGTCTTTTTAGCTTAGTGGATAGAATAGCATTAGTTTTCAATAATCTCTTGGTTTCAATACAAAGCTTTTCAGAAGAAGTTTGGATACCATCTTCTTCACTATCTCTATCACTACTACTAACATAGACATATTCATGTTAGAAGTAGAGTTATTCAATACATCAGATGAAATGACAAGTCCGGTAAAAGCATGGCAACTAGGTGAACCAATTAAATCACGAATAATATTGGACATGCTATGATCCATCGTTCACACACACTAGATCTGTTTTGATGTGATTAAACCTATAAAATTGAGGTAGCTCTAATACCAGTTAAGAGTGAGTGTGCTCGAAATCGATATGGATGAAAGATATCCAATTGAAATCTCTTGTCAAGTTGTGGCAATGTTTTCTTTACAAGTTCAAGTTGGGATATTAAATACAAGCCCTAAGGTCTAAGTGAAAAATTGTTTATGAATTAGATTACACTAAATTTAATTATACAATATTTAGTTAATTTAATCTAAGTGCATAGTGATAAATAATATAGCACAACACGAAGGCGTACGAGAAAAAATCCATAATGAAAAAAATAACTCAGGCTAGTAAAATGATAAATATATTATGATAAATTTTTACTACTAGAAGAAATAGACTAACAACCCTCACAATATTATAATCGATTAAACACTCTTCCCCCACTATATCCTCCATAGAGAGTGCCAACACTTGGAGTACGCTACACAACTGCGACACGTTTCGGTCTGCAACTGATACCATAAAATCCTCGTGCTAAATCAATCTTCTTTTAAAGTTAGAAGCGAACATTATTTGATTTGAATTTGAAGAACAATCTATGTATTACACTTTGGAAAAAGGTGAGAAGCCTCCTCGAAGTGTCGTACCACTTTCTAGGTGTATGATGAGCTAATGGTGAAAGTATTTCTTTAAATATGTCTTAACTCACAAAACATATCTTTGACAGATATGAAATCTAAAAATAACACAAAAATAAATTGAAAAGGGATTTGTTCAAGGTTGAGCAAACAAGTTTACTTCAAAAATAATTTTAGATTGCACAAGTATTTGATCATAAATATATCTCAAAAATATACAGAAGAAAAAAAAAGACTTAAAACTTAGATGAATACAAATTCAAAAGGACGTTTTTATCAAAAGATTTTTCTCTCCTTGAAAGTGATTCTTGATACAAGAAAGATTTAGCAAAAACCTTTTGTCCACAGAGAAATAAAAAAATCACACGTACTCTATCTTTTTCAAAATGATGTCTGCTCCACTTACATATAGCACAAAGCTTGCAAGAGAAACTAAGAAGGTACAAGTATGTAAGTAGACTTAACAAGGTGAAAAGAGAAAAGATATGGAAAGATTAGTTTGCATGGATACCAAGAGAGATGTGCATATATCTAGATTAAAAAGAGAATTTAGGAGCTCGTATGATGTGTACTGTCGCAAGGTCGTTGAGGCGAACCTAAGGCGATCCTAGTCGCGCACTTGTTCAAAAATTTTGAATGAGGCATAAGGAAGCCAACTAGATAGTGTCGATGCAGCGATCGCTCACATCGATGTGGCGATCCTGCAACGAGAATACAAGGCAAGCTAAAGATAAAAATATCTTAACCAAAGCGCGGACAATGATCTTTTGCGTCGCTGGGCAAAGGATTCCTACGATAGACCTAAATAGCTTTTATAAAATACAATTTATAGGATTTTAAAAATAGTTTTATTTTTCATTTCACTGATATGTCCAAAGATCCGTATAAAACACATAAGTGTTTTTTTAAAGAGAAATGTGTCTGAGTCTATGTGTCTATTTACCTTCCTAATCTATGTATATATATCAAACAGTTGCCTCCAATCGTTATTATTACGTCACGTGTCAAATAATTTAATATCTTTTATTGTTTCTACATCAAAACTTCCTCAAAAATTATCGTCTCTCTCTCCAATAATCTTATTTTCCCAAAATTCCTTTCGTTTTCTCAAGAAAATCAAACAACCCTTGATTCTTAACCCCACAAACAATTCACCCTCAAACCCAAAACCCTTAACAACAAAAAACTGAAGCAAAGAAACACTCCCAAAGGCGAAACAACAATCAATCTCAAAACTTTATTCTCATCGAATTCCAACTCAGATATTAATGGACAATAATTATAAAATTAAACAACACAACTTTGTTCTCAATCTCGAGTTCTCATTTTTGAAATTATGATTCTAATGATTTCATATTTTTTCTTTTTTTTAGTAGCCCATGTTTATTTGCATATTATCTGTATGTTGTACAATTCTTTTGCAAAATAAAGAATCCAAACTTCAAGTATCTATTTACACAACGTCGGATTCATGTGAGTGTGTTTTTATTTAATCATTTTCTTTTAATAAAATTTATTATTTTTTTCTTCTTAAATAGATATATGTGATAGAAAAAACTCAAAACCGTTACCTCATGGATGTTCTTAATATTCAATTCAGTTAAGAATTTCATTTTGATGAAATCAAGCTAACCAAAAAAATCAAAACATTTGAATATTAGTTTCTGTTCACTGTTTCCCCCATTCTTCAGCGAATAAAAATACGGCCATGATTTTCTTAAATTTAAAGGACAAATGACAAAAGCACCATTGGTCATAAGTAACCCCTAACACTATAAATTTTTTACAAATAATCCAACTTATGTGTCACTAAAAATCTTTTCTGTTGATACACATGGGGGAAATTACAAACGGATGGAGTGGCTAAAATTGTAGTAGTATTTCTCTCACCTGAATCACCCTATGTCTTTGACTCACTTGAGTCTATATTATATAGGTGCTCATCTAGTTTGAAAATAGTGAAAAAATTAAGTCATACCCCTTTCAAACCAACAAGCCTTCAAACTCTTCAATTTCATTTTCTCTAATAGTCCAAAGATATAAACACCAACAACACACCTAGGATCATTTATGTGTTGCATATGAGATTGCATTATTTATAATATAAGGGTGTGTGAGTTAATTCCCTTTAAAATAATTTTTCCATAATTTTTGGGACATTTTAAATAATTTATAAGATTTTTTAAATAATTTTTAGAAATTAAAATTTGGCTTTTACAAAGTTTATGGGTTGATCTGTAATTTCATTAAGTTGTTAAAAACCTGCTTGGGTAGAAACCAAAATCGATTGATAATTGTGTGGGTACAATTTGTATTTTTAGAAGTTCAAAAACACGCGTTTTACAAGCCATCACAGCCTTACGCATGTTTATCTCGCAACGGTTGGATCTGTGTTTCCTTGCCCTCACATTCCTGTGTTTGATTGTGACTGTTGGATTGTTTTAATCTATGGCCTGCATGCATTTTTACCCGATCCCTGTGTTTTCGTTTAAACCAATCAGAGGCGTTTTAATTGCGGTGCTTTGTTAGCCCTTAGATTTGCCTTGATCAGTTGAGATTTAATCGTGACCATTCATTTGCTTCGAAGTTCCAGAGGCTTCCATGACTGAGTATAAATACATGTTTTATGTGTTACAATTAAAATAATTTGCTTGCCTCACTTTTGAGAGAAAATAAAGAGAGAGAGAGAGAGAGAGAGAGAGAGAGAGAGAAATGAAATCCTAAACTGAACTCCGGCGAAATCTTATCAGAAAACTATTTCTGAGAGTGTGATAGTTCGAGAGTTGTGAAGATCATTCCTCTTTTGTCCTTTATCTCTTTTTCAACTTAATCACAACAGTTTGCTCTCATTTTCTCTCATAGAAAATTGAGATTGACGTTCTGTGATACATTCCACATTTATCTCTTTTGGTTTTGATTTCTTATTTCGAGAAATCATAGTTTTGTTTGTTGTTTTCAACTGTTATGTTTTCAAAACCTAAAACCAACAAAATTATTTCTGATTTCAGTTTCTTTGAACATTCAGATTGAGATCTAGTTTAAGATCTTGATTAGGGATTTACACTTTCACATATTTCACATTTTGTGAAATAGTTTGTACATTTTCAAAATAAGAAAGTGTTTAGGATCTTGGCTCATGTTTATAGAAAGATTCCCTCTTGATTTGTGGATATATTGAAAGATCCAAAGTCTGATAGTTTTGATATAACTGATTTTGGAAATATTTACATATTTGTAATTTTATTAGCATCCTATCTGTAATTAAGTATGTGTGAGTTTCATGCATGTGATTTAGAGCACATCACCACTTACACCTTCACACTACTACACTGAAAAGTGTTGGTATTGAGATCTTGGACTTTTGAGTCAACGTAAAGCTCAAAAGATTAGAGTTACAAGTCTGAGAGAAAATCAACAACATCAGAGCCTTGGGCGAAGTCAAAAAATCCATAGGAGTTGGTATATTTCTAAACGTAGAATTAGGGTTGATTATGTGTCTTGATTGTTATATACTTTGTAATATGTTACTCTATTTTAGTGGATTTTTACTTTTGAGGTGTAGAGACCTTCGTGGATATTTCCCCAATTGGGTGGGGTTTTACCATGTTAAAATTGTACTCGTATACTTCCTCTTCCTCTCATCCCTTTCTTGAGACTGTGTTGATTTAAGTTCTTTATAAGTTTTGGCTTTCAAAACTGGTAAACCTATATCTTAAATAACTCGTTCATACTGTTTTACACATCTTGTGTTAAGAATTTATTTTAAGAAAAGAGTTTCTTCAACAAACTGTTCGGAGCCAATAGCTTAATCTTGAATTAAACGACTTAAGTGGTACTTTTTTCATTTGGTATCAGAGCTTTGGTTTTTCAAAATTCTTTAGACCTTGAGTTTCTGAAATTATTTTCTCAAAACAAATTATGGACGAGAAATTTGAGAGACTAGGTAACCTGTCCAGGCCCCCTCTCTTTGATGGAACCAACTTTTCTTACGGGAAGTTAAGGATGGTTGCCTTCATCCAAGGGACATTGGGAGATGTTTTCTGCGAAGTTATTGAAAATGGTTACACTTTTCCTACTAAACCAACTGCCGAACGAAGTACTGTGAGGATTAGAAAAGTTACTAAATGAATTCACTAAAGAAGAGAAACAAACTTCCCTTAATAACAACAAAGGCAAAAATGCAATATTCATGTCTATTAATGAACACGAATTTAAGAGGATATCATTTTGCTCTACCTCTAAGGAAGCATGGGACACCCTAGTGACGGCACATGAGGGTGATACCAGAGTTAAAGCTGCTAAAACACAAATGTTAATTCAGTAGTACAACTCCTTGATCATGACTGAAACCGAGTCATTTGATGACTTCTATATTAGGCTGACATACATTATGAGCAAATTGTATGCTAATGGGATTGTTTATAATAGAAAGGAAATTGTCTCTAAAATACTAAGATCACTTCCACAAAAATTTGATAATAAGAGATATGCAATTGAGTAGATGGATTATCAAAATCTCACACCTGAACTCCTCAGTAGCAAATTGAGAAATGTGGAAATGGAATTAGAATTTAAAAAACAATTAACCAAGTCCCAGAAGAAACAGACTACCTCTAATATTGTTTTTCATCTAATTTGACCACACATGAATTTAGCATACCTAACATTGACTTACACTCTGATGAGGACCATAATTTAGATACTTTGGATAATCAGATTGCCTTAATGTCTAAACAGTTTAAGAAAATTGTGAACTTTTGAAATAAAATAGCAAAAAGATAAGGCAAACCTACTTATCCAACCTAATCTAATAACATACCTCATGAGGGAAGACAAGACAAACACCAGACTAAAAATCACAAGAGACCTGAGAAAGACCTTAAAAATGTTGAATGCTATAGATGTGGGAAGTTAGGACACATGGCTAGTGACTGTAGAGTTAACTTAGACAAAATTCACAAACATAATAGGGCTTATCTAAGCAAGACTTGGGATGACTCAAGTGACTCTAAAAATGATGAACTTGAGTCATCTAACACTTTTGACCCTTGTACGTCACTCTTTGTTAAGATAATCTACATTGATGATGAGGAATCTGATCATGCTATGTTAACTGATACTATGCCTACTGGTTTATCTAGCTCATTACTTAAGAATGTTGATAATGCTTCAAACGCTATGTGTGTGAGTCAAAGGGAATGCACTATTGTTGATGTCAATGGGTGTGTGAGTCCTAATAATGAACCGCTAGGGGACACTGCACACTGCACACTTAGTGACTCCGACAACGATGACCTTCCTGACATTAACACACTGTACACAAAAACTCTCAAGAAAAGTACTAGGCTTGAAAAGATTGTCAAGGATCTTACCCAGAAGATATAAACCCTAAGTCAGATGATCAAACAGAACACTGAAGAGCACACTACTCAATGTCTAACTCATGAGAATGAAGCCAAAAATTTTGAACAAAAACTGAAAGATTTTTCTAACTCAAATGAAATTCTAGATACAAAGGAACGTTGTTAGAATCGGAACAAACAAAAGAAATGACGTCCACAGTCTTAAAAAAAATCACAAAATTTGAAAATAATTCCAAATGTTTTGAAGATTGTGTTGCTGAAAGTAAAACCAATTCTGATGACAGAACTGGAATAGGATTTTTTTCCCAACTCTAAGACCCAAACTAAAAACATTGAAATTATAAAGTTTGTGTCTGGTGGTAATAGACCTATTGAAACTTATCCAGATTTTCAAAGTTTGAAAAATGAGTTTGATATAAAACAACTGAAGTTAGACACTAGTGAATCAAGTAACTCTAAGAATAATGTTGAGCAAAAGACTAAATACGTTTGCCCCCTATTCGACAAGAAGATTCGATATTTCATCCTGTGCCACATAGGAACAAGACTAGATCTCAAAACCTAGACAAACCTTTAAATAATAATTTTCCTAAGGTTGTGAAAATATTGGACCCAACCTATTATGACGTCATTTCGTTTTTTCAAGACTAGAGTTCAACGTACCATATTTACTGCTCCTATTGTGATGTTTATGGACATTCACTTGATGGTTGCTATTCCAAACGTCTATGTAATCCAATATATAACTCTCTTGTTTACCATAACTTCAACTATTTTAGGAGAAGCCGAAATAACTATGTCCTTCCTAGACAGCCAGATAAGAATTCTAGCTATCGTAATAGAAGGAAAAGGACTAGTACTAAAAGACCATCAATAAGAAGGAATCCTAGATTATTTTCTAAACCAATTGCTCAAACCGTTTATAATACTAATAAATATGCGCAAAAATCTTTTAAAGAAAAGATAGAAGCTCGTAAGTTTTATCAAATACGAGCTAATAAGCTCAAATTGAAAACTAGAGTAATTTGGGTTACAAAAGATTATCTATTACCCCAGTTAAAATGCAACATTGTGATCAGTGCCTTTAGAGATGAACATACGACAACTGGATGGTATTTAGGCTCAGGTTGTTCCAAATATATGATTAGGGTTGATTTCAAATTTTCAAACAAAACCAACCTCTTCGGAGGAAAAGTCTTGTTTGGAGATGGTGTATCATCCCAGATGATTGGTAAAGAAACACTCCATGGAGAAGGATTACCCATTCATAAAAATGTTCTCTTGGTGAAAGGTCTTAAAGACAATTTACTAAGTATATCACAATTTTGTGATTCAAACCACACTGTCACTTTTCCAAAGAACAATTGCAAAATTTTAAATAAAAAAGTTGATTGCATTATTACAGGACTCCGTACTCCAGATAACTGTTACACAGTAAATCCAAGTACAGAGGTTTGTAACATTGCCAGAATGGATGACAATGAGATATGGCATAATAGGTTGGGTCACATTAACTATAATAGTCTTGGCAAATTATTCTCCCAAGAGATAGTTAGAGGTTTTCCTAAGATCAAACCAATTTCAAACATTGTCTGTGGTCCATGTCAAGAAGGGAAAATTGTTAAAGTTACCCATAAGAAAATTAAAGAAGTTTTATCCACTAAACCTCTAGAACTCATCCATATGAACCGAATGGGTTGTTCTCGTACTGTTAGTCTTTGCGGCAACAATTACATCCTAGTAATGGTTGATGACTTCACTCGATTTACCTGGGTTGCCTTTTTAAAACATAAATCAGAGACCTTCCGTGAGTTTTTGAAAATCTTAGTTCGTATCAGTGTTCGTAAAAGTTTGCCTAGGCTTAAGGCTTGTGAGAAACGCCCCGCCTTACACCTTTTACGCCTTATTCTTAGTAAAAGGCTTAAGGCGCACTTTTTTTTAAACAAATGCACTTTAGTGAAACAATATTGCCTTTTAAAGAATTTTTTAAAAAATCGGACCAATATTTTATTCAAAACAATCAAAAGAAAAATGGTATCCCAAACCTCTCTGCCTCTCGTCCAAAAAAAGGCGCATTTTTTCTTTCTTTTTTTATTTTTTTCTTAGTATTTAAAAAAAATAGTATTTTAGTTTGCATATATTTAGACATATTTTAAGTTATGTACCATTTTAGTATTTTTAATAGCCTTGTTATAATTAAAAATGTTAAAATATATTTAAAAAGGCTTAAACGACTTTTTACGCCTACCGCCCGCCTAGGTTTCTAAGGCGGAAGGCTTGGCCTTGACGCCTCGGTCACGCCCCGCATTTTTTAGAACCTTGGTTCGTATAGAAAATCAAAAGGACTCCCAAGTAGATAGAATTCGTAGTGATGGAGGAGGAGAATTCATCGATTCAGGTGGCATTGAATATTATGACTATAATAGTTATAAACATGAATTTAGTGCTCTTAAAACACCTTAACAAAATGGAATTGTTGAGCGTAAAAATCGCACTCTTCAAGAAATGGCTCGTGTGATGATTCATGCGAAGAACCTACCTAAATATTTTTGGGTAGAATCCATTCGTACCGCCTATCATATAATCAATCGAGTCTACTTAAGGAATAATACCAAACAAACATCCTATGAGCTTTGGTATAGGAATAAACCTAACTTAAAATACTTTAGAACCTTTGGTAGTACCTGTTATGTCTGTAAGGACAGAGAACATCTGTCTAAATTCAAAACCATAGGAGATAAAGCCAATTTCTTAGGATATTCTTCAAATAGTAGAGCCTACAGTGTCTACAATCTTCGTACCAAAACCATGATGGAATCCATTAATGTGGTTGTAAGTGACACTAATATAGAAAGTAAGACCAAAGAACCAATTATTGTGGATGAGTCCGAAAACATTTTAAATTATGACTCTCCAAGAATAGTTGAATCCTTACCAACTGAGACCCCTGAAGTACCTAACTGGGTTTCCAAAGATCAACCTTTAGATAATGTAGTTGGTAATCCTACTGAACCTGTTCGTACAAGATCTCAACTTCGTAATATTGCTCATTTTGCATTCTTTGTGTCGCTTATTAAGCCAAAGACTGTAAATGAAGCCTTGAATGACACTTTGTGGATAAGTTCTATGCAATAGGAACTTCTTTAATTTGTTATTCATGATGTATGGTATCTTGTACCCAGGCCTGAAAATAAAAGGGTTATAGGCACACGTTGGATTTTTAAAAATAAGACTGATGAATCTGGGATGATTATTCAGAATAAAACTAGATTAGTTTCCCAGCGCTACTCTCATATTGAAGGAATAGATTTTGAGGAAACTTTTGCTCCTGTCACTCGCCTCAAATCGGTTCGCTTAATTTTTTCCATAACTTGTCATTTGCACTTTAATCTATAGCAAATGGATGTTAAGTCAGCCTTCCTTAGCGGAATTTTAACTGAGGAGGCCTATGTAGAACAACCCAAAGGGTTTATTAACCCTCATCACCCAAATTATATCTATCATCTTACAAAAACTCTTTATGGGTTAAAACAAGCTCCTAGAGCTTGGTATGAGAGTCTATCCACCTTTCTTTTAGACAACGGATTTAGGAGAGGAGGGAATGACCAAACCTTGTTTGTCAAACATTTTGACAATAATATTACTATAGCCCAAGTTTATGTTGATGATATCATTTTTGGATCCACCTCCCCTTTAGAAGTTAAGACATTACCGAACATTATGCACAACGAATTTCAAATGTCACTTATGGGGGAGTTACAATTATTCTTAGGGCTCGAAGTTAAACAAAATTCAGATGTATTATTTCTATCGCAATACAAATACTCTTTAGAGATTGTCAAGAAGTTTGGCCTAGAAACAGCTAAAGAAGCTAGGAATCCTATGAGTACTTAAGTCAAACTTTCTAAAGATGAGAATGGGAAATCAATTGATTCTACCTTATATCGTAGTATGATAGGAAGCTTCCTTTACCTTACTGCCTCCCGTCTTGATATCATGTACTCTGTCTGCGTGTATGCTCGATATCAAAAAAATCCTAAAGAGAGTCATCTATTGTGCGTTAAAAGAATTATCAAATACATTAAAGGCACTCTAAACTTAGGACTTTGGTACACTAAAGACACTTCTAGTACTATAGTAGGTTACACTGATGTTGATTGGGTCGGGTGTACCGATGATAGTAAGAGTACTTCAGGAGCATGTTACTACATTAGTAACAATTTGGTAGGATGGAGTAGTAAGAAACAAAACTGCATTTCTTTGTCTACTGCCGAATCCGAATATATTACTGCAGGAAGTTGTTGTGCTCAATTACTTTGGCTGAAACAAATGCTGAAAGATTACGATATAACTGAAGATAAGTTACATCTCTATTATGACAATCAAAGCGTGATTAATATTTCTAAAAATCCAGTTCATCACTCTTGTAACAAACATATTAAAATCAGATATCATTTCATACACCAGTTAGTTGAATCTAAGGAGTTAGAAATTAATTACCTACCTACTGAATTGCAATTAGCTAACATGTTTACTAAGCCATTAGACTTTCTTCGATTTGAATCTTTACGCAAATCTATTGGTATGGTTACTGCAGAACAATGAATTATTGTTTCTTACTTCTTTACTTTGCCTTTTGCCCATTTGAGATAAAATGGGGGAGAAATTTGAGTCCTCTTGGACATTTTGGTGTACTCTCAACTAAAAAGCTTGATCTTAGTTACCTTATTTTCAGGAATCAGTACCTTCATTTGCAACCGAATTTTGATAGGGTATTGGTCTATATCCAGTTGAGTTATGTAATTTTCTCTTTCTAGGATATTGGGTAGATATAATTTTTTGTATAGGGCTAAGTTTTTCTTATTCTTTTGTATCCCTACGAGTCCTAGATGACTCAAAGGAGATTTTGTCTCATATTTTCAAAGGGGGAGATTGAAGCACCCTATATATTTGACTCACTTGAGTCTATATTATATAGGTGCTCATCTAGTTTGAAAATAGTGACAAAATTGAGTCATATACCTTTCAAACCAACAAGCCTTCAGACTCTTCAGTTTGACTTCCTCTAATAGTCCAAAGGTATAAACACAAACACCACACTTAGGATAATTTATGTGTTGCATATGATATTGCATTCTTCATAATATGAGGGTGTGTGAGTTAATTCCCTTTAAAATAATTTTTCCATAATTTTTGGGATATTTTAAATAATTTCTAAGATTTTTTAAATAATTTTTAGAAATTAAAATTTGGTTTTTACAAAGTTTATGGGTTGTTTTGTAATTTCAATAAGTTGTTAAAAACTTGTTTGGGTAGAAACCAAAAGCGCCTTATAATTGTGTGGGTACAATTTGTATTTCTAGAAGTTCAAAAACACGCATTTTACAAGCCATCACAGCCTTACACGTGTTTATCTCACAATGGTTGGATTTGTGTTTCCTTGCCCTCACATTCCTGTGTTTGATTATGAACCGTTGGATTTTCTTAATCTATGGCCTGCATGCATTTTTACCTAATCCATGTGTTTTCGTTTAAACCAATCAGAGGCGTTTTAATTGTGGTGCTTTGTTAGCCTTCAGATTTGCCTTAATCAGTTGAGATTAAATCGTGACCATTCATTTGCTTCGAAGTTCCAGAGGCTTCCATAATTGAGTATAAATACATGTTTTATGTGTAGATATTACAATATTTGGCTTGCCTCACTTTTGAGAGAAAATAAAGAGAGGAGAGAAAGAGAGAGAGAGAGAGAGAGAGAGAGAGAGAGAGAGAGAAATAGGAAACCCTAAACTGAACTCCGGCGAAATCTCATCAGAAAAATATATCTGAGAGTGTGTTAGTTCGAGAGTTGTGAAGATCATTCCTCTTTTGTCCTTTATCTCTTTTTCGACTTAATCACAACAGTTTGCTGTCATTTTTCTCATAGAAAACTGAGACTGACATTCTGTGATACATCCCACGTTTATCTCTTTTGGTTTTGGTTTCTTATTTCGAGAAATCATAGTTTTGTTGGTTGTTTTCAACTGTTATGTTTTCAAAACCTAAAACTAACAAAATTGTTTCTGATTTCAGTTTCTTTGAACATTCAGACTGAGATCTAGTTTAAGATCTTGATTGGGGATTTACACTTTCACATATTTCACATTTTGTGAAATAGTTTGTACATTTTAAAAATAAGAAAGTTTTTAGGATCTTGGCTCATGTTTATAGCAAGATTCCCTCTTGATCGGTGGATATATTTAAAGATACAAAGTCCGATAGTTTCGATTAAACTGATGATTAGGCATAAATTCTTCCAAATTTATCCCTTTAATTTAGTTACTTCTAGCACCTCGATCAGCATAATCGATTTTATTTTATCCCATAATCTAGCTACTGACTTATTACAACGAGTACCCCGAGTTTCTGGTATTTCGTACAAATTTGATGTCAATAAAGAAAGAAAGAAAGAAAGAAACCGGAAGAATCGAGAAAGAAAAGGAGGAAAGTCAAAAGGGAAAAGTTGTAATTTTTACCCGGAATTCGGATGAGGTATCTAAAGAAGAGTTGAAGATATCAAGTTTACAAGAACATAGGAAGAAATGACACCTCAATCGGAGTTCCGAAATGAAAGTTATAAGCAGTCAAAGCTTGAAGAAAAAGTCAAAAGAAAATCAGAGCGATCCGTAATGCAAACTTCCATAGAACCCCGGACTGAAGGCGGATTGAAACTGAAGAAAAATAAATGAATCGATTCAAACCGGATCGATCTGACCAAGAAATAAATGAACCGATCCGAATTCAAGCCAGACCGAACCGAAGGAGGACCGGACCGGTCCGACTGTCGAATTTTGATTTTTTACTCTTCCTCTAATGGAGAGTCCTAGTTCTTTCTAAAACTCTTGGAGTCTAGTAGGGTATTAAAAACCAATTTATTATCATTCTAAGGGACGAAAAAATCATCTAATTTTTCCCTTTTTCTGTAAAAACCCTAGTTTGAAGATTTATTGCAAAATGAATTCCAAGATTGAAGTTTGTTCAGATTTCCTTGATTACAAGTAATTTTAGTTGTTGCTTTCAGTGCTTTGGTAATGTAGTTGACTGCTTTCTTCTATTTAATATTCATTCTACATCATTCTTCAAGTTTTCCTTAGAGTAATCATGATTTCCTGCAATTCAACAATCGTTTTCATTACTTTCATCATGGTAGGCTAGAATTTTAAAGGTCGGGATGCATAAACCCAACCTGATGTGGTAGTTGCATGTGTATAAAATTAATCCTCTGAATTTACTGATTATTTATGACCGTATTGCGTAGAAATGAGAAAATTGTAGATCTTTGGATCTCGTTTGCTTCAGGGTAACCGGGATGCTTCATAATGCAATTCGAATGTAACTATCGCAATACCGATTTACTCGTCCTCTAATTAAGTATGGTGCGGGCTTGAACCTCATATACGTAATGCTTGGGAGTACTAAATTTTGGGTCTAATTAATCATTTAAATTTACGATTAGTTTTATATCATCAATACACTAGGATTGGGGGATTGTATTTCGTCATGTTTTTCTTCATCATATAGTTCAAGTTTTAAATCATTCATCATTAGTATTTTAGGTAATTTAGAATAGTTGCATTTCTTTCATAGTTTCAAAATTGCATTTAGTCGTAGCCAATTATCAAAACAAATCATATTTTCCTTTCTTTTTAGAGTCAGAGTTAGGATTCCTTCATTTGTCCAACGTCGTTATAACTCTGTTGTCCTATTTCCCTGTGGATATGATCCCGACTTCCCGGGTTTATTACTAACGCGACAGGCTTGCACTTGAGCCTAGAGAGAACGCACATTAGAGACACTTATTGAGTCGCGTCAAGTTTTTGGCGTCGTTGCCGGGGAACTAGGTAGACTTAGGATTAGATCGAGTCAATCTAAAACTTTGACCAAAAATTTCCAAAAATCCAAAAACATATAAAAATTTGAAAAAGCACAAAAAGATTCATCATCATTTCCCATAAGCTGTTAATGAAAAATTATGAACTCACTCCAACTCCCCATAATACTCCAATCCGCATTCACGAAAACCAAATAGGAGAGTACGACCCTGATAGCCCTCACACTCTTAACGATCCACAATTCTGGGTTCCACCTCCCATACCATCACACTCAATCTCAAATAACACTCTGCTTTCCCTCTTAGGACACACTTCAGAGCACGCCCCGAGCATACCAAGTGAGGATACTGAGTCGTTAAGAGAGAGAGACATGTCGCAACACGGTAGTGCAGCCGCCGATGAGAAAGAGGCCCCGTACCGCCCATTGAGAGAAATTTTATATACCGAGCGTACTGTCACTCCGGGATGCATTATACTCCCGTATAATGCCGGGCAATTTCTTTTTAAAAATGGGATGATCCAGATGTTACCCCATTACCATGGTATGGATTCTAAAAATCCATATCTCCACATCAGGGAATTTGAGGATGTGTGTGAAACCCTCAATGATCAAACTTGCACACAAGAGGTGATCCGCCTCAAACTCTTCCCATTCTCGCTAAAAGATAAGCCTAAGACTTGTGTATGGTCTTTACCTCCAAGCTCAATTGCATCCTGGAATGAGTTGCAATCTAAATTTCTCAAGAAATTCTTTCCCGCACATCGAACAATCTCCATAAAGGCTCAAATTCAAGCTTTCAGACAATTGGAAAATGAGCCATTTCATCGATGTTATGAGCGTTTCAATGAGTTAATTACTTTATGCCCCCATCATGGATTTGATACACCGCAAATCATTTCCTTCCTCTATAATGGACTGAACCTTAATTCCAAACAACTCGTTGAAACCATGGGTAGTGGTCCATTTGTTGACTTAGACGCCCACGATGTTGAGCTTCACCTGAGGTATGTGGCCGAGAGTACCCAATCCTGGGATATATCTAAACCTAATGCTCAAAATTTAAATTGTTAAGTGACCACCACTCCATCGATGTCCGGCCTATTTCACGTAGAAAATAATTCTATGATGAACGATTAGATGTACTTGAGAAAGGAATGCGAGATCTACTTGAGGTATATGGAAGAGGAACAACTGGATCCATCCCAAACCCCGTCGAGAAGGTGTGTGTAATTTATGAGGCGGGTAATTCAACTGACGAATGCTCAACTATACCCGCCTACAAAGTAATGCTTCAAGAGAAAGTCAGTGGTATAGGAAGATTCAAGGGTAATTTCGGTGCACCGCACGGGAATTCCTACAACCTTTCATGGAAAAACCATCCTGGTTTTAGCTATGGGCAACAACATGTTGCGATGAATCCTAATTCACATGTTGCCCCTCCTCTACCACCGCACTTTCAACAAGCTCCACACATGCAAGGCCATATGCAAGCACCACCACCTTAAGGAACATATATAACTCCACCGGGGAGAACTCTCGAGGATACGATGAACCAATTTATCAATAATCAGAGCGCATCCAATGCTAGATGTGATCACCTGATCAGCGACATAAATGCAAATATTTCAAATATACAATCATCGTTGAGTGTCCAAGAGAAGGGCAAGTTTCCTGCCCAGGGCCAAAGACCTCCCCAAGGTCAAACTAGTGTTAGCTCCACCTCTACTGAACATCAAGAGCAATGTCAAGTTGTGACCACTCTTCGTAGTGGGAGAGTCATTGATTTATCACCTCCCCCACATGACACAACGAAAGACAAGGAGATTTCGCCTGGCATGAAAGAGGCCGAAGATGTCCCCTTGAATAAGAGTGATAAGGAAGACACTAGTGAGCCCGAGGTAGTAGTGAAACCACCCACCGCGAAACCATTTCCTCAAAGGTTGATTCCTTCCCACAAAGGAACTCCCTGTGATGAAGTTCTAGACGTGCTAAAGCAAGTAAAGAAAAATTTACCTTTCCTTGATGCTATTAAGCAAATTCCAGCTTATGCAAAAGTCATCAAAGACTTGTTGATGGTAAAGAGAAAGATGAAGGTAAAGAAAAATGTCTTTCTAGCACAGAACGTGAGCTCCATTCTACTTAACGATCTCCCCACCTAAATTCAAAGATCCCAATACACCCACTATTTCCTGCATCATTGGAGAAAATAAAATTGAAAATGCCTTACTTGACTTAGGAGCAAATGTCAATATCCTCCCTTACTCCGTCTATAGGCAACTTGATTTGGGCGACCTCAAGACCACAAGGATCACTCTCCAATTAGCGGATCGAACTGTGAAGATCCCACGAGGTGTAGTTGAGGACGTGATCGTCCAAGTTGACACTTTCTACTTCACAGTAGACTTTGTCATTTGGGAGACGGAGCCTTCCTTCTCCTAGAGCAATCATGTTCCCATCATTCTTGGGCGCCAATTTTTAGCTACGGCTAACACTATTATCAACACTTGAAATGGGTAGATGCAACTCACTTTTGGAAACATGACCTTAGAGACTAACATCTTCCATATAGCCCGACATACGGGGGAAGAAGATGATATTCACGCGGTGAGCTTCATAAACGAGATCGTAGAGGAGTACTTTGAGGAAAACTATTGTGGAGACACCTTAGGGTCCTATTTAGTGTCGAGTCACGAGATTGAGGGGACATACACCGAATTCGAGAGGGATGTTGAGGAGTTGAGAGAGTTACTTGATGAGAGAGAGTTGGACAAGGATGTGAGAGATGTAAGTTGATTTACCACTGAAGGATACACGCATGGTTCCCTCCAGCGATAAATTTCCAACCCTCGAATTGAAGAAACTACCCTACCATATTAAATATACATACCTAGGAGAGGATGAGACATTTCCTGTTATTATCTCCTCTAACCTAGATGAAGAACGGGAGGGTAAACTGTTAAAAATTCTGAGAAAGCACCAAAGTGCTTTTGGTTGGTGGATTGTTGATTTGAAGGGGATAAGTCCTTTGATTTGCACTCACAAAATCCATCTCGAATAGGATGTCAAACCCTCAAGAGAAATGCAAACAAGGCTAAATCCCAATATGAAAGAAGTGGTGAGAATCGAAATTATCAAGGTATTAGATGTCGGGATTATCTACCCAATCTTGGATAGCAAGTGGGTGAGCCCTATTCAAGTTGTCCCGAAGAAGTCGGGCATGACAGTGATTGATAATGCTAAGGGAGAGCTAGTTCCCCAACGTACCACCACCGGGTGGCGCGTTTGCATTGATTAACGGAAACTCAATGCGAGAACTAGGAAAGACCATTTCCCCTTGACATTTATTGATCAGATGCTTGAGAGAGTAGCAGACCACCCTTACTATTGCTTCCTTGATGGTTATTTCAGATATAACCAAATTGAGGTAGATGTACTTGACCAAGAGAAAATGACCTTCACTTGCCCTTTTGGTATGTTTGCCTACAAACGTATGCCATTCGGCTTGTCTAATGCACCCGCGACCTTTCAAAGGTGCATGTTGAGTTTATTTAGTGACATGGTCGAGAGAGGACTCGAAGTGTTCATGGACGATTTCAGCGTTTTTGGCACCTCTTTCGATCTTTGTATAGAAAAATTAGAAAAAGTACTTTCCCAGTGTGTGGAAAAGAACTTAGTGCTGAATTAGGAGAAATGCCATTTCATGGTCGCTAAGGGAATCGTTCTTGGCCGCATAGTTTCATCCAAGGGGATAGAAGTTGATAGAGCAAAGATAGATGTCATAGCCGATCTTCCCCCACCAAAATTGCTCAAAGAAGTGCGCTCCTTTTTGGGCCACGCGGGGTTTTATCGAAGGTTCATTAAGGAATTTAGCGCCATTGCTAGACCCTTAAGCAACCTACTCATGAAAGACACCCCATTTGAGTGGACGAAAGCATGCCATAGCGCTTTTGAAAAACTGAAAACCATGCTTGTGTCCTCTCCCATCATGTAAGTTCCGAATTGGTCTTTACCATTCGAACTTATGTGTGATGCTAGCAATTATGCGATAGGGGTTATTTTGGGCTAAAGAAAAGACAAACAGATGCACGTCATCTACTACGCTAGCCGAACTCTTACCGGATCACAAATCAATTACTCCACCACAGAGAAGGAGTTGCTAGCGTTAGTCTTTGCCCTTGATAAATTTCGGTCCTACCTTATTGGTTCTCCCATCACTTGCTTCACCGACCATGTGGCATTGAAATACCTACTTGCGAAGAAAGATGCAAAGCTGCGCCTCATAAGGTGGATCCTACTCCTACAAGAGTTTAATCTCTCCATTAAAGATAAGAAAGGAGTAGAAAACGTCGTTGTCGTCCACTTATCATGGCTTTTGTCCGACGTGCCTAGTGATCCAATACCCATAGACGAATACTTTTCGGATGAGCAACTTTTTGATACCTCCTCTTTGTCCTAGTTTGCGAATATAGTGAACTCCCTTGTCACGGGAGCCGTCCCTCCCGACTGGACACCGCAAGATAAGAAGAGGTTTATTACTTGGTCGCGCATGTTTTTCTATGACGATCCTTTCCTGTTTAAATATTGTGCCGACCAAATCATTCGACGATGCGCATCGGATGACGAGATCCCGAAAGTCATCCAATTTTGTCATTCGGAAGCTTGTGGAGGTCACTTTTCGACGAAAAAGACGGCCGCTAAAATTCTTCAATGCGGCCTCTATTGGCCCACAATATTCCGGGATGTGAACGATGCTTGTAAATCTTGCAATAGGTTCCAAAGGATGGGAGCTATTACCCGACGAGACATGATGCCTCTTACTCCCAAACTCATTATAGAGATTTTTAATTACTGGGGTATTGACTTCATGGGCCCTTTCCCCCCATCCTTTGGTTTCCTATACATCCTTGCCGCGGTAGAATACGTTTCTAAATGGGTGGAAGTTATAGCTACCAAGGCCAATGACAACAAAGTGGTGATTAATTTCCTACAGGAACACATACTTTCCCGCTTCGGTGCTTCGAAAGCGATAATTAGTGATAATGGCATGCACTTTTGCAATAAGCCATTCGAGAAGCTCATGAGAAAGTATGGAAACGTTCACAAGGTTGGAATGACTTATCACCCCCAAACGAATGGGCATGCCGAACTAGCGAATCGGTAAATCAAGAACATTCTCGAAAAGACCGTCAATCCTACCCGAAAAGATTGGTCACTTAGATTGAACGATTCGCTATGGGACTATCGTACCGCATACAAAAATCCGCTCGGCATGTCCCCTTTCCGCTTTGTGTATGGAAAACCTTGCCATCTTCCCGTGGAATTAGAGCACAAGGCGTATTGGGTGATTAAGGAATTAAACTATGCCATGGATAAGGTCGGTGAAGCTCTCAAGCTTCAATTAAATGAGTTAGAAGATATACGCAATGATGCGTACGAGAACGCAAAAATTTCCAAAGAAAGGATGAAACTCGCTCACAATAACATCATTCGACGCCGAGAGTTTCTTCCCGAAAAAAAAGTGCTTCTCTATAACTCTCGACTTCATCTCTTTCCGAGAAAGTTGCGGTCACGATGGTCTGGCCCGTTCGTTGAAAGAATGTTTTCCCTCACAGAGTTGTTGAGTTAGATAATTTAAAAGGGGGAAACACATTCAAAGTAAATGGGCAATGCCTAAAGCCATATCTAGAGGCGTGTGTGGAAGAAGTCGACACTGTTTGGTTGTCGAACCCCGTTTATGGGGTAGAGTGAGCTGCTACAGTGAGGTCGTCGCACCCCCGACGCGTATGGGGTGAATTCTTGTGTATAGTAGATGAGAGTCGCGTGAGTAGTGAGAGTCTCTAGGATTAGGGTACAATATGGTTTGAGCATGCACATGTTTTGGAAAAATGAGTTGAGTTGCATTAATCATAGGTATCGAGAGGGTGTTGAGTCAAAAGTGATAGGAAGAAGTGCTGAGAGTCGAAAACTTGCGAAAAAGAGCGATCACAGTTAAGTTAGGGGGAGAAATCCATCTCAATGCAAGAACGGGACCGGTTCTTTTATTTTTGAGCCGGACCGGATCGGTTCATTTCTTTACAGTCGGATCGATCCAATTATTAAAAGGCTTGAAAATTAAAAGGACCGAATCGGTCCGGTCCTAGTACAGTCGAATCAGTCTGGTTTCTGCAGTCTTTCCCCTTTCCCTAGGTACACCCCCTTCTCCCTAATCCATTCCCTTCCCTCCCAATTCGTCCAACCATTCCCAACCCTTCAATTTCCCTACCAAATACATCCCCTTTTTCCCTCCAAACTCTTTCCCTCCATTCCCAAACCCTTCCCCCACTCCTCACCTATAAATACCCACCCAAATCCCCCATTTTTCTCCACACCTTCAACCACATCACCTCTCTATTCTCTCTACCTATTTATCCAGCACCCTCCCCTTGACATAATGGCCCAAAGAGCTCCCCCCGTCAAATATGACTCCACTAAAATTTTACCCTCCGGCCATGGTGAATTATGTTCCTGCCAAGAAGAGCGTTAGTGCAACCGTTTCTTTGGTCCGGATCGCAAACTCCATATGGAGCGCGCATTCCAATGGATAGGGCTGCCTTATTCCGCCATCGCCCTCTTCATGCATAGGGGCTGGTTCCATTTCCTTAATGAACCGTACGAAGCGGTTTGGGCTGCTGAATTACGATCTTTTTATGGATCCCTAGTTTCGAATGGGCCAATTCGAGGCCCAAGCCTATATTGATGGTACCATCATCCCCTTTTCTTTGGCCCTTCTCACTGCCAAGTTGGTCGAATATAATGTTCCCGATGTTCAAGACTACACATACCCAAGGAACGTCGCCCCGGTAGCCAAGGAGCTAATTATGGAGCGAATTACCCCCGGCATTGCATGGAGGGGGGAGACTGTTGTTGTTAGCAGACTTAACGAGAAAGCACGCCTTACATTCCAAATTGTGTGTGCTAACATTCTGCAAACCTCCAACGACTCAGCGATGCGTCCTCGTCAAGCCACATTGACATACCACCTTTTCGATCCCAACACTTCCATTAACCTGGCTCGCACCCTATACGCTGACATTATCGTCGCAGCCATGGATGAGAAAGGTGCAGCACCACTTCCATATGCACGTCTGATTACCTCCATTCTCAAAGATGCTGGCATTGAGGCGCCACTTGACCGTACTCGCCTCTCCGATCCCTTTGGACAGGGAACCCACATTCGGAGCTCCAAACATCTAGCCATCCTTCGGGTGAGGCGGGGAAGTGATGACGAGGATGATGTTACCTCGAGTGAGGAAGAAGAAGAAGAAGAAGAAGAAGAAGAAGCAGGTGATGATGTGGAGATGGGAGACGTGGGTGTGGATGAAGAGTCGGTCGAATAAGAAGACGACCCTTATTTTGAATGAGCGGGTAGCGACCTCGCGAATAGAATGTCGGACATTGAGATGAGATTCAGCAACTTTATGACCGACTACCAGCGCGATACAAGTATGATGTTGCGTTTCCAAGCGGACTTGTACAAACGCCAGGGGGATCCCAACGAGCCATTGCCATCCTACTTTTATGACCCTAATGGCCCCAACGCGCCCAGCTCTTCCCACCCATCGCCCCAGTGAAGCTTTCTTGGTTTGTGGCAGTTTTTAGTTGTTTGACATAATCACATGGTTGTCTGCTCTTTGTTGTTATTGTACCACAGTCCTGTTATATATAAATCTGCATTTTCTCCAGTTATTTGTTTTATTTATCGCACTTCTTATTTTGCCTTGTTTAGCTTTTCGTTCTTTTGATTGAGGACAATGCAAAAGTCTAAGTTAGGGGGGGTGACAAGTGCGTATTTCTAAAACTTCACAAATTTTCAAAAATGCCCAGAAATTTCAAAAAAAATCATAAAATTTTGAAAAATCCAAAAAATATTTCTGTTCAAAATAAATAAAAATTGGAATTAAAACTTTTCAAAAATATCATTAAAAGTCGGTTTAAAGTCTCAAGTTGTAAAATTCAAATACACAAAGCCGAAATTGACCAAAGATGGAAATTGAGCGAAAATTGATGACTTAACGAATAAGTGTGGAGATTAACAAACCCGGTGAGATTCGAGCCGTTCATCTTTATGAAATTTATAATTCAATCCGAGTTAATTGTTAACTCAAAGTTCCTTTCAGCGCCTAAAAAGTCATTGAGGATCTCAATCCTTTCATTTTGATCGGTTATGGGAAATATGTGTGATATTACCTCGAAAAGCGCGCTATAAATCTCTAAATTAAGTTCATCTCGAAATGCATATGGTAAATTTATAAGTAATTCGGACAATGAAGTAGGCCCTCGTTTGTTACCCAAAAACATTAGCCATAAAAAGATGTGAAAAATTATCCCTTTGATAACCCCATTGAGCCGAATAAAATTTATCCTTTCGTTTGATAACTCGAAAAACCCAAGTAGCCCGGAATTGCAAAAATGGAATATTCATTAAAGTCCGGAAAGTGCATAAAAAGGGGTAAGAAAAAAATAGATATGCTCAACAAAAATAGCAAGAAAAGAAAAGAAGTGAAAAACAGAAAAAAAACAGAGAAAATGAGCAAAAGCCCGAAAAAAGCACTAAGGGACATTATAAGAAAAAATTTCCAATTCCGAATTTCCCAAACATTTCCATGTTACCCAAAACACCTATAGCCCGAAAAAGTCCTAACCGAGTCCAAGTTGATAAATTAATTATCGCGTGGAGAGCTAAGACACCAAAAGATAATAAAAGAGATTAAATGCGTGAAAAAGAGGCGATGTTCCCGTTTCCCAATGACCGTATTCCGATGATGAGATCTATTCACCATAAACATCCGTCTTTCTTCTTGTGTGCGTGACTTTTCATCCATTATATTACCTTTTTTATCACGCACACCGAGAGAATAACCACATTCCGAGTGATTCGTTTGAGAGAGCATTTCGTGAGATTTTGAAATCAAAACGAATTTTCAGATAGGTAACGTAATGGTCAATCGGTGGAAATCTGCGGTTAAATTTTTGGCTTCGCACACACGCACTATGATTTGAGACTCTTGAGCATGACTTGATGATGACTATTTTCTGAGAAAGTTTGAATTATACAATTTTTGCGAATTTTGAAGTTTCTTTGAGTCGAATTTTATGGGTATATTCTCTGCAAACCCTCACAAGACACAACTCGTCCTACTAGGGTAACCTAGGAGTTTAAAGGCTTGTTGCATACGCTAAACGCAATCGCTTGCCCGCGAAAAAGGTATTCTATCCCAATAAAATGATTTTCAAGAGTTGAGCCTTGCTAGGTTTCTTTTACATTGCTCAGGACGCGCAAAGTTCTAAGTTAGGGGGATTTGATTAAGCATAAATTCTTCCAAATTTATCCCTTTAATTTAGTTACTTTTAGCACCTAGGTCAGTGTAATCGATTTGATTTTATCTCATAATCTTACTAATGACTTATTCCAATGAGTACCCTGCGTTTCTGGCATTTCGAACTAATTTTACAGTATTTGATATCAATAAAGAAAGAAACAAACTGGAAGAATCGAGAAAAAAAATGAGGAAAGTCAAAAGGGAAAAGTTGTAATTTTTACCCAGAATTTGGATGAGGTATCTAAAGAAGAGTTGAAGATATCAAGTTTACAAGAACATAGGAAGAAACGACACCTCAATCAGAGTCCTGGTGTGAAAGTTATGAGCAGTCAAAGCTTAAAGAAAAAGTCAAAATAAAAAGTCAAAAGAAAATCGGACAGATTCGGATCGGACCGATCCGAAATGCAAACTTCCAGAGAATCCCGGATCGAAGATGGATCGAAACTGAAGAAAAATAAATGAACCGATCCGTATGAGATCGATCCGGCCAAGAAATAAATGAATCGATCCGGATTCAAGACAGACCGAACCGAAAGAGGACTGGACCGGTCCGACTGTCAAATTTTGATTTTTTACTCTTCCTCTAATGGAGAGTCCTAGTTCAACTAAAACTCTTGGAGTCTAGTAGGGTATTTAAACCCGATTTATTATCATTCTAAGGGGGAAAAAAATCATCTAATTTTTCCCTTTTCTGTAAAAACCGTAGTTTGAAGATTTATTGCAAATTGAATTCCAAGATTGAAGTTTGTTCAGATTTCCTTGATTACAAGTAATTTTAGTTGTTGCTTTCAGTGTTTTGGTAACGTAGTTGATTACTTTCTTCTATTTAATCTTCATTCTACATCATTCTTCAAGTTTCCCTTAGAGTAATCATGATTTCCTGTAATTCAACAATCGTTTTCATTACTTTTATCATAGTAGGCTAGACTTTTAAAGGTCGGGATGCATGATCCCAACCTAATGTGGTAGTTTCATTGTATAAAATTAATCGTCTGAATTTACTAATTACTTATGACTGTATTGCGTAGAAACGCGACAATTGTAGATCTTTGGACCTCGTTTGCTTCAGGGTAATCGGGATGCTTCAGAATGTAATTCGAATGTAACTATCGCAATACTGATTTACTCATCCTCTAATTAAGTATGGTGCGGGCTTGAACCTCATATACCTAATGCTTGGGAGTACTAAATTTCGGGTCTAATTAATCATTTAAATTTACAATTAGTTTTATATCATCAAAACACTAGGGTTAGGGGATTGTATTTTCGTCCTGTTTTTCTTCATCATATAGTTTGAGTTTTAAATCATTCATCATTAGTATTTTAGGTAATTTAGAATAGTTTCATTTCTTTCATAGTTTCAAAATTGCATTTAGTCATAGCCAATTCTCAAAACAAATCATCTTTACCTTTCTTTTTAGAGTCGGAGTTAGGATTCCTTCGTTTGTCCAACGTCGTTACAACTCTGTTGTCCTATTTCCCAGTGGATATGATCCCGACTTACCAAGTTTATTACTAACGTGACAGGCTTGCACTTGAGCCTAGAGAGAACGCACAGTAGAGACACTTTCTGAGTCGCATCAACTGAATTGGGAAATGTTCACATATTTGTAATTTGATTAGAATCATGTCTATAATTAAGTGTGAGTGAGTTACATGCATATGATTTAGAGCACATCACCACTTACACCTTCACACTACTACACTGAAAAGTGTTGGTATTGAGATCTTATACTTTTGAGTCCACGTAAAGCTAAAAAGAGTAGAGTTACAAAGCTGAGAGAACATCAACAACATCATAGCCTTGGGAGAAGTCAGAAAATCAAGAGGAGTTAGTACATTTCTGAACTTAGAATTAGGGTTGATTGTGTGTCTTGATTATTATATAGTTTGTAATTTGTTACTCTATTTTAGTGGATTTTTACTTTTAAGGTGTATAGAACTCCATGGATGTTTCCCCAATTGGGTGGAGTTTTACCACGTTAAAATTTTACTTTTATACTTCCTCTTCCTCTCATCCCTTTCTTGAGGCTGTGTTGATTTAAGTTCTTTATAAGTTTTGGTTTTCAAAACTGGTAAACATATACCTTAAATAACTCATTCATACTGTTTTACACATCTTGTGTTAAGACTTTTTTTAAGAAAAGAGTTTCTTCAACAAACTGTTCGGAGCCATTTAGATAGTTTAATCTTAAATTAAATGACTTAAGTGGTACTTTTTTCATCACCCACAAAACCAATTACATCCTCATTTAATACGAACATATATAAAGTATACACGTGTCGTCGTGTGGGCCGACAAATATTGATGATGTGTTGTGATGATAAGTGTCGGTATTATAGTATGTATACTTCTTAGTTTCCTATAATTTCATGTTTTGTGGCATGATTATGACTATTAAATTTTGAATAATCTCATATAATATATTCGTAAAATTACAAATAAATTTTCACAAAAGAGAGAATATAATATGGATGAAATCTAAAAATGATTCTTACCATACCAAATGTTATTGAAGATAACCTGATTTCTTAAATTAAGGAAATTTTATGTAGTAAAAAACTATTGATGGGGTGTACTCAATTTATATTTGTTTAAATAACTTTTTTGGCAAGATAGCAAGCATCTCCACCAAACTCCACCCAATCAGGAATAGTTAATTTTTTAAAAATAATTTTGGCAATAAATGGTTGGAATATCGTTTTGGTTGGACTCATCATGGTTTGGTTTGGACTCAATAGGTCTATACAAATGTTATCAACGGGTTCCGTTTAAAAGTAAGGTCATACATTTATTCTCTTAGTTTCTTCTCCTTCTTACACTGATAAATCACTTTTTTGTCCACTCAAATTAGTACTATTTTAAACTACTCATAATTTGGATGTTTAAAGTTGAAGAATAACTCTTTTACATATTTCAAGTATATTGTTCAGAAGTTTTATTTCTAAACTGTTGTGAATATTTATAAAATACCGCAAGTGCAGGGGCTATTATAGAATAGCGAGTGTAAGTACGGGTCGAACCTACAGAGATTTGTCAAAAAAAATCTTCAAAATAATTGTAACTTTCCAACTAAACTAAATGGGTTTAGAGATGAGATGTAGTATTAAACTAAGCAACACAACCAAAAAGTAGGACTATGAGAGATTGAGTTAAGTGAGCGTGAAAACTAGGACGTTGGATCCATTTATCACGTTTAATTAATACTCAGTAATAATTTAAATTCGTCATTACCGATTTTATAACTCAAATTAAACCGACTCTCATCGTATTTAATTCGAAAAACTAACACGTTATAAATTCAAAATAAATTTAACGACTATAAATTAGACGGCCAAAATCCCTACTCCCGTAAAAATTCACTTTTAAATTTCAAAGTATAGTCTTGAAGCATCGGCTATCAATTAATTTAATAAAAGTATAACCCATCAAAAAGTACTCATACATAAAATAAAATTGATTTTTCTTTCAAACAATGTCGAAGGTTTAAAACACACTCTCGTGTCATTTTGCATGAATACCGAATTTTTAAAACGTTTAGCACATATCGGGACAACAACGAATTTAAATCATGTACAATATTAATCAGACATGATAAATTTCACCTAGTCCTAGTACAGAAATTAAGCTACCATAATGGAAGACATCATAAATTTGCAAGAATGAATATTGATTTTCATTAATAAAACAACTTACAAATGGTATGTCTCACAAAGATTCTTGACAAAATTCCTCCCCAAAAATACAATTCTTAGCCCTCAAATATAAATAAAACACTCAAAATGAAACTATCAACAATTGTTCTAAAGTGGCTCTCTCTAATTTTTTTCTCTCTTCTTTAATGATGATCCCAAGGGTCTTATTTATACGTATATGAATGAGGTATTAGGGTTTTGGTGAAACTCTTCAATGTATCACTCCACCTCTTCACTTTCCCCCCACTCGAAAAGTCTTATCGTTGCTTGCTGAACACACATGCCAAGTTTCGTCCAATTCGGAGAATAAAAATTCCCGACTTTAAGTGTAAAACAGCTTTTTTCGAATGGCCATAAAAATCATCTTTTTCGTGCCTTTTTCGAGTTGATCATCAATTTACACCAAATTCCATCATTACCTGCAAAAATTTCACTAGGCAACTTTTTTCACAAATTAGTACAAGAATATTATAAAATTATTGAAACACCCATTTTTTACTTAGAATTTCCATTTTGAATCAAAATTCAATTATTCTTGCATTTTTTTCACTTTTTAATAAAATGGTCCTAAGAATTTATTAAATAAAATAAAATGGGACTAACAATGTATAAATTTGGGTATAAAATATACAAATCAATGCACTCATCAAATACCCTCAAACCTAAACTTTGCTAGTCCTTGAGCAAAACTAAAATTTTAAAATCTAACTCACTTTCGTAGTAATCACGATTGCACTTAGCACGTGCAACAAGCCGTTAAACCCCTAGGTTATCTTAGTGAACGATTTTTGTCTCGTGAGGGTTTCAGTGAATATACCCACAAAATTCAAAAACTTGACTGAGTACAAAAGTAATATAACCAAGTTTGAATGCAAACTTCATAAATATAGTAGAACTTCATTTCTCAATCCCAACTTATCGTGTGTGTGCATAGCCAATATAACCGTCCATTTCAAAAGATTTGATCGTTACATTTCTTATCCAAAAGTTTATTTTGATTTCAAAATCTCACGGGATGCTCTCACAATCGAACACTCGGAAATGGGTTATTTTCTCTCGGTATATGTGAAAAAATGAGTAAATTCAAATGAACAAATTTCACATATACATGATCAAAAACGGAATTTTTTTCTATAATGGATGAATATGATCTCATGAATGAAAATCGATTACTTTTTGAAAACGTTGATTCGCACAATAGATCATGTTCATCTTCTCTCTAAACTATAACTAACTTCCCTTGAGATCGATTAGGACATTCTTTGGTTGTATTATAGGCTCGGATTTTGGCTAGAAAGAATGGTTTTGGATTTCAAACTTTTCTGAGAATATAGAGGTTTTTTGGTAATTTGACTTTTTAGCATTTTTTTTCCAACCTCCATTTTTCTTTTTCTTTTTCTTTCGCTTTTTCTTTTCAAACTCACATTTTCTTTTCACCTCTTTTTTTTCCTTTTCTTTTCACACATTATTTTCGCAACCTCCTTTTCTTTTGGCATTTTTCCAACCGTAATTTTACCCTAGTATTCTCAGAAAATGGGTATGGCTTCTTTTTATGGGCTTTAAACTCCGAGTTGGAGTTGGGTAGGATAGTGGGCTTTAAACAAAAGGCTTATCTTCTTTCTGGCTCAAATGGGCTTGCAATGTAATAATGTAAAAAATTTTGGAGTTTGGGCTTAATTTTTGGTATTCCAAACGATGGCCTAATCTCATTTCTCAAGTTTCATTAAGTTGATTTGTGTCTCAAGAGGACTTACTAAGATTTCTAGTGCTTGAGATTCACATTTTGACTTTTTATTTTTAGTAATCGAACAAAACAATGAATTTGAGATCATCAACGAATTTATCACTGAATGAAAGTTTGAGTTATTCTAACTAGGATTGATTTAAATCTCTCAAAAATGATTAATGGCACAAAAATCTTACCGGGTTAAAATTTCCACATTTATTCGTTAAGCATATTAACTTTATCTCAAGATCCATGTTCGATCATATTGTATGGCTAATGTGTAAAATATTTCATAAGTTGAGAGATCCATGAATTAATTCTCTATTAAGAAATCGTTTCAAAACTAAATTATATTGAAAATCTTTTTGGATTTTTGAAATTTTTCTGATTTTTTTCAAAGCGGAGAGAAGAAAAAAATTGACCTCAATACCCCCCAAAAAAATTTGTACATTGTCCTCAATGTACAAGACAAAAATTTTAAAGGCGGGAAAGATATTACCCAAACGAGGGATTTTTTCCAACGCACAATTCCTGTAAAAAGAAAATTATGATGTCACACCCCCCAAAATCCGACAGACGGGGTGGCCAGCCACCGCCGCCGAACTATGCCGGGCGTGAGTAAATAAATACCATTCTTAGAATGAGACAGATATGAGACATAAATAAATCAGTCCATAAGAGAAATAATTGAATCAGTCTCAAATGATCATAAAAACTAAGCGATAAAAGATCCATCACATGCTAACTCCGAATAAATCCAATCTCCAAAAAATGATTAAAAAAATCTGAATAATAAAGATCTGAATAATCCAACATAAATCCTCTAAACAACTTTGGAACCGAATGGCCTAATAAAACTCCAATGAAGCCTCATAATTAAATACGACTGGAAAATAAAGGCTAACTAAACTATGCCATAAAATAAATAACTCCAGCTGCACCTCCAATGATAACTCCGATAAACTTATGCAGCTTCTCCAATTCTAATCCTAAAAAAGATTAGTCAATGCACGGGTCAGAGACAAAGCCCCGAGCAAGAATACACATTACTCCCCTCAAATAGGATCCTTGAATCCAGACAGTAGCATTATACGCAATAAATATCACAATAGAATATTTTAAATTAAATGGGATGATTAAACGCGATAAATATAAATCACTAACTACCCGCAGAAATCCCCATTTATAAAGGCACACCAATATGATTTTAAATTCCCAAGTACCATGATGTTAATTTAATTAAATTAACCAACTTTATTGTTCTCACTTTTTTTTTATTAAAGTGTCACACTTCCCCTTGTCAATCTTCCTCTAACCCGTTTAAACTGTCGGCCTCGACACATGACAAGGTTACATACACGACACGACATAAATTGTCCTATGACCCGTGTAAACTGTCGTCCCCGACACATTATTTCGCCACAAATTTTAATACCCGTTTTTATCTTAGGCATTAATTCTCAATTTATAATCACCTCTCCCTTTTAATCGATGTGAGATCCTCAAAATATCCCTTAGCCCCATAACTAAGGATCCCCAAGTTATTATTACGTCCTACCCTATGTATAGGAAGAATTTCTAACCTAAACTACGACCTAGTCTCATGACTAGGCTAGCGTAACGAAGAAAAAGTACCAAAAATCAGCCCACCCCCAAGATGATAAAAAAAATGCGATAATCTACTGATTAGGCATAAATTCTTCCTAATTTATCCCTTAATTTCGGTACTTTAATCACCTCGAACAACGTAATTGGATTGACTTTATCTCATAATCTTGCTACTGACTTATCCTAACAAGTACACCGAGTTTCTGGTATTTCGTTATGATTTTACAGGTGTCTAATGTCAAGAAATGGAAGAAGGAAACCGGAAGAATAGAGAAAGTCAACAAGAAAAGTCAAAAGGGCAAAAGAGTCATTCCTACCCAGAATCCGGATGAGGTACCTAAAGAGAAGTTGAAGGTATCATCCTCACAAGCACCTAGGAAGAAACGGCACCTCAATCGGATACCCGGAGCAAAAGATATGGGCAGTCAAAGTTTGAAGGAAAAGTCAAATAGGCGGACCGGTCCGCCTAAGACCCGGACCGGACCGATGTACACAAATCCGGAGAACTGCGAACCGAAGGCAAACCGAAGAAGGCAAAAATTAAAAGAACCGATCCGCCCCCGGACCGGTCCGCCTGAAAAATAAAAGAACCGATCCGCTTTAGAAGCAGACCGATCCGCCTAAGGACCGGACCGATCCGCCCATCGAGATTTCGTTTTCTGATTCTCCTCTAAAGACTCCGATTTATACTCAACTTCTTGTAATTTCATGTAGGGTATAAAAACCCGAATTATTTTCATTGTAAAGAAGGAAGAACGTGGGGAGTTAGTTTAATCTCTCCTTTTCTTCCACAAACCCTAGTTTAGCATCTTTATTCATTTTAATTCAAGACTGAAGCTTTGATTCCGATTGTGAGTACTTCTAGTTAATTGATTGACTGCTGTGGTAAAAAAATTAGTGAGTATCTCATCTTTTCAATTCTCTTTTACATCATTGTACGAGTTTGCCTTAGATTAATCATGGTTTTCTGCACATTGAAATCTGTTTTCATCACTTTCGGTATGTCCGGCTAGATTTCCAAGGTCGGGTTACATGAACCCAACCTGATGTGGTAATTGCACATACAAAATTAATCCTCTGAATTTAGTGATTAATTGTGACCGTATTGCGTAGGAGCACAACAATTGTAGGTCTAAATATCTCGTTTGCCTCTGGGTAACCGGGATGATTGAGAATATGATTCGAGTGTCACTATCGTGATACCGATTTACTCATCCTTTGATTAAGTATGACGCGGGCTTGAACCTCGTATACGTAATGCTTGGGAGTACTAAAGACTGGGTCAAATTAATTAGATAAATTTATGATTAGTATTATAACTGCAGTACACTAGGGTTGGGGGATTGTATTCCTGTCCTATTTTTTCCATCATCTCATTTAAAAGTTCAAATCAAATTTTCATTCACATTTTAGGTAATTTAGTGTAATTGCACATTTTCATAACTACATAATTGCATTTAGCTTAATCATTCCCAAAATCAAATCTTTTTCTTTCTTCTTAGAGTCAACGTTAGGATTCTTCTGTCTTATCCCGTCGTCACAACTCTTGTTGTCCATTTTCCCTGAGGATCGATACCCGACTTGTCGGATTATTACTTGAACGACAGGCTTGCACTTGAGCCTAGAGAGTACACACTTTAGAGACACATTCTGAGTCGTGTCAAGTTTTTAGCGCCGTTGCCGGGGAACTAGGTAGACTTAGGATTAGATCGAGTTAATCCAAAACTTTGACCAAAAAAAAAAAATCCAAAAAGATTCACAATTGTCATCTCTCCTGAGCTTAATGAAAAATTCTGAAACCACTCCCACACCCCATAATACTCCAACCAGCATTCACGAAAATCCACTCGTTGTGTATAATCCTGATAGTCCCCACACTCCGAACGCCCCACAGTTCTGGATCCCACCTCCCACACTGTCACACTCAATCTCTAGCAACACTCCCTTCTCCTTCGTAGGACACTCTTCAGGCACACCCAGTGAGAGCGCCGAGTCGTCAAGTGAGAGAGAGATGTCGCAGCATAGTAATGCACCTACCGGTGAGGACGAGCTTCCGTACCGCCCGTTGAGAGAATTCTTATATCCTGAGCGCACTGTCACTCCGGGATGCATTATACTCCCGTATAATGCCGGGCAGTTCTGATTCAAAAATGGGATTATCCAGATGCTACCACACTATCACGGTATGGATTCTGAAAAGCCATACCTGCATATAAGGTAATTTGAGGACATGTGTGATACTCTCAACGATCAAACTTGCACACAAGAGGTGATCCGCCTCAAACTCTTCCCATTCTCGTTAAAAGATAAAGCTAAGACCTGGCTATGGTCTTTACCTCCGAGCTCGATTCCATCTTGGAACGAGTTACAATCCGGATTTCTCAAGAAATTCTTCCCAACACATCGAACAATCTCTATCAAGGCTCAAATTCAAGCGTTTAGACAACATGAAAATGAGCCATTCCATCGATGTTATGAACGTTTCAACGAGTTAGTGGCTTCATGCCCCCATCATGGATTTGATCCGTCGCAAATCATCTCCTTTATCTATAATGGGTTAAATCTTAACTCCAAACAACTTGTTGAAACTATGGGAAGCGGTCCGTTTGTCGATCTAGATGCCCATGATGCTGATCTTCACATGAGGTATGTCGCCGAGACTACCCAATCTTGGGATACCTCTGACCCGAACGCTCAAAATCGAAATCGACAACCCACCACTGCTCCATCGGCGTCCGGCCTATTCCACGTAGATAAGAATTCTATGACGGACAGTCGATTGGACACTATGGAGAAAGGATTGCGAGACTTATGTGAGTTAGTTGGATCTATCCAAAACCCTGTCGTGAAGGTGTGTGTGATTTGTGAGGCGGGACATTCAACTGAGGAATGTCCGACGATACCCGCCTACAAAGTAATGTTGCAAGAGCAAGTTAGTGGTATAGGAGGCTATAAGGGTAATTTCGATGCCCCGCACGGGAATTCATACAACCCTTCGTGGAAAAATTATCCCGGTTTTAGCTACGGGCAACAACATGCCGCAATGAACCCTCCTTCGCATGTTGCCCCTCCTCCACCACACCAATTTCAACAAGCTCCACACATGCAAGGACATGTGCAAGCACCGCCACCCCATGGAAATTATATCCCGCCACAGCGGAGAACCCTCGAGGATACCATGAATCAATTCATTACAAGTCAGACTGCAAACAATGCCAAATATGATCGTCAGATTGGCGACATAAATGCGACTCTGTCAAAAATACAAACCTCATTGAGTGTTCAAGAGAAAGGTAAATTTCCTGCCCAAGGGCAACGACCTCCCCAAGGTCAAACTAGTGTTAGCTCCACCTCCACTGAACATCAAGAGCAATGTAGCGCAATTACCACTCTACGTAGTGGGAGAGTAGTTGACTTGTCACCTCTCCCACGAGACGTACTTAAAGACAAGGAGATTTCGCCCGGCACGAAAGAGGCCGAAGATGTCCCCTTGAACGAGAGTGACAAAGAAGACGCTAGTGAGCCCGAGGTAGTAGTGAAACCACCCTCCGCGGCACCGTTTCCTCAAAGGCTAATTCCTCCTCATAAAGGAACTCCACGTGATGACGTGCTAGACGTGCTAAAACAAGTTAAGCTAAATTTACCTTTCCTCGATGCCATTAAACAAATTCCAGCTTATGGAAAAGTCATTAAAGACTTGTTGACAGTAAAGAGAAAGATGAAGGTAAAGAAAAATGTCTTTCTAGCACAGAATGTGAGCTCCATTCTACTCAATGATCTCCCACCTAAATTCAAAGATCCCGGTGCACCCACCATTTCCTACATCATTGGAGAAAACAAAATCGAAAAAGCCTTACTTGACTTGGGAGCAAGTGTCAATATCCTCCCTTACTCCATCTATAGGCAACTTGACTTGGGCGACCTCAAGCCCACTAAGGTCACTCTCCAATTAGCGGATCAAACCGTGAAGATCCCAAGAGGCATAGTCGAGGACGTGATCGTCCAAGTTGACACTTTCTACTTCCCGGTAGACTTTGTCATTTGGGACACGGAGCCCTCATTTAACTGGAGTAACCATGTTCCCATTATCCTTGGGCGCCCTTTCTTAGCTATGGCTAACGCCATCATTAATACTCGGAATGGGCGAATGCAACTCACCTTTGGGAACATGACTTTAGAGACCAACATCTTCCATGTCACCCAACATACGGAAGAAGAAGATGACCTTCACGCGGTGAGCTTTATAGACGAGATCGTAAGGGAGTAATTTGAGGAAAATGATTGTGGAAAGGCCCTAGGGTCCTGCTTAGTGTCGAGCCATGAGAGTGAGGGGTCCCACAAGAGAGAGTCGTTAGGGATGTGCCCTATTTCATCAAGTAATAGTGGTAGTTGTGACAATGAGAGAAAAGTGGGGGAGAGGTGTGTAGGGACCGCCATTGAAAGAAAGAGAGAGGGGTTAGAAGAGAGAAAACTGGTGGAGTTGGAGATCGAGCAAGTAAGAGAAGACGTAGGCTCCACGAGAGAGAGAGATCTAGGGGACATGAGCATGGAAGAATTTGAAAAAGAATTCGGTCCGGTGATGAGAGCCTAGATGAGAGCCTTAACGACGAAGTCCAAACTCTATTGGATTCATTTAGACACCTAGAGGAAAGCGAATGGAAAGATAAAATCAATGAATTTCTTCTTTGTGACAATCCACCCATACCACTAGAGGTCCCGAAGGCGAGCGAGGAGAAAAGTTGTGGTTCATCCGATTTAGAGGCCGACCCATGCATCTTAAAAATTAAAAGAAACTTACGTGTCCTCTCCGAGTCAGCGCACGTAGACCACGCTTTGAGTCAGCATCACGAGGATCCCTTTCCAATTAGTCACGACGAGTCTCCCGGTCTATCCTTTATCTATGGGCGAGGTCCCAACTTGTTCCGATTGCTGGAATATAATCCTAGGACGGGAGTGACAAGGAGAGCATCGACCCCCGTAAGTGGGGTCGGGTGAGTTTGTGGAGAGATGAGAGGTCGTCGCACCCCCGACGCGTATGGGGTGATTGTTGTTGTATTTTTGAGTCATGCATGAGTGTCATATAGTGTCTTGTTGCATTTTTCATATTTGTTTGTTTTATTTTTCCGCACTTTTCATTCGCCTTGAGTTAGATTTTCGTCCTTTTTGCTTGAGGACAATGCAAAAGTCTAAGTTAGGGGGGGCTCACAAGTGCGTATTTCTAAAACTTCACAAATTTTCAAAAATGCCCAAAATTTCCAAAAAATCATAAAATTTTGAAAAATCCAAAAATATTTTTGTTCAAAATAAATAAAAATTGGAATTCAAATTTTTCAAAAATATCATTAAAAGTCAAATTGGAGTCTCAAATTGTAAATATCCAACATACACAAAGCCGAAATTGACCAAAGATGGAAATTGAGCGAAAATTGACGACTTAACGAATAAATGTGGAGATTAACAAACCCGGTGAGATTCGAGCCTATCACGTTTTGCGAGATTTTAAATCAATCCGAGTTAATTGTTAACTCGAAGCTCTTTTTAGCGCTTAATAAGTTGTCAAGGATCTCAATTCTTTCATTTGATCGGTTTTGAAAAATGCGTGCAATATTGCCTTGAAAAATGTGCCAAATTAGTCTCTAAATTTAAATTCACCTCGAAACGCATATGGTAATGCAATTGGCATTTTGGACAATGAAGTAGGCCCTCTTTTGTCACCCAAAAATATTGGCCAGAAAAAGTAGCGAAAAATTACCCTTTGCAACCCAAATTGAGCCGAATAATTTTTCCTTTCGTTTGACAACCCGAAAAACCCAAAATGGCCCGGAATTGTGAAAGTTGAAAAATCCCAGAATTTGAGTCCGAAGAGTGCATAAAAAGGGGCAAGAGAAAAAAATAAATATGCTCAACAAAAATAGTGAGAAAAGAAAAGAAGTGAAAAACAGAAAAAATAGAGAAAAAGAAGAAAAAATGAGCAATAGCCCAGAAAAAGCACCAACGGACATCATAAATAACCTTTCCAATTCCAACCTTCCCTACCATTTTCATTTTACCCAATACACCTTTAACCCGAAAAAGTCCTAACCGAGTCTAAAGTGTAGAATTGGTTACCGCGTAGAGAGCTAATACACCAAAAGATAATAAAGGAGATTAAGTGCGCGAATAAGAGGCAATGTTCCCGTTTTTAAAACCGTAATCCGTTGATGAGATCCTTTCACCATGAAATTTCCGTCTTTCTAATTGTATGCGTGATTTTGCGTCCATTATATTTACTCTTTATATCACGCATACCGAGAGAAAAGCCATATTCCGAGTGGTTCGTTTGAGAGAGCTTCCCGTGAGAATTTGAAATCAAAACGAATTTTCGGATAAGTAACGTAATGATTAATCGGTGGAAATCGGCGGTTATATTTCTGGCTTCGCACTACAGTTTGAGACTTGTAAACATGACTTAATGAAGACTATTTTCTGGAAGAGTTTGAATTATACAATTTTTGGTTATTTTGAAGTTCTTTGAGTCGAATTTTGTGGGTATATTCTCTGCAAACCCTCGCGAGACACAACTCGTCCCACTAGGGTAACCTAGGGGTTTAAAGGCTTGTTGCATACGCTAAATGCAATCGCATGCCCGCGAAAGAGGTATTTTATCCCAATAAAATGTTTTTCAAGAGTTGAGCCTTGCTAGAATTCTTTTACATTGCTCGGGACGCGCAAAGTTCTAAGTTAGGGGGGTTTGATTAGGCATAAATTCTTCCTAATTTATCCCTTAATTTCGGTACTTTAATCACCTCGAACAACGTAATTGGATTGACTTTATCTCATAATCTTGCTACTGACTTATCCTAACAAGTACACCGAGTTTCTGGTATTTCGTTATGATTTTACAGGTGTCTAATGTCAAGAAATGGAAGAAGGAAACCGGAAGAATAGAGAAAGTCAACAAGAAAAGTCAAAAGGGCAAAAGAGTCATTCCTACCCAAAATCCGAATGAGGTACCTAAGAGAAGTTGAAGGTATCATCCTCACAAGAACCTAGGAAGAAACGGCACCTCAATCGGATACCCGGAGCAAAAGATATGGGCAGTCAAAGTTTGAAGGAAAAGTCAAATAGGCGGACCGGTCCGCCTAAGACCCGGACCGGACCGGACCGATGTACACAAATCCAGAGAACTGCGAACCGAAGGCAAACCGAAAAAGGAAAAAATTAAAAGAACCGATCCGCCCTCGGACCGGTCCGCTTGAAAAATAAAAGAACCGATCCGCTTTAGAAGCAGACCGATCCGCCTAAGGGCCGGACCGGTCCGCCCATCGAGATTTCGTTTTCTGATTCTCCTCTAAAGACTCCGATTTATACTCAACTTCTTGTAATTTCATGTAGGGTATAAAAACCCGAATTATTTTCATTGTAAAGAAGGAAGAACGTGGGGAGTTAGTTTAATCTCTCCTTTTTTTCCACAAACCCTAGTTTAGCATCTTTATTCATTTTAATTCAAGACTGAAGCTTTGATTCCGATTGTGAGTACTTCTAGTTAATTGATTGACTGCTGTGGTAAAAAAATTAGTGAGTATCTCATCTTTTCAATTCTCTTTTACATCATTATACGAGTTTGCTTAGATTAATCATGGTTTTCTGCACATTGAAATCTGTTTTCATCACTTTCGGTATGTCCGGCTAGATTTCCAAGGTCGGGTTACATGAACCCAACCTGATGTGGTAATTGCACGTATAAAATTAATCCTCTGAATTTAGTGATTAATTGTGACCGTATTGCGTAGGAACACAACAATTGTAGGTCTAAATATCTCGTTTGCCTCTGGGTAACCGGGATGATTGAGAATATGATTCGAGTGTCACTATCGTGATACCGATTTACTCATCCTTTGATTAAGTATGACGCGGGCTTGAACCTCGTATACGTAATGCTTGGGAGTACTAAAGACTGGGTCAAATTAATTAGATAAATTTACGATTAGTATTATAACTGCAGTACACTAGGGTTGGGGGATTGTATTCCCGTCCTATTTTTTCCATCATCTCATTTAAAAGTTCAAATCAAATTTTCATTCACATTTTAGGTAATTTAGTGTAATTGCACATTTTCATAACTACATAATTGCATTTAGCTTAATCATTCCCAAAATCAAATCTTTTTCTTTCTTCTTAGAGTCAACGTTAGGATTCTTCTGTCTTATCCCGTCGTCACAACTCTTGTTGTCCATTTTCCCTGAGGATCGGTACCCGACTTGTCGGATTATTACTTGAACGACGGGCTTGCACTTGAGCCTAGAGAGTACACACTTTAGAGACACATTCTGAGTCGTGTCATCTACCTCACTAGTCCCATACCTAGAAGGCATAAATCATTAAAAGGCCTATCCAGTAGTCTCGTACATAGAAGGCATCCTAAAGTATAGGGAGAGAAAAATTACCCAACAACCCGTCGTCACAAAGGCAATATAATAATACCAAAAAGTCACACAAACAAGCATAATTAATCAACGTACTACGCATGATAGTCCAATTCAATTAAATCATAATTTAATTATCACCTCGTCATAAACCTCCAATTAATCTCATTTAATTATTTAATTAAATATACCGCTATTTCATCATCTAAAACATCAAACTTATAATTTCATTGTTTCAACACAAATTACATGAGTTATACGCCCCCAAATCCATTTATTTTAAACTTTCTTTTTTTTTCTACGTGCGACCTACACCCATAAAACTCAAAATCACTCATGAATTCTACGAGTAGGCATATGTGAGCCGTATTTTCTTTTGGCGAGATTTATGCATTAATGTGTATGTTTCGTCTAATTTTGAGGACGAAATTCTTTGCTAGTGGGGAAGTATGTAACACCCCGTGTTTTTATTTATTATTTTAGTTAATTAATTAGAATATTCGGGAAAAATAAATTTTTGAATTTAATAATTTTTATTGGCTAAATATGTTGGTTATGATTTTTTACAGTGTTCTAAAAAACCCTCCTAGGTTTGAGGCTTGGGAGAAGCGCCCCGCCTTAAGTTTTATACACCCTATTCTTCGTAAAACCCTTAATGCACACTTTTTTTCTAAAAACAACAGTGCTTTTTACTAAACGGACCATTATCTCGTCCAAAATAATCAAATAGTATTTTAATTTGCAAATATTCAAACATATTTTTATGCTAAGTACAATTTTAGTATTTTAATAACCTTGTTATGGTTAAAAAAATATTAAAATATATTAAAAAGGCCTAAACGCCTTTTCATGCTTTTTTACGCCTAAGGCCCGCCTAGGCTTCTAAGACTTAAGGCTTGGTCTCCACACCCCGATCACCCCCCGCATTTTTTAGAACCTTGATTTTAGAAGAACAAAACTTCAAGCGTAATTAAAATCGGAATTGAAACGGATTTTATATTAATTTTTTTATATTTTGCCTTATGGCATTTTTTAAGGAAACTGTCAGATTTTAGGCATGATCGATCGATCGATGATTTTCATAGATCGATCGATGGTCCTAGAAATCGTGCGCTGTAAGTTATTTTTAATGAGAGTTTGTGTAGGATTAGGACTCCTAATCACTATATAACTTTGTTAATCCGTAGGGGGGATTCTCATAATCACTTTTTCTCAAGTTTTTCACCAGAGAACACTTTCAAATATTTTTCCTCTCACTCATAATCATCAACCTTCTTCATAATCAACTTTTTTGTCACAAGTTTTGGGAGGCTTAATTGGGGCTTAATCAAGATTGATTCAAGAACACTTCCTTGCTAATTTTTCGAGAGGAATCTAGATTTCTAATCAGATTTTCAACACAGTCTTCATAGGCATGAATACTCTATTCTTTTCCTTTAGTATTATGCGTTTTAAGTGTCGCCTAAACACTTAATTACATGTTTTCTTAAAAATAATTAGTAACTTAATTAGAAAAAGTGGACACTAACTATAGGACTGTTTTTATACAATCTTTTAATCTGAATAATATTCATAACCCTTTGGGTACGTAGGATTCATGCGTGATTTTGAGTTTTATGGGTGTAGGTCGCATGTAGAAAAAAAACTAGTTTTAAAATAAATGGATTTGGGGGCGTATAACTCATGTAATTTGTGTTGAAACAATGAAATTAGAAGTTTGATGCTTTAAATGATGAAATAGCGGTATATTTAATTCAAATAATTAAATGAGATTAATTGGAGGTTTATGACGAGGTGATAATTAAATTATGATTTAATTGAATTGGACTATCATGCGTAGTTTTATACGTTGATTAATTATGCTTGTTTGTGTGACTTTTTGGTATTATTATATTGCTTTTGTGATGACGGGTTATTGGGTAATTTTTCTCTCCCTATACTTTAGGATGCCTTCTAGGTATGGGACTAGTGGGTAGGCCTTTTAATGATTTATGCCTTCTAGGTATGGGACTAGTGAGGGTAGATTATCGCGTTTTTTATCATCTTGGGAGTGGACTGATTTTTGGTACTTTTTCGTCATTACACTAGCCTAGGCATGAAACTTGGTCGAAGTTTAGGTTAGAAAGTATTCCTATACATAGGGTGGGACGTAATAATAACTTGGGGACCCTTAGTTATGGGACTAAGGGGTATTTTGAGGATCTCACATCGATTAAAGCGTGGAGTGATTATAAATTGAGAAATTGAGAATTAATGCCTAAGATAAAAATGGGTATTAAAATTTGTGGTGACATAATGTGTCGGGGCCGACAGTTTAAACGGGTCAGAGAACGATTTATGTCGTGTCGTGTGTGGAACCTTGTCATGTGTCGGGGTCGACAGTTTAAACGGGTCAGAGAATGATTGATAAGGGGAAGTGTGACACTTTAATAAAAAGAAAAAAGTGAGAACAATAAAGTTGGTTAATTTAATTAAATTAACATCGTGGTACTTGGGAATTTAAAATCATATTGGTGTGCCTTTATAAATGGGGATTTCTGCGGGTAGTTAGTGATTTATATTTATCACGTTTAATCATCTCGTTTAATTTAAAATATTCTATTGTGATATTTATTGCGTATAATGCTACTGTCCGGATTCAATGATCCTATTTGAGGGGAGTAGTGTGTATTCTTGATCGGGGCTTTGTCTCTGACCCATGCGTTGACTAATCTTTTTCAGGATTAGAATTGGAGAAGTTGCATAAGTTTATCGGAGTTATCATTTGGAGGTGCGGCTGGAGTTATCTATTTTATGGCATAGTTTAGTTAGACTTTCTTTTCCAGTCGTATTTAATTATGAGACTTCATTGGAGTTTTATTGGGCCATTTGGTTCTAAAGTTGTTTAGAGGATTTATGTTGGACTATTCAGATTTTATTTAATCATTTTTTGGAGATTGGATTTATTCGCAATTAGCATGTGATGGATCTTTTATCGCTTAGTTGTTTATGATCATTTGAGATTGATTCAATTATTTATCTTATGGACTGATTTATTTATGTCTCATATTTGTCTCATGCTAAGAATGGTATTTATTTACTCACACCCGGCATAGTTCGGCGTCGGTGGCTGGCCACCCCGTCTGTCAGATTTTGTGGGGTATGACATATGATACAACAACAATGACCCAATTTCATGCTCACTCGTGGTACACGGTGTCTTGGAGGAGAATGTCCTCCACTTCTCGATCTCGCAATTCCAGATATGGATTCAACCTTTGACCATTAACTTCAAAAATTTCACCATTTTTAGGATTCTCTATCTCAATCTCCCCATGTGGGAAGACTGTACTAACAATAAAGGGATCGGGCCATCTATACCTTAATTTACCAGGAAAGAGATGCAATCTAGAATTGTACAAGAGAACTTTATGTCCAGGCTCAAATGACTTCCGTAGGATGGACTTGTCATGGAACATTTTCATTTTCTCTTTATACAATTTTGCATTTTCGTATGCATCATTATGAATCTCTTCCAACTCATTGAGTTGGAGTTTTCCGACCTCTCCTGCAACAGGTAAATCAAAATTAAAGGTCTTAATGGCCCAATAGGCCTTGTGTTCAACTCTACCGGAAGGTGACAGGCTTTTTCATAGACAAGCCTATACGGGGACATACCAAGTGTCATTTTGTAGGCAGTACGATAAGCCCACAGTGCATCCAACAACCTTAAGGACCAATCCTTCCGATTCGGATTCACTGTCTTCTCGATCATGTGCTTGATTTGCCTATTGGAAACTTCAACTTGACCACTGGTTTGAGGGTGATAAGAACATCCTACTTTGTGCGTGACCGAATACTTTTTCATGTGACTCTCGAAGGATCGATTACAAAAATGGGTTCCCTGATCGCTAATGATGGCTTGAGCCGTACCGAAACGAGAGAAAATATTTTCTCGAATGAATTTGACCACCACGTGGAGGTAATTCGTCCTACACGGTATGGATTCTACCCATTTAGACACATAATCAACTTCCAAAAGAATGTAAAAATTCTCGTAGGAATTTGGAAATGGGACCATAAAATCAATGCCCCAACAGTTAAAAACCTCGATAATCAGAATGGGATATAAGGGCATCATGTTTCTATGTTTGATATTTCCTAACCGTTGGCAACGGTCACAACTCCTACTGTAATCGTTCGAGTCACGAAAAATGGTGGGCCAATAGAATTCACAATGCAAAATTTTTACAGCGGTCTTTTTAGCACTGATATGACCTCCACAAGCTTGGTTATGGCAAAAAAAGATTACGCTTTGAATCTCGTGATCAGGTACACACTTTCGAATGATTTGATCTGGGCAATACTTTAAAAGATATGGGTCGTCCCAAAAGAAATGCTTGGCTTCCTTTAAAAATTTGGAACGATCTTATTTAGGCCAATGCGGAGGCATTTCACCCATCACAAGATAATTCACAATATCTGTGAACCATGGAAGCTGAGAGACAAGCATCAGTTGCTCGTCGGGAAAGGACTCATTTAACGGTAACAGGTTATCAGATGATTCAACAGTTAACCTAGATAAGTTATCAGCCACTGCATTCTCACACCCTTTCTTATCCCGAATTTATAGGTCAAACTCTTGCAGTAATAAGATCCACCTAATGAGATGGGCCTTAGCATCCTTTTTAGACAAAAGGTATCGCAGGGCCGAGTGATCGGTGAAAATGACAACTTTGGATCCTATCAAGTAAAGTAAGACCTAAACTTCTCAAGTGCAAAAACAACAGCGAGGAGCTATTTTCAGTCGTGGAATAGTTCAATTGGGCATTATTAAGAGTCCTACTTGCATAATAGATGGCGTGAGGATGTTTCTCAGTACACTGACCTAAAATAGCACCTATGGCATAGTTGGAAGCATCACACATGATCTCAAATGGCTGATTCCAGTCAGGAGGTCTCATAATAGGTGCAGCGGGCCATCCCGTCTTTAGCTTTCAAAGGCTTGAAGGCTTTCATTAGTGAAATCGAAGGGTGTGTCCTTGGCAAGAAGATTGCACAAGGATCGAGAGATTTTGCTAAAATCCTTAATAAATCTTCGATAGAAACTGGCATGTCCTAAGAATGATCGAACTTCACGCACAGTTTTAGGGGGTGGGAGATTAGTAATGAGATTTATTTTAGCTTTATCTACCTCGATACCCTTTTCAGGAATGATGTGACCTAGCACTATGCCTTGTTTGACCATGAAGTGGCACTTCTCCCAATTAAGCATAAGGTTCTTTCCCTTACACCTCTTCAGAACGAGGGTGAGATGATGGAGGCACTCATCAAAACTAGACCCAAATACAGAAAAATCATCCATAAAGACTTCGAGAAAATGCTCCACCATATCCGAAAAGATACTCATCATGCACCACTGAAAGTTAGCGGGTGCATTGCATAACCCAAATGGCATGCGTCGGTAAGCAAAAGTACCAAATGGACACGTGAAAGTGTTTTCTCTTGATCCTCGAGAGCGATGGGAATTTTATTGTAGCCGGAGTAACCGTCAAGAACACAGTAATATGGATAGCCGACTAATCTCTCTAACATTTGGTCTACGAAAGGAAGAGGAAAGTGATCCTTTCGTGTAACAGCGTTTAACTTCCTATAATCAATACACACTCGCCAACCGGTTTGAATCCTTGTGGGTACTAACTCATCATCGTTATTTTTCACCACCGTAACATCGAATTTCTTTGGGACAACTTGAACGGGACTGGCCCATTGGCTATCAGAGATGGGGTAAATGATACCCGCATCAAGCAATTTTAGCACTTCGGCTCGGACGACCTCTTTCATATTGGGATTAAGTCTACGTTGTGCTTCAAGGGAATTTTTAGTATTATCTTCTAAGTGTATCCTATGCATGCACACCGAGGGACTTGTCCCCTTACTATCGGCTATGGTCCATCCTATGGCTTCCTTGTGTTATTTGAGAACACGTAATAGTTTAGCTTCGTGTTCTTTGTCCAAGTCAAATGCGATGATAACTGTAAAGGTGTCATAAGGTCCTAAAAACCTATACTCAAGCGTTTCAGGCAATAGCTTCAATTCAAGCTCGGGATCTTTCTCAATCGAGGAAGGAATAGGTGATGAGGAAAGTGAGAGGGGATCAAGCTTACACTTCCAACTTCCTACTTCCATTATAGGGGCTACGCCGAGAAGGGTATTAACTTCTTCGATTAACTATTTGATATCAAATTCGGACCCGAAAAGGGCAAGACAAGATGCTAAAGGGTCGTCATTATAAGTATGCTCGAAAGTCTCTTGAACGATATTGTCAATCATGTCAACATCCACGGGTTCATCGCCATCGGGTGGTTGTTTGGCCAAATTGAACACATTAAGGTCCATAGTCATATTCCCAAAGGATAGGTTCAGTTGGTCGCTACGACACCTAATGACGACATCAAATGTGGCAAGGAAAGGACAACCCAAAATAACAGGGATTTGTGCAATAGCATTTTGCACTTGTTGGGTGTCCAATACAATAAAGTCAACAGGAAATATAAAGTCACCCACTTTAATTAGGATGTCCTCAACAATACCTCTCGGGGTTTTCATAGAACGGTCGGCTAAAGATAAGATAATCCTAGTCAGTTTCAACTCTCCCAAACCTAATTTCTTGTACACAGTGTACGACAGAAGGTTCACGCTTGCTCCTAAATATAAAAAGGCTTTCTCAATGAGGTGATCCCCTATCTTGATAGAGATCATCGGAGTACCGGGATCCTTATACTTGATGGGAGTTCGATATGAAATGATCGAGATTGCTTGCTCAGCGAGAAAATTTTTCTTGGGTACGTTGGTGTTTCTCTTGAAGGTACAAAGGTCCTTCAGAAATTTGGTGTAGGATAGGACTTGTTGAATAGCATCAAGGAGTGGGATATTGATTTGTACTTTCTTGAATACTTCTAACATCTTATCAACTTGCGCCTTTTTCTTTTGGGACACCAAACGCTGGGGAAATGGATCTTTTGGGACATATGTCTGGACAGATGGCTCAGAAGGTGAGGTGATGAGGAAGTTGGATCCAAGGTTGGATCTACTTTCTCCTTACATTTCTCAGATTCACTCTCGGTAGGTGGTGAAATGTTTTTCTCTACTTCCTTATCGGACCTAAGCGTGATAATGGCTTTTGCGTGCTCTTGGGTGTGTGAAGTGCTCGTGTCATGTTGAACAACAAATTGACCCCTAGGCATTTTACCTTTTGGATTGGATTCAGGCTGACTCGGCAATGTTCCCTTATTCCTCTCACTCAATGTGTTCTCAAGTTGGCTCATTTGAACCTCGAGTTTAGTAATGGCTTGAGTGTTTGCATGCATGCGTTGCTGGGTGGATTGGAGGACATTTTGAGTGGTTTGATGGAATTGAAGGGTACTTTGGGCAAGAAGGTTCATTGAATCCTCTAAAGATTAGATCTTTTGGGATAAGGGATTCGATGGTGCGGTGGCATTCTTTTGGAAACCCGGGGGTGGGTTACCGGAAGATTGACCTCCATTTCCTTAGTATTGACCCTTGGACCATGAAAGATTGGGGCGGTCTCGCCACCCTGAATTATACGCATTGGAATATGGGTCATACTTTGGCCTATTTCAATATAAGGCATTGACTTGCTCGGTGACTTCCTTGTGGGCCGGAAGGGCACAGAAATTCTCCACTAAGTGGTCGAATGCATCACAAAGTATACACATAAGGGAACCTACATGTTTAATGACTGCAAGTGATGTTCAATTGCCCTCTTTTCTCGTCTCTAAAGCTTCTAAACGTTGGGCCAATGTGGCCACTTTGGCATTTAAATCATAACTTTGTTCGGCTTGGTGCGAAACCCTCATTGGACGTGGTGGACCTAGATTCTCTATTGGGTGCCCATTGCTGGGACTTTTTCGCTATGGATTCTAGGAATACCCACGCGTCAACCTCACTTTTTCAGTAAAATCACCGTTACATAATGACTCGAGCATAGTTCGAGTATTACAATTGAATCCCGCATACAAAATTTGGACTTGGCGCCCCATCTCAATCCCATGGTGCGGACATTGTAGTATCAAGTCCTTGAATCACTCCACATACATCCACAAGGCTTCTCCCTCCTTTTGGCTAAATGTGTTGATGGAGTGATGTATCGACGCCGTCTTTTGGTTGGGAAAGAATTATTGCAGGAACGCGACACTCATTTGGTTCCAAGTGGTGATGGATTCGGGTGTTAACGAGTTAAACCAACTCTTGGCTTTGTCTTTCAACGAGAACGGGAACAATTTAAGTTTGACAATCTCCTCAGTGAGTTATTGATACTTAATGGTCCCACAAATCTCCTTGAATTCCCGAACATTAAGGTAGGGATCCTCTTTGTCGGTACCTCGAAACATGGGCAACATTTGGATTGTTCCATGACGGAATATGAAATTATTCGTAGTGTGATCGGGTAGACGCATGCACGAATGTTGACTTGACCTATTCGGATAAAGGTAATCTTGAAGGGCACGTGGAGCTAACTCATCTCCCATTTTGATGAAAATAGAAAGTCTACCTACGTAAGTATCGGGAATGCTAGACTCCACACTCGACAAACGGCCAGTATGATCTCGAAACCAACTTCGCATATACGAGCTCACTCGAAATTCTCTTCTTTTTTTTCGAATTTTGTTTTTCTCTTTTTTTTTTAATTTATTTTTATGTGAATAAAATTTAAAAAAAATGACTCAAACCATGTAATTCCTAGCTAACACAAAGCAAATTGAATTATCTAATTTAGGTGAGGGGACTTTCAATTTTAAACTCTAGTTTTCCCAAGATTAATCGACGACAACAGGGGTCACCGATTAATCTCCCTAATTAGACAGCTCCTACTCTTTGACAAGGGAGAATTTAAAAGACGACTAACTACGATTATCGCCTCAAATTCCGCTTTTTCCTCCAAGTAGGTGGTCAGTACGAAGACACATTAAAAATCACCAATCCTAGACAAGGTGAAACGGGATCGATTTGACAAGTTCGCGTTGGAGTAGCTTTTAATTCTAGCCTCGTTAAGAGTTTTCCTATGAGCTATGTGATATCCTAAGGCCAATGTCTACTTAATTTTAAATTAAATGTGATGGCTCGAGATATGCAAATGCTGGGTTAATTAGTGATTTTCGGTCCAAGGAAGGGCGACGAACTCCCCACCTTATCTTTCACACGGGTTTTGCCCTTGACTTAATTTATGCAACGTGCTAAATTAAGTGTGAAATTAAATCACGTAGGAGCACACAAAAACGCACCTCCGGCGTGAACTTTTTACGGTCACTTGTTTACGCCGGGGTGAAGTTTAAGTTGGCGTCGATCGGAGGGAAACGCCGCCTATGGTTCAGTCGTCCCCGAGAGTTCCTTGTGCTCATGGCAAGATTGCACAATTTTTTTTCTTCATTCGCGCACCGTCGCACACTTTTTCGAATTTTCCTTCACTTTTACCCCCTTTTTTTCTCTGTTTTTTTTTCTTTTTTTTATGTGCTTCTAAAAAAATAAAAGAAACTATACCAACGTAAAGTGTGACACACAAGAAAAAAAATACTAACAAATAAAGAAGAAAAAAAATGACTCGAGTCACACGCACTAGCGGTGTATTTAACAAAATAACAAAGCACACTTTATGATTAATTTTTTTTTAAAATTTTTACTAACAAAAATGCAAGAAGTAAAAAAAACTAGTCCAAAAGTCACAACATTTTTTTTAAATGAACAAATCCCCGGCAACGGCGCCAAAAGCATGTTGTCAATATTTACAAAATACCGCAAGTGCACAGGCTATTATAGAATAGCGAGTGTAAGTACGGGTTGAGCCCACAGAGATTTGTCAAAAAAAAAATCTTCAAAATAATTGTAACTTTCCAACTAAACTAAATGGGTTTAGAGATGAGATGTAGTATTAAACTAAGCAACACAACCAAAAATTAGGATTACGAGAGATTGAATTAAGTGAGCGTGAAAACTAGGACGTTGGATTCATTTATGACGTTTAATTAATTCTCAGCAATAATTTAAATTCGTCATTCCCGATTTTATAACTCAAATTAAACCGACTCTCGTCATATTTAATTAGAAAAAATAACACGTTATAAATCCAAAATAAATTTAACATCTCTAAATTAGACAGCCAAAATCCCTATTCCCTTAAAAATTCACTTTTAAATTTCAAAGTATAGTCTTAAAGCATGGGCTATCAATTAATTTTATAAAAGTATAACCCATTAAAAAGTACTCATACATAAAATAAAAATGATTTTTTTTTCAAACAATGTCGAAGGTTTAAAACACACTCTCATGTCGTTTTAAATGAATACCGAATTTTTAAAACGTTTAGCACATATTAGGACAACAACGAATTTAAATCATGCACAATATTAATCAGACATGATAAATTTCACCTAGTCGTAGTACATAAATGAAGCTAGCATAATGGAAGACATCATAAAATTGCAAGAATGAATACTAATTTTTATTAATAAAACAACTTACAAATGGTGTGTCTCACAAAGATTCTTGACAAAATTCCTTCCCAAAGATACAATTCTTGGCCCTCAAATATAAATAAAACACTCAAAATGAAACTACCAATAATTGTTCTAAAGTGGCTCTCTCTAATTTTTTTTTCTCTTCTTCAATGATGATCCCAAGGGTCTTATTTATAGGTATAGGAATGAGATATTACGGTTCTGGTCAAACTCTTCAACTTATCACTCCACCTCTTCACTTTCCCCCCACTCGAAAAGTCTTATCGTTGCTTGTTGAACACGCATGCCAAGTTTCGTCCAATTCGGAGAATAAAAATTCTCGAATTTAAGTGTAAAAACAACTTTTTTTGAACGACCGTAAAAATCTGCTTTTTTGCGCCTTTTTCGAGTTGATCATCAATTTGCACCAAATTCCATCATTATCTGCAAAAATTTCACTAGGCAACTTTTTTGAAAAATTAGCACAAGAATATTATAAAATTATTGAAGCGCCCATTTTTTACTTAGAATTGCCGTTTTGAATCAAAATTCAATTATTCTTGCATTTTTTTCATTTTTTTTAATAAAATGGATCTAAGAATTTATTAAATAAAATAAAATGGGACTAACAATGTATAAATTTGGGTATAAAATATACAAATTAATTCACTCATCATAAACACCCACGCATCACGTGCATTGCATGCTAGTAGTGGTATAAAAAAGGATATGCAAGGACATGAACGTGAGTATGTCCATCAAATGATTTGCATAACGCTTTTCCGAAATGACCTCAAGGATAAGACTCAAAGTATATTAGTCAACAGAATAAGACAATCTAGTACTATTGGGGCACATAAGTAAAATGCATAGTCTTACAATTTCTACCATACATATCTTTTTTATATTCTTGCCATATTTCTCATTAGAAAAAGAAAATATATATATATATATATATATATATATATATATATATATATATATATATATATATATATATATATATATTCTTACAATAATTTTTTCAAAATTTTTGCTAATTCAATGAAATATAGCGGAAGTTTTTTAGTTTTAGTTCTTGCCATGTACTTTAATTTTGTTAGTGATTATGAACTTCGTAAATTTCAAGAAAATATGAATAATTTTAGATTTCATGTTATTTAACAAATATGTTTCTTTCATTTTAATATATGAAATTTTGCTAATAATCATAATATTTGACCCTAAAGAAACAATTTTGAAAAGAGGAGACGACTAGGCTGGTTTGGGCACGGGCTTATTTATTTTTTTAAGTGTCGAACTTTGACCAAATAATGTCAGGACAAGACGGCTTGATTGCCATATAAAGTGTTATTAGATGTTAGACTAGCAAAGTCCATCCCATGGATAAATTTACTTGGAAGAATCTCCAATACATACTCTCTTAACCATTATACTCTAAAATGGATCCTTTGCAAAAAAAAAATAGACTCCTCAAAAAATTTACCTAAGACACTCTATCATAGAGATTCCTCTTAATAAAAATATCCCATGAGTAATGCAGGGAAGAATTCTAAGAAGCAGAAGATTCAATTGAAGCATTTCTATGCATCGCAATTTGGAAATGTCTAAGGAATAGAACATATAAAGGAGACTTTATCGCCAAAATATCAACCTCACAAATTGAATTTTACTTCCCACACAAGCAAAATCTGACGTAAATCACTGTTATTAAAGGCGCGCCTAGAATTAGGGGTGGCCATGGGCCGTGCCGGGCTTATAAAATTATGAGTTATCCCAAGCCCGCTCGGGCCCAGATCGGGCCTTATTATGTAATCCCAAGCTCGCCCAGATATGAAAGCTCTTTACCCAAGCCCGCTGGCCAAGTCCGATTACTGTTTTTTTTTTTAATAAAAATTATATATATATATATATATATATATATATATATATATATATATATATATATATATATATATATATATATATATATATATATATATATAACTTATTTATTTATATATATATTGTTTATACCAAATTTAATCTGCTGAGATGGACCAATCATATGAAGACACGTGGCTATCTACATGACAACAACAAGCACTTCCGAGATGATCACACTCTCCGAGGAACTCATACGCTCCGAGGAACTCATACGCTCCGAGGAGCCCAAGCGGTCCGAGCTGCACCTCGAAGCAGGATACCAACAGTTTAACTGCTCATTAAAGGCTTATCATTCAGACGCACATGCAAAAAGGGCATTAAATGTATTACCCATTCACATGTATATCATTTAATGTATTACCCTTTCACATTATAGCCTCAGGGCTATAAATTCATTGTACAATCCTCATTGTAAGGGACCGAATCCAAACTCTGGAATCGAGATAGGAATTTCTTGAGAGAATTTGTAATCGAGAATTCCTAAACACTCAGCAATAACACAACAGTGGACGTAGGCCATTCTTATAAGGCTGAACCACTTTAAAATCTTTTGTCTCATTTATTTATCTGTGATTGAATTATTAGAGTGATCTAATTTTTTACATCAACAGATTGGCGCCGTCTGTGGGAAACGACTGGTAATATCATTTTTCACCAAAAACAATCTAATACCAATGGCTGATATTCCTGAATCCAGCAATCGAAACGCTGGAACCCCTCCAAATCCATCTGCTCCACCAATTATTCCAGATCTGACTGGAATAATGGCAAATCTGGCTCAAGGCTAGACCGTCATGCAAGAAACAATGCGACAACTCATCCAAACCCTCCATGGCGGTGCATCAGCCCATTCCGGACCACGAAGCATTCAAAAAAATACCTGTGAGCCTTCTTCGCGTACTAGGCGTACTAATTCATATCGCAATGAGGAATCTGAAGATTTTTCTTATCAACCTGGACAAACTTCGTCAGTGCGAGCCACAGATACTGAACAACGTGTCACCCTCTCCCCAGAAAGGACCGGCGCATTGGAAAGATTAAGTAGGGTTTCTCCTTTTGACCGGTTAGGCCCTAGGAGGAACAAAAGTCCTCTTAATGCAACGTCGAGGAACTTTCGACCACCATCAAATTTAAGGGAAGGATCTTCCCAGTCGCGACCAGCTGCTCGTCAAGATAGATACTATGACCGACCAGCTGCTCGTCGAGATAAATCCCAGGAAGCCACTTCAACGCGATCAGTTGCTCGAACCAATAGGCCCGAGGAAGTAAATGACGCATGGAAAGGATCTATTCAGAGGCTGGAGGATAGATTAGGGGAAATGGCTAAGGCTAAGAACCCTCTACAACGAACCTTTGTTCGAGGAACACCTTTTGTCCAGGACATTGTTGATTTTCCAACACCATCAAAGTTCAAAGCACCTGTTGTGACTCCCAAGTATGATGGAAAGACTGACCCTGTCCTTCATATAGAATAATACCAAGCTGCTGCCGACATATATGCTGTCCCAGACGAGATGATATGCAGGGAATTCTCGGGAACTCTTACCGGATCTGCTCAGATATGGTATAATAATCTTCCTCGGGGTAATATCTCAACTTTCTTTCAACTAGCCGAGTTATTCATTGGAAATTTCTTCTTTGGAGCAAAGCCAGTTAAACGAGTAGCACATTTGTTAAGTGTTAGACAAAAAGCTGGTGAGAGTACCAGAGATTATATAACTCGTTTTAATACCGAGAAACTCGAAGTCATTGATTATGAAGAGAAGACAGCGATTACTGCTTTGATGAGTGGACTACTGCCAAACAAGTTGTACTACACTTTGGCCAAAGATCCACCTCGAACCATGTCGGACCTGATGGGAAAAGCGTCCAAGATTATGAATGCCGAGGAGGCTATGTCTGCGAAGAAGAATATGGACGCCAAAGAAACTAAGGTGGAAGGTGATAAAGCTAAGAAGAAAGAGCATAAGAACAATGGTGGTGACAAACAATCCAAAAATAGGTCGTCATGGGAGGTCTTGAGTAAATTTTATAATTACACACCTTTGAAGGCAAATATCAACCACGTCCTGGAAGAAATTAAGAACAGCGAGGAGTTAAACTGGCCAAAGAAAATGAAGGCAGACCCTGACACGGGGAATAGGGAAAAGTATTGCGAGTTCCACAAGGATCATGGCCATATGACCAAAAATTGCATAGCTCTTCAGAATGAGATTGAAACACTCATCCGACGAGGAAAGCTAGCAAAGTATGTTGATCGGGGAGGCGAAAGAAGAAACAATGACCGAGCTAGAGAGAGGTCTAGATCTCCTCGTCGAGCAGAGGAGAACAAGAAGAGAAACCATGAAGTTGATCCAGAGGATGACCCCGATCTTCCCAAGAAACCAAGGCAGCCAGAACGAGAGGTATTTTTAATATGCTTTGGGTCATTTGATTGTAATGTTATTACAGGAGGAGATGCAGGAGGAGGAGACCTTACTGCAGAAAAAAAAGCTTACCTCGGTGAGGCTTAAGCTTGCTCGTACATTCAGCGAATAAATCTAGCTGAGGAAGATCGCCCGAGAAAGGTGAACAAGGAGAAATTGGTCATCGGTTTTTCAAAAAATGACCTTGCAGGTGTTTTATATCCTCACGATGATCCACTGGTGATCAAGATGAGAATGAAGGAGGTAATGATTTTAAGAGTGCTGGTCGACAATGGTAGCTCGGCAGATATCATGTTCTACTCGTGTTTCGATAGTTTAAATCTAAAGCTATCTCAACTGGAGCCTTACCACAGACCCCTCATCGGTTTTTCTGGCGAGAAAGTATTTCCACTTGGGACGATCAAGTTGGATATATTCATTGGTACGTGTCCTGCTTGTCGGACATAAAGAATACGTTTCTTCGTGATGGATAATAATGTCCAATCATCGTACAATATCATCATGGGAAGAGAAGGATTGAAGAAGTTCGAGGCTGTACCATCTACAGTGCATTAGTGCCTAAAATTTCCAACAAACTTTGGAGTAGGAGTTATGAAAGGTGATCAGAAAGTAGCTCGGGAATGCTATTATTCATCCGCCGAGCAAGAAGAACTGGAAGAATCAAAGAAAAAGACTACTACCTATCAAGTGGATGAAGGTGCAGAAGTTGAAACACTGGATCCTCGAGATGAGTCGCAACTCGTGAAGGGTCAAGTGGTGGAAGCTACTGAAAATGTCATTTTGGACGATGAGCACCCTGAGCGAACTACTCAAATAGGTTCATCGTTGGAAGCCACATTAAAATAAGAATTGATAACTTTCCTTAGAAGCAGAAGATAAACTTTTGCATGGAGTCATGAAGATATGCCTGGGATAGACCCAAACTTCCTATGTCACGAGCTCAATGTGAATAAGGAGATCAAGCCTGTGAAGCAGAGAAGAAGAGTATTCAGTCCCGAGAAGAATCAAGCTATACAAGAGGAGGTCGAGAAGCTCCAGAAAGCTTGCTTTATCGAAGACGTTAAATATCCAGACTGGTTAGCAAATGTGGTGATGGTAAAAAAGAAGAATAACAAGTGGAGGATGTGTGTAGACTTCACCGATCTCAACAAAGCATGCCCAAAGGATCACTTTCCATTGCCCCGAATTGATCAACTGGTGGATGCTACCTCGGGACACGAGTTGCTGAGCTTCATGGATGCTTATTCTGGCTACAATCAGATTAAAATGAAACCTGAAGATAGGGAAAGTACTTCTTTCATTACCCCTAGGGGAACTTATTGTTATAATGTGATGCCTTTTGGTTTGAAAAATGCAGGTGCGACATATCAGAGGCTGATGAACAAGGTCTTTTCCGAACAAATCAGTGACAATATGGAAGTCTATGTTGACGACATGCTGACAAAGAGCAAGAAAGCTTTCGATCATCTAGTTGACTTAAGTCAGACTTTTGATCAACTGGATAAATATCAAATGAAGTTGAACCCGACGAAGTGCATATTTGGAGTACGAGAAGGCATGTTCCTTGGGTACATTTTCAATCAACGAGGCATTGAAGCAAATCCTGAAAAGATCAAAGCTCTATTAGGGCTGCGATCTCCAACGACGAAGAAAGAGGTGCAAAGTCTTACAGGACGAGTAGCAGCACTCAACAGATTTGTGTCACGAGCAACTGATAGATGTCTCCCATTCTTCAAAACACTCAGAAAGACTTTTGAGTGGAATGATGAATGTGAGAAAGCTTTTCAAGACTTGAAGAAATACTTGGGAGCACCTCCACTGCTGTCCAGGCCGGTGATGGGAGAAAAATTGTATTTGTACCTTGCAATGTCCGAAAATGCAGTTAGCTCGGCATTGATCAGAATGGAGAATGGAGTACAAAAGCCAATTTACTACACAAATAAGGCCTTCCGAGGAGCAGAGATCAGATATCCAAGGCTGGAGAAATTGGCACTGGCGCTGATTGAGGCGAGTAGGAGAATGAGGCCATACTTCCAGGCTCATACTATAGTAGTATATACCGATGTGCCATTGAGACAAGCCCTTCATAAGCCATAAAAATCAGGGATATTGATGTACTGGGCAATAGAGCTCGGTGAATATGATATAATTTATGAACCCAGATCATTATTAAAAGGGCAGGCTGTAGCAGATTTTATAGCGGAGTTCACCTATCCTGATACCGCCAAGGAGCAAAAGTTGCTCGCTGATCAACCTGTGGATGTTACGGGATTAACAAACATAAGCTCAGACCAATTCCGATTGGTAAAAGAGTGTGTGCATGTTACAGGATGTGATGCAGAGATAGTGGTGAATACTCCGGACGAGGAATAAAAGTTGCTTACTGATCAACCTGTGGATGTTATAGGATCAACAAACACTAGCTCAGACCAACTCCAGTTGGTAAAAGGGCAAGCGGATGTTGCAGGATCATTGAATTCAAGCTCAGACCAACTCCGGTTGGTAAAAGGGCAAGAAAAGATGATCGACGAGGAGTAAGAAATATCAGGGGAGGATGAAAGGAAACAACAAATATTTCACCGAGGAACTCTGACTGATCAGAAATTTGAAGACGAGTTACCTATATGGAGGCTATATGTAGATGGCTCATCTTGCACTGCAGGATGTGGCGCGGGGATAGTTTTGAGCACTCCGGACGAGGTCGACATGGAATACGCCTTGCGTTTCCAATTTAAAGCTTCCAACAATGAGGCTGAGTATGAGGCCATTATTGCAGGGCTTAATTTGGCAAAAATTATGGAGGCGCAGCAGGTTGTGATCTTCAGTGACTCTCAATTGATCGTAAACCAAATGATGGGAGTGTATGCAGTTAGAGGAGAATTAATGATCAGATATCATGCAAAGGCAAAGGAGCTGGTGTCAGAATTTACCGCTATTCAGTTGGTCAAAATACCGAGAATGGAGAATGCGAAAGCAGACGCCCTAGCTCGATTAGCATCAGCTACTCGTACCGAGCTACGACGAACAATCCCAATTGAAGTGTTGGCTGGTCGGAGTATAGATGAAGATTTGACGATGAACTTTATCACCCTTGATTTAGGACCATCTTGGATGGATCCTATCAGGGCATATATTGAGGAGGGAGAATTACCAATCGACAAGCTCGCAGCCAAGAAATTGAAGTTTAAAGCTGCTCAGTATGTATTAACTAATGGTGTTTATATAGACGAGGACTTATGGCAGGTTTGCAGAGATCCGTGCATCCCTCCGAGGTGAAAGATTTGATTGAAGAGATCCATGAAGGGTCCTCTGGAGCACATATAGCGGGTCGGACACTCTTGCAAAGGATGATGATGCAGGGATACTACTGGACGATGATGAGGGCAGATTGTATAGCCTATGCCAAGAAGTGTGACAAGTGCCAACGCTTTTCCTCCATCCGAAGAACCCCACAAGCATTATTGACACCCATAACTTCCCCTTGGCCATTTGCCATGTGGGGAATTGATTTGGTTGGGCCACTGCCAACGACCCGAGGAAGGTTCAAGTATCTCGTCGTCGCAGTGGATTATTTTACTAAGTGGGTAGAAGCTGAGCCACTCATTGACATGACGTATGAGAAGGTGTACCAATTTGTCTGGAAGAACATCATTTGCCGATATGGTCTCCCTCATGCCTTCATCACAGACCATGGAACACAATTTGATAACGAGGAGTTTGCCGCCTATTATCATCAGTAAAATATTTTGAAGGTCCACTCAGCACCAGGCCATCCTCAAAGCAATGGACAAACTGAAGTGACAAACAGAACGCTGCTAAATGGCTTGAAGAAAAGACTAGATGATGCAAAATCGAATTGGATCAACGAGCTACAAACAGTACTTTGGGCTTACCGAACTACTCCCCGAGTAGCAACTGGAGAAACACCATATATGCTGGCGTTTGGAACTGAAGCCGTTATACCTGCCGAGTTGGGCCTCCCAACACACAGGGTACTGAATTTTAATTCCCCTGTCAGCGACTTAATGAGAAGATTGGATTTAGACATGCTCGAGGAGGTCAAAGAAGAAGCAGCGATTAGAAATGCTGCTTACCAGCAGCGAACAGCTTTGTTTTACAACAAGAGGGTAAAGAAATGCGACCTGTAAGAAGGAGACTATGTGCTGAAGAAAGTAATTCAAAAGCATAACAAACTGGAGGCAAATTGGCATGGACCATACCGAGTTACAGAAGTTGTTCGACGAGGAACTTACCGAATAGAAACTCTAGAGGGGGAGGAGTTTAAGAATGCATGGAACGCAGAGCACCTGCGCAAGTATTATCAGTGATGTATATGTAACACAGTTCCATCAGTATGAATAAAATGAAGATATTCTACCAAAGTCTCTCTTTTTATTGAGAAATTTTCGGGGAATACTAGTGCTACACACTACTCGGCAAAACTCGGCAAAGCTCAGACTGCTCAGCAAAATATTTCTAAAAATGCCAACTTCGGTTGGTTAGGAAACAAGATATTCCTAAAAATGCCAACTTCGGTTGGTTAGGAAACAAGATATTCCTAAAAATGCCAACTTCGGTTGGTTAGGAAACAATATATTCCTAAAAATGCCAACCTCGGTTGGTTAGGAAACAAAATATTCCTAAAAATGCCAACTTCGGTTGGTTAGGAAACAATATATTCCTAAAAATGCCAACTTCGCTTGGTTAGGAAACCAAATATTCCTAAAAATGCCAACCTGTTTGGCTAGGAAATGAAATATTCCTAAAAATGCCAACCTGTTTGGATAGGAAACGAAATATTCCTAAAAATGCCAACCTGTTTGGCTAGGAAACAAAATATGCTCGCAAATGCCAACTTATGTTGGTCGGAAGGTACATACAGTCTCAAAAATGCCAACTTATGTTGGTCGGGAGGTAAGATTATTCCAGAAAGTGCAAAAGTTGCTAACTATGGCTGGTCGGGGATAAAAACCCACTAACTGTAGTTGGTCGACAAGTAGAATTTATCGACCTTGGTTGGTCGGACGCATTTTATGAAAAAGATAAAAATCTACCAAGTATGGCTAGTCGGGGATAAAAACTCACTAATCGTAGTTGGTCGACAATGAAAATTTACCGACCTTGGTTGGTCGGAAACATTTAAGAAAAATTTACTAACTATGGCTGGTCGGGGATAAAAACCCACTAACTGTAGTTGGTCGACAAGCATAATTTAACGACCTTGGTTGGTTGGAAAAATTTTAAACATTTTTATACTCGTGACTTTATTATTAAATGATCGAGCAACATTATTGATACTTGTAACTTTTTAATTATTACTGAGTTGGTCGACAAACAACACAATATTGTTATCTTTTTAACAGATATGCACAAATATAAAGTGTTTGATAACACAATAGCAATTAAGATTTGCAAACAAAAATGAAAATCTTTCATTGAATTCAAAATAAATTACAGTTACATTGACATGTATACTAACTATTACATCAAAAAATTCCTATTCTATTGGTCTTTTCCCCTCTGCTTTTGACACAGGTTCCTCGCCAGCAGGCGGATCATTTAAAGCTAGAGGAGAATTGATAAAATTAAGATCTTTCAGCATCCTTGTGTTCATCACGGATGGTCGATCTAAGAGGTGCTCAAGACGAGATATCTCAGCATTGGAGTGAAGATTATAGTCACCGAGATACTTTGAAATTAAGCTCCGAGGAATGGCGCGAGCAGGGATCCAACCCATGTCCAAGTTGTATGGTGGCACAGGCAAGTCGAGCAACCCGGGATCATGGTAGTCCCACAGATAATGACCTTGTTCGAGCTTCAGCACACCTAAGGCATTCAGACAGCCTTGCTTGTAGCCCTCATTATTGGCATTCTAGATACGATCGTCCAAGTGGTATAGTGCTTCATTGTATCCAGCCATCCAGAACTCCCTGGGCTATTTGTGGAATTGATATGTTAGCCTCTCCATCCGCTCATGAAGATTTTTGATAAAAAGCTCCTTATTCTCCAAAACTGACTCCTGCACGGAGAGCTGTTCTTCCAGGTCCCTGATCTTCTTCGACATATCAGACAACGCCTGGTTCTTTGCCATTAGTTGGAAGGCCTGGTTCTCTAAGGCAGACTGAGTCCTCTGCTCCTCGACAAGAACCCGAGGAGCTCTTGCTCGTCCCCGAGAAGATGTGGAAGGGCCCGACCTCTTCAAGGTGTCCAATTCGTCCCTCAATTTGGCATTCTCAACCTCTAAGAATGAAAATCCCTCGTCAGTCACTGGGATTAGGGCTGTTGAAGAAGAGGCTGCAGACTTCAACTGTGATAGCTCTTTCTGCAAGTTGTTGTTCTCTTGCTCCAGCAGCTTGGCAATCTGTCTCCACTCCTCGACCTCACCTTTCAAAGTTCTCTCCCTCAGATCATACCCAGCAAAAAGCTTCTCATAGCCCTTGTCAGCAATGATCAACTTGTATTTCTTTTCGTACCCCTCATACAGCAGGGCAGTGGATTCTTTGTATTGAAGCTGAAGGTCTTCGAGGGTGCCTTGGAGATCCTCGATCATTTCATAATAAGCCACATTATTGGCTACAGCTCGATCAAGCAGACACTTCAGATATTGATATGCTTCCACTGCCTGTTCTGAAGCATCCTGGTCGAGGATGTCGACAACTTGTGCAGCACTCAAGTCTGTATGACCAGCCTTAAAGTACTCATTACATTGTCGCAGCAACTTAGTATCATGGGCAGATAGTAATTCCATCCTGGCCAGAAACTAGCAGAGAAAGAAAGAGCAATCATCAATAAGAAATATAAGCAGAGTATGAATAGAAGATGAACAACAGTATGGAAAAAAAGTTCAAGTTTTATTAGATCATATTTCAGAGTTACATATTCTGGGTTACATTTGATAAAGAGAAAGAAAATAAAGAGATACCCGAACAACACTACACCTTTTCCTTATCTCCCAAAACCTTCTCGGGAGGCTGGGATGAAGAGGTAGGTTGCTCGGATGGAAGAGATAGTTTCTCGGGGAGAGTAGGCAGTTGATCGGAGGAAGAAACGATTTGCAAATTTTCCTCGGCAGCAGGCTGGATGGTTAGGGCATGATCTCCCATCACCATCGAAGACTCTTGGGAGGTAGCTTCGTCCTCGTCTAAGTCTTCTGGAGTTGGAGGGGGACCAGGGATATGTCTCTGGAAGAGCTCGGAAGACTCGTCGACTTTCAACTCCTGAAGGGCAGCAACCCATCCATCCCTAAAGTATTTTAGACTGTCATAGTCTACTTGCGACACCATAGCAGCCAACCCCTTGTTCCACCCCTTGTCCCAGCCAGAGCTGAAGGACTTCTTCACAGCAGCTTTCCTCTTCAGCTTCTTTGAGGAAAGCTTCTCGGACAACAGGTTCTCAGCAGCCTTCAACTTATTTTCTAACTCCTCCTTCTGCCGACCTACTTCCTGAAGTTTAGACAACTCCTCCTCGGCAGCTTTAAGTTTATTTTCCAACTCTCCAGCAGTTTTGAGCTTATCCTCGAGCTCCTTATTTGCCTTCTCCAGAGCATTTATTCTCTTCTCCAACTCCTTGAAGGCATCAACAGCCCGAGCTTTCTCCTGCTCGTTGGAGGCAAACTTCTTCTCCTAAATAGCCTTATCAGTGGCATATTTCTGGCGAGATTCTTCCAAAGACTTGATAGCCTCTTCTATAGCTCCCTCCTCACTGGACGAGGAGCATGAAGCCTTAATCGCTTCATCCTTCTTCAGGATTATGTTGAAGCAGCTCGTCAACTGTGAACAGAAAAAGTTAGAGACAGAAATGACAAAGGAAATATGAAAAATTCAAAGTAAAGAGACTTACAGAAGCAAGATGACGAGCAGCTAGTGAGGTAACCATATCCCGAGTAAGGTTTTCTTCAGTACCTTGGACCTCGGGAATGATCCGGGACTTTACCGAGCTCATGGCAGAGCTCGGGGGAACAAAAGTGGGAACTCCAGTCCCAGCAGCTAGGGGCTGAGTAAAGGTGTCATCCAAATTGACCGAGGAGCTCTTCTTCAGCCTCCTCGGGGGAACAGGTACAGATTCAACCAAGGAAGAACCCTTGGTCGGTGATATCACAATCACCTCTCCAGGAGCAGCATAGCTGCTCGGAGCCACTGCGGGCTTCTCGGTAACTTTAGCAGGAGCAGCTGGAGGAGCTGCATCAGTCTTCTTTGTCCCCTCCCTTGGGACATCAATCCTACTCCTTTTTGCCTCCCCAGAACCGGAGGCAGTTTTCTCAAACAGGGTAGGAGGTCTTCTCTTCTTCATCCTTTCACTTAAAGGAATATGGAATTCAGGCGATGAGCTGGTGGATGCTGGTACTGGCTCTGACTCACTTATCACTGGACGAGCAGTGAAAGAAGTGGTGTAGCTCTTGTACTGGAGCAGATACGAAGCTGATCTAATGTGTTCGTCGGTAACACTTTGATGCAGACTCCAGATAAGTTTCAAATGCCTTATATTGACATCTGCTTCTTTTGGGCACTTTCTCTTGCTATCAACTGCAAATAAATAAACATTGTTATCAGTGGCACATTTTATCAAACACAAAAGAAACATGATTTTAAAATAAAATAAAATGAAATAAAGATAACCTATCCCATTGCCATAAGGAGGGCATCTGGGACCCTGGTAAACTTCATCCCCAGTTAATGGAGAGTGTTGCCAATTTTTTATGACAACCCCGTGTTCAAAATAATCCCTATTGGCATCAGGGAGATTGACTATTAAGGCTCTATTTAAAAATCTAGTTTTTAAATAAAAAAATATTATCATTAACTGTCCATCTATAGCAGTACATGATTTCTTGAATCCCTATACGAGTTTCATGCACTTGATTTAATCTATGCACCCCATTAACTATTCTCCATGTGTTGGGGGCTATTCGTGCAGGAACAACGTCAAAGTACTGACAGAATTCCAGACACAAGGGATTTGGTGGAAAGAAAAATCCACACTCAGCAAAAAAGAGACTGGGGAACCAATGTCCCTCAGTCAAATGGAAGTAATTAGAAGGCTCAGAAAGCTCTTCCAAAACAACCCATGAGGGAATGGAGAAATCAGAATGAAATTTCTCAAGAGACTCAACATGGTAAACCATGGTGAATAAAGAATTGAAGAAGAAGGAAGAAGATCTTACAGGAAAAGAATGGATTTGCTGACAATGAACGATGGAAGAGATGAACGCACAAGAGAGTACAAGACAAGGAAAAACTCAAAGATAAAAATTTGAAAAGGTAGAAGACGATGGGAGTGTCTGTGAAGATTAAATACCTTGCCTTGGAAAATGATGAAGTAATGATTACAAAAAAGGATGATTACGTTATCGGTGGCTAAAAAGATGAAAAGTGGCGCGGGAATCAAAGCGGACAACAGCGGCTAAAATGACGAAAAGTGACGCGGCAATCGAAGCGGGCATAAAAATTCAAAAAACCTGATTCTACGAATTTGGAAGGAGAAATAAATACAAGGGAAACACTCCTAAAAATCAGGAAGACCATTTAAAGCTACCATATTCCGAGAAAGAATGTTCCATACTCCTCAAATTTTGAACTATGAAACATTGGTGGCTTCTGTTGATACCAAATTTAATCTACTGAGATGGACCAATCATATGAAGACACGTGGCTATCTACATGACAACAACAAGCACTTACGAGATGATCACACTCTCCGAGGAACTCATACGCTTCGAGGAACAAGACCTCTCTGAGGAACTCATACGCTCCGAGGAGCCCAAGCGGTCCGAGCTGCACCTCGAAGCAGGATACCAACAGTTTAACTGCTCATTAAAGGCTTATCATTCAGACGCACACACAAAAAGGGCATTAAATGTATTACCCATTCACATGTATATCATTTAATGTATTACCCTTTCACATTACAGCCTCAGGGCTATAAATACATTGTACAATCCTCATTGTAAGGGACCGAATCCAAACTCTGGAATCGAGATAGGAATTTCTTGAGAGAATTTGTAATCGAGAATTCCTAAACACTCAACAATAACACAACAGTGGACGTAGGCCATTCTTATAAGGCTGAACCACTTTAAAATCTTTTGTCTCATTTATTTATCTGTGATTGAATTATTAGAGTGATCTAATTTTTTACATCAACATATATAAAAGTTGTTTATTTATATATATATATTTGGTCAATTACCGTTATTTATTTATATATATATTTGTCCAAGATATTTATAAAAGTTCCCCACTTTATATATTTATTTATAACTTTGTAGTCTTCAACTTTACACACACACACACACACACACACACACACACACATATATATATATATATAATTCTCGAGCCTCGGGCCGGGTCGGGCCTCATCGGGCTTAAGAATTCATGCCCAAGCCCACTTGAAAAAGAATCGGGCCTATAAAATTTTGTCAAGCCCGCTTTGCGAGCCTATTCACCTTATCCAAGCCCTATTTTTTTATTGAGCGGGATTTGGCGGGCCTATGGCCATCCCTACCTAGAATCTAGACTCACCTAGGCACAACATAAGCAACTTACCTCACTCGAACAAGGCTCCTTTAATAAGGTTCCTACCTTGTGCGCCTAGGATCATAACCCAAGGCAAGGCCAGGCGCCTCGTTAAAATTTTTAAAAAACAACGCCCCTAATATAAGAAGGGACAAATTGATATAATATAAGAAGGGACAAATTGATATACTGATTTTACATATTCTCCAATAGAATATGAATATATAAGATGATTCCCCACCCTAAAACTAAACAAAGTCTTTGATTCCTAGTGAAATTTTATCTTTCTCACTAGTCCCTACTTAAGCAAAAGAAACAAGAAAAATTAAACTCCAACAATTTTTCTTTTAAGAACAATTTATATATTAATTTTGATTGTATTTTTCACATATTGGATATTTTTCCAATTATATCAATATTTTTTCTTCTGTTGATTATTGGATAATTAAATTCTTGAACAAAACTAATATTTAACTATATATTATTTTCATATGGTTGTATAAACTCTATCTCTTAAATGTGTCTCTTCGTGTAAAATAGTAACTTATGTTATAGTAGGTGGTGCGCACATGCTTTGCACATGTTACCTCTCTTCTAATCTTAAAAACAATATGTTTGGATGGTAATTGAGAACTCGTGAATTTGACAAAATATAGTCAGAATCATCGGCCAATCCGCCCCTCCTATTATCTATTAATACGAGTTATGCCCTGTCTGTAGGATTAGCTCCTAGGACCCGGGCCCCCAGCAGCTGCAAAGAGGGGGTAAAGGAATGACGGGATTACAACATTACAAGATCAATCAAAATGCGGGAGTACAGAACCTGTAAGACATTGGCAAAGACCCCGGTTACTGGTAGCTCTAGAAATGGCTATGCATTTGGACCTGCGACTCGTGCTTCCTCAGTTCTAGAATGGAGAATCGTATCATGGATGGACTCTGAGTTTTAGTTTATATAAAACAATCGCTTATGTTCGAATAAGGAAAAACTCCAGAGATTACTTCGAAGTAAGATCCTTGCGTTGACCCTTTCCTGAACTAGCACCGGGGGAAGGTGAGAAGAAAAAAGGATCAAAATGTCCCATCAATAAAGTGAGGGATTTCTAGACCTTTCCCACCCACCCCTTTCCATTCTTCCTCTCTCCCTCCCTTAAAAAAAATGCCCTGCTCCCTAAGGGACCCCTCTTTGATAAGGAAGGAAACAAAATAATCTCAATTTTACGACAAATCTGGTTCGATGACTGTAAAATATGTAAAATGTGCCCTAAAACATGAGGGCGTGTTCTATTATGCGTTTAACACTTGAAATAATGAAATCTTGAAACCACGAGAAATATTTGGGGTCAAGTACACTTTTCTCCTAAACTTTTCCCGATTTTCACTTTACCACCTAAACTTTCATGTTTTGCGCTTAACCCCTTAAACTTTCCAAACGACTTCAAGTAACCACCTACTATTAAGACCGTTAATTATTTGATGGAAAAATGGGTCATGTGTATGTCACATGAGAGCAAATGAGGGTATTTTTGTCCATTCCAGAATAAAAAAGAATTTTAAATTAATTATATTACATAAACTACTAAAAACAATTAAAAAATCTAGAAAAAAAAGTTAAAAAACATTTTCAAAAAATCTAAAAATGACAAAAAAAATGTATTAAACATTTTGAAATTAAAATTTACTATTTAAAATTTCTAAAAAATTTATAAAATATTTTTAAAAACTTGAAATTACGAAGAAAAAATCTAGAAAATACTAATAGATATTAAAAAAATGATTTCCAGCAAAAGAAATAAAGTGGTTTTAAAAAAAACTCATTTCAATTAAAATAACAATTTCCAGAAGAATAAAAAGCTATTTTACACCAAATAAAATGATTTTCAACAACAACAAAACTATTTTGTACCCAAAAAAAAATGATTTTCAGCTAAAAAAATTAATTCCCAGCAAAAATATAAAAACAAAACTAATTTCACTTTAAAATTTTAATTTTTAGAAAAAAAAAATTCCATCTAATATAATGATTTTCAATAAAATATTTTCCTCTCAAAAAATGATTTCTAAATACCAAAAAAAAAAATTAGCAAAAAATAAAAATTGATTTCAGTTTACAAAAATAAATTCCAAAGAAAAAAAATGTTTTTGACGAGGAAAAAAGGAAGAATGAAAAAATAGGGAAAAAAATCATTTTAAAAAACATGAAACAAACTGGATCTATGTGAACAAGAACCATGCATCTATGAATTTTAATTGGTATCATAATACACTAACTTAATATAAATCATTTCATGAGTATATCATGTCAATATTTATCACAAAGACTAATTCTTTATATTCCGATGCTAGTTGTACTACTATAGATTGTGCTCGTGTTATTATATGGTGTGCTCATGTTATATCATGTCTACAGTATTAATTATTCTTAAAGAACTATACTTTTCTACTTATCTATAAGAGTAATGATACATACCTCAAATACCTCCCCCAAACCTCCCCCAAAATGACTTGATTTTTGTGCCCTGGCGGGACCCGCACCACATGGCAATAGATGACAAGATGGTGGAAGAATGATGTGGCGTCCACGTAAGATTTGGGAGACTCAAAGCATTTTCCTATCTATAATGCAAATTGGACATTACTTGGAGCATTTAAAACAATCTAAGGCTCTTGAATCATATAGGGTTTGATCACCTTGCATTCCAAATAGTCCATCGAACATTTTTTAATACACGCTTAGTTCAAGCTTTTTTATTTTATTCTAAAAAGTCACTCCCCATATAAAAACACTCAAAAAAAGGAGCTCCGGTGAGGATCGCCGAAGCTCCGGCAATGGGTGGAGGGGAGACTGGAATGCCACTAACGCCGACCTTTAAAAATAAGAAAATATTGATTAAATGGGTGTTTGAGTGACTTTTTGGAACAAAATAAAAACGCTTGAACTAAATGTGTATTAAAAAATATTTGAGGGTCTTTGTGATAACTGATCCATATGGGAATCAGTTTCATTCCACATTGTATAGATAATGCTTTAATTAATTGGTAATTAATAGTTTTTTATAAAAATTTCCTAAACATTATTAATTATTAGAATGTAATTCAAAGTGATTTATATATAAAAATAAGTAAATACAGCGTACATATACATAAGATTACCAATACCAAAATTTAACACAAAAGATTGAAAAAATACAATTTTTGATTTAAATGTACATTAACACTTAATTATAGAAGAAGAAAATATTGATTCCCCTTCCCAAATAAATAATATTGAACTTGCAAAATCTCACTCTCTCAGAGAGAGATATAAGATATATATATTATATGAGAGAGAGGGGGAGAGATAAGATATATATATATATATATATATATATATATATATATATATAGAGAGAGAGAGAGAGAGAGAGAGAGGCAAGTTCCTGTGCACATCAAGTTTGCATACTTGCTGGTGCAAACCTATTTTTATAAAATATATTTTTAAAAAAAATGAGTCGAATTTTTTTATGTGATATTTAAACATTTCGAGGGATACATATAAACAAAATCAGCTAAAAAAAAAAATTTTGCTACTTTAAAAAAAAATCGGTCAAACTTTCGTAACTTTTAAAGTGTTTTAAAAGCTGTGAAAGTTTGACTGAATTTTTTAAAACAACAAAAAATGTTATTTTTAGTTTTTTTTTTATGTTGGTTCCTTGAAATGTTTAAATACCACATAAAAAAATTCAACTCAAAAATAATTTGTTTACTATGTCGAAAATCGGCGTGCAAACGTCATACACAAATTTAGGTGCGCACTCTCTCTCTCTCTCTCTCTCTCTCTCTCTCTCTCTCTCTCTCTCTCTCTCTCTCTCTCATATATATATATATATATATATATATATATATATATATATATATATATATATAGTCCTGCTCATGTGCGGACAAGCATGTGTCACCTGACGATGAGCCTAGAAAAGAGAGAGAGTGCCTATAATTTAGACGATAATTTCTAGGGGCACCGTCACGTGACACATGTCCGTTCCGCATTCTTAAAATGTGGACTGATCCGCACAAGAGTATTATATATATATATATATATATTTGTGTGTGTGTGATAATCCCGAAAAATAGTTGTTTGTCTCACCATTGAATCCATCATATGGATATAGTATTTTTTTTTTAATATGTTCCTCTTATTATAAATATCTTTTTTATTAATATTTATTGTTCTTTTTCCCCTTTACATGTAAATTGTGTTCCTCTCGTTTTTTCCAAATATAAAATGCCTACCACTTCGTAATATTATATAAACTAGTTGTAAACCCGCGCGATTCACTGGCGAGACGACTTTGTATGCGTGATTGAAAATATACATATTTTTTGAAAAAAAAATATAATTGAAATAGTCAGAAGAAAAGTAAATATCAAATAAAAGAAGAAAATGAAACTACCCAATGTACCCATGTACATTACCTCCAAGTCACTTCCACCCCCCAAATAAAAAAATATAAAATAAAATACACTCGAGTCTCATGTGGGTAAAAAATGTGGGTAAAAAAAGGTAAGAGAAATGAGTTTAATTTTATTATATTCAATATTATTTGAATTTATATAATTTTTCTCTTTCTTGTTTTTCAAAATCCAAACCCATTTTGCTAGGTCATAAAAACCTCAACACGAGATCTTCGAAAAGAGGGACAAAGTGGGCAAGCTTGAACCACCGTATCACACTTCATACGCATGCACAGCAACACCACTTACGCGACATGTTTCCCACATGTAACTTAAGTGATTATATTAAAAAAAAAAAAGATCCAAACATATAAATGGAACATTAAGTAAATAAAATTAAAAATGAACCCAAAATATTCAATTTTATTTAATGAAATTAAACACAATTGTTAATACTAAACATTAATTAAAAAGATGAAACTGAAATTGAATATACGCAATCCGTAACCAAATATTTTACAAATACTGCCATTACAAATACAAAACATAATATTGCCATTACAAAATGATAAGGACCAAAATAATATTGACAAAAGATTTTTAGCAAAAAAAATTGTTTTCATTCAAAAAAAATATTTTCTGGCAAAATAAAAAATTATTTCCAAAAAATATAAATTTTATCCAAAAAAACTGTTTTCTAATAAATAAAAAACTATCATCAATGAAAAACAAAACAAAAAAACTTCATCCAACAATCTAAAAAAACAAATTTGGAAATTTGGTTTAGAAAAACATCAATCTCAAAAAACCAAATCTCATGAAATCAATACAAAATATTTTCTAGCAAAATAAAAATGATTTTCAGAAGAAAAAAAATTATTTTTAGCCTAAAAACTATTTTTTAATAGATAAAAAACTATGAAATTCCAGGAAAAAAGAACATACAAAAAAATCTATAACAATATAAAAAAACAAATCTGAAAATATGGATTAATCACAAATAATGCCATTACAAATACTAAACATAATATTACCATTACAAAATGATAAGGACCAAAATAATATTGACAAAAGATTTCTAGCAAAAGAAAAATTATTTTTATCCAAGATAAATATTTTTTAGCAAAAGAAAAATGATTTCCAGAAATTATAAATTTTATCCAAAAAAACTGTTTTCTAATAAATAAAAAACTATCATCAGTGAAAAAAAAAACTTCATCCAACAATCTAAAAAAACAAATCTGGAAATTTTCTTTAGAAAAACATCAATCTCAAAAAACGAATCTCACGAAATCAATACAAAATATTTTCTAGCAAAATAAAAATGATTTCCAGAAGAAAAAAATGAATTTTAGTCTAAAAAACTATTTTTTAATAGATAAAAAACTATGAGATTTCAGAAAAAAAAAAATACATACAAAAAAATCTATAACAATATAAAAAAACAAATTTAAAAATATGGATTAAAAATACCTTCAACCAAACCCACTAACGAAGACAATTCTCTCAGCCATTTCCCCCATTTCTTCTAAACCATTGTTGCTGTCTTAACAGGTGGTCTCAAGTTTTGTGGCTTTTGCACAGATGAGCGTCAGACAACAACAAAACAATGACACGTGCTACAAACCAAACTATCTCTCTTTCCATCAGACGAAAAAGTCAAACAGACTTCAACAGACAAAACCATGGCTACCAAAATAAACACCAGCAACGCTAACCACCATCACTTCCAAGAGCAACATGACAATATTACTCCTCCAGCGTTAACGGGTTTATTTGTTTCTTTGGTAGCATACGTTGACAGGTTTATTAGTTGGTGGAAATGACTTGGATAATCGCTAATGTTGTGAAATGACGTTGAAGATAAAGTTGAAGCCATCGGATTAGCGTCAAATGCGAAGATTGTTCGACTTCTAAGGGGTTGATAGCTATGATGGGAGCTTGGGGCTCAAGTGCATGATTGTAACCGTGTGGTGTAATTAAAGAACCACCATCTAAGAAGTGGGTGCCCTGCAATTTCTTTACCGATGAGGAAGAAGAACAGGGGGGAAAGTGCAGCCCATGTAAATGGGCACATAAAATGGTGTGTTCAACGTCCGTCAATCAATGCTAATGGTTAAGGGAGTGTTTTTTGTGTGGCCAAAATTTGGTTTTGCTCTACAGGGGTTTTGGTTCTGGTTTGGCCAACGCGGTTAGCTAATTATATGGTTTACAGATGAAGAAGATGAAGAGTAAGAGCCATATAAATTAATGGTCTTAATTTCAGTGAGAGGAAGGGACGCAAAAAAACACTAACAGTTAAAGAAAGATTCGAGATAATGCAGAAGAGAGAGCGATTGGAATTACACATGAACATGACAGGCGGATACATTAACTAAGAGGAGGGTTTAAATCTTCTATATCATTTTATTTTCAGCCTACGTGAATAGAATGGATGATTTGGGCTCTAAATGCTTGTATAGCATTTTAGAGTAATATAGAGATTTAATCAATTTTTACCTAATGAAAAAGGTTGGAGATATACTTGTAGATACTATTTTTGTTCTTGTGCGAAAATCATAATTAAGTTAAAAGAATTTATTATTCCTAAAAGTATTTAGCAAACTTAATAATTCTATTAATTAATTGTCTATAAAATTTCATACGTTATAATTACTATAATGTCAAGTGTATAATTTAATTCCTAGGTATACCCGTGCCGACGACACTATATTGATACAACACACGTCTTACTTTATTTCTTATGTTGTAACTGAACTTCCAGCACAAGTTTAGGCTACATCTATTCCTCCCAAGTGTGTAAAAAGAGGTGAGATAAACCTAAAACAAAAACTAATCCCATTACCTCCAAGTGGCATGGTTGGATAAATAAAAATAGGGTTATTTTGACTTAACCTCCAAATATTAATTCATAATTTGACTTAACACCTCGTTTTCATAATTATTTTACGTTGTTCCCAACATAGGGGGTTAAGTCTAATTTTAAATTACAAACAAAAGGCAAAGTCAATCCTCTTAACCACCAATTTTTATACAATATTTTGAGATAACCCCTTCATGTGGGGACTAAGTAAAAAAAGTCCAAAAAATTATTTATATCGCACCACATAAATACTAGTATTATGTTCATGATAAATTATATGCTACCTATGCTTATTTTTGTTTTTCTTTATTTTTTGTATCACAATTGGACACAAACATATATCAACACCCATACAGAATGTTTGACAATAAAGCAAACCATCAAACTATGAATTCTCAATAGCCTTGTAGCCTCTCCAATGCTAAAATAAGAAATAAATAATGGATCAACCCAAAAATCAGAGTATAAATCCAACCATAGTCTTCATTATGGAAATAGGAACAAAATATGCATTATCAACTTCATTTGTAAGGGAACAAACTGACCTGTAACTGCAAACTGACCCACAATTAAAAAAATAATATGAAATTAAATTCGATAGTTCAAATAGCACAATATTGAACCTAAATAGTTCACTAATAAATTGGCTACTTCTATACACGAGACGTTCATACGGTTTTTAGAATGGGTAATATAATATAAATTTAAAGAAAACACTTCACATATTCCCAAAACGAAAATGCTAGGCCGAAGACTTGACATATTAGAATGGGAGGGCAAAATAAGTCGCCGAAGGCAACTTTTCCAGACCAACTAATGCATAATTTAGACCAGATTGACTCCGATTTCATATATAAGTAAAACCTATTTTGTCCAATTACGTGAATTAACGCAAACTGGACAAATTTGGTTGCAATCCATTTTGCCTAATCCGGAGTTTGTCTTAAGAGTTTCACTTCAAATGTTGGGCTGCCAAATTCTGAAAGTTCTGCAGTTGATATACACGTCGATCACAACAAAAACTTGAAAAAAGTTGTTAGCTTCCTTCACACCAATGGCTTTTCATTATCGCAAAATAGAAGATATATTTATAATGATTTGGTCTTCGTCTGTAACTGTGATGATGAACTAACAATACTCCTAAAAGCCGTCAACCCACATGAATTTCAATCATTTTTCTCTTTTTTAAGACTTAAAATAACAAGAGCCAATAAACGGGTTAAGCGCGGGTAGCAAAAAATATATCTTTACATCTTTAACCTTATTTTTCTTCGATATGGTAAACAACTTAGAAAAACCACGAACGAACACATCCCATAATAACATTATGGTAAATTTCTTCATCTTCATCGAGTTACATATATCATATATATGGATTTGTATTAAGAGCCTTAGCAACAAAAATAAACTCCAGTTGGGGAGATGCCATTGCCACATGTGTGAAATGAGGTGAGCGGTGGCACTGTGGTAATGGTATTAATCAAACCAGTGATCTTGATTTTGGTTGAAAATGTCATACGTATGATGTATCTATCATGCATTGATACTTGGTCATGAAGGAAATATACTCTTCATCAGATTAAGCTAGAGAAACAGTTGGAGGAATTCGATCTATTACTCAAATCAATATTCTCTCTTTGTGATTGCCCATTTTAGGCTGTGTTTCGGCCGGATCGGATCGGAAAATGCCTATTCGGAAAAAATTTCAATTTTTTCGGAAATAAAATAACTATTCCGATTTCCGATCTGTTTTTTTCGGAAAATTAAAAAAAATTCTGAATTCGGAAAAATCGGAAAAAATCGGAAATTCACAAAATATATTAAAAATCCAAAAATTTCGAAAATTCCAAAATTTCAAAAAAATAAATTATAGATTTTCGATTTTCGATTACTCGAAATTCTCATTTTAAAGAAACAATGAAAATGGCTTAACCCAACATGTAAACACATGAGGATTTGGCTCATTTATCATTTGTGTAGAAGTTAGGAGGATACTCTCCTTTTATAGAGCATATTTTGGAGCACTCTCCCTCTCCCAACCGATGTGGGATATGGGAAACTTTCAAAAAATCGGAAAAGAAATCGGAAATCGGAAAATAATTCGAAAAAAATCGGAAAAATCGGATCGGCATAGTTTCGGAAAAATCGGAAAATCGGAAATTCAGAATTATTTCCGATTTCCGATCCGATTTTTTTCGGAAAAATCGGAAATTGGAAATCGGCAAACTAAAATTTCATTCCAAATTCGGAAAAAATCGGATCGGAAATCGGAAAAATCGGAAAGTTCGGAAAAAAAACACAGCCCTACCCATTTATACAGGGGTTTGGAGAGGACAGGAAGCCGAATCCCCTCGGCTCCACAATTAAAGATACCTATAAAGGGGAAGATAAAGAGAGATCGACTATGTTTATGATGACAGGAGGGGTCAAGAGTGGGTAAGATGAAAAGTCGTTTCTATGGATAGAGAATGAAGAGAAATAGTGACAGTTGATGATATATGATGTAAGTAGGGCCTCAAACGAACTGAGCCAAGTCGAGTTCGAGCCGAGCTTAGCTAAGCTCGTTTATTAAACGAGCTTGAAATTATGTTCGAGTTCGGTTCACTTACTAAACAAACGAGCCGAACACGAGCCGATCTCAAGCAACTCGGTTTTAAGAGGCTTAATCTAGCTCGTTTATGCCTAAAAACCCAAGCACGAGCCAAACTCGAGCCGAGCCAAATGATCACAATTTTTTAAACGAGCTCAAACCTTGTTCAAGTTATGTTCGTTTGCTCAACAAACGAGCCAAGCTCGAGCTTTAATTGAGCTGAGCTCGAGCTGTTCACGAACATTTTCGGTTCGTTTGCAGCCCCCAGATGTAAGTGGGCATGTAATGGTTTGTTGGGAATTCATTTAGCCTTTATGGGTATAACAGTTCAAAATGACACTTTTGGTTTAACACACTTTTTAAGTTTGTATAGATATTTCAAATTTTAGATCATAAATAATCTTACTATTATAAATATACAATTTTTTCATGTTTTATAGACTTTGCACCTCACTTCGATCAGGCACGCACTTCGCCTTTTGCCTTGCACCTAGGCTCGATGGGGACCTTGGCGCCTTGGTGCGCCTTTCGCCTCTAACATGTATGACGTAAACATAAAATATATTGGTCATCACTATAGCCTATGTCCACAAAAACTAAAATCTATCAAAAGAATCATGACACCTAAAAAATAACAACATTTGGATACATAAATGAACCTGAAGAACTCAAAACAGAAGCTTCCTAGTCTAGAATGAAGTGTACTAATCAAAAAACATCACTCACTGCTCAAACCTATGTCCAAATTAGAATTTCTAAATCTAGAACATACCAAAATCTAGCTTAAAACCGTACAAACCTGAGTAAAATGAAAAGGCAGCATATTTTGTAATATTTTGTACTAGGATTTTATTAAGTTAATATAATTTAGGAAATATTTTAGGCAGTACATATTGTTTTTTTAATTATTAAGAGAGTTAGGATTTATCTTTTGTTTGTGTTCTGGTTAATCTACGTTTCTCTTTTTTGTTACTTGGTAGGACTAGGACTCTAGCTAGTTTTACTTCTAAATAAAAGCCCAAGGCTCCCTCCCTCTTAAAAACACTTTCAATTGATGAATGATATTGAGGATTGAGAGTTGTAGATTCTTATTTGTATGTTTCATTAATAATTCCAATTCGTTTACATCTAAGTGTTATAATATCGGTTCACTCTTGGTGTTTTAGTGTTGTTTTAGGAGTTAGGCCTTGAAGACAAGAACTCGAGACGGTCTTCTGTTCAACAGGGTAACCGGGTTCATTCAGCTGAATGCTTTGAAACAAGCCACACAAGTGGAGTGTCATTCTTTCAAGAACGACCCTTCGTTTCTTGATCCTAAACTTCAACGTCTCCGAATAGGGTCGATTTGTAATGTGCCCACTACCCCGAGATTGAGACGAGGCCATCTAGTCCACAAGCAGGCCAACGAGTTCTTTTCGCAGCCCTTCTGCACAACCAACTCTACGATAAGGGACAGCTAGGCAAAGGGATTTATCCAAATCAGTTTGATCCCCCTTGAACTCCCAGTGTCCTCAATGAGCGAAGCCCCCTCTGTTGAACACTCAATTCCAGCAACCTATGAAGCCAGGTTTAGAATCACAGTTGGGTACTTCGTCACATTATGCGTAAGCAATTTTCGCAATTCATTTTTATAACTAAAAATATCATAAGATAATTTAATATAAAGAGAGTATATAGTATAGCACAAACATGATTCTAGTGAATCAATTCTAAAATAAATTTAACATAAGCAGCCTAAATACATTACATTCCAGATATAAATTCCAAAACATTTATGCACAATTCATCAATGAGTATGCAAAATAATATTATTAGATACAATAAATAAAGTAAACGTAATAATCTAACATAATAATTTATTTAATATAACTTATGAATATACAACTACTGCTTCAAGTCATTAACTTATCCAACTATAAGAAAAAAAATTGCAATAATGTAACTGGAAACAAAAAGAGAGAGACAGATAAAACGAAAACTAAAGAGCGCGGAGGGAGTCTCGCTCTTGTCGGCCAATCTTTCGGGAAAAGAAAGATTGGAGGATGCAACTTCAGATTTCAACAGAGGCGACTTCAGATCTAAACAGAGGGAGGATTTGACTTTGGATCTCAACAAAGGGAGAAGCACGTGACTTTAAATTATTTATTTAAAAAAAAAAGGTAGTATTGACTTCAAACAAGGAAGTCATTTAGATTCTAAAAAAGGCTGTGACTTCGTTGACGTTGAGGCCATAGATTCAAGAAAGTGTAAAAAAATTAGGATGGGCAATGACGTCCTTATATTAATCCCGCAATTTTATCAAATTTAAACATATTAACAACAACTGAGGGTGAGCCTTGTTGCAACGCCAAGGTTGCTATGAGGTCACGAATTCAAGAAGCAGAAACAGCCTTTGTACACAATGCTAAGGCTGTGTACATCTAACCCTCAAAAGCGCAATGGCAAGAGCCCTGTTCACTGAATTTTCCCTTTTTAGATATATAATAAACAATTAGACAGTTAGAAAAAATTCATAACCCAAAAAACCATCTTCCTTGCACAAAATTTTGATGAAACTCATCGGAAAATGATAAAATTCTGCATCACGAGCTAACCTTGAATTCATGATGCATACAATTTGGCGCAAGCCTAAACAAGTGCCTAGTCTTCAGAGTTTTTCCACCCATCCAGATAAACGTTGCAAGGAATTTCGAAATTCATCGTCGCTTTACACCAGAATTATTATGCAACTCCAACATCTGCTCAAGGGATACCAGAGACCACCTGTCCTCAATTTGAGCAAATACCTTCTGATTAAGAGAATCTATTATTACGCTTATGTTACCAAAGCCATATATCTGGTGACCATCTTGCATTCTTCCAGGTTTAGGCTTAAACAGCAAACTATTTTGTTGTGCGTGGACTTCGATAACTTCTTTCAGGCTCATCTCCACTCCACCATCGGTTGTAGACGCTCGTTGTTGAGCTTGCATTGCCGCTTTTTGCTGAGCCTCAAACTGTCTTTGCTCAAGCACCCTAAGATAACTAATGTTCTCTCTCAAACCAGGTTGTACCACCTCCATGCCTTCAACGGCTTGGTTCATCATGTCCAATCCCAGATTAAGCCGATACCGAATATGCTCATTTGCGAGAAGCTCACCCGGGATAAGTTCCTTCCAACCCAAATACCATTGGGTCACTTCTTCGAAGTTTGGGCGTGAACATAGCCAATGATACAAAACTTCTTGCCACTTGTTAAAGAAAACATCCATCAATTGAAGCATATGATGAATTGGAATGGCAGTAGCCCATGTGCGGACCCAGTAGAACTGATCAAGATTCTGATTTGCTGGATTTATTTGGAACTCGTGAATGACAGCCAGCAATTTCGGAATGATATAACGGACCATTAGTTTTTCCCAGCTCATCGGATCAAACACGGTCTTCCAAGGCGACAATATGGTGTAAGCAGACATATCACTCGGGTGCCAAGCATGAAGAACACTTTCCAATCTGTTTCGTATAGTGATATATAAACTCTCCAACTTCTGTCTCAGCAATGGTAACCACGGATGGACCCATGAATGGATTGGAATTGTCTCTTGACGCGGGTCCCATGAGTTTACAGCAGCGGTTAATTTTGGCATAACAATGTTGTCGAGTATTGTCTGCAGGACAGGATGAGGGAGAAGCTTTTCCCAGGACTCCAAAAACCTAAGCATCGGTTCAGGGTCTCTTGCTTGCCAAGTATTAGTACCAGATATTCTTACAGCAGGGAACACAACTTCCATAAACAGCCTGGTATAAGGTGAGGCCGCATCAGAGAAATCCAAATGCTCTTCTCCTCGCAACAGGTTCTTCCACAACGATACCAATTCCAACCCGTGATTTGGATTCTGAAGCGGGTCCCATCCCTGAAATATTCTAATAAACAGTGGCAGAGCATATGAGCACGCAATGCATGATAAGTTGCAGAGTTTGTAATCATCAGCGTAGAGCCTCTGCAAGTCCCCAAACGACTTTGCAAGGGAGTCCAGTGTCAACGTTCCCGATAAGTTCTGGTCACCTATCCAGTCCAATATACTAACTATTTCTTCCATGTTATCCAAATTCTTCTTTTGGCGAGCCGCTTCAATTTTGAGCTTCTCCTTCTCTTGCTGCAGGGTTACCACTGTCTCCCTCTCATTTCTCAAATCCCGATCTATTTTTTGTATATCGAGCTCAGCCAAGTCAACAATCAATTTTATATTATGCTGAAGCTCGGGCATTGGGACATCATTTTCCCTCGCTTTCTCTTCGGCATTCAAGTTTTCCAAGTTGGTTAACACCCGAACCTGCGGTCCCCTCATATCAAACACCTTTTGAACAACTTCAAAACCCTGCTCTTCCTTCATAGCCAATAACTCTTCAGCCGTCACATAATCTTTCTTCTTCTTCACCTTAGCATTCTTGGACCAAAGCTTCTCTTTCGATCGGACCCCAGCCAGTTTATCCGTAGGAGCCAAAGATTTTTTATCCTCCAATTCCTGCAATGTTGGTAAAGTAGCCTCTTTGTAATCATTGAAACCCATCCCCATATTCTTAGGTCGAAGCTTTGCCTCTATCGAAGCAACAATTCCTTGCTGGTTCTTCCCAAGCCCTCCTCCTTTGTATCCCATCTTCTCAAGCAATTTCATCCCAATTCCTTTCGTGTGCTTCTCAAACTTCCCAACATCACCCTCCGGTTCTCGCCTCCCTGATTGAGATGATTTCTTAGCTAATTTCGACTGCTCCTTTTCCCTTTCACGCCGCTGCTCCGCACCTTCCTTGATCTTCTTCCCAAAAGCTGTTGGCAAAAAGTTATAATCGTTGTTTTCTTCTTCTATTTCTTCTTCTTTGTTGGCAAAGCCTAGGCCAGAACCAGTGGGCTTGTGGTCAGCATCATCATCGTCTTCATTCTCTTGTTTGGAATTCTGATCAATCTCTTGGTTGGGCATGACTGTGCCGGTGGAGATGAAATTAACGGGCTTGGTGAGGTCAGCTCTCTTGGAAAGATCTTTTTTTCTTCGCTTCTTTGAGGAGTCGTAGTCTGAATCGCTATCTCCAGAGGCAAAGACACCGTACAGTACGTCGTCTTTGGTTTGTGTACGCTTATCCTTGCGTTTTCCGTAGTAAAATTCACCACCAATCCACTGACCCTCATCAAAATCATTCTCCATTCCAAACCTCTCCATCTCCTGATACTCATCCATAATTCTTAATTCTTCCTCCCTACAGACATACAAACAACACAGCAAAACAATAAGTGAAGCAAATAATAAATTTATTGAAGGCCAATTCTACAACTAAAAATAGACTTCCTTCTGATAATTCTATCTCATTTCTTCCCACTTTCTCAACTCTTATAATCTGATATGTAGAGAGATAGAGTCTCTCCAACATACCTCAATTAACAAAAACATACCTCCACTTATTTCACTACAAAATTCTAACCATATAGTGGATGAATTGCTTGCGCGCATTATCACCCGTCTATCATCTCAAACACTAAATAATTAATTTTTTAATGAAAGTTGATGGAGAACAAGTTTCATCAAATAATTTGATCTCCACCAAGTTTCATCAAAAAAAAAAAAATCACCTACTCCCAAAAGATGAAGATATGTTTTTAAGGAAATTTAATGAGGTATGTTGGAGAGAATAACTATATGAGTGTGTGTGTAATCTGCGATACCCATGTCACATATTCTTTAAATTAGAACTACTTCCACAAAAAAAAAAAAAAAGTACTTATCAAGAGTGCTGGAGCTTGTGAAATGTGGTTTATTAAAACGATTTTTTTAGGTAAACATTCGCATTATATTTTGGTCGGATAATGGTTAATGCAACCTATTATAAATTATATTTAAGCATGCAAATTATCTTTCTTATAAACCCTATGCTATAAGAAAAGGCTATGGCAATCTATAAATCGTAAAAAAGTAAAACCCACTTCACTTGTGCATCTCTTTTGGCAATTCTATTATACTAGAAGTAAGCACGGCAACAAACCATACAAAGAAAAACATAAACACATAGAAATCCATCCTTTACCCCCAAATATTAAGGTACATTTTTTAGGTATGTTGAGAGACTAACTATGCGTGTGTGTGTGTGTGTGTGTGTTCTTAGAATCAACAATTAGGGGTGGCAAAGCGTGTTGTCATAGTAGTGTTGTGTTGCTTTGGGTTCGATTACTAATCTATACTAACTGTAAAAGCGTCTTAATCAAAATGTTAACTTTTGAACAATGTTGCCCCTTGACTATCTAAAAATTACTTGACTGCCTGCCAACCCCTTGTACCGATAATTATCTATACTACAGACAGTTAGTTTTCTCTCTCTCTCTCTCTCTCAACCCATCGTCTTCCTCCAACTCTCCAGGTCAAAGTTCTCTTTCCAATTTCTTCTTTCTTTTATCCCATTCTGAAATCATTAAAATTAGGTACATTTATACAAGGAAGATGGATAACCAAAGACTCAAATATCAATTCTGCTGGATCTGCATTTTATCTTCTATATTTGCAGTGTGGAAACATGATTCAAAACAGGGTTCAACATTGCGATTAAGGTGAATTAGCCTATAAGACACTGAATCATCATCGAAATACCCAAAAATGAATGTCTCCTCACGGAGGGTATTCTTCTTAAATTTTTGCAAAGCTATCTATTTATACCAACCAATTTTGTCGACTATCATTTGCTAGTTTTGATGGCATTGAAGGAAAAGTTATTTTCCCTCTTTTGCAATTAGTATTACTACTCTACACATGAAGTTTTTCATTTTGTCAATTGGAAGTATTCTTCTAAGCATGTTAAATGATACGAGGTTGGAGATTAAATAAGTAGACGACTACTCACAAACCTTTCTACTCATCTCAATATTATGTTTTGGTATATGGAGGTTCTTTGACAATATCACCTCCTCTCCAAGACTTCTTTAGCTCTGTGAGTTAATAACCAAGTAATTGACTGTTCTCTTATTATTCCATTATGTTTATGATTAGTGCCTTTATTTCATCTATGTTGTACAATTTCATGGTTTCTAAAGCATGGCGAAAACAATAGGTCGTCAATTGAGTGACTTAAACGAGCTAATTATTGTGCCTACAAACCATTTGTTGAAATAACCTATTGGAGAAAGAACTTATTTTTATAGCTACTTAATTATTTCCTTTAAAAGGACATACATTCATTTTTTTCTAGATATGTTTTACTCGATTTAACATTTCCATAGTCATTAACTCTTTAGATGTATGATTTTCCTCTCTTTTTAAATTTATTATTTTCTTAAGCATTTTAAATTGTCTTTGTTTGGTCAACGGAGTTCTTTGTGTACCTCACATGCAATTTTTATCAAAACATTTACTTAAGGCTATACACTAACTCATCACCTACCTTTGATAACTTCTCCCGCAACCATAGCTGCAATTTATTGAAACCCGTACTATGGTATTTTTTGGCAAATTGTACTTTTTTTCAATTGTGGGCTGTTGTACATTTTTCAAATGGTTACTCTGACTTGAACATAATAAGTGACTGCCAAAGGTGATCCTTGTTAAAGTTGATTGTTGATGAAGGCCATATCAAATAATACACTAAAATCTATGCGAAAAGAAAAGAACTGTTTTCTTCCGACCCAACTCTTTTTGTTCATTGTTTTATGTGTAAAATGTAAAATTATATGGTAACGAGGATACAAACATAATCCAAAACAACACTCAAGAGAGACATTCTAGATAAGTACGCCATCACTTTTTGAGAGAGTTATGCATTGCGATAATCGCAGCAATAAGATGTTAAATGTTTTCAAAAACATATTTTGTATCAATTTCAAAGTATTCAAGTAATAATTAGTATTTTGTTTTATTTTGATTTTCCCTTTTTTCAATTTCTCAATTTTCATCTTTTATAATCTTTACTCTATTTCTATTTATACTTATACTTTTATATATTTATATTCCCAAGAGGTGTGTGGTAACAATTGTTTCATATTGCTTTCTTATAATAAGCACATGGCCTATCGACTAAGGTATTTAAGTACATTTGTTTCCTGTTTAATATTATAGGGAAATTGGAGCCGCCATTCATTTGGTGCATCAATTTTTATATGGAGGCTTAATATTTTATTTATGTCCATGTACAACCTCTATCTAGATTTGATTCCGTTTATTAGCTTTGAATAGAAATTGAAACTCCTAAAAGATAAGATTGATGTAGGCACATGAATTCTTCATAGAACATGTTTCTCTTCGTTGTTACCTACAACTACTGGTAGCCTCAATATTACAGCAACATATGGTCCTACAATACCATTAGAACCATCAGACTTTAGCGATGCATAAAACAATATAGTTCGAGTGAATGTGCTCCAAGTGTTGTAAAGATGGTAAGAACCAATGTCAAATTTATTAATAAGTATTTAATATCTTCCAAGATTATGAACCAATTTATGCATAAAAATATTACGTTTTTTCCCTGTTTTTGTACATGGAAGTCCCCCCCCCCCCCCCCCCCCCCCCACACACACACACACACACAAACAAACACATACGCACGCACACACAAAAAAAAATATTGTTATTTTTGATACATTTAGGTTACTTTCCTCCTATTTTTCTATTGCTTTGAGATTTGACAGGTTCTTTTTTGTTAGTTAACTGAATTTGTTGCCCCTATATGGGTTTCTTTTGGGGATGTCATAAATCCATTGTTTATGTTATATGATGATGGATTTGCTTTCTTGGTTTCACTTTTTATATTATTTATGGCCTTGCTATATATTTATTTTCATTATTGTCGATTTTGACTCGAGATCAAAAAAGGAAAGGAAGTAAAAAAACTCATCAGTGTTTCCCTTTACCTATTTAGTTGTTGAGTTGATATTCTTTCTATTAGGGAAACCCAAAAATTATATTAATACAATTCTACTCACATGGATTAATTGTAAAGACTAACTGGAAGTGATTCTTCTTTGTTTTTGTTTCAACTGTTGTTTTGTTTGTATTGACTTCTGCTCAAGTAATCTCATAAATGTAAATTTTGAGTAGTCGCGCTACTCCTTATCTTTTGAAATGTCTTTTTCCCTCATATTCTATGTTTTTTTATTCAGTCACAAGAAAGTTGTGTTTGAAGCTTTGTAGAAGGATCTATGAAACACCGAAACGAATAGGGGTGTCGTGTCCGACACGATACGGACAAGCCGACACAACAAATCTAAAAAAATTAGGACACGACACGGCAAAGACAGGGCAACATATAAATAAATTTTTATAATTGTATATATATACTTTCATCTATTTTGCACTTCCAAAACAAAAATTAGTTGTGAAACTAATTTATTAATATTAACATAGTCCAATATTAAATTGCAAGCCAAAAATATGCATTAAAATGAGTGAGAGACTAACTTCATTCTTTTAACTTTTCTTCATATTATTCATAAACCCTTACACGATCTAATTTTACAAGATGACACTAGAATTTATTAATGTTCTATAATTTTTGGCAGCCCTCCGTATCCACAAAGCTTCCGAGCCGTGTCTGCAAAGTGTCCGCCTTCTTTAAAATGTCAAACAAGTCCCACACGGCGTGTCTGAGGAGTGTCAGAGTTGTGTCGTATGCGTGTCAGAGTGTCCGGAGTATCCAACATCGATACATCACCTTCGGAGAAGTATCTGTGCTTCTCAGAGAAAGATAATGTCACTAAAAACTTGGTTTCTGTCTTTTCTTCCTCCATTCTTATGAATACAATATAAAATGATATTAATGGAATTTTGTTGAATTATTGCAGAGTTGGTGGTTTTGGATTTCATTTCGATTAACATTTTGTTGGAATAACATTGCCAAAATCTATATTATGGCGACAGTTTCTCACTATGTTGCCATGTCCATCCAATAATGAATCTTACATCGGAGGCGGCTCTTATGGTACGAGTGTAGATCCTTAGTTGGTTACAATTGTACTTGCAGAGAGGTGTGTTTATTTGTCACATAAGTAATGATAGTTTGATGGGCATATATATACACACACACATGAACATTTAGAGAGAAGGAGAATAGTTATATCATGAAAGAAAATCTTAAAAAATGCCTTGCTAATGAAATTGAATGCATTAGTGTTATAAATTATAGGAATTCAAATTATGTCGTTTCATAATTATTTTTAAGAATACAATCATGGGTTGTGATTCGTAATAATTTATTATCTTAAAGATAATGATTCTTATGTACGCAAATTTTGGTACTTTGATTTTATCGTAGTGATGAATCCGATGTCTTGTCTTACATCATCTATGTTACAATTGCGTAGGAATTATCTTCACATTAATTTAATATGTTAATTTGTTGTTGAACAGGTTATATGGCTAAGTGGCTACTTTGGCAAATTATGTTTTATCTGCCTCACCAGTTTTTTATGTACTCAATCGCTAATTGAATCTAATTTCATAACTACGAAACAATTGGCATGTTAATAGACAATAAGTGATGTATACTTATCTACTTATGTTCCGAGTTTTATCATCAACTTAATTGTCGCTAAATCATATGATAAAAAGTATATATTGACAACTAAGATACCATTTAACATTTAAAATGGTGGTCTTAACTCTCTCTCTCTCTCTCTCTCTCTCTCTCTCTCTCACATATAATGGTAGTCTTAACTCTCCTTCACACATAACTGGTAGAAAATCATATAGTTATACAATCAATGAGCCACATATTACAACTTATTATATGTGTTTATGTATGTGTTTAATATAGTTATATAATCAATGAGCCACAAGTTACGTCTTATGGTAAGGTTTATGTTCATTTTAGGGTAAATTGCAAAATTAACCCTCAAGTTTGGGTCATTTTCAATTCTAAACCCGATGTTTCAAAAGTTGCGATATTAATCCGGATGTTTCAAAATTAGTTCAATTTTTGCCTCAATCACATCTTTTTAGGAGACTTAAAATTGCAACTTTTGAAACATTTTGTTCAAATTTGAAAATTACCCCAAGCTTTGGGGTTAATTTTGCATTTTACCCTTCGTTTTAATACAAACATGGGGTCATCAAAATTTAATATCAATGCTTACTTTATCGAAATTTCCTCAAGGGGAAATAGAAACTTATCTAACATAAAAAATATGCACAATTGTGTCTCTTTCTTTTTCATAGTGTGCACAAACTATCCACTCTGGTAAGCCCCAGCGGTAAGGGCGGACTTGGGAGTGTGTAGTTAGGCGCACAGTGCTAGGTTCGATTCCTCGCTGTATTTAAGCGAGGTGCGTGTGGGAGGTGAGTTTTGCACAGTACCCCTGTTTAGCTTGCACGGAAGAGTCCAAATGACTCGTTTGTTCGTGCAGAGATTCAGAGTTGTCAAAAAGAAAATAGTGTGCACAAACTAGGGCACCCAAAAAACACAATAATCGAGTCACACATCATAGCACAATTAAACCTAGCAAAATGCGACATGCCAAGATGACATGATACGGCCAGACACGAAGTTATTTATTAATGGATAAACCCGAAAGTCATATCAGTGGACATCCTATACGACACGATAGTTAACATATAGATCCGGTAATAACCCGTTTAAGACCCATGATCATTAATTTAAGTAAATAATTTTTATTCATTAGTGATATATAGCTTAGTATTAATATTTCCATATCGAGTTTGACCAAATATGAGCTTTAGTAATGTAAATTTGTGAGAAACCCTAGTTTGGGTTGGGGTTGGGGTTTCATAGCAAAAATAAAACGTGCCTGATTGTGAAGATTCAATGGTTGAACACTTCACCGATAGGTATCCACAATCTTGCAGTCTTGAAATTAAATTCGGCTTACAACTAATGATAGAATCAAAATTTAAGAGAGAGTAAAATGAGTCTAAAGGTATTTGTGACACCCCGACCAATTAAATACCGGGTAGCTACTCCTTTATAAAATTAATTCAAAATGCCAAGTTGGCTCAGTTAATAGCATCACTGTCGAAAACATTTTTTTTTATTTTACTAACCACCTAGTATTTAAAAAAACAAGTTGTCAAATTTTAATTTAAGTCTGATTAACATGCAAGAAGTAAAATGAAGAAATAGATAACACCATTCACCATGCTGAAGTAAAATGAATAACCATCACAATAGTGTAAATAAAGTCTGGAGGAAACCCCTCACTATAATCCCATAACTGAAATAAATAAACTGAAACAATACATGCTAAAGTCTGAAAACTGAAATGTAAAAGATGTCTCTAAAGAAATGGGCAACATGCCCTACAACTGATAGATAGTGACTCTGGAATCCAAAGAGATAGAAACGTCTACATGCAAATCCCTGTAGCTTCCACAAGCAGCTACAGCTCGTCACCTGAATGAGTACCTATGCTTGGTGTCCTTGTGGCTGGGCACCTAAAAATGATTTTACAAGGAAAAAGATTTGAAAAGCAAACGGGTCAGAGCCCGAATGTGGAGTTATATTTTAAAAACCTACAAGTGCTTTAAAAACATTTAAATCATTAAATGCAAAGTACATGTTAGGACGTGCACTCACATTATATTCTCACCTCTCGTCTAACTGTGCACTCCTAACGCAAGTACCCATCTATATCTATCCATACAACTAGCTAAGTGACTACATAACTAGCTAGACTGCTAAAGGTTCTACCCATATTACTCAGTTCCACATTACATAACAACGCTCGTAATTAAATAGGGGTTTAACGTGAACTCAGTTACTAAATATACCATTGATATAACTATCAGTTAACTCATTATGTAACTCGAAACAATACCGTAATATTTTTACAACATTAACATGAGGATTCCCATTAATTTAATGTATATTATTCACATCATAAATATACAATATAAGCACCCCCGCAATCTAAGCTGTAGTGCACACATACTCTGCTATCCATCCCGGTACGTCACGTACATAAGGATTACACATTCCGAATCTCTCAGGAATAGTTCAGATAACACAAATCACAAATAGTGGAGGCGAACACAGTCACCATCACGTGGGTCACGCACATACCTACGCTCCCACGGTCAGCGGACTTATTAATATCACAATAAGTCTTTCTATGACCTATGTTCATCAAGGTACCAGTCTATATCCCCCCCGTAGGCACACAAGGATTAGAGGGTCCTAAGCGAACGCAAACCTCCCGTGATAGCAAGTATGGTAGGTATGTCATATACACAATCCATATACCAATACTAAGTAAACACACGTCTTAGTAATACCGTATTTTAATCGTAGTACATATTCTCATACTATCTTATAATTAACACAATTCATACTATTCCGGTTTGTAATTAAACGCGCCATAATTATCTCACGTCGTAGTAGACACTCACGTCTCAACCCAAACCGTCCATGTAATACACTCTCGTATGTAAATTCCTTCTCATAAATACCCAAATGTCCCAATCCTATCATTATTACATCTACGGAATGATATCTATATCCTCGAACAAGTTTACGGGACTCCAAAAGTCAAAACAGTCCAAAAAGGACCAAACTGCCAGCTCGTTAGAAGTCTCGTTCGAACGAGGCTGTTCGAACGAGATCCCAGTTCGTTCGAACGAACTGACCCTTCTAACGATATCTCGTTCGAACGAGATATCGAACGAAAATCCCTACTCGTTAATAACGACTGGTCAACTCGTTAGAAGCTCGTTCGAACGAGTTCGTTCGAACGACCTGGGGGCTGCTTCTAACGAGCTACCAGTTTCGGCCCAGATTTTTCCCAAAATCGTTTTTCACCATTTTTATCAATTCTAATCTCTTCCAAAGTTCATCCAATCAACGTTTTAGGGTCTCTAATTCATCCTAAACATATTTACATCATCTCCTAACATGTTTTCAAGGATTGAATCATCATAACATCAACCAAATTTACAAATTCTCTACACTTTTCCCAATTTCTCTAGAACATGAACCCTAGGTTTATATCATCATCAAATCCCAGAATTTATTTCGTTTTAATTCCTTCAAATCACAATTATTATAAGGGAAATCATCTACCTATCATACTACATGTAATTCTCTTCACAATTTCTCAAGTTCTATGATCTAAACTACATGGGTTTTCATATTTTCTTCAAGAACAAACCATAAATCCAAATTTTCTAACATGGAGGAAACATTCTCAGAAATTAAATGGAATAAAGTCACTTGCCTTGGTTGTCTCTGAGTTTGGTGTAGACTAGATGCAGTTTTCTGCAGAAATTCCTCTCTCTCCAAGCTCTTCTCCAATGGTGGCTTAAGGTGGCTAGGGTTTTGATTTGGCGAAACTTAGAAAACCTAAATGATAACCTACGTAGCTTTCTAGGTTAATATGGGTTGGCTAATGGGCTTAATGGGTCTAATCCACATCATATTTACATCTCTAATTTTCGTCACTTTTAATTCCTCAAAATGTAAAATTACCAAAATACCCTTTAAGTTACCGGTATGGCCTAAAAATACCCCGGGACCCAAACTATACCCCCGGCTAGTGTTTTCTGACTATCTCGACCCTTCCGGACGCGTTGGCGCACTCAAAACAACCATACAGATTATAGATTTTAAATTCACTTTTTATTATCAAAATATTATACCGTGACGCGGCGGTCCCACGTGTCTCAACAAAATTTCTAAAATGTCGTATATAAGTCCCACGACAAATTTTATAATACCAAGTACATATATAATCATATATGCACCTAATCAAATACTAACTCGTATCACATTAGTATTTTTAACCCGGATTAATTTCCAATTAATACGCAATTTAATTAATTAATCCCAAAATAAATATAGTCAAAAGTACGGGGTATTACAGTATTATTTTAGTTGACACGAACACGATTTAAATAGAACGCGATACAACATGACACGACACGATACGAATAATGTAATTTCTTAAATTTTACAATAAATTAAATATAAATAGACACGATAATCCGAATAAAAACACGATTAACATATAAAGACAAGACTAACATGGCTCATAATTTTGACACGAACGTGACACGACATGACTTCATGTTAAAAAACACAAACACGACAAGTCGGGTTAATTTCAAATCATATCGTGCGGTGTTATCGTGTCGTGTCTAGAATTGTCCCCCCGTCTGAAGGGGAAGGACTTTGGTGGGTTTTATTGAATCTTTTGGGATTTTATAAACTTGGCCCAAATAATAGCACAACTCTCATAGCATACCTCTCGTTTAGGTAAATTTAATAGGAACATATTCTTTTGTCCCGGCAAGAAGTTTATAAACTCTAAAACTAAGATAATTTTTAAAACACTTAGGTCCCTCAAACACTCATTCATTCAATAGTTTTTTTATTTTTAAACGATCGCCCTAGCGGCACCCCACCCCACTGTCAGAGCTCTGGCATCGACAGGGTGGGGTGGGTGCCACCAGTGCCTTTAAAAATAAGAGACTATTAAGTGAATGGGTGTTTGAGGGATGTAGTTGTTTAAAAAAAATTATCATGATTTTAGAGTTTAAAAATTATTTTTAGGGATTAAACTCTAAGTGCTCCTAAATTTAAAAGAGAGTCCAAATTTTAAAAATCCATTTGTAGTCACTCTCATATTTTGATTTTTTTTAATTGTTGGTTCTATTATAACAATTATAGGACAAGTATCGTTTTCTACGAAAAGGAAGAGAGCTCATTAGAGGTGGTTAAAAGGCGGTTTATGACGGATTTTGGTGGTTATAAGACTTAACACAATTTTAAAAAATTGGATGGAGCGTAACAAGACTTTAGAAATGGGACTGAATCCAAAAAAAACTAAATTTAAAATACAAATCATGATATAATACATGAGAAGTTCAGGTAAATTTTCGTAGTTTTGAAATTCAAAAATCACAGTAGCTAATATATTTTCTTTGGAAATTTATATTTCAAGTTTGTTTGTTTTTGGCCAAAAAAAATGTCATTGATCGTGGAACGAAAATAAGTGATGAAAAATCATATCTACTTAGGCAGAGTAGGTCGATAGAATATGCATTTTTAACACATCGAATAATTAGATTTAAGTAAGTAGCAAATTACAACCATGGGGCAGTGCCAGTCCCCCATACAAACATGTATACAAATCCACCTATTGTACCGACACGGCAAAACCAATAAACCAAAACATACATCAAAAGCAAAATAAAACCAATCGAATAAACTACATCAACTTAACTTAAAGAGACAGAAAAACAAAAGAAGGAAATGAAAACCCTAAAATCAAACCAAGATGGGAGCAAAATCAACCAATGTCAGGCGTGTGGAAATCAAGCACCAGTAGTGTAACCCCCGGATTTTTGTTGAGTTAAAATAATTGCATGCTATGAGATATTACGGGATTAATTTAAATATAATAATCTTGAAATTGAAATTAAAAAAAAAAACTTTTTAAATATCGTGTATCGTGTTATGCGTGTTAAATTAAGTTACGGAATTAAATAGAATTACAATAAATTATACACTCACACTTATTATTATGTTATAATCATTAAGATAACTAAGAGATTATATATATATATATATATATATATATCGAGAGAGAGAGAGAGAGAGAGAGAGAGACTCCTTTGCACACTAAGTTTGTACATCATTTTTTTAAAATAGCAAAAACAATATTTTTGATTTTCTATATGGGTTCCTTGAAATGTTTAAATATCACACAAAAAAAATCAACTCAAAAAAATATTTTTGGCTATTTTAAAAAAAATTGGTCAAACTTTCACAGCTTTTAAGCACTTTATAAACGGGAAAGTTTGACCGATTTTTTTAAAATAGCAAAAACAGTTTTTTTTAGCTGATTTTTTTATACGGGTTCCTTGAAATGTTTAAATATCACATAAAAACAATCAAGTAAAAAAATTGTTATTTTAAAAAAATGATGTGCAAACTTTAGTGTGCACAAGAGTCTCTCTCTCTCTCTCTTTTTTGGAAAAGGGAATTATCCCCCTGGAGTTTTATTGAATTATTAAAACAAAAAAAACTTACATAAAAGAATGATGACTTTATAAAAACAGTCACCTTTACAAAAAATCAAAGAAAACATTAAGAGAATCTAAAGTTGGGGAAGCCCCAAGCATCCATGTTTATGAAACCTTTCAATTCTCTTGGAAAGACATCAAGAGAACTTGATTCAATGTCTCTGAGAAGAACAACCATAAGTGGCAAGCATATCTGCACATTTGTTTCCCTCCCTCAGAATATGACAAAATTGTACATTGTGCTCTTGAATCTTGTCTTTAATCTTTGCAATATAGGCATAATACTCCATGGACACTTCAATTGATCATTCAGAACTTAGATAACAATAAGAGAATTTGATTCTATAATTAGACCCTCATTCAAAAATATCTCACACATCTCCATACCTTGATGAATAGAGAGAACTTCTGCAATAACATTTATACCATTACCAAAACTAGAGGCAAAAGCTTTTATTAATTTTCCTAATGCATTCCTAAGAACTCCTCCTCCTCCCATAGGACCTAGATTTCCTTTACATCACCCATCTACATTTAGCTTTAACATTTTCTCCCGTGGATGCCTTCATTGAACCAATCTAATTGACTTTATCTGCTGTTGCTGGTGCATTCTTATGGGAATAGTCTTGAATATGTCCACTCCTATGTATAAGGTGATAAGAGAATGAATCTCTTTTATGGCTCTGGAAGGTTGCATTCTCACATTTTAAAATCTCCATTTGTTTCTAGCTTTCCATATACCCCAGTTAGTGAAGGCATGAATGACTTTATGAACTTTATCACATTGAGAAATAGAATTTGAAGACCACCACGCAATCAATCTACCTCTGATTGTGGAGTTTAGATTTTAAACCCCACAAAATTTTTAAAATGAGTCCACACGGCTTTAGAGAAGTCACTGTTGCCAAAGAGATGATCTGCAGATTCTATCTGAGGATTAGAACAACAGCCACATTTTGAGGAACCTCTCACACCAATTCTCTTTATAGCCTCATCTACTGGTAAGCAGTCTTTTAGAAGTCTTAAAAGAAAGAAAGAAATTTTGATAGGAATCTGCTTATTCCATATGAAAACATTTGTCCAAGATGAACAATGATGCTCTCTTATAGCATTCCAAGAAGAATTGAAAGTAAAAACCCCATCAGAATTTGGAATCCATATTAATTTATCTTCGTACTTTCTTCCCGTCACTTCTTCTTTGGAACACTTTGTAGCTACATTGAGAGGAAGCAACTGTCTTATCTTATTGATGTCCCATTCTCCTGTGCTTTAAAGCAAATCTGCGATTTTAAGATTCTTGGGAATAGCAGTTGAATCAAAATTGTTGTCTCCAGATCAATTATCCTATTCCACATTGATATCTCCTTTACCTATTATCCATTTGTTGTTATTTTCTGTCACATCTCTAGCTAAAACCATCATTTTCCATACATGAGACCCTCTAGATGCCTTGGCCATCTTAGGGTGATGAATTCTACAATATTTGTTCTTCATAAACTGAGCCCATAATGATTTTTGGTTCCTGAAGTTCCACCAGAGTTTTATGCTGAATGCTTCCACTAGATCTTTCAATTCTTTGAAACCAAGGCCACCCTCCTTTACTGGTCTACATAACTCTTGCCACGCAATCCAGTGATATTTTTTTATATCTTCTGATGCTCCCCATAAGAAATTTGCCATGATTTTCTCTATTATTGAGAGAACTTTCTTTGGAGGTTGCATTGCAGCTAAAATGTAAATGGGAATTGATTGAAGCACATGCTTTATTAAAATGACCTTGCCACCCATTGAGATAAAATTAGATTTCCAACCTTCGAGCTTACCTCTAACTTTACTTATCAGATTCTCAAAGAGGGAACATTTCAGTCTACCATTATATATAGGACAACCCAAATACACAAGAGGAAGCTTCTTGATTGGCATTTGCATAAGCCTTGAGACTTTCATTATCTTGGCACGATCCATCTTCTTAGAGCAAAATAAAGAGCTCTTAGCCTTGTTTACTTCTTGGCCTAAAGTAATTTCATATCTGTCTATCACAGACCTGATGCTTTTTATGGCTTTAATGCTCCCATAAGAGAAAATTATTAAATCATCTGCATAAGCAAGGTGAGACACAAGAGGACAGCTGATAGGAGTTTTAAACTTGCTTATGTTAGATTTTTGGAAAACTTTATCAAGGTTTCTGCTCAATACTTCAGCACATATTAAAAATAAAGCTGGAGAAAGAGGGTTTCCTTGCCTCAGACCTTTTAAAGATTGGAAAAAAAACACATGTATCCCCATTAATCATTACTAAGAATAAGTTATTTGAAATGAGCCTCCAAATTAAGTCTATGCATACCTTATTAAAACCAAATTTCCTTAAGACTTTCATAAAAAATAACCAGGACACTTTGTCATATGCTTTATGCATATCAATTTTTATAGCTACATTACTCCATTCATTCTTAGAGTTTATCATTGAGAACATCTCTTGGGCTAAGAGAATATTATCAACAATGCCTCTATCTTTGACAACACCACTTTGGTTAGGTGAAATAATTTTAGGGGTAATAAGAGATAGTCTTGAGGCTAAGATTTTTGAAAGAATTTTGTTAAAGAAAGTGCATAGACTTATAGGCCTATATTCTGCAAAAGATTGAGGGTTATCGTTTTGGGGAATTAGGATAATAAGAGTTGAAGTGAAAAACTTAGGGATCTCCATACCATTGAAAAATCCTTCCACAACTTTGCACACATCCATGCCAATAACATCCCAAGCTGAAGTGAAGAACATACTAGTGAATCCATCCATGCTAGGAGCACTGTCTCCGCTAAGGTCCCATACAGATTTTTTGATCTCATATATATTAGGCAGAGCAGTCATTAGCAAATTATCTTCTTCTTGAATCAGGTCAGGAATGACAGCCATGAATTCTTCATCCTTAGGTCTGATATAATCACTGCTAATCCAATTACTAAAAAAATTGAGAGCTTCCTCTTTGATGAGATGTTGATCTTCTAGCCAAACCCCATCTTCATTTTTTATTTTGTGAATATAGCTCTTATGACTACTTGCTTGAACGGACTTATGAAAGAATTTTGAATTAATATCCCCTTCTTTAGCCCATTTGCAATTTGCCTTTTGTCTCCAAAAGTCTTCCCCCAGCTTCAAATGATGAGCCAAATTGGTTGCGCATCTGTTCATCTCCTCTCTATTGACATCTGTAGGATTATTATCAAACTCGATTTCACTTCTATGAGAGTCATCTTCAGCCTTGATTGAGTTTTGAAATAAATTCCCATATTGAGCCTTGTTCCAGTTGTTGAGAACTTTTCTGAGGTTCTTAAGGTTGGCTACCAAACTATACATCGAGTTACCTCCAGAAAAGCATTTCCAGTTGGCTTGAATAACTGCTTTATATGAAGAGTGAGCAGACCAAAAATTTCAAAAAATAAATCTAGTTGGATGTTGGTCACAACCATTAGATAGAGTTAGCAATAAAGGAGAATGATCAGAGGCTACTTTACTCAAGTGTTGAACAACCACTTTTGTAAATAAGTTCTTGCAATTCAGGTTCATCAACATTTTGTCTATTCTCTCCCAGATAGAAACACTAGATTTTCTTTTATTCCACCAAGTATATCTAGAACCCAAATACCCCAAGTCTATGAGGGCATTATTCTCCATAGATTGAATAAACTCTTCAGCAGCATTGAAATCATATAGTAAGCCTCCTACCTTATCCAAATAATTGGCTACTGTGTTGAAATCACCTCCTACAAACCAAGGGTCCACAGTATTAATCGAGTTTAAATAGCTCCATAAATTAATTTTATTTCTTCTGGTGCATTTAGCATACACCAAAGAAACTTGAATGACCGAAGGCAATAGAGGATGATCAATCTTTAAAGTCAAGCACTGAGGAACTTGAAATACAATAGCAGCTGTGATGTTAAAAGAGAAGAAACTCCAAATGGTATTAACTTAATTAGCAATAGAATTTTGACATCCAAATTTAATTCGAAATTCTTCAAGTCTAGCAGCATCTACTTTCGGCTCTAAGCAAACTAGCATAACAAGCTTGTGAATTTTAATAAGTTTTTTAATTCTCCCACCTGCTCCTTTTTTCCCAATACCCCTCACATTCCATATCATCAGCTTTATCATTTGAAAAGGGGTTTTGAGTGATTCTTAGATGAAGACCTTAACATCTTTTTATCTGTAATCACAATGTTTTTTAGCATAAAGTTCTTCTTCTTTTTTATAGAAACTTAGGTCCATCCTTCTTGATCTCTGCTAGGTTGATCCCGCTCATCAGTAGGAATTTTCCTAGGAGATAGATGCAAATGTTCAATCACTTCATCATCTTTTAGAGTCTCTCTTGTGCCTTCCTCTTCATTGCAAACGTTTTCTTTGTTACAAATTGTTTCCTCTTCTGATGTTGTCATACTTATGTTATCTTGATAAGGTAGCTTCTGTGTTGATTGGATTGCTTATGCTATTGCTTCCTCACCTGTATTACATTTATTTTGAACTGAAATAATTTGTCCTTCTTCGTTTTCTTCCTCATCTTGATTTTGCTTCTCTTCTTGGATTTCCTTTTTAAAAATCTTCTTCACCCATTATTTTGTGGACAATTTTGGAGGATCTTTAGTTTTATTCCCTATATCTCCTTCGTTGGTTTGTAAATTCTCTTGTCTTCCCAGCTTCTTGACTTCTTCTTGATTTTTCTTTAGCAAGCATTTGTCACTTTCATGGCCTTTCTTAGAGCAATTATTAAAAAAGAGAGGGATATCTTCATATACGCATTTTTGCCAGATTCCCTTGCCTTCAGTCCCATATCCTATCCAAACTCTATGAGTTAGAGTATTGGTAAGATCAATTTTTATACATACCCTTACAAGACTAGGTCTGGTTAAGGCTGCAGTCGGACTATCAAGTTTTAAAGGATTGCCAAATGCACTTGCTATTGAAAATGTGTTGGATTTGTTATACAGGTGAATAGGGAGAAGAGGAAGAGTAATACAAACCGGAGTAATTGAGGATTCTTTTTCTGGATGAAAATCAAAGGACCACTTGAAAACTCTCATGGGATATCTTTGGATGTACCTTGATTCTCGCAGCCAGAGTCTGAGAAAGTCTTCTTCATGATAGCAGCGAATGAGGATCTGTTTGGCATTAATAACTCCTACATTGTATGCTGCTTTGAGGCCCATTGAGGTAAATACCTTTCTGATGTTATCAATCGTAGGACGACCATGTGAAAACTTTCCTATAAGAGTGTATTTGAAAGGTTCTGATAGCTTTGTGACATCTTCTATTGAGAAAAAGATAGCTAGCTCCCCTCTATAAGAATCTACCTCCTTCAGTTGAATTCTTGTATCAGACTCTAACTTGCCAACAATCTCAACAAAAGACTTATTTACGTTGGTCTCCTTCACTAGGGTTCCATGATGATTAGGGTTTACCGTGCCAGCCTCCAAGATGGAGGCTGCATGGGAGGCCATGCACTATATATATATGTGTGTGTGTGTGTGTGTAAGGAAAAAAATTCGCACATGTTACTTGTGAGTCGATTTGGAGTAAAGGTCGAATTGATTCGAAAGCAACATATTGCTTTTCCTTTTTAATTGTCAACATGTGCAAAGTTATGGGATAAGAGGGACCTACCCCCATATTTTTAGCCCATGTTACCACGCTCTCTACCCCATTTAACATGTTGGTTTCATCATTGAGAAATGGGGGACCATTAGTTTGTGTTTTGAGACATTATAAGAGATAGGGGTGAGGAACTTTGTCTTTACAATTCACCTCATCTCTGCAAAAGCACAATAGCCCCAAAACCATGACCCTTGAGTCTTCTCTCTTACCGATTTCAGTAGCTTAAGTCCATATAAACATCTCTATATATCAAGCTTGCAAGACCACCATTCCATCCTTCAATTATCAAGAGTTAAGGAGGGTATTGAATGTGTTAATTTGGAGAAGAAAGCTTGCACGAATCTTTGAACTAGGAGCTTATTAGGATTTCTTTCTATCTCTTCTTCAAAAGATTTATATCTTCAAGAGTTAGGGGTTCTACTAAAATTATATATATATATATATATATATATATATATATATATATATATATATATATATATATATATATATATATATATATATATATATATATAGACAGGCTCCTGTGCACATTAAGTTTGTACATTAAGTTTGCACCTCATTTTTTTAAAATAGTAAAAAAAAAAATTTTGAGCTCATTTTTTTGTGTGATATTTAAACATTTCAACGGACCCATATAAAAAAAATCAGTTCAAAAAAACTTTTTTTTGCTATTTTTAAAAAATCGATCAAACTTTAGCACCTTTTAAAGTACTTAAAAATATCTAAAGTTTGACCGATTTTTTAAAAATAGAAAAAAAAGTTTTTTTGAACTGATTTTTTTTATATGGGTCCGTTGAAATGTTTAAATATCACATAAAAAAAATTAACTCAAAAATATTTTTTAAATATTTTAAAAAAATTAGTGTGCGCCAGCACATGTACAAACTTAGTGTGCACATGAGCCTGCCTCTCTCTCTTTCTCTCTCTCTCTCTCTCTCTCTATATATATATATATATATATATATATATATATATATATATATATATGATTACTTATGCTTATTATCATTACCTATGAATATGTGTTGAGAAATGTGTGATAAAATAAAAATGGTCAAAAGTTGAAGTTGGAATTAAGTTAAAATCCCAAAATATTTAAGATAATTATATCGTATGAAAATCATGTTTAAACTAGTCATTTCATGTCAAATGTAAAGTTGAACTTAAAGAGGAAGTATTAGGATACATATATGTATTTTATTAGTGTAAATCCATCCATTCATGAACAAAATCATATGTAGTTATGGGTAATGAGTTTGATATGTTGAAAATACATTTAAACAAGCCTTTGAATATTAAGTAATTAAGAAAATCAGCACATTACTCAGATAAAATAATACCACTTTATTTGAGAAAGTTTAAGAAGATTGAGAATTAAGTGACTAAAGTTAATATAGTAAAACGTTAAGGTTAACATATCAAATACAATAATATTTAAACATAAAATGACAAGAATAAAAAGTCAAAATGTAAAGCTATTAAATTGTAAGAATAGTCTTAAAACGGCTAAAGTAAGATATTTATCAAATATGTCATTTTATGAATCTGACAAAGTAGAAAATACAGTGTTTAAATTATATTATACAAGAAAACATAGAAATAGGAACAGAGTGAGAATAAAAGTAGATAAGAACCTTAAGGGTGATATCATTATCGTTATTAGGAAAGGTGATAGACTTATACTTGTAAAACTAGTATTAGATGAAAATACAAATTAATATTGTTAGTGCTTATTCATCCCAAGCAGGATTAAATGAGTACATTAAAGTACAATTTTGGGACAAATGGATAAACTAATTCAAGAAATACTTGTAAGTGAGAAATTATATATTGGGGGAGATTTTAATGGCCATGTAAGAGAAGATTGTGCAGGATAATGGAGGATATGGTTTTGGAGATAAGAACGACGGTGGAGAGTCTATCTTAGAATTTGCGATGGTTTATGATTTTGTACTAGTAAATACATGTTTTCAAAAGAAGCTTGAACACTTAATAACTTATAAAATTGGGACGCATAAATGCCAAATAGACTTTTTTATCACTACTGAAGGAGATCAATTAACATATAAATACTGTAAGGTTATCTCGGGAGCGAGCTTAACCTCAGAACATAGGATAATTATGTTGTATATAAATATTAAAAATCAATCATGAGTGTGAAAAGAGAAAGATTAACCCACAAACTAGGTGGTAGAACTTAAAAGGAGAAAAATTAGAATTTTTAACGATAAAATATTAAATGAAGCATCGTGAAATATCGAAGATGAGACTACCATAATGTGGTATAAAATGACCCGTACGTTTACGAGAACATTGAAAAAAATCTTGGGGAATCCAAAAATAGGGGGATACAATTTAAAGAAACTTAGGGATGGAATGAAGAAGTATAAAAAATAGTAAAAATCATTAGGCGGTGCTTTAAAATATGACAAATAACTAGAAACAAAGAGAATTTTGAGAAATATAAATGGGCTAAAAAGAAAGTTTAAAAAATGGCAAGAGATGCTAAGTTAAAGATGTGTGATGATCTTATGCGAAATTAGGAACACAAGAGAGAAAAAAGTATTTATAAGCTTGATAAACTAAGGACAGAGAAATAAAATATTTTAATAACGTTAAGTGTATTAAAAGTGATGATTCGAGAGTCCTAGTCAAGAATTATGAGATTATAGAAAGATGGAAAATCTAATTCAAGAGGTTATTGAATGGAGATAATTGGAGTAGATTATATATATAGGAACTTAGTGAGACTTGAGAAAATATACTTTTCACAAAATTAGGACAACAGAGGTCAACATTTCTCTAAAAAGGATTAAAACGGGGAGGATTATAGAATCATATGGTATCCCTATAAAGGTTTAGAAGTGACTAGGGGGAGAGTGTCTTAACTTACAAAATTATTTTATAGAATTATAATGACTAACGGGATGCTCGATGAATGAAGAAAGAGTGTTTTAGTATGTACTTATAAAAATAAGGGGACATACAAAGTTGTTCAAATTATCGTGGTATTAAGTTAATGAGTCATACAATGAAACCTTAGGGGAGAGAGATTGAATATAGATTGAAATTGAAACAACAGTATCAGATAATCAATTTAACTTTATACTTGGGATATCAATAATGGAAGCAATTTATTTATTAAGGAGATTAATGGAAAGGTATAAGGAGAAACATAAGAACCTTCATATAGTTTTTATATATTTGGAGAAGGTGTATGATAGGATATCAAGAGATATAATATGGTGGGTTCTACATAAAAAAAAGATTGGCTCGTAGATATATTGACTTGATTAAGGATATGTATAATGGAGACATGACCATATTAAGAACATCGGTTGGAGAAAGTAGTGAATTTTCAATTACTAAATGGTCTGCACTGAGGTTTAATACTAAGTTCTTATATCTTTGCTCTTGTTATGGATGAGTTGACTTGACAAATACAAGATAAGGAGTCATGGTGTGTGCTATTTACAAATGATATTATTTTGGTAGATGAAACTAAGATGGGGATTAATGCTAGATTGGAATTTTGGGGAGAAACTCTAGAAAAAAGTGAATTTAAAATAAGTAGGACTAAAACAGAATATATGGAGTGCAATTTTAGTAGTAATAGGGGAAAAATAGGGATGTGGTGAAATTGAAGGGTTAAGGGACACCTAGAAATGATCATTTTTGTTATTTAGGCTCGATTATCCAAAAATATAGATATAATAATGATGATGTTACTAATAGGATTAAAGTAAGGCGGGTTAAGTGGAGAAGTGCTACCGACATATTGTGTGATAGGCATATACCTTTGAAGCTAAAAAAATTATAGGATGGCCATTAGATCCATCATGTTATATGGGATAGAGTGTTGGGTAACCGGAAAATAAAGTGTAGAGAAAATGAATGTGGAGGAGATGCGACTACTAAGATAGATTTGTGGTAAAACTCGAAAGGAGAAAATTAAAAATGAACAAATTCGTGAAATGGTAAATGTATCCCCTATAGAAGATAAACTAGGTGTAAACCCGCGCGATGCGCGAAAGCTAAATTGATATATTTTTTTGGCGGGCATTTAGCAAAAAGCTTATAGTATATTATCTATTTAATTATTTAGTTCAATATATTTTAGAAAATAACTTTTAGTTCTTAATGGTGATATTAGCCTGACATTAACATTAAATGGAACATTTTTTTATGGATTAAAAATTGTTTTTGAAAAAATATATTGGATTAAACACTAAATGGAACAATTTTTGGGACTAAAAATTGTTTTTAAAAATATAAATAGAACTAAGAATTTGATGGAACATTTTTTTAAGGGATTAAACATTAGTTAACTGTTGTTACATATATTTGTAATATATTTTTCACATATTTTTAAGGGACTTTTCGGCTTTGAGGAAATGAGCGACACGAACGACTGGGAATTGGAGGCCGGAAAAGGCATGGTAACTCTTCTATCATCTCACACACCACCAGCACAACCTGCATAGCATAATAAAACCCAAATAATTCAACAAATTTTAGTGTAAACCAATGCAAAAAAGGTTAAATTCTTGAAATTATTCAAAATAAAAACTGTAATCAACTAATCCACCTTCTCATATTTAGACACTAAGTGAACCAATAATATGCTATCAAAATGAAGGGGGGGAATGTGATGTTGTAATTCAACTATTATCTAGTACTATAAAACCCACAATAATTTACTGTCATACCTATAAAGTAATTCAAACATTCAATCTCTAAAGAAAATAATAGTTTCGGAGAATAATTTACTGTAGTTTTCCAATTAGATGGATAGATGGAATCATATATGTAAAAAAAATAATTAACATGGATAATTTAAATTAAAAAAATATGAAAAGTTATTGGAGGAAATTTGGCAAAAAAATAGTTCCATCCCAATTCTCCGCCACACAAAACCCAGTTATAGTCTTAGTGTACCTAACTCACTGCCCAACCCGTTCATCCCCAACAAACCTGATATAGGAGAGAGGAGACATAAAAGTCTTCTAGTAGTCTTTATAGAACACCTAATAAACCCAGTCAAATACTTATCATCAACAATAAACCCTTTTCAACATATTCATCACTAACGTCGATTAACAAATGCACTAATAAACAATCAACTAATAACATCAACCTTAAACTTGTCTAAACTTGGTAGCAAAGATGATAATGGGGACACAGGAACACCTTGACAAGGGGTTAATTTACCCGCCATTCTCTAACATCAGAAAGATCTCGGCACATATTGCTGCTAAAGCCGATGAACTTGATGTGGTAACACGTCTCCCTAGGCCCGAGAATGTGGTTAACTATGATGAAAGTTGCATGTACACTGCCAACTACCGAAACTATCAGTGAATTGTCAGTAAAAAGGAGTGCATATATTTGTACTCTCATTGAGATGTTTTTCATATGGCATGCCTTTGTTGTGTGTGTGAGCTTTCGTTGTGTTGAAAGCTTCTCTAAGCAGGAAGTTGTTAGAGAGTTTGTTTTGGTTGAAGACATTTTAAACTTCTGGAGTTGTAATATTCAATGATTAAAAAATATGTGTACATTGAAAATAAAAAAAAATGATAATGGGGGAGCAGAAGAAAATAAAATCATATCTTGATCTCCTCTCATATCACAAACATGTTACACCTAATAATTTTTATAAGAATGATGAAGACTGTAGGAGAGAGAATATTGGTTGATTACAAGAGATTCCTTAATGGTTGAATGAAAGTTTTGTTTCCGCCACACGTGACTTTTACTGCTTCAGTTCATACTGTTCTTCCTTCACAAACTGTAGGTTGAGATAAAACACAACAATTATTTTTTTTTTCGAATTTAACCTTATATGATAAGCTTTAAGATGTAAACCTATATGTAAATACATTTATATTTTGTACCTCTCCATATTTGGGTTTCTTCAGGAATCCACCACAATAGCATGTTATAGTTTTGACAACTCCATCTACCTACCCGCATGCAGCTTCAAGATTCAAGAAATGATCTGCATCATCTATATATCCATCTCTGTTCTCCGGCACCGTTTCTTATATAGTTTTGAAAGAAAAGAAGATGAGAAGGTAAGAAATTAGTAATGAAAGAGATGGAATCTTCATAGTATTAGTATTGGCTACGTGGGTGAGTTGTGGATGAAGTAGCAAACGGACCCTTAGTTTTCTGTCTTTCTGTCTCTTATAATGCTCCTAATTAAGTCTCATTAAACTGCAAAACAACTTTCAAGAGAGAGAAAGGAGATGCCACGTGGATAACTCAGGAGATGCTCTCTTTCCTTCGTATATAAGAGATGGGCAGGTCCAATGTTTAGCATAATTAAAGGGTTATTACGTGGACACTCTCAATGAAGAGGAGTCTTAAATGCTCATAAATGCCTTGTTTTGCATTTTATAGTATATAGAGATTAAGAGAAAATTGACTTAGATGATTTGGACACATCAAGCATAGACCAATAATGTCCCATAAGGAATAGTGATTTAGTTAGTAATAATGATAACGCAAGGAGTAGAGGTATGCATAAATTAACTTGGTGAGATATTGTAGTAAATTACATGATATCATGTGATTTAAGTGAAGATATTGCAATGAACATAATGGAATGGAAAATATGATTCATGTAAGCGGCCCTAAATAATTAGGAAAACGTTTTCTGAGTTGAGTTGAGTATGTCATCTTATGTAAAGTATGGACTCAAATATAAAGTTCTTAAACTAAATTTGAAACAAAATAAAAAGCTAGTTTTAAATAATGTGATGAAAAGCAATATTTTATAGAATAAAGGTGAAAAGTAATATTTTAAAGAGTATAGGCAAAAACTAGTATTTTGAAAAGCAAAGGTTAAAAGTAGTATTTTGAAAACTAAAGGTTAAAAGTAATATTTTGAAAAATGAAGGTTAAAATCAATATTTTAAAAAATAAAGGTGAAAAGTAGTATTTTAAGAAGCAAATGTGAAAAGTAATATTTTGAAAAATAAAGGTGAAAAGTGGTATTTTGGAGAGTAAAGGTGAAAAAGTGTATTTTAGACAAAGTAATGGAAAAGAATGTTTACTAGTATTCATGAATAATGAAAATGAATGTGAAAGGTGTACAAAAATGGAATTGAAATTAAAGCGTTAAGTTTTACCAAGGGTTATTAAATATAGTTTATTTTCTAAAGTAAAATATCAACTCGAGTCAAGAATGAAAATGAGTATTTTAATATAATATTAAACTTAGAAATAAAGTGTGTCGGGGCTAGTCTTATCCCGGGTATTATAGCCTCATCGACCGAGGTGTAAAATAAAGGATAAAAGCAAAAGCGAAAATAAATGAAAAAGAAAAGTGTTAGAAAGACATAGTAAATAAAAGATACTCGAAGATAACTGGAATATTTAAGAAAGACCCGGAGCCCTAGGGTGCGACTTAATACTTAGACTCAGACCACTTATCAATAGCATACTGTGGTATGGTGGCAGTTGGTGAAAGGCTGTATAATACTCATGTATTGGTACCCTGATTAATCAAGTGAAAAAGATGATTTTGAGTACGACACTCATTAATGTAAAGTAAAGTTTAGGAATTAACTTGGAAAATATGAAAGCACGTTAATGATTAAATTAACGAAATTCAGGTAGAATGAAATGGAAGATTAAGTGTGAGTGGGCCTATTATCTGGGTTTCATAGTCAAACATCACTTGCATGATTACGATACAACTTCATGAAAACACTTAATTAAATGAAGGATGATTTCATAATTGTAAAAATATATTTTATATAGTTTCATACTCCCTGACCGACATATTCCCCTTAGTCAATGATAAAAATTCTCTCTCTTTTTGCTTCCGATACATACGAGGAAAATATTTTTCATATAAGACTTTAATAAAGGAATCCCAAGTAATTACCTCACCTCCCCCCGGAGTAAGCAATAACTGTTTGGAAGACTCCCACCAATATTTAGCTTCACCCTTTAACATGAAAGTAGCCAAAATTACTTTCTGTGCACCAGGTACATTCATCACCCCGAAGATAGTTTCTGTGTCTCTAACCCAAGCCTTTACTTCTAAAGGATCTACATAACCTGGGAATGCTGGGGGGTTCAATTTGATAAACTTCTCATACAGAGTATTCTTCTCCTCTCATTGTATTTCCCTTTCTCTTCTGGCCAAAGTCTTATCCTCCAATTACTTCGCTTGTTGTTCAGCTATTTGCATCATAAACATGTTTTGTTGTTCTGCCATTAAAGTCATGGAACGAGCCATTCTCTGTATATCTGTAAGTTGTTCAGGTGCCCATTGGTTTACCTTATTTGAAGCCTCCTCCTACACCCTCTCATGAACATTTGCTCTTTCCATATCTTACTATCTGTCATAAACCACAATTACATAAACAAGTATACAACATTTATTTCTAACATAATGGTTAGTATTTCTCACAAGTTAATATAAATGACCCACACCACACTATTTCTACCACTGCCACATCTAGACTCTCTAACCCCAGAATATAAAAACCTAAAGCTCTAATACCAAGTTGTCAACCCTAACCCCATTAGGATATAATTAACTAAATAGTTCACAAACCACATTTATTATTTATTTATTTATTTTGTAATACATTATTAAAATTCCTTCAAGATTAAAATGCGGAATACTAAAAATCCAATCATTTTACGGAGACATAATTTAAACAAAACTCCCATACCATTTAACTTAATTACAATTAGTACAATATATAAAACAAAACTGATGACCTTACTTTATTCACTCAACATCGTAGACCTGGCAGTGGCAGCTTCAAAATCTGAAAATATAAACATATAAAACCACGAGTTTAAAAACTCAGTGAATGTACTACATTTCTATATAGTAAAAGTACTATATTAAATACCAACATATCAATATATCCTTCTCTGTGCCAAATTAGACCATATACATATCCGGAGTTAATAAACTCCACATCTCCTGCCCTAGGCAATAATCATATCCATAGGTTTTAATAACCCAACATCTCCTGAATTTCATAGCAACCCAACATATCTTGACTTTATAGAGCCATAACATATCAACATCTCTTGACTTTTAATAAGCCATAACATCTCAACATATCGTGACTTTTCATAAGCCATATCATCTCAACATATAATACATATACATCATATCAACAATTAACTCAGTAAGTACACTCACCTTGGGTTGTCAACTATATATTCATGTTTCCTTCGGGTGGAGCTGAACTAGGTTGATTTGACCTTACACCTGTTAATCCAACTAAATAAGTATTGAATCTCAATCATAAGTATTATCTTAATATATCTATATAACTTTCAATGATTATACAACAACAATATAATTCCACTTAAGTCACATTCCATAAAACATGAATAAAGACAAAATAATGGTATATATGTTGATAAGGTTATGAACATTCAACCATAGAAAATACCTTGTAAGGAATTTATAACTAAAATTAAGTAAACCTAAAAGTATACTTCTCAATGTATATACACATGAAACATGTACTCAAAATACCCTTTGGAAAGAGAAAATCAAAACATTATTTCATGGGTATCCAGTATGGCCTGAAATTATTGTCCTCCTTACTTAACCATCCCATATTCATAAATTGTACACATACAGGTGTCTAAGCTTATCAAGATGAAAACATATCTGAATATAATTTCCATTTCAAGTGACGGTGTAATTTTCAAGCTTCCTAGAGCAATCTATAACCATTTCTTTACAACAGCCCTACAAGCTCCTCTATTATTCCTTCAACTTCCAAGAATTTTCATAATTTTTTTACATCATAACTTTCCATGACATTATACCAATTTCAATAAACATACTAAATAATACATAATTAAAGTTTCATAATTTTTAGAGTTCATTTGCTATGTCAAAAGTTTTACCAAACTTAGGGCATATAGAAATGAAATATACAAACATCAACTATATACCACCTTGTAACTATTACTAAGGCCTAACCATAAGGAGTTAAATTCTAATATATATCATATAAATATATGAGTCTAGTTTCAGATTCAATTGGAATTTCTCAATTCCAGTAAGCACAGAAAAATATATGCAAGTTTGAAGACAAGGAATTTCAATAACAAACAATACGGGCTACATACACCACTTATCTCACATATGAGCAAATACTTATTATCACAAAGTAGGATGGAATTTTAATTAATAATTAATGATTTCTATACTTTGAAATAAGTGTAATCTAAGATTAAAACAATATTAACACATAATTATACCTTGAAAATATCTTAGGGATTTTCTTGGAATTTTTCCTAGCTTTTCTTGTAATTCTTTGTTACTTAAACTTCTACTTTCTCTTTCCTCAAGCAAAAAGTCTCCAAAACTGAACCTAGGGTTAAATTTGCTGAAGAAATAGGTTAGATGGAGAGGTTTAAGTCGACAAATGCATCCCTCCATTCTAACCAATCAAATTAAACCATTTAGTTTACCAAAAAACAAATTACCACTTAAAGGGAATGGACAAATTTGCACTTTGTTCGAAAATTCAGTATAACTCTTTACTCATACCTCTATTTTACGCCCCGTTTGTTGTGTTACAAACTTAACTCATATATCTACAATTATATAGTTTTCACCTCAAGTAAATTGTTATATTATAAGGGTCAAAGCCAGTCTCCAATAGGAACATTTCTACCGAAAACAACAAAATCTTGGATTTGTAAGTAGGATTAGACTAAACATAATTACTTAACATTAGATATACTAATAACACATTATTCATATCACATAAGGTAAGCATGATTTAAATATAATTTATTATAATTATATCCAGGTTGTCACACCATATGGACAACTTTACTTTCTTATTTGTAGACAACTAACAATATAAAATGTCACGCATTATCTCCGATTGAATGTATCATGGGAATGAATAGAATATCAAAAATTCTAAAAAAATCCGAAATGTGTTTTTCTATTTGTTCTTTCTGCATTTTTTATCATTATTTCGAATGGCTTCCTGTTAAAAGTAATAGATTTGTTGGTAAAAAACATTATGATAATATATATATTTCAAGGTGATGGAGAAAACTTTAGGTCTTATTGTCCTTACCCAAACATATAAGTTAAAAGCATGCATAGGTCGAAGCCCATTTTTCTTCATTTTTTGTCTGCATTAAACAGGAGAAGCATTGAATTATCTGTTTCACAGCTTTAAAAAGGTAAGTATACAAAGATGCAAATTTAATCAATGTACTATGTTTCGATTACATACTTGGTCTGATATTTATTCACCTTCCAACAATTCTTTAATATCGTCGGCGCAAACGAATGATGAGTGTTCCGTTGTAAAGAGACAATTGCTGAATTTCAAGACATAAAATAATGTTAGAATAATAATTGAAACGTGCATATAATCTATGATCATTAAATAATATGCGTGTACTTAATAAAGTACATGCATAAAGTTGAATACAAAAATGTGTGTACTTTATAAAAATAAGTGCATTATAGAATAAAAATAAGTGCATTTCAAAATAAAAATAAGTTAGTATTAAAATAAATAATTAGAAGATTTACCTTGTATCCTTCTCCTCTGTAAAATATTATTTCAATTTATTTTGGGCTTCTTCTGTAGGCTGTTTTGTATACTTGTAGATTTGTAGGTCTACTTCATGCGTTGCTATTGAAGAAGACTTTCCTTTATTGTTTGTCCTTTTTTTATGGCACAGTAGTAGCCTTATTGACTTGTCTCTTTTTTCCTTTTGGTTGCAATTCAGCAGGAGCATCATTCGAAGGATTTTTATTCCTATATACTTTTGACAAATCATGAATAGGATGTAAATATACAAAATCTTCATCAATCTTTTTCTTTCTGTCAACTCTTTCTTGAATTCTCCTAATCATTGAGTTCTGAATTGAAATTATTTCTTCATCCTTTTTAGAAATTGAGGACGACAAATCTTCTATCTTTTTATTAAGAATTTTATTTTCTGCTTCCTTGATAAAACAAAACATCATGTTTAACTATTAAACATGCCATAAACCTCACTGAATAAACAAATGTCAAACAACAAGAGAACTTGTGGATTTATTAGATTGATAATGTGTGTTTATTAAACTATGTATGTACTTTATCAAACTATAGATGATCATCATTAGAAAATGCGTGTACTTTATGAAATATGCATGTACTCTCCATTATTTGCTAAAGAATACCTAAGTACACGTGAAAAAATTCAATGCGCATGTAAATATAAGAATGATTTCGCATGTACTTTGGAGTGATATGTGTGTACTTTATAAAATACACGCATGATTTAAAACAAAACAATGAATAAAAATAAAAATAAATGAAACAAATGATAAATAACAACATGAATAAATGCGTGTACTTTATAAAAATTACGTTAATTTTCTTAAAACATCATTATACTGTAGTATAAAATGTGTGTAATTTTATCAAAATACTGTGTATTATATACTCCCCCGCTAATAAAAATCCCCAAATTAATATAGCATAAAAATACGGGGTATTATATACTCCCCCCCTAATAACGTAATTTCGTCCCGAAATTCGGAAAATAAGGCATACCTGGTAAAAACAACTCTGGATATTTTTCGCGCATATCTGCCTCGCGCTCCCAAGTGGATTCCTCCACATTATGATGCTCCCACTGGACCCGCACAAGTGGAACTATCTTCGACCTCAATCTCCTCTCACTATAGTCTAGGATAGCCACCGGTCTCTCCTCGTATCAGGCTATAAGTCGATCTCATCTATCGCAATGTGAGTATGGGCCATATCATCCCGAAGATATCGTCTCAACGACGAGATGTGGAATACATCGTGGATGCGATGTAAATGTTCTGGCAGTCCCAACCTGTATGCAAACGGCCCAATCCTCTCGATGATGGGAAATGGTCCCACGTACCTCGGAGCCAACTTCCCCTTATTTCCGAACCTCATCACTCCCTTCATAGGAGATACACGCAATAACACTTGGTCCCCCACACTAAACTCCCGGAAGAACCGTTTCGCATCGGCGTAGCTCTTCTGCCTGTCCTGGGCTATTCGAATGCGACTCCTGATCATCTCAATCCCCACGGAGGTCTCCTGAATCACCTCTGGTCCTAGCAACTCGTTATCCCCCACCTCGAGCCAACAAGTTGGAGAACGACAAGGCCTGCCATACAAAGCCTCAAATAGAGCCATGCCAATCGTGAACTGATAAGAGTTATTATAAGAAAACTCTACCAGTGGAAGATGTGGCTCCCAACCTCCTCCAAAATCGAGAACACACATGCGTAGCATATCCTCTAACATCTGATTAGTACGCTCTGTCTGTCCATCTGTCTGTGGGTGGTAAGCTGAACTCAACCTCAACTCAGTACCCATAGCCTCCTGAAAGCTTTCCCAAAAACGTGACACAAAAATTTTGTCTCTATCTGACACAATATTCAGGGGCACCCCGTGTAATCTGACAATCTCAGCGATGAACAACTGAGCATACTGACCCGTGGTGTAATCTGTCTGCACCGGCAGAAAATGAGCCACCTTGGTCAAACGGTCTACAATCACCCAGATAGAATCGTGGCCCCGCTGTGATGTAGGCAACCCTGTAATAAAATCCATGGAAATACTCTCCCACTTCCACGCGGGTACTTCCAATGGCTGAAGCAATCCTGACGGTTTCTGGTGGTCCACCTTTACCAGTTGACAAGTAGAACACTTGGACACGAACTCGACGATGTCCTTCTTCATTCCACTACACCAGTATTGTCGCCTCATATCCTGGTACATCTTGTCGCCTCCCGGATGTACTGCAAATCGTGACCCATGAGAATGAGTCATCACTGCATGACGTAATTCTACTCCTTCTGGAACCACCAATCTCCCATTAAATCGCAAACCTCCATCAGAACTAACAGAATAGGACTCAGCACCCTCGGCTAGAAGTCGCACAATCTGCTCCTGGAAAAACGGGTCTGTGGTCTGTGCCTGTATCACCCTCGTAACAATCTCGGGTGTGACTGACATCATGGATATAAAAGAACATGCTACTGCGTCCTGGTGACCTAACTCCTTCCACTTTGCTTTCCAGACATCTGCTACCTCGTCTACCGGTCTACGACTCAACGCATCAGCAACTACGGTGGCCTTTCCTGGATGATATTGTATGTCGAACTGGTAGTCCTTCACAAACTCTAGCCATCTGCGCTGACGCATATTCAGATCTCGCTGAGTGAACAGGTACTGCAACGACTTGTGGTCTGTGAACAAACGGAATTTCTCTCCCAACAAATAGTGCCTCCATATCCTCAATGCAAAGACGACCGCTGCTAACTCCAGGTCGTGGGTGGGGTAATTCTTCTCATGCGGCTTAAGCTTGTGGGAGGCAAAAGCTATAGCCTTCTCTTCCTGCTGAAGTACTCCCCCAAGTCCCCGTAAGGACGCATCGGTGTAAACCAGGTACTCCATACCCGGCTGCGGTAACGCAAGGACTGGCGCTGAAGTAAGCTTGTCTTTCAGCTCATCGAAAGCCAACTTACAAGCGTCATCCCAAACATATGGTACTCCCTTGCGAGTCAGATTGGTCAATGGACCCGCTATTTTGGAGAATCCCCGAATGAATCTCCTGTAGTAACCAGCTAACCCCAAGAAACTACGCACTTCCGTCGGTGTCGTGGGTTGTCCCCACTCCCTCACCGCTGATACTTTACTCGGGTCAACTGCTATCCCCTACTCAGAAACAACATGCCCCAAGGACTGTACCTCTCGCAACCAGAATCCGCACTTCTCGTACTTAGCATACAACTGATGCTCTCGTAGAGTCTGAAGAACCTGCCTCAAGTGCTCAACATGCTCCTCCTCGGAGTGTGAATATATGAAAATGTCATCTATGAAAACTATGACAAACTGATCCAAGAAATCTTTGAATACTCGGTTCATCAAGTCCATGAAAACGGCTGGAGCATTCATGAGTCCGAACGGCATCACCCGGAACTCATAAGACCCATAACTCGTCAAGAAAGCAGTCTTTGAAACATCCTGCTCCCTAATACGTAGCTGATGGTACCCCGACCTCAGATCTATCTTCGAAAAGAAAGTTGCTCCCCTCAGCTGGTCGAACAGATCATCGATTCGAGGTAATGGATATTTATTCCGTATCGTGACCTTGTTCAGCTCCCGGTAGTCCACACACAATCTCAGTGAACCATCTCTCTTCTTTACAAATAAAACTGGAGCGCCCCAAGGTGAGGTACTCCTGCAAATGAAGCCCTAACCTAATAGCTGCTCTATCTGATCTCGTAGCTCTCGCATCTCTGCCGGAGCCATATGGTACGGTGCGCGTGCTATAGGTCTCGTATCTGGCAATAAATCTATAACAAAGTCTATCTCTCGACTGGGGGGTAAGCCTGGTATTTCCTGAAACACATCAGAATACTCCCTGACAACTGGGATCGAATCTAAGGGAATCACAACCTCCTTAGAGGTATCCTCCTCTATGTAATACAAATGAGCGGTCAAGCCTCCCTCTGGGCGAGGCATCGCCACTACAAACATCTCTTGCCCCGGAATGGCAAAAATAATGCTCCCACTGAAGCAAACAATCATGGCTCTATAAGCGGCGAGCCAATCCATACTGAATATAACATCATGCTAATGCATATCTAAGACTAACATGTCTACAGGTAATACCAAGCTACCCATCTCTACCCCCACTCCCCGGCATATAAGAAAATAAGCGACCCACTCCCCAGTGGCGAGTCTACATATGTCACAGTGTTCTCTGCTGTGACTAATAATCCTAAGGCTTTCACAAAATAGGTAGCTATCAAATAGTGCGTTGCCCCAGTATCAAGCAAAACTCGACTCATAGTAACATGGATAGAAAAACATACCCTCAATCGCGGGTGGTGCCTGCGGAGCTGCTGCCTGTGGGAAGTTATAGACACGTCCGCCCTGTAGCTTTCTCTGCTGAACTGAGGCTGTTGGAAAGGGTGGTGGAGCTGGCTTCTGGGTTTCATTGTTAGCACATTCCTGTCATGGGGCCCTATTCTTCTATGGGCAATCCTGACGCCTATGGCCATTCCTGCCACATTGGAAGCACCTCCCTCGAAACTGCTTCCCTTCCTTACGGTATTGACTAGTCTCGCTTTTTCCCTGGTCTTGCTGGCCTTGAGGGGATATCTGTAGAAAAACTATGTCAGGGCGAGGACAATCCATCCACTTGTGACCCGGTTGTACACATTTATAGCAGAGTTTTGAAATTCTTTGCTGATCAGATTATAGTTTATCCCCAGTCTAATTCGGACAAGATTTACGTTTGTGATCCTCCATTCCACAACCGAAACATCTCTTGGTGATTTCATTCTGAACCTGACTTCATTGTCCCTGACACTTTTGTCCCTGTACATAAATCTCGTTACTTCTGGAACTGACTCGATCTTGATTGTTTTGTTGTCGCAGATTCGGTGCCTTTGCACAATTCTCAACGTTAGTCACATGCATATGGTTAACCTCTCTAGGTCTTTTACCTCCTTTAAGTTATAGGCTGCGTTCTTGGTATTGTAGAACTGCAGTGGTAACTGCTTGTGCCACGATACCTTCTAACTCGGCGGTTGATATTCTCCCTGGGGATACCTGAGGTGTGAGTCGATCTTGCTCGATGACTCCCTTAACCGTCTTAGCTAGTTCTTCTTAACGATCCATCTGAAAGTTTAAGTAAATTCGGATGAGTTCATCATTCAAATGAACAAATAGCAAAAGTACGAATTTTCAATGTATAGAGATAAACACAACATTCCTAGTATTAGGGCTCTATATCAAAGAAAGTAATGCTGAAAGCATAATAAGCCGTACAGATCCTAAAGGATACGAGAACCTGATGCTCTGCTACCACCTGTGACACCCCGCCTAATTAAATACCGGGCGATCACTCCTTTATTAAATTAAATCAAGGTAAACAGTTGGTTCATTCTCAGCATCACTGTCGATAAAATAAGTTTTCCAATTTAACACCCTAAATAATTAAGCTAAGTGTCAAAACCATTCTCATACATAACTTTCCAAATTTTATTTAAAGAAAAACATTTATTTTATTAACAACATTCAATAAGTAAGAATCACACCACATTAAATATCTGCAACATAGTCCAATTAATTTAAAACATTCGTCATTCGAATGTCAACATGCGAAATATAAAGTGACACAATCAAACTGAATAAAACCCAAAGTAACAATACTGGAAATAGCTGAAATAAAAATGTCCAATAACAACGGAATAATGGAAAGAGCTACACATGCTCAACTAAATGAAAGTACTAAGAGTGGATCCGAATGAAAAAAGTCGTCTAATCAAGAGACCTGCAACTCCCACCTAAGCTGCAGCGCATTCCTTCCAAGAGATCCTAGGCAAGACGCCCCTGTGGCTGGGCACCTGTAATACATACATATATATACAAGAGAGAGAGAGAGAGAAACGGGTCAGAGCCCGAAAGTGTGTTTGATTTAAAATACGTTTAGCAAGTATTTAAATTGATACAGGCCAATGCAACAACATATTAGAGCGACACTCTCTTGAGAAATTCTCACCTCTCTTCTAATATGCACGCCTATCGTACTAACCTTCCCAACGAGTTATCTTATCATTTTATCATACTAACCTTCCCCATAATTTAGCTTATCTTAACTTACTCATAAGATTTCAAAACCGAACAATATCATTGTTTAAAAAGAATACTTCCAATTAGTAGCACAACTCTCGTTTTAGCTTTATTAATTTATAAAGTTTCCCAGTGTCATATTATACTTTCACAAAACAAGTATTTACTGTTTGAGTCATCAACCATGTCCCACTTATCAAATCACAGTAGGCAGTTTCAAGTTTCCAAATCTCATATACATATATTATCTACTCGTATAATATATATATAATAACAGCACCCCAAATAAAACTATGGTGCTTGCATACTTCTACTATCCAAACCCCATACCACTCATATCAAGGGGAATACAAGTTCGGAATCACTCTCAAACTGTATTAACACATACACAAACAATATCGAGGTGAAGCATAGATTCCAAGTCTCTAAGAGGATGGCACATACTCGCGTCTGTTAGGACCGTTTGAACTATCGATTCGATAGCCTGTACCATGAATATTATCTTCTAGGGTACAAGTCAATATCCCCCATAAAGGTCCCATCGAAATAAGACTGTCCCAGCGCGGTAACCTCAAGGATAGCAAGTAGCGCGATATGTTTTTCACATGTATATAATATATGTACACACAATCATATAAATATACCACTTTTATCATATTAATGTAGGTTCCTCTCGTCACCCATAATTTCAACCTTTATCCTTAATTTCACATTATTAGTATTACGTATAAGGTTTCATCTCTAACCTTAACTCGAAGGGTTTTCCCACTTATTTCGTGACACTCGTGGACTCTATTCTTCCAAGTAGAAAATTCAGTAGGTGTCACATTTACGTTTCGTCGTAACTCTCTTACGCGTCTGACACTTTAATATATCAATTTACTAACCCTAAAGTAAACATCCCATAAATACCATTCTCGTCGAATATTAATGATCCCAACATTTATTTATATGCCCTATTGGTCCTCTATGTCTCCCAAATCATTATACTAAGAATGCCCAAGAATTATATCACGACAATTCGATTTTTTTAAATCATTTACAAAGGGAAATAGGAGTCTGTCAGGAGGGGTCGATCGATCTAGATTTGGGGCTCGATCGATCGAAGCTCTAGGCTCGATCGATCGATCAAGCAGGTCTGCGAAAATCTGCAGAATTGCAGTTACGGGTTTCATCTCCAAATTTACACCAAATCCATATTTTCAAGTTCCAATCATCCCAGAATTAATACTACTAACCTTATATCATCATAACAGGTATATTCAACGTAAAACATATCAATTTACATCACTAAACATGGATTTATCATGCCATAATTCTTTTAAAACTCAAAAACCCTAAAAATCTCTAACTCATGATTCTAATCTATTTAATCCCACCAAAATTTTGTGGGTTATCTTTCTACATCACAAGAGACTTCCAGGATAAGGATTAAGTCTTTACTACATGCAAATTCCTAACACAATTTGGGTTTTCTTCCATATTTTTCATTCCTAATCATTCCTAAACTAATATGGAAATTGCACCAACGAAAATAGCAAGATAAACACTTGCCTGGGATTTTCAAATGTCTGGATTGCGGATGATTTTGGTGTGGTTGTGTTCCCCTTCTCGCGATCTACGCGTTGGTCGCGGCGGCGGTGCAAACCGGTGACTTTTTGGCCTTGAATTGCCTTGAGAGCTCTCTCCTCTCTTCTCCAATGACCGTTCTAGGGTTCTGAATATTCTAATCATAAATGACTAACCTAAAAGGCAGATATAGGTTGCTTAATTTCGTGGGTTTAATTACCCAAGAATGTAAAATGACCAAAATGCCCTCCCGGATCACTAATTTGGCCTAGAACTGCCCCGAGACCCAAACTACACCCCGGGTACACTTTTCTGACTATCTCGACCCTTCCGGACGCGTTGGCGCACTCAAAACGACCATACGAACAACTTATAAAATATTCACTTTTTATTTAACAAAATTTAATCCCGACGCGACACGGGCGCGTCCCGATTCAAATTTCTAAAATTGTCATTTTATTCACTCGTGACATTCAATATAACAAATATAATATATTACTTTGCTCATTAGTAATATTCAACAAATTTTTCCATAATTACTAACTCTCGTCACGTTAATAATTATAACATAATTAATTTTCAGATTTTTATTAAATAATTCATTCACATTAAATTTAATGAATCCCCAAATTAATATAGCATAAAAATATGGGGTATTACACATAATTCATGAAAGGTCGTATTATTTACAAACACAAAATTTTGTTATTTTCGGTAGAAATGTTCTTGTTAGAGACTAGTTTTGACCTTTATAACATTACAAATGACTTGAGGTGAAAACTAGATAGTTGTAGACATGTGAGTTAGGGTTGTAACACAACAAACGTATAATCAAATGGATGCCCGAGTAAAGAGTTATAACTAATTTATGAACAAAGGGCAAAGCTGTCCATTCCCTATAAGTGGTAAATTGTCTTTTATTAAACCAAAGGGTTTAATTTGATTGGATGGCTTGGGAGGCAGCCTTGGCCGACTTAAAACCCTCCCTCTAACATGTTTCTTCAGCAAAACAAACCCTAGGTTCAGTTTCAAGTGTTGTGGAAATATAAAGTTGATGTTTAGGAAGAAAAAGTGAGGAGAAAAAGTGTAGAAAATTCCGTAGAAATTACGTAAAAAGCCCTGAAGGTAATCCTAATTGCAATTCTTGTTATTTATCTTATATTACTGATTTATATGATATAAATCATCATAGGTTTACGAAAGTTTCAGTCCTTTATATATATATCTATAGTTATATGCAAGTTTATGTTAAGTTGAATGTAGAAACCATTAAAATTTCTTTGTATTGAAACCCCTTGTATTCAAACTTGTATATTTGTGATTACTGGAATTGAGAAATTCTAATTGGATATGAAATTAGACTCATATATTCATATCATATCCGAAAATTAGAATTTATCTCCTTGTGGTTAGGCCGTAATGATGATTTCAAGTTGGTACATAGTTTCTGTTTTTATACTTCATTTCAGTATGCCCTGAGTTTAGTCAAGCTTTTGAGATAGCAAATGAAGTCAAACAATTATGAAACTTTAATTATTTACTATTTAGTATGTGTACTGAAAATAGGTTGAAAATCATGGAAAGTTATATTGTAAAAAAATTATGAAAATTCTTGGAAGTTGAAGGAACAATAAAGGAGCTTGTAGGGCACATTTCTTGTGTTATAAAGAAATGGCCATAACTTGCTCTAGGAAGCTTGAAAAATTACACCGTCACTTATACTGGAAAGTATATTCATATATGTTTTCATATTGATATGGTTGGACCCCTGTATTTATACAATTTAGGAATATAGGATGGTTAAGTATGTAGGACAATAATATCAGGCCATACTAGATACCCCTTGAATGAATGTTTGTATTTCGTCCCTACAAAGGGTACTTTGGGTACATGTTTCATGTGTATATACATTGAGAAGTATAATTTCATGTTTACTTGATTTTGGTTATATATTCCTTATGAGGTATTTCCTACAGTTGAATGTCCGTAACTTTATCAACATGTATATCATTGTTTTGCCTTTACTTATGTTTTATGGAATGTGACTTAATTGGAATTATATTATTGATGTATAGTTATGGAAAGTTACATAATTATGTTAGGATAATATTTATGATTGCGGTTCAGTACTTATTTAGTTGGATTGACAGGTCTAAGGTCTAATCAACCCAGTTCAGCTCCACCAGAAGGAAATGTGAATACATAGTTGTCAACTAAGGTGAGTGTACTCACTGGAATGATATATTTGTATACTGTTACGAATATGATCATAATGTTATGAATATAAAATTGTTAATTTTAGTTTACTGAAATGGGAGGTTACTCCTCGACCCGGAATGGGGGAGATTTGTCTATTAATGACAAGGGGTTACTCCTCGACCAGGAATGGGGGAGAATTGTCTATTTAGACAGGAAATGTGAATCATTATTCGGAAAAGTTGGTCATTCATTATGAATGAGCCAGATAAGTTAATACATAATTATATGGACATGATTTATTGCATTTAAATTTATGCAGTAGTATAGTAGTGATGCATTCACTGGGCTATTTTGCTCATGGTTCCTATGTTCACATTTTTCAGGAAACGCGATGTCACTGCCAAATCTAGGAAGTCGGGTTGGGTTAGCCAGGAATGGGAGAAACAAATATTTTGTTTAAATGTAAATGATGTAATTAAGTTAAATTATCTTTCAAACAAGTTTGTATAAGTATGACTACTCTGATGTTGTAAAAATGTTTTCAGTTATATGGATTTACAATGATGACTTTGAAATTAAAACTCTTGTTTATGGTTTGGTTAAATTAATCATGGTTTGACTCACTTTGACTTTAAAACTTAATTATAAGTAACTGGGTTGGGGTGTGTCAGCTTTTGGTATCAGAGCCTAGGTTTTAGAGGTTCTGGAGTGAGAAGAGTCTAGATTTAGCAGTGAATGTTAGAAATATATTTTATTTGATACTGACGATCATGTTAGGAAAGATATGTATATCTGAATGTTGTTATATCTTTGATTCATTTCAGATATAAGAGAATGGAACGAGGGAATGTGAATGTGGGAATAGAAGATGTGGCTTCAAATATGGCAGCAGAAGCGGAGGTTGAGCAACCTGTTCATGGAAATGTAGAACCCGAGCAGGAATATTTGACAGACATGCAAAAAATGGCGCGTGCTATGACCCTAATGGCAGAGCAACAAGCTAGATTTATGGCTCATGTGGAAGAACAACAGACCAGGCAACTGGAGGCACATGTATTGGCTAGGGCTGAGGAGGTGATACACCGGGAAGAAAGGAGTACTTCACATGAGAAATTTATTAAGATGAACCCACCCTCATTTGAAGGAGCAGTTGATCCAGCAGAGGAAGAAGAATGGCTTAAAGAGATTGAACTTATTTTCGGGGTGATGAGAATGCCTGAAAATCAACGAGTGATCTTTGCGTCATACATGCTGAAAGGAGAAGCTAAATATTGGTGGGATGCCACCAAACATTTGTTGATTACTCCAGGAGGTGGTAATGTGATCTCATGGGATTCTTTTGTTAAAGCATTGTATGATAAGTATTTTCCTCCGATGTATCAAAAACAAAAGGAGAAAGAATATTTCCTTTTGAATCAGGGAAGCATGACTGTTAAAAAATATGAAGCTAAACTTACAGCCTTATCTCGGTTTACTTCTAGGTTTATACGGAATGAGGAAGACATGTGTAGCCGATTTCTTGACGGACTTGAGTTAGTTATTAAATCAAGGTTGTCGGCTTTAGAGACTGTTAATTATTCAGCCTTGGTGAATAAAGCCCTGCTGGTAGAAAATAACGTGAATGAAGCAAGAGGGAATCGAGAACGAGGTGTAAAGAGAAGAAGATTCAATCCAAGTTATCAAAAAGGTAGTGATACAGAATATTCAAGACTTGGAGGGCAGAAATTTCAGCATGGTAGAGGTATGGGAGGTGGTTCGCAGAGGGGTGAGGCTAGTAGTGGAAGAGGATCAGGAGCTTCAGCGCAAGGAGATTCGAATATTTGTTTCTTTTGTGGTACATCGGGCCATATAAAAAGAAATTTCCCAAAGTTACAGAATATAGAATGTTTTAACTATCGTCAGAAGGGCCATCTGAGAAAGAATTGCCCTATGCTATCTCGAGCAGTTTCAGTTAGTAGTGTGGGGCCTCATAAAGGATCATCTCCAGGGAATGCAACCAGGGGAATGGATATAGGACAAGCAAGTGGATTGAAGGCAGGAGGAAGAGTTTTTGCGATGACTTTGCAAGATGCCCATGCTACACCTGAAGTGGTTACAGGTAAACTTTTTATTGCAAACAAAGATCTATATGCACTCATTGATCCTGGATCTACGCATTCATTTGTGGCATTACATATTATTTCATATTTGGGTAGACCATGTTCATTCCTCAATTGTGCCTTATATATTTCTACCCCAATGGAAAGTGTAATTCTAGTTGAGCATGTTTATAAAGATAGTGTCTTACTAATGGGTGAGCGAGATTTCTATATTGATTTGATACCATTGGCCATTCGGGATTTTGATATTATATTGGGAATCGATTAGTTATCATCGTATCATGCTTCTATTGATTTTTTTTGAAAAGAAGTTACATTTCATCTTCCTGGTGAACCCGAGTTCCAGCTTACAGGGGAAAGGAATGTTGTCCCTAATTGTCTTATCTCAGCAATAAAAAGCAGAAATTTATTGAGTAAGGGTTGTACGGGGTATTTAGCGTATGTGGTTGATGTTAGTAAGGAAGCACTTAAAGTTGAAGATATACCAGTGGTTAGATATTTTTCTGATGTCTTCCCAGAGGAATTGCCAGGACTGCCACCCGATAGGGAAGTAGAGTTTTCCATTGAATTAATTCCAGGTACTGGTCCGATTTCCCTTGCTCCTTATAGAATGGCACCAACAGAGTTGAAGGAATTGAAAGTGCAATTACAAGATCTGATAAGCAGAGGGTTCATTCGGCCTAGTGTTTTGCCATGGGGAGCCCCAGTGTTATTTGTGAAAAAGAAAGATGGGACAATGCGATTATGTATTGATAATAGACAGTTGAATAAGGTGACCATTAGAAATAAGTACCCTCTACCTCGTATCGATGACTTATTTTACCAATTACAAGGGGCCACAGTATTTTCGAAGATTGATTTGAGATCGGGTTACCACCAATTGAAGGTAATGGATAGTGATACTTCCAAAACAGCTTTTCGAACTCGATATGGGCACTATGAGTTTTTGGTGATGCCATTTGGATTGACTAATGCTCCGACAGTTTTTATGGATTTGATGAACCGGGTATTCCACCCTTTTATTGATTCATTTGTGATTGTATTCATAGACGATGTGTTGATTTACTCCCGTAGCATGCAGGAACATGAGAAATATTTGAGACTTGTATTGCAGATTTTGAGAGAGAAGAAATTATTTGCTAAATTTAGCAAGTGTGAGTTTTGGTTGAATGAAATTGTGTTTTTAGGGCATGTTGTCTCGGGAAATGGGATATATGTTGATCCAAAGAAGGTGGAAGCAATCGTTGAATGGGAAAGTCCTAAGAATGTGAGAGAAATTAGGAGTTTCCTAGGATTGGCAGGATACTATCGCAGATTCATTAAGGGATTTTCATTAATAGTATTACTATTGACAAAGTTGACTCGTAAAGAAGTGAAGTTTGTATGGGATGAAGAATGCGAGAGGAGTTTTAAAGAATTAAAGAATCGGCTGGTTTCAGCCCCTATACTTACTATTCTATGTGGGAATGAGTCTTTTGTGATCTATACAGATGCTTTATTTCAGGGATTAGGATGTGTTCTTATGCAGAATGGGAAGGTAATAGCATATGCTTCCAGACAATTAAAGACGCATGAACGAAACTACCCTACACACGATTTGGATCTACCAGCCATTGTTTTTGCTTTAAAGTTGTGAAGACATTACTTGTATGGGGAAACTTGTGAGATATTTACTGGTCATCAAAGTTTGAAATACTTGTTTACACAGAAAGAATTGAATTTGAGACAAAGGAGTTGGATAGAGCTGATTAAAGACTATTACTGTACCATCCATCATCATCCTGGAAAGGCCAATGTAGTAGCAGATGCTTTGAGTCAAAAATCATCAGGGATTCTTGGTTGCATACGGTGTTCCCGTGTTGGAAATATTCTTGACTTGACATCGATCGGGATTGAATTGAAGTTTTCAAAAAGCGGAGGATTATTAGCACATGTCACAGTAAGACCTTTATTGGCCGAGCGCATACGAAATTTGCAGACCAGTGATCCATTCCTTGAGAAGAAGAACCAAGATGTCCAGGATGGTAAAGAGAGTGACTTTGAAATTAAGAATGATGAATCGTTGTGTTATAAAAATAGGATTTAGTACCTAATGATCCACCCTTAAAGAAAGATATATTAGAAGAGGCACATAGTTCTATTTAGTCTATGCATCCGGGAGGTACCAAAATGTATAGAGATTTGAAATAGTATTACTGGTGGAACAATATGAAACGTGAGATTGCAGAGTTCGTAGCTAAATGTTTAGTGTGCCAGCAAGTAAAGGCGGAGCATCAGAAGCCGACAGGATTATTACAGTCGTTGCCTATTCCGGAATAGAAGTGGGAGCATATAACGATGTATTTTGTTATGGGATTACCACGGTCACCAAAGGGGTATGATTCTATTTGGGTTATTGTAGATCGATTGACAAAGTCGGCCCATTTTCTTCCAGTTAAGACCACCTATACTGTTGACAAGCATGCACGTATGTACGTTGACGAGATTATCCGTTTACATGGGGCACTAGTGTCAATTGTATCATATAGAGATCCAACATTCACTTCTAAGTTTTGGCCTCGTCTCCAGAATGCCATGGGCACAAGTTTGAAGTTCAGCACTGCGTTTCATCCACAAACTGATGGGCAATCAGAAAGGACGATTCGAATATTAGAAGACATGTTATGAGCCTGTGTATTTGACTTCAAAGGTAGTTGGGATGATCATTTGCCATTGATGGAATTTTCATATAATAATAGTTATCAGTCGACTATTGGTATGGCTCCTTATGAAGCTTTATATGGGAGGAGATGTAGAATGCCTTTGTGTTGGGATAAAGTGGGTGAAAGGAAACTATTGGGTCCTGAATTAATATATGTGACAACCGAAAATGTCAAAATGATTCGGGAACGGATAAAGATAGCGCAAAGTAGGCAGAAAATTTATGCATATAAGAGGAAGCATCCATTGGAATTTTAAAAGGGGGATTTTGTTTTCCTACGTATTTGACCATGGAAAGGCGTTATGAGATTTGGGAAAAGGGGAAACTAAGTCCAAGATACATTGGACCATATGAAGTGTTGGAAAGAATTGGGCCCCTGGCTTATAGATTAGCTTTACCTCAAGATTTATCCCGTTTACATGATGTATTTCATGTATCGATGCTTCGTAAGTATTTAGCGGATCCATCTCACCAGTTGAAAACTCAACCAATTGAACTGAAGGAAGACTTGTCGTACATCGAGGAACTAATGGAAATTATTGATCGTAAGGAGCAAGTATTGAGAAATAAAGTTATTCCCTTAGTTAAGGTTATGTGGATGAGCCATGTAGTTAAAGAAGCAACTTGGGAAACGGAGGATAGCATGAGGAAACAGTATCCCCATTTGTTTGGTAAGTGACCTTTATATTAAATTTCGGGGATGAAATTTTCTAAGGGGGGGGAAGTTATGACAACCCGGATATAATTAAGATAAATTATATTTCAATCATGCTTATCTTATGTGATATGAATAATGTTCTATTAGTATATCTAATGTTAAGTGATTATGTTTATTATAATCCTACTTTCATAAATCATGAAAGGTCGAATTATTTACAAACACAAAAGTTTGTTATTTTCGGTAGAAATGTTCCTGTTAGAGACTAGTTTTGACCTTTATAACATTATAAATTACTTGAGGTGAAAACTAGATAGTTGTATGCATGTGAGTTAGGGTCGTAACACACTAAACGGATCATCCAATGGATGCCCGAGTAAAGAGTTATACCTAATTTACGAACAAAGGGTAAATCTGTCCATTCCCTTTAAGTGGTAAATTGTCTTTTATTAAACCAAAGGGTTTAATTTGATTAGATGGATTGGGAGGCACCCTTGGCCGACTTAAAACCCTTCCTCTTACATGTTTCTTCAGCAAAACAAACCCTGGGTTCAGTTTCAAGTGTTGTTAGCTTGAGGAAATAGAAAGTTGATGTTTAGGAAGAAAAAGTGAGGAGAAAAAGTGTAGAAAAATCCGTAGAAATTACGTAAAAAGCCCTGAAGGTAATTCTAATTGCAATTCTTGTTATTTATCTTATATTACTGATTTATATGATATAAATCATCATAGGTTTATGAAAGTTTCAATCCTTTATATATATATATCTATAGTTATATGCAAGTTTATGTTAAGTTGAATGTAGAAACCCATAAAATTTCTTTGTATTGAAACCCCTTGTATTCAAACTTGCATATCTCTTTGTGTGATTACTGGAATTGATAAATTCCAATTGGATATGAAATTAGACTCATATATTCATATCATATCCTAAAATTATAATTTATCTCCTTGTGGTTAGGCCGTAATGATGATTTCAAGTTGGTACATAGTTTCTGTTTTTATACTTTATTTCTGTATGCCCTGAGTTTAGTCAAGCTTTTGAGATAGAAAATGAAGTCAAACAATTATTAAACTTTAATTATTTACTATTAAGTATGTGTACTGAAAATAGGTGGAAAATAATAGAAAGTTATGATGTAGAAAAATTATGAAAATTCTTGGAAGTTGAAGGAACAATAGAGGAGCTTGTAGGGCATATTTCTTGTGTTGTAAAGAAATGGCCATAACTTGCTCTAGGAAGCTTGAAAAATTACACCGCCACTTCTACTGGAAAGTATATTCATATATGTTTTCAAATTGATAAGGTTGGACCCCTGTATTTATATAATTTAGGAATATAGGATGGTTAAGTATGTAGGACAATAATATCAGGCCATACTAGATACCCCTTGAATGAATGTTTGTATTTCGTCCCTACAAAGGGTACTTTGGGTACATGTTTCATGTGTATATACATTGAGAAGTATAATTTCATGTTTAATTGATTTTGGTTATAAATTCCTTATGAGGTATTTCCTACAGTTGAATGTCCGTAACTTTATCAACATGTATATCATTGTTTTGCCTTTACTTATGTTTTATGGAATGTGCCTTAATTGGAATTATATTATTGATGTATAGTTATGGAAAGTTACATAATTATGTTAGGATAATATTTATGATTGAGGTTCAGTACTGATTTAGTTGGATTGACAGGTGTAAGGTCTAATCAACCCAGTTCAGCTCCACCAGAAGGAAACGTGAATACATAGTTGTCAACTAAGGTTAGTGTACTCACTGGAATGATATATTTGTACACTGTTACGAATATGATCATAATGTTATGAATATAAAATTGTTCATTTCGGTTTACCGAAATGGGAGGTTACTCTTCGACCCGGAATGGGGGAGATTTGTCTATTAATGACAAGGGGTTACTCCTCGACCAGGAATGGGGGAGAATTGTCTATTTAGACAGGAAATGTGAATCATGATTCGGAAAAGTTGGTCATTCATTATGAATGAGCCAGATAAGTTAATACATAATTATATGGACATGATTTATTGCATTTAAATTTATGCAGTAGTATAGTAGTGATTCATTCACTGGACTATTTTGCTCATGGTTCCTATGTTCACATTTTTCAGGAAACGCGATGTCACTGCCAAATCTAGGAAGTCGGGTTGGGTTAGCCAGGAATGGGAGAAACAAAGATTTTGTTTAAATGTAAATGATGTAATTAAGTTAAATTATCCTTCAAACAAGTTTGTATAAGTATGACTATTCTGATGTTGTAAAACGGTTTTCAGTTATATGGATTTACAATGATGACTTTGAAATTAAAACTCTTGTTTATGGTTTGGTTAAATTAATCATGGTTTGACTCACTTTAACTTTCAAACTTAATTATAAGTAACTGGGTTGGGGTGTGTCAGAACACCACTTAAAGATCCACTTTGTTACAGAAGATTAGTGGGTAGGCTTCTGTATTTGATTATAATGAGACCAGATTTGTCCTTTACATTTCAGATTTTAAGTCAATATGTAGCAGCACCTACTGATGTTCATATGGCAACAGCTCATCGAGTGTTTAGATACATCAAACACAACCCTGGCCAAGGGATATTTTTCCCTTCTTCAAGTGACTTATAACTCAAAGCTTTTTGTGATGCAGACTGGGCTGCCTGCAGGGACAATAGGAAGTCAATTACTGGCTTTTGCATTTTCCTTGGACAATCACTTGTTTCATGGAAATCCAAGAAACAGAACACGATGTCAAGATCCACAGTAAAATCTGAATACCGTGCAATGGCAACTACTACGTGTGAAATCACATGGCTGCAACACTTTATTAAAGAGTTATGTATTCCTCAAACCAAACCAGCTTTACTTTTCTGTGATATTGAGGCTACTGTCCACATATCTTCCAACCTTGTTTTTCACGAACGTACCAAACATATTGACATATATTGTCACATTGTCCGGGAAAAACTCTTGGTAGGAACTATCAAGACCTTGCATATTTCCTCCACTCATTAAGTAGCAGATATACTACCTATGCCCCTCGGCTTCCATTCTTTTTCTAGTCTTCTCTCCAAGATGGGTGTCATTAACATTTACACTTCATCTTGAGGGGGAGTATTAAGTCACGTGTAGAAGAGGGCTCAGTTAACTTAGTTAATTTGTCATTAATTTGTTTATTATTAGTCTGTTAGTTTGATTAGTTGGTTAGTCGGTTAGTTAGATTGTATATAAATAAACATGGTCAGATTGTAAATGGTTTTAATTCATTTTTAGTTATACAAGTTGATATAGTTTTCCTCATTTCCATAGTCTGATATTCAGATATTCTGATAGGAGGGGTGGGTCGAATCGGGGGAGGGAGCTTGGGTTGGCTGGAGTGGTTATGAGAAGTACAAATTAGGGTTGTTCTGGTACGAAATCAGGTTGGATCTTGGGGTGGATGGTGGGGGTTGGCCAGGTTGTGAAAGCTCTGCCAATAAAAAATTCAGGGTGTCTTCGATGGAGGTTACTCGCTTCTCCATTTCAGCAGCTTGTGTCTTGCGAGCCATTAATGGTGAGAGCAAATGAGAGGACCCCCCACCCACCCACCCACCCACAAGATGATTGCCAAGTTCTAATAGCAATTTGATGCAAACACCAAAAATTCGATCCAACAAACAAACAAAACACAAGCACATATCCGAAATTCTATTAGAAAGCCAAAAAATTCAAATAATCTCTTTCCATTATCACTTATTTATACTAAAAAGTAATTCTATCCAAACTAGGGAAGCATTAAAAGACTAAAATTCCTTTCACTTACTCTAATATTTTCTAAAGAGGACTAAGCCTCTTTATTACACTTGATACTCTCAACACTATTATATGCTGAAACAAAACAAAGACTAAATCAAAAGAAAACATATAAAACCTAAAATTCCGAAAATTAACCCCTGTTTACGTCATAAACCCATCACGAAACCAATGGTAATCGATTCCCATATTCTAGAAGGAACATATAATGGTAATCTTAAATTATGATGCTATATAAGTATCATGTGCAGGAAAGAATAACCCTACACAAAGTCGATTCCCGTTGAAAAAATGTTTATCTACGACCACAAAAAATGTTCATAATAGAGACTAAATCATGATTTTCATCATAAAGAGAAGTCAAATATACATTATGTCGGTGACATGCAACTATGGTGGTGTTGAAAGTCAACATTGCTTATAATAATAATGACATGGCTATGTTAGGCTGTGATAGTAGGGCTATAAAACTAACAAAGCTATTCAAGCTCGAGTCATGTTCCTTCAGCTAAAAGCTCGTTTGGAATTAGATCAAAAGACGAATGAGCCAAATTTGAACATATTATTATGCTCGTTACCTTAATGAGCTTTGCTCGAATGTGGCTCACTGATCATGCTTGAATAATATTAAAAAACCAAATTGCTCAAGCTCCAATCGTATTCATTCACTTAAAAGCTTGTTTGAGCTCGACTGTGAAGCATACGAGTCAAGGTCGACATATGTTTAAGCTCGTTAACTTTTTAAAACCAAATTTAAGCAACTTACCATTCGGCTCGACTCGATTACACCCTTATGTGGTGGTGGAGTTAGTGACTTGTTACAGCGCTGATTGCAAGATGGTCTATGGTAAGCTTAACAATGGTTGGTGGCGACAGCAGCGACGGTGTTGACAATGGTGATGGTTGTGCATTGATAATGATATGTATATAACACTCACTTTTTAATATCTCTAAATCTTCTTTTCCAAGTAAAATCCAAATCTTAGAATTGTAGTGGAGTTTTAAAGGAGCCTTTGGTTCAAGGAGTTGAGTGTAATTATATAAATCCAATGATAGATACATATGGAGTAGGTAGATAAAATTTGTTTCCACGTTATGAGGTCTTAAATAAATGATCAATCACTCTCAATTTGTTTGATGGATTCATGAAAAGGTTTGTTCACAATCTTTTATTAACGCACAAACTTTCTCATTACCCGCAACAACATGTCATATCTGGGCAAGTGACCATAATATTAATAATCTTACCCTCAAACCTTCAATTTTGACCTACATCCTCACACTAATCTTCAATAGTAACATCCGACTTAACACAGGCTGTGCACCAAGAGTTTCAGTCTCGGAGGACATATTTACGACACAAGCTAATATCCACCTTGGATCCAGCAATCTCAACTCCAAGAACAGAGTGGAGATATATCAAATCCAGTACTCAAGTGAAGTTCTAAGTATGCTATTTCCGCTGAATCACTGAGTGAGCAACATCAAGAATATCTCTGTGTTTTCGTTGTGCAGTGCCATCTTATTGAGATGTCTGAAGGCATGTGGTTTGAGGAGTGATTCCACATGCATAATCCGAGTGAGAAACATTGACAAGTTTATTAACTTGGCTCAAGGTTCCATTATAAAAAAATTCAAATATGTTAGGGATAAAAAGCAACCAAATCATTCAAGAATAATTATCCACAAAGATAACAATATAGTGAACATAAAAAGTGCTAGAATCCTAATATCGGTGTGTACAAGATATAAAGGCTTGACTGATGGCTACGAGGAAACTTAGATCTCATATGGTGAAAATATCTATGGTAAAAAGGACTACGGTGATGTTTGCCCAATTGACAAGCCACCGGGATGATTATTATCAGAATCTATGAAGTACCGACACTGTCCCGAGGTGCCAAGTTAGAGTCAGATGCATGTCAGACTCGAACACGCCACTAACATGCTAGGACACGTGTTGGACATGTAAATAAGAGTGTCCAATGTTTTTCTCTAAAGACATCTAATTTCAACGCGAAAACACGGGGAAAAAGTGTAATAATGAAAGCTTTAAGATAAGATATAAAGCCTACTCTAATATATTTATTTATATAAGATTTTTGTGTTTATTCTTTGTTCTTTTATATATATGTGTGTGTGTGTGTGTGTGTGTATATACATATATATATATATATATATATATATATATATATATATATATATATATATATATATATATATATATACATACGTATGTAATGTCCGGATCTTCATGCTTTTTATTACATACATACATACATACATACATTCATACATACATATATATGTAATATCCGGATCTTCTTGCTTTTTATTTTTTTGAGTGTTGTTTTATGTTTAATGTGTCTAAATTGATAATATCCTGATTGATTATTTTTCTAGTATATATTATACTAGAAATATATAATTTTTTGCAATAAATTGGTATATAATTAACATGCTAAATTGTAAGCTTTCTTTTCATTTCTAGAGTTAATGAAAGAATTAAGTGATGTATCATTGTTATTTATTATTCCTTTATTAGATTTGAAGTGGTAAATCTTCACTTAGATGTTGCGGTATTGTTGAAAAGATGAGTAATAAAATATGCAATTCTTTGTTTTGTCCCATTTGTAATTTGTGGGGTTTTCCTCTCAATATGATGTTAATTATCTTCAATATAAAAAAATTGTATTCAACATGTCCCCATGTCCTAGATTTTTGAAAAATGTCGTGCCCCCGTGACGCATCGTGTCACGTGCCCGTGCTTCTTAAATCAGAAGTAACTAAGGCAGAAAACTCTCGTGGAAGGAGTAGTCCCATGTGCGAGTCAAGTACGCAGTAATCTTGAATAGGCACTCGTGGCTTTAGTAAGCTTCTCTTTCAGTAGTTAAAATCAGGACTTTAACACACTAGTTTGATTTAAGGTTGGACAAAAAAGGCAACCTGAGACTCTTCACATTGGCATGGCTGAACCTCCAATTTTGTAAGGGATGATTAATCAACAATTCTCCCCACAATCCTTGCAATTTATAATAGTGGTCTGCAAGGGACTTCTCATCTTATTTGGCATTGAACAACTGATCATAAACCTTAAACATCGACTACCCAAAACACATTTTGTCTTTCTGAGTATGTGTCTTTTGAAGAGAGAAAAATGTCTTCTTTACTTATCAAGAAATCGAACATTGTAGGCGATATATGGTTCCATACTCATCCGCAACCACGCCGTAACTAATGAATTCTCACTTCACCACTTAGTCAAATATTTATCCTCAGAGGGCAGTGGGTTCTAACAAAATATTTGATTTCTTTGTTCGCACGAAACATAAATTTGAAGTCGTAACCACTAGCGTAATAATTCTATTTATTCAACTTCACCGACAACTGAGAAAGATACATTTTCATCAACTTGATTTTTAGCGTCATCAATGGCAGCTGGTTTAAGAAAACAGTCCAACATTTTCAAGAGCTCGTGCAAGAACACAAAGACACTTGTTTGGAAGCCAAACAACCAAAAATAACTCAACTAATGAGCCAAGAACCAAGAATAATATCCACAAAGTACACTGATATAGCGACCTTGGGCCCGACAAAAGTCTCCTTTTACATAAAAAAATAACAACTAACAATCTATAGTTCCAAGTTTAAAATTCATATTACCTATTAGGCATACCCCATAGGACCAAATGGAAGCATACAAAACAGCTTTCACAGCTGTTAAAAAAAGTACAACCTATTTTTTGTGAGAATCATTCAAAATTTGGAAAGACCAACAACACATCCTCAAAAAAATTAGGAATAATCTCTAGAATATTAGGGGACATAAATTAAATGGAGAAAATAAAAAAGACACCCGCAAATTGATGCTATATTGATGTCAGCATACAAAAATCAGTGTCAACGCCTGTTCAATGTTCTTCAATGTTCTGAACTCTTCTATAATATATTTGAGAGAGATTTGGACTTGAAAGATTACTCTCATACCATGTAAAGTTACACAAATATGAATATCAACACAACACCAACCATGTATATCGAATCACTATTAATGACGCTGGCCACCATAAATTCCTCCATTGCCTTGCTTTCCCCACCAATTAATCCTTTCCAGCAAACTGAATCAATCAGTTTCTCCTTTTTTTCTTAGAAATTGTGATCTATTTGTGCTGAAATTAAGAAATTATATCCCCCGTGGACGTAAATATTTGTAAGCGATGGAAATTGTGAAACTCACTGCATTGCCTTTGATCGGAGACAAAAAGGGGGTGGGGCAGGCTGCCCAGTTATCGGAGGACATCTTCTACTGTGCAGTGGAGGGAGCCTCGTGCACTGGGTTTGCCCTTTTACATATGTCTGAACCTTGTTAAAAGAAGTCAAGAGGTTTCTTTATATCTGGTAAAATGTAAAATAGATCATAATTTGAAATAATGTTACAGAATGTAGGAAACCCCTCTGAATGACAACCTGATTCATGTAATTAACACAAGTGGTTGAAAACTATGTTGAATTGAGTTGAGAGTGGGGATCCGTTATAACAAGCCGCGTACAATATATGATGGTATATGTAGCTGGCTAGTATTAGTGAATCTTGAACATCACCAATGATGAGAGGTAGACAACCCTTTGAACATATTGATTTAAATTGTTTGATTGAATTCAATTTTGATTAATTGTTGACAAGGAATGTCCTTTATTATTGAAGAAGATTTTTTATGGGAGCACCCTAAACTCTGCCCAAGTTTTCTCAAGTTTTTATTTGTTATTTTTTTATTATTGGTACCTAACACCGTAAGATGCGACTTTCAATGAAATTTTCTATTCTATTGGTTAGCTTTTATATATATATATATATATATATATATATATATATATATATATATATATATATATATATATATATATATATATATATATCTTGGTTTTGCATTAATTCAGTATTTGGTTATTTGTCCATGCAGCTTTCTTACAAGCGGTGTATAGCATTACCTTCCACATTAAGGATCTCATTCTTCACAATCACTATATATCTTCTCCCTGGAAACCTCGGTGATTCAATAGTTGAGGTTGCAAATGACGCCATTGTTGCCGAGACTGGAAAACACGTCACTCCCTCGTCCAAAAAAGCCCCACAATCAACTTCCTCAGGTGAGCTCCAATCATTTGTTTTGATGGACTTATCTTTCCGTGGAGTGCTAAGAAACCTCGTAGGCGGTATTGTCATAGACTGAATCGCCCCACAATCAATGTTCTTTGTATTTGGTATCCTCTTAACCGTCCAATGTTTAACAACAATTTCAATAAGCGAAAGCTCCCTTGATCTCCCTAAGAGTTCTTCCAGTGTCGGCATGAAAAAACAAGTATCCGAACTCCTAATCGCGTTAAGAAAACTCGAGATTTTTCATTCAATTACTTGGTCCTCAACATCATACGCTTTAATTCCTGCCCTAACCGGCACCATGTTCTTTTACCAAACACAACATATAAAGATAGAATCGTCCATGTTAGGCATTTCCAAGGTACTTGGTAAAGCCGCAATGTTACTATGGGGTGTTGTTTATAAACGAAACTTGAAGTCAATCCAACTAAGAAAACTCATCTCGTCCATTCAAGTCATAATGGTCGTCTTCATGATCTCCGATATTTTATTCGTAAAGGGCGTCTATCGAATAATGGGTGTACTTGACTGGCTTTATGTAGCGGGATTCTCGGGATTTTCAGAAGTTTTTTACTTCTTCAAAATTTTGCCTTTTAGTGTTCTAATGGCACAACTTTGCTGGAAAGGATGTGAGGGATCTTTGATGGCATTTGTTATGTTCGCTACTGCGCTCGCGTTTATAGTGAGCGGATACCTTGGAGTTGCGCTCGCATCATTTGTTGGAGTGACGGGGGATGATTTTTAGGGTTTGTTTAAAGGTCTTTTAGTTCAAGCAACAACTACAATTTTGCCTCTATATTGGTCTTCTTGTATCCCAGTGGATGCAAATCTCAAAACCAAATTGAATTAGGATTTAGCTGTGTTGTAGTGATTCAAAGTTGGGGATGTAATTCTTTTACCTATATATATATATATATATATATATATATATATATATATATATATATATATATATATATATTAAATTCTTCCAGGTTTAGTTGTATTAATAATTTTTCATATAGAATTTTCTACAATGTTTGTACACTGAAGCATCTTTGTATTGTGCAACGGATGGCTTTGCTGTTCTACCTAAATAAAATGTGACACGTTCAATTTCATTGGAGTGAACATAATATGTGTAAAAAACATGTTTAAAGGTGTTTGTGTGTGGCCAAACACCTTTTACGTGTTTGAGCGCGGTCCCCAATTCTAATGAGGGTAATTCTAGCTAATATGACATTATAAGCTAATATGGAAAAAACTTCTAAGAGTAAATTACAATGGTGGCCCCTAAACTTTTCCAATTGTAACATTTTGACCCTCAAAACTTTATTTTTTAATTTTTATTTTTTTGTAACAGTGAAGCCCCTAAACTATGTTAACTTTGCACAGTTGCCCATCGTGTTTAATTTTTCGTTAAATCTAACGAAAATTCTTTTGTAAATCAGGGCGAAAAACGTTTTTATTACCCCATAGCTAAACCCCAAACCCAAACTAATTTTTTAGAAAGTAATGATATGTTTTATTCAAGTTTTTTTTTTTGGACCAGTAACAGTTTTGGGAATGGTTTAAAGTTATTTTGGGCATATAATTTGACTATGGAACGAATTTTTATTATATACGCGTGTTAAGTTTTGTAACAACATGCGTAATTTTGGGGTATTTTCAAAATATAGAGGAAAATAAAGTTTTTGGTAAAATTATTTTTATTGCTCAAATATGTTGGTTATTATTTTTAAAGGAGAGAATTTCAAACGGTTTCGAAATCGGAATTTTTATTTTATAGAAGAGTCCTCAAAACATAAAACTCTCTAAGAGTCCTCAAAACATAAAACTGTCTCGCAAAAAAAAATATTTAAAAATATTTAACGGTCTGATCGAGCTAAATTTTTTCTATAGCTTCCTCTCATCTTCAACTAATTTTCTGCAAAATTTCATCGAATATTAACGGTCCGATCGTCCGGAATAAATTTTTTAGTGTTTGTATCTGATTAGAACTCTTTTCTTAATCAAACTCTTAATCCTTTATATATCAAAAAATTCGTGGCTTGGCTTTTCAAATTACTTTTTCTCAAACTTTTCAACCAGAAGAGCTCTTTAAAGTTACTCCATTTCATATACAAACCATAGCCCCAAACTTATTCAAGATTTCAACCTCAGATTAGAAGGCTTATTTAGTGTTTTCTCGAGTTTGCGCTAGAACAAGGTTTGATTATTTTCGCGAGAAGAACGCGATGGTGTGGTTAGATTTTGAGGTTGAAATTCTGTGATGATTCATGTTGGTTCTTTTTTGTGGTTTAATGTATGGGATTTTACACAATATGCTTTTTAAATCTCTCGAGAGTTATTCCGTTGATTTCATGTTTAATTGAACTCATATTTGAATTGTTAATTTCTTTGAAATCTGGAAAAATAATTGTTGAAATTATTTTTATTCATGTAGTATTATTCATGTTGTCATTGAGCACGTTGTCATGAGATTTTAATATGGCACGGACGTTGGGCACCCGCCAAAATTCCTGCTTCCAAGGGCTATGACTTGATAAAGCATATGCGGATGGGGTGAGGCCTGGTGACCCGGTTAATGTGTTGTTGAGAAATTTATTGATAAAATGCTATTGAGATTCGCATTTGATTTGAATATTCGTATTCGTATTGTTGCGCTTTATTCATCGCTAACATATTATTGTTGAGCATATTTCCTGTCGTATTGTGTACTTCCCCATATTTTCTTAGTTGGCAGGTGGGCACGGATTTGAGTGCTATGGACCAATTGGGATGATTTTAGCGTGGATTATTTGTGAAGAATTTTAATACAAGAAATGAGAAGACTTGTATGTATTTATTTTGGTTGTATAGAGCATTGGCGATTTATTTTCTTTCGAGATAGTTAGATTTTTTATTTCGAGAGATTTTTGGTTGTATGTAATTTAAAGATATTTTAGATTAGTAGATTCTCTTATTTTTATTGTGGATTTTAGATGCTCTATAGCTTGTTATATTGTGGTTTTGGTTAGTTTTATTGATGAGTAGCGCTCCGTTCGCTCTCCCCGAGCGGGCGGAGTGTTACAAGTTTGTGTACACCCTAAATCATAGTGTATGGATTAAGGGGTGAGTGGCCTTAGTGCCTAAGAATTATGCAAGTGAACTAGAGCAAAAAAAAAAAAATATCTACCGATGACTAATACGAGAAACTCTCAATGATAAAATGGAGGGTTAATTACACATTGACCCTCAACTTTGCGCCTATTTTCACTTCACCACCTGTACTTTTATTTTCTAGACTTGACCCCCTTAATTTTTAAAAACGCATCATTTTATTCCCTGACCATATGAGTGTTAAGTTTTTGGACAAAACTGGTCATTTGCACAAGTGGTTGGACATAAATACTGCTTGTGTAGCACAAATAATCATTTTTTCGTTTAAAAATGTGACAATGTTAGTTTTTAGTAGTGTTTGGGAGGAAAGTGACATGTTTTTATAAGTTGAGGGGGTTAAGTTTAAAAAATGAAAGTACATGGGGTGAAGTGAAAATGAGAGTAAAGTTGGAGGGGTCAAAGTACAATTAACCCTAAAATGAAATATAGTATGGAGGTGGTTTAGGTATGAATTGGTAAGAGAATAAACTTATATTACAAATTTAGGTAAATTGAAGTATTAAAGTATTAAGACGAAAATAAAATTAAATCTTTAAAGTTTCAAGGGTTATTAAAGGTAATAAACACTTTGAAAGATACTCCTAAACTATCTAATAAGGAAAAGAAAATTAAAGCAATTATGTTAATTTTTTTGGTGTGTGGAGGTTTTATGCAAGTGTATAGAAACTTGGGTTTTGACAAACTCAACAAATCATATGTGGGATGAATAATTTGGAAAAGAAAAAGTGTTTTGTAAAACACACAGATGAGAACTTTTGGTTCAAATATTGGAAATTCATCTTTGCCAAAAGTCTTAAGAAAAATTCATTAAAATAAGTTTTTATAGAAAAATCATGAATTTTGAGGCGAAGAATTCATTCGATCGAGATTAGCTTTTCATTCTAATGAAACTCTTGTTCGTTCAAATGAGATACTTTCTCATTCTATCGTCCTTCTAAGGAGCTTCTGACGAGATGTGTAATCCTTAGAAGGGGATTCTCGTTCGAAGGTCATTCGATGGCATTCAAATGAAAACTTAATTTCGTTCTAATGAGTTCAGATCTCATTCGAACGATAACCTATTCTCAATCGAATAGGCTTCTAACGACCTTCTAACGACATTGGGTCTGATGAATAAAGGATTGTCATTTGATAACGTTCGAAGCTCATTCTAATGAAAATCCTATTTTGTTCTAACGACATCTCATCTCGTTCTAACAAGATCAAAAAATAGATTTTCGTTTTAAAATTTGATTCATAAAAATCCTTGATTTAAAAAATAGACATCCCAGAATATAATTTATATGAGAAATCAAAACCACAAGCCATATACCTTCGTAAAAGTTTCGGTGATAAATCTAACGGCTTGAAATTCAAAAACGAAGCCAGGTCACTATTATATCTTCGAAAGATTGCGGAGGCAATTCGAATGTAGTGTTTGGTTTGAAACTTTGGTTTGTAACGAAATACGACAAAATACAAAAAGGCCTAAGATATGAGCAATAATTAAATCTTGCTCTTACATAATACAACCTGCGTTACTCGATAAACATTTGGTAGCCCAACAATATCAAGTCCTAAAATGATGTAATCCTTATACTAACATTATGTACAATGTAATTCAAGGCATTTGATTAGGTTGCCAGTCTATGATATACTGTACTTTAAAATTTGTTTTTTTTTTGCTACAATGATAATTAAAATACATTTTTCATGAAATTAGTTCATGAACATTTGTTGAACACTGATGTTTTTATCTCAATATATTACAACTTTACCCTACGTACCGTTTTGACTAATATAAATATATGACCAATAGGTAAACCAAAAATACTTGGGATAAAATGTTAACGAAACCTAAGATCTAGAGCTAAATGCATATTCTCCCTAGAAAAAAACATAGTCACACTACGAAGAACCGACTTGCAAACTAGTTAAAAGTACTAACGTCCCGGAATCTTCTATTTTCATAGATGCGTAAATTGACTGATGAACAAAATTGGCTACGACTAAGAGTTGATAAGCTAATGGAATTGAATCCAATACTTAGTTTAGAAGCTGAAGGTCATAGAGAAAATATCCCAAGACTTAACTTACAAATCTCTGTTTTTCAATCTGAGATTGAGAGGCAAAACAAGACCAGCAACAGGGTGATAGGAGATGAGAATGAATAAATTTTGTGTCTGAAATGCAAATTTGTCATGATACATAAGATTACGCACAAATCCAAACAATCTGATGAAAAATATAAGAAAATGGCAATTAAATTAAAGGCCGAATGTGCAACTAAAATCACTGAATTTGATAGATCAGTATAAGACCTAAAGAAACAAATTGATCACCTCTTAAATGAAGCTACTAAACTATCTAAACTTGAAGAAAACTAGGGAAGATTGATTTCAAAACATGTAAAGGCTCTTGATGACTAGAGGCGTAAGTTGAATTCCAGTCATAAGCAAAACAAGGATCTTCGGATTCGCAAGAACACTCTCCGAATCATTATTGAATAGCTCGGGGGAGATCCTAACTGCCCAACCAATGAAATCTTACACCTAAAATCTCGCGGAAATTGGGCTTCGAATAGGAAACTTGAATACACTACCAAACTCAGATTAGACGATCGAAGGAAAGATATGATAAAAATGTTGAAACCCTCTTTGAGTCCTATAAAAAAACTAGGGGTGCGTGAAAGATGAATCCAAGGAAATCGATGAAGGGGTACATATTTCAGACTAATTTACAGGCACACTGCGATCAGCTGAAATAAGAAGAAATGTTCCAAACCTTATAAAGGCAGATCTATTTCGTCTGCTTAATGGAAACACCCAGGAAAATTTATGTATGTACTATGAAAAAGCACCGCTCGGATAATAAACATACAAAACATTATTGTGAATAACCACTCTAATTAACTTTCATTTACACGAATTAAAGAAACATAACTTCATTCACTTGTATGAAGAACATTAACATGAGAGCTATATCATGACTCGATATCTTTAAGTGACATATCAGACCTACTGTGGTAAACACCGATTTCAAATAATGTGAGCACCTAAGAATACTTACCTATCTCATATATGATTTCACTTATGTATTCCAATAAAATGTAGGTGTGACAACCCATCATGATTAAATTATGTGATATGGATAATATGTTATTAGTATATATAATGTTAAGTAATTATATTTAGTCTAATTCTACCTTCATAAATCATGAAATATCGAATTAGTTACAAGTATGAAATTTTGAAGTTTTGGTAGGAATGTTCATGTTTAAGGATAGTTTTGAACAATATAATATAATAATTGACTTGAGGTATAAACTAGATAGTTGTAGACATATGAGTTAGGTTTGTAACACAATAAACGGTGAATCAAACGGACATTCGAGTGAGAAGATATCATCTTTTTACGAACAGGGGGTAAAGTAGTCATTTAGCCTTAAATGATTTGTTGTCTTATATGGCACCACATGTTATATTTTGATTGGACCAAGAGGGGGTGGCCTTATGCCGACTTAAAACCCTTGAATTAAGCTCTTCCTTCAGCATATTTCATCCATGGAAGAGTTTTAACCTAAGGAAAGAGAGTTTTGATGTTTAGGAAGAAAGTGTGAGGAGAAATTGAAGAAAAATTCATAGAAAATTACATAAAAGCCCCTATGATAATTCCATCCATAGATCTTGTTTGATTTTTTTGTATTGCTGATTTAAATGATAGAAATAATCATTTGTTTACTGAAATTCCATGTCTTGATGTGTACTCATGGATAGATGCATGTTTAAGCAAACTTGAATGTGTAAACCCTTGGAATTGCCTTGTTTAGAAACCTTGTGTATTCAAACTATCATATCTTTTTGTATGCTTACTGAAATTGATTGATTCCAATTGGAGATTAACATGGACTCATATATGTATGACATATCCGAAAATAATGTGAAAATACCAAGAAATTAGTCTTTGGTGAGAGTTTTAAGTTCGGGTATGAAATCTGCCCCAAGGGTGAAAGTATGCATACCATATGTTTAATGTCTTACTTGGCATAGCAAATGAACTCTGAAAATTATGAAATTTTAATCTTCTATTGTTAAATATGTTTAATATTGTTGGGTGAAATATCATATAAATTTATAATGTATAAAAATTATGAAAATTCTTGGAAGTTGAATGAACGATAAAAGAGCCTATAGGGCAGATTTGTTATGTGGTAAAGAAATGGGCATATCTTGCTCTAGGAGACTTGAAATGATGTACCGTCTTTTGTATTGGAATACTAATATGACAAGGATTGAATTACCAAGAAGGAATGAATGTATATTTGGTCTATTATTTATATATGTTAAATATATTAACCTGAATTTGGATGAAACTTCACTTGTGATAAATGATTTGAATGGAATCATGTGATGCTTATGGAGTGAATTATGTTTAAATCATTCTTTAAATTATTGATATTATTATGATGATACTAATATTGTAATAATTATAGGAGGGGAAGAAGAAGCTAATTAAACAAATACCGGATAAAGGCAAGGGAAAAGCTAGTTAAATTATAAAGTTGAGTGTACTCATGATTGTTTCATATATACATATATATGAATATAGCTCTAAGAGCAGGTTTTGTTCGAATGCTTCGGTATTCAGGATTTGTTTGGATATTAAAATATCCAGGATTGTTTGGGTTTTATGATCCAGGATTTGTTATTGCCAATGGGAAGAATTATTTGGGTCTTATGATCCAGGATTTGTTATTGCCAATGGGCAGAACTATTGGATCTTATGATCCAGGATTTGTTATTGCCATTAGGCAGGATTATTCGAATTTTATATCCACATATTCGATATAGAATTATCATCCAATTGCAGGGAAGGAGTACCTCACTAAGCTTAATGCTTATGGTTTATATTTTAACAATTTCAGGTTTGTACGCTGTCAGCTAGGATACTATATGACCGATAACTTTGAGAGTTGCACCGTTAAAAGAGCTGGGGTTTAAGTATGGAGATTTTATCATTGTCACACTGAAGATTTTAATATACTCACACATTTTATATTTTGAGTTAGCATGGATTGAGTTGATCATAGTTAATCATAGTATTGTATAATCTCTAATTATGACCCTGATGTTGACTTCGTTATGGCACAAGAACAATATTATGTTCATTATGCAGAAAAATATTGATGAATGAATTAAATTTTCAATGGGCTCGAGATTATGATCCAATTATTCTAATAACAAATGATTATTATGGATATTGGGTTTGGGGTGTGACAATTAGTGGTATCAGAGCGTGGTTATTAATTCTGGACGTGTGTGACGATTAGATGACAGTTATTGAGTTGATATTTATGAATTGTTTATGTACTAACCAATAGTTTAGTATTATAAACTGTTTATGTTGGTTGTTAGAACTTTGTTATATTACAGATAATTCCAGATGGAACCTGGGAATGGACAACATAGAGAAGAGGGAGTAGCTTCTCATACAGACAATGCTGAAGAAGAGCAGAGTGTTGCTGGAAGGGCCAGAGAGAATGAACAACCTATAGAGATTCAGATAATGGCACAGGCAATATTGAGGATGGCAGAGCAATAAGAAAGAAATATGTCACAAATGGCAGAACAACAAGCTAGATATCTAGAATCAAAGACTGTGGCCAGGATTGAGAAAGAGGCAAGGAAGGAAATGAAAGATTCCATGCATGAGAAGTTTTTGAAGTTAAATCGTCCAGAATATTTAGGGTCAGTTGAACCTAAAGAAGCTGAGATGTGGGTCAGAGATCTAGAAACTATCTTTGCAGTTTTGAAGGTTCCAGATAACCAGAAAGTGAATCTAGTTGTGTTTAAGTTGAAAGGAGAGGCGAAATATTGGTGGGAAGCCAGCAACCATTTGGTGCCCAGGATAGAAGGTATTGATGTTATAACTTGGGCTCAATTTATTAAATATTTATATGTTAAGTATTTCCCTAAAGTTTATAGGAAGGAGAAGTTGAGGGAATTTATAAATTTGACCCAAGGGAAAATGTATGTGAGGGAGTATGAGGTTAAATTTACTGCTTTGTCTAGATTTGCTACTAAATATGTGAGAATAAAGAAGATAAATGTAGTAAGTTTCAAGATGGACTAATTTGGCTTATTCAAAATAGAGTGGCCACTTATGAGTTAGAAGATTATGCTTCTCTGGTAAAAAAATCCACGATAGCAGAAAGGCAAATGAACCAAGGGGTGGCGAGTAGAGAGAGTTTTAAGAAAAGTAGATTCGACGCATCTCACTCTAAGGGAGGTGAGGGTGGAAGTGTTAAGATGGAACCTCATAAATTTCAGAGAGGTGGTGGAGATAGTGGTAGAGGCCAGGGGAGATTTGGTAGAGATACTAGGGGTGGAGGATCTTTTGGTTCAGTCAGAAAGTCAGGGAGAGGTAAGGCCCTAATAGGAGGTGTTATATGTTTCTTTCGTAAAGAGGAAGGGCATTATAAATCTGAGTGTCCTAAGCTTAAGGGATTGGAATGCTACCACTGTCATCAAGTGGGGCATATTATGAAGAATTGTTCGCAGTTGGCAAAGACTCCAGCAGCACATAGTGAAGTAGCAAGCAGAATGTTATCTCCAGGCAGTGCAGTGAAAAGTATGGGCAGAGGACAAGCTATTAGTTTTACAATGAAAGAAGCTCAGATTACTCCAGATGTGGTGACAGGTACACTTTCTGTTACTGATAGAAGTGCTTATGTTTTGATCGATCTTGTCTCCACACATTCTTTTGTGTCCTATGCTTTTGCTATATACCTGAATAGACCATGTACTCGTTTAGGTGTGGGGTTGGGTATTTATATGCCTATGGGGGATATGGTTGTAGCTAAATATGCTTTTCGTGATTGTGTTTTGACTGTGGGGTCTAGAGATACAGTTATAGATCTACTTCCATTGGATATTTCTGATTTTGATATAATTCTGGGAATGGATTGGTTATCTAAATATCATGCATCTATGGATTGTTTCTGTAAGTAAGTTATTTTTAATATGCCTGGTGAGCTTGAATTTAAATTTCTGGGGGAAAGGAAATTGTTCCCAGTTGCATCATTTCTGCTATTCAGATGAGGAAATTATTGAGTAAGGGTTGTGAGGGTTTTATTGTACATGTTCTTGACACTAGGAAGGGGGCTTTACAATTAGTCGATGTTCCTATTGTACGGGATTTTCCTGAAGTGTTTCCTAGTGAGTTGTCAAGGTTACCTCTAGAAAGAGAAGTTGAATTTAGTATTGAATTAGCACCTGGGACAACCCCTATTTCTATGACACCGTATAGAATGGCACCTGCTGAGTTGAAAGAACTCAAGATTCAGTTGCAGAATTTACTTGATAGGGGGGTCATAAAACCTAGTGTATCTCCATGGGGTGCACCAATTTTATTTGTGAAGAAGAAAGATGGTACCATGCGTTTGTGTATTGATTATAGGAAACTGAATAAAGCTATAATTAAGAACAAATACCCTTTACCTCGTATAGCTGATTTGTTTGATCAGTTACAAGGTGCTAAAGTGTTTTAAAAAATAGACTTACGATCGGGTTATCATCAGTTGAGGGTCAAGGAGAGTGATATTTCTAAAACTGCTTTTTGTACTCGGTATGGTCATTTTGAATTTCTGGTGATGCCTTTTGGTGTGACTAATGCTCCAGCTATATTCATGGATCTTATGAATCGGGTAATTCATCCTTTTGTTAATTCATTTGTGATAGTTTTTATTGGTGATATTCTAATTTATTCACGTGATATGGTTGAACATGAAAAGCATGTTATAACTATTTTGAATTTGTTGAAAGATAAGAAGTTGTATGCTAAGTTTAGCAAGTGTGAATTTTGGCTAACACAAGTTGTATTTTTAGGCCATGTTATTTCTGAAAATGGTATATGTGTTGATCCTAGAAAGGTGAAAGCCATGGTAAAATGGGAGAGGCCCAATAATGTGACTGAGGTGAGGAGTTTTCAGGGTTTAATTAGGTATTATAGAAGGTTTATTAAAGGATTTTCTTTGATTCCCTTGCCAATGACTAAACTAACTCGGAAGGATGTTAAGTTTGAATGGAACTCTGATTGCGAAAATAGTTTTGATGAATTGAAAAAGAGGTTAGTAACTGCACCTGTTCTTACTATTCCGCATGGTGGAGATGGTTTTGTTATTTATACTGATGTTTCACACTAGGGGTTGGGTTGTTTTTATGAAACATGGTAGATTTATTGCTTATGATTCTAGGCAGTTGCGTACACATGAACGTAATTATCCTATACCTGATTTGGAACTTGCTACTATTGTGTTTGCTTTGAAATTATGGCGTCATTATCTATATGGTGAGGTATGTGAAATTTTTACAGACCACCAAAGCCTTAAGTATTTATTTACTCAGAAGGAGTTGAATTTGAAGCAGAGGCGGTGGATGAAGTTAATTAAAGATTATGATTGTACAATTCACTACCACCCAGGGAAGGCAAATATAGTTGCAGATGCTCTGAGTAGAAAGGCTTCGGGCATGTTATATTGTATTCGATGTTTTAGAGTTTCCCACATCATGGAGTTGAGATTGATGGGAGTAGAATTGAAGCTATCAGATGGGGACAGGTTCTCTGCTCATGTAAGCGTGAGACCTTTGTTAGCTACCCATATTCGTGATTTGCGAAGTCAGGATCCTTTTCTTGAGAAGAAACGATAAGATGTCCGAGATGGTAAGTATGAAGATTTTTATATTGTGAATGATGTCACTTTATTGTATAAGCAACGGTTATGCGTGCCTAATATGTGTGGATTGAAAGAGGAAATTTTAGATGAGGCTCATAATTCCATTTATACTATGCATCCTGGTAGTACTAAAATGTATAGGGATTTAAAGGAGCATTATTGGTGGAATAATATGAAGAAGGAAATAGCTGATTTTGTTGTTAGGTGCCTTATATGTCAGCAAGTGAAAGTGGAGCATTAGAAACCTACTGGTTTGCTTCATCCATTGCCAATACCGAAATGGAAATGGGATCATGTAACGATGGATTTTGTGGTTGGGTTTCCTCGATCTCAGAAGGGGTCAGATTCGATTTGGATTGTGGTGGATAGATTGATGAAGTCCGCTCACTTTCTAGCAGTCAAGACTACGTATAAAATTGATAGGTATGGTAGATTCTATGTTAATGAAATTATTCGATTGCATAGAACATCTCTTTCTATTATTTCAGATAGGGACCATACTTTTACATCCAGATTTTGGGATAACTTGCAGCATGCTATGGGTACCAACTAAAAGTTTAGTACAACTTTTCATCCCCAGATAGATGGGCAGTCTGAAAGGACAATACAAATCTTGGAAGATATGCTTAGAGCTTGTGTGCTTGATTTCAAAGGTAACTGGGATGAATATTTTCCTTTGATAGAATTTGCATATAACAATAGTTTTCAGTCAACTATTGGTATGGCTCCATATGAAGCATTGTACGGTAGACGATGTCGTACACCGATATATTGGGGTGAAGTTGGTGAGAGGAAGATAGAGGGTCCAGAATTAATTGAAGTCACCACTGAAAAAGTGAAGATTATTCAAGATAGAATGAGAACAGCTCAAAGCAGACAAAAAAGTTATGCGGGTAAATAACGGAAAGATTTGGAATTCCAGAAAGGGGATTATGTGTTTCTTCGAATATCTCCATGGAAAGGAGTTATGAGGTTTGGAAAGAAAGGGAAATTAAGTCCACGCCACATTGGACCTCATGAAATTCTTAAGAAAGTCGGGATGGTTGCCTACAAGCTAGCGTTACCATAGGAGTTAACTCGATTACATGATGTTTTCCATGTTTCTATGTTGAGAAAGTATGTAGCGGATCCTTCACATGTATTGGTGGAACAACCTATTGCGTTGAAAGAATACTTGAGCTATGTGGAAGAACCACTTGCAATCGTCGATAGGAAGGAACAAATATTGAGATCAAAAGTGATCCCACTTGTGAAGGTTATGTGGAGAAGGAATTACATGGAAGAAGATACATGGGAGAGTGAGGATAGCATGAAGATGCGTTATCCGTATTTGTTTGATTCAGACAACTAAGGTATGTAAATTTCGGGGACGAAATTTCCTAACAGGGGGAGAATTGTGACAACCCGAATATAATTATGATAAATTATGTTTAAATCATGATTAGATTATGTGATATGGATGATAGGTTATTAGTATATATAATGTTAAGTAATTATATTTATTCTAATCCTACCTTCATAAAGCATGAAATATCAAATTAGTTACAAGTATGAAATTTTAAAGTTTCGGTAGAAATGTTCATATTTAAGGCTAGTTTTGAACAGTATAATATAATAATTGACTTGAGGTATAAACTAGATAGTTGTAGACATATGAGTTAGGTTTGTAACACAATAAACGGTTAATCAAACGGACATTCGAGTGAGAAGATATCATCTTTTTAGGAACAGGGGGTAAAGTAGTCATTTAGCCTTAAATGATATGTTGTCTTATATGGCACCACATGTTATATTTTGATTGGACCAAGAGGGGGTGGCCTTATGCCGACTTAAAACCCTTGAATTAAGCTCTTCCTTCAGCATATTTCATACATGGAAGAGTTTTAACCTAAGGAAAGAGAGTTTTGATGTTTAGGAAGAAAGTGTGAGGAGAAATTGAAGAAAAATTCATAGAAAATTACATAGAAGCCCCTATGGTAATTCCATCCATAGATCTTGTTTGATTTTTTTTGTATTGCTAAATTAAATGATATAAATAATCATTTTTTTACTTAAATTCCATGTCTTGATGTGTACTCATGGATAGATGCATGTTTAAGCAAACTTGAATGTGTAAACCCTTGGAATTGCCTTGTTTAGAAACCTTGTGTATTCAAACTATCATATCTTTTTGTATGCTTACTGAAATTGATTGATTCCAATTGAAGATTAACATGGACTCATATATGTATGACATATCCGAAAATAATGTGAAAATACAAAGAAATTAGTCTTTGGTGAGAGTTTTAAGTTCGGGTATGAAATCTACCCCAAGGGTGAAAGTATGCATACCATATGTTTGATGTCTTACTTGACATAGCAAATGAACTCTGAAAATTATGAAATTTTAATCTTGTATTTTTAAATATGTTTACTGTTGTTGGGTGAAATACCATATAAATTTATAATGTATAAAAATTATGAAAATTCTTGGAAGTTGAATGAACGATAAAAGAGCCTATAGGGCAGATTTGTTATGTGGTAAAGAAATGGGCATATCTTGCTCTAGGAGACTTGAAATTATGTACCGTATTTTGTATTGGAATACTTATATGACAAGGATTGAATTACCAAGAAGGAATGAATGTATATTTGGTCTATGATTTGGATATGTTAAATATATTAACTTGGATTTGGATGAAACTTCACTTGTGATAAATGATTTGAACGGAATCATGTGATGCTTATGGATTGAATTATGTTTACATCATTCTCTAAATTATTGATATTCTTATTATGATACTAATATTGTAAGAATGATAGGAGGGGAAGAAGAGATGATTGAACAAATACCGGATAAATGCAAGGGAAAAGCTAGTTAAATTGTCAAGGTGAGTGTACTCATGATTGTTTCATATATACAGATATATGAATATAGCTCTAAGAGCAGGTTTTGTTCGAATACTTCAGTATTCAGGATTTGTTTGGATATTAAAATATCCAGGATTGTTTGGGTCTTATGATCCAGGATTTGTTATTGCCAATGGGAAGAATTATTTGGGTCTTATGATTCAGGATTTGTTATTGCCAATGGGCAGAACTATTGGATCTTATGATCCAGGATTTGTTATTGCCAATGGGCAGGATTGTTCAAATTTTATATCCACATATTCTATATAGAATTTTCATCCTATTGCAGGGAAGGAGTACCTCACTAAGCTTAATGCTTACGGTTTATATTTTAACAATTTCAGGTTTGTACGCTGCCAGCTAGGATACTATATGACCGATAACTTTGAGAGTTGCACCGTTAAAAGAGTTGGGGTTTAAGTATGAAGATTTTATCATTGTCACACTGAAGATTTTAATATACTCACACATTGTATATATTGAGTTAGCATGCATTGAGTTGAGCATAGTTAATCATAGTATTGTATAATCTTTAATTATGACCCTGATGTTGACTTCATTATGGCACAAGAATAATATTATGTTCATTATGCAGAAAAATATTGATGAATGAATTAAATTTTCAATGGGCATGAGATTATGATCCAATTATTCTAATAACAAATGATTAGTATGGATATTGGGTTTGGGGTGTGACAGTAGGAGTCAATATCTTTGGAAAATTACCGATGATCGATTGTTATACGTCTCTATTGGCTGATCAATTCAAGAACCATGCTAATATTAAAAAACATCTACATGTCAACATATGGTTGGGCACGAACAATTACACACAATAATTATTCGTTGTTCTTAACTAATCTCCAATAGCTCATGAATTATGTTTAATGTATACAAACTCATCATGCCATCCACAATTATCTTGACATTATCAAAATAAAACCATTTATATTTCGTAATTTATGTGTTTAACTTTATTAGTGTAATTTATTCGTTCAACCCTATATCTTATGTGAACAACTAACAAACTGAGTTTCTATTTATTTTAAAGATTATTAATAGAGTTAAAAATATGATTGCAACTCAAAATAACAAAACATTACCCTCATTAATTATTCCACAAAAAGTGAACTCTCTTCTCCTGGAATTCTCAATACAGAAACAAAGAAAACAACTTCACTCTGCCTATTATGCGCCCACCTTAAAAAACCATTTCTCTACTATAACTTGGGTTTCCTAAAACTAAAAGCTTGCGTCAAATCATGCCTTCCGAACCCATTACCTCTTGAAATGAATATAACCCCAATCTGAAATTTTTTTCATCAACGTTATCTATTTATAACTGTAAGCGTATTTTAAAACTTCAATTCACACACTAGTTTGCTAAAGCGTGTCATATTTTAATCACACGGGTATTTTAACAATGGATTATGTATAACAAATTAATCACGTGCCTAATGTTCAATGAGATCGATGAAGTCCTACAACTATATTGTAGGAAGAAGAACAATGCGGGAATAAAAAAAATTATGTACGACATTATGCTTCAAAACATAAGAAACTATAGCAAGGTATTTATCCCATTGCTCCATGACGATGATTTCCGCTTAACTTTACTATTAGTTGAAAAGGAATAAGGACTTTGGTACCATTGCAACCCATTAAAGAAGATGAGAGAAAACATCACATATAGATGTTACAATGAGGCTAAACAAATGGTACTCATGCATTTAGTACGAACTTTTTTATTAAAAAAATGTCAACAAAATGATACAGGTATATAACCTTTAATGTATGAAGCTTCATGATATAACAAAATAGTGTAGCCCTGAATTTCTTGTGGGAGGCAAGGAAAGATGGGGAGAAAATATTGCAAAACACCACCAAATGCATGATCACAATGAATTTGAGAGGGAATCCAAAATCGTCTCAATTGATGACCAAGGAGCATAAAGATACGATTCGATGGATAATGCAGGAGGATGAATATTTCCCATTGTACAGGTACCCTGAATGCCTACACCAAGTGGTGGGAACGTAGTCTAAGAAATACATTTATTACAAATCCTTATGTATGTTATGTACAATTCATTAACAAATATATATTTTCACAATGTTAACATATATGATTGCGGAATAGCTGTAATGTACTTCATCCAGGAGCTATCTACATGCAATGAATTAAACAAGGATTACACGCCGAAATTTCTACTGAATATGTGAGCTCGCCTTGGCAACATTTTCCACAACCACTAATACAATTGGAATTACAATGACATAAATAAGATGACCACCCTTGGAAAACTATTTGAATCGGGCACAAATGAACAAGCTGGGGAAGATCACATTACAACATAGAGACAACATCGACTGTTGATTATAGGGGGATTTTGTATATATATGTTAATATTGTTTTGGTTTTAAGACATCTGAATGTATGCAAATTTGTGATTGACTTTGACATTTAATTTTACCTAGTTTAAAATATCATTGTCTTTGGAGAATTAATCCTAAACAATATCATATAATTGTTTGGTATAATATTTATACCATTTGTCTCATTTCAGACTTGTTCTCTCCAAGAGAAGACTAGCGTGCTTCAAACCTTATGGTTTCTTTCTTTAAAACTAAACGTTTTTTTCGCGTACATAACAAGCACATATGATATATGCTTGATTAATATGATCAATATTCACCCTAGAACCATATTCAAACAATAAAATGATCTAGCATTTCATAAATTCTATGTCTTGAAGACAAGCAGAACTGGAAAACAAATCATAAAATTTGTAATTTTGTTCATATTTTGATGTTCTAGGCCACTAGATAAAAAGATCGTCTGAACTTCTTTGGACTTAAGAGACAAATAATTTTTTTTTGAAAAGTGATGAGGGAAATTCGTAATTCCTCGCACATAACTCGTGAGTGGAATGGTATTTCATGATCCATATATCATATCTCACATTTATTCAATAAGCGAACAAAGTAAATATGCCTCTTCCCAGTTCTTGTAAACAGTCCCGCACCAAGAAGGAGACTGTATCTTACAGCGGTTTAGACACTCTAAGTACTCAGGTATAATCTTAAAACCCACCCAAATAGCCCTCTTCTTTAAATTATCCTCATTTTTTGCTAATAAAAGAAGAACATAATCAGTAAGTACACGAAAACATTACATATGTAAGAAAGTTCATGAGAAGAATAACAATCATAATAATATAATACGTTTTCCCAGGTTTTTGTATTTTCAAAACATACAAAAAAATAATTAATGGATGAAGCTATAGCTGTAAGAAGGATAACAAGAAATAAGTTAGTCATATTCTTGCATGAAGTCTCCTTGAATAATCTGCCTTAACAATGCATTTGTGTCTAGGGCTTAATATATTAATAATGAAAAATGAGAATGCGTTGTGATATTGATGTAAGCAAATTCATAAATTTCCAATTTAAACTTATTTAATTAGAGTCAATCTTTCAATCGATTTTAATAGAAACCTAACACATGCATCTATGTGGAATAAATCAATCCATCATAAAATTGCTAATTCGCAGATTTAAAAAAAAACTTTCGGGTAAAACATTTTATTTCACTAATAATTTGTAATTCACAACTTACAAGATTACATGCGAAATCTGCAATGAGTAGTCGCAGATACCCATATAGGCCTCGACCTAGAATTAGCAATGGATCGACCGTAGCAAACTCACAAGAACCTCAGCTCGATCTTCAGCAAGGAACACCCGCAAACACTCCCAATGACCGTAGTCTTCGTCAGCCCTCAAATGGTACCAAATCAGCCGTAGAGAAATCTTTCCTAAAAGAAAAACTCCATCAAAATTGTATCTTAAGTTCCAAAGTGATTAACTAATTTTATTTGGATGATTTGTGAATCAAAACAAAGTTAAAACACCTCAAAAAGTGAGAAGACAAAAATTCTGCAAAAGCAGTTTTTGTAGAATGAAACACTCGCGTCTTCAGAAGAAAAAAGGACTCATTTAACATGCATATATAGAAAATATGAGTCAGTGGGGTCGCCTGAACGAGAAGGCTATGTCGCTCGAACGCTAGGTGATGTCGTTCAAACTAGGCATTGCGCGATGTATCAAACGAGGTAAGAAAACTAAAACAATAGCATGTTGTTTGATGAACTGATTAAGCGAGCTTCTTGCGAGGTATTATGAGAGATGCACTGTCCCTTAAAGAAGTCATTTGAACGACATTCACATGTCATTTGAACAACATCAGTGAAAAATAATTTTTATTAAAACTCCACCTCAGGACTTGAAAAATTATTTTGACAAAAAATGAAGTCTCAGATGTTTAAAAACATTTTTAAAAAATTTTACCAACGCTTTAAACGAAACAATAAGGGACTTAAACATAACCTTACCAAAATTTATTTCGCAGAGGTTTGTTTGGTGAAAAATGTTTATATTCGGATCCATCTTAATGCATGATTGGACTTGAACTTTTCTTTGACGGTTGTAGCGGTATACGACATACTCTAATATAAACACGACTATATAAAATAAGTCCTTACAAATCTCCCCCTATGTCTATGCCAGTCCAAAATAAAAACATCTGAATTATCAAATCAAATGTCCTATATAAATCTAATGCCCTCCCATGAACCCAAAAATGAAAAGGTACTAAAAATGCAAGTCTTTAAACTTTCTTAAAAAATCTTCAACTTCAAATCTTCAAAATCTCTAACTTTTATTTGTCATCATCTGGATGGCAAGATTATCATCAAACTTTGAACCTACACACATGAGACAAGAAACAAATACCTTCGTGACGTATCGAGTTTGAAATGAGATAAACATAAATAAAAAAAGGATCAATTCTCAAATCTCCCCCATAATGAAAACTCCCCCATTAAATCATAATTCATTAATCTCCCACTTTTTATTTGTCGGAAATAGACAAGGAGAAGAATAAACACAAATAAGCATGGAGTGTCACGACATGCAAAGAAAATCAACTATGATCATCCAAGAAAAAACTCAAAAGCTTCCACCAACTATTTTTGACTTTTCAATTTTTTTCAGAATAATGCAAAAATAATTTACACAAAATCACACACCATGAATTGACACTAAGATAACCAAGTCGGGGATATGGAATGAATGGATGTGAACAAATTCGATAGAAAAATCAATTCAATCAAACATAACATATGTGCACGACAAATACGGATACTCCTAACGAATGATCTCAAAATCGTCCTTAGGTGTCAAAAAGTGTTGAATTTAAATGACATTGATACAATCTAATCGACACATCAAAGTCAAGAATGATTACCATACCAATAACGTCAAAAACTATGTAATGATTTTTCATGATTTTGTTATGAGGTGCAAATCTATTGATTAAATTCCAGCCAATCTCCCTCATAAATAATAAATCTTTTATTTCTCTGTGAGGTGATCTAAAACCTAATGGACCCTTTTTGGTATATTTTCTTTTTATTGCCTTGATTTTTTTCGGACTCTTTTCAAATGGTGGTTTTCACGGCGTGAGTATTATTCACTCGCAGTCCTTTTCTGTGTTCACTCATCTTTTTTTCAAATAAAAACAAATTCGCCACGGGCAACGGTTCTTACATGCACTACTTTCATTGTCAAGTTTTGTCGCATATGATTCGTTTTAAAGACATGATTGAGATGGAAACATTTTGACCAATATGTGATAGACAAGTACAATAATCAAATAAATTTTTGCAAGTGTGCATTAAAGGAAATTATGAGTCAAACATGTAGGTAGTAATCAACTAAAGGCATCTCAATGACTTCACACATTGTAAAGCACAAAATGAAATGATGATGCATATCAAAGCACTATCAAATAGTCACATGGATATGGAGTGAAATTATGACTTGTCCATCCTAAATGTCCATTCAAAAAAGGTGCAAAATAAAATACAAAACTCTTTTTGTCTTTTTCCAAAAAAAAATATCAAAATAAAATATTTTTGGCCTTTTCAATTTTTCTCAAAAAGAAAATCTTTTTGTATTTTTCCAAAAATTTTCAAAAACAAAAATTCTTTTTAGTTCTTCAAAAATATATCAAAAATGGAAAATATAAATACAAAAGTGGTACACACTGGCAATAGGCATAAAAAATTATCATGAAAATCATCCTGTGCTAATAAACACGTCTAAACCTCAACCGTTAGGTGCGGTGGAATTTTCCAAAGGTGGTGACATCCTATGAAAAACATTTATTAAATCATGTGAAGTTTTGACCAAAAACTTAAATTTCTCTCGAATATGTGCAAAATCTCTCATGTAATCATCCAGAGCATCATGTGTGGGTGCGTGTGTGAAAACACATGGCAAAACTTTATGTGACACACTACCCAACTTAAAGCAAAATTCCCTAAGGTGTCCTCTCTTCTTGTAATGGGTGTAAGCATAAACAGACCTAGGAACACCTCTCTTAAATTGTCTAGGATGCACTCTCCTCTTGGGTACGGGACACCTAGGTGGGTTGGGTTGAGAGCCATAAGGATCTACCACAAACTCGAGAATCGGCTCAGGTGCTATGTGGGAAGTGGATGCACCGTCATGACCTATTCCTAATCTCTCAACATTACCCAAATAGGGACCGAGGAGCATCTTTCCTACCTTATTAAATGTGTCCTCTAAAGTTACCTTTACCTCCCGGTACGTTTAAGATATCTCTCTAGTTGTACCACAATGGCTTCAAGTTCACTATTTTGCCAACCTACGACGATCAACTGCTCACTCTAGTAACCTTCACCTTCTCGAGTTGACTCGTCAATGCCTCAAATCCTCTCAAAACTTCTAATTATCTCTCTAAATCTAACACTATAATACCTAATTCCTTATTCAACTTCTTCGTCTTTAAAGTCTCAGCGTACAAATCTCCAAAAGCTATTTGGAGCTCACTTTCACCTTCACTAGCACACTCACTTTCACCTTCACTCCAAACACTCAAACTATCCTCAGGGCTCTCACGTGCACAAGTATCTTCATCATCGTGGGATAAACTAGGTGTGCTCACGTGACTAGTTAAAAGGGCGACACTCATCCCATGTGAAGACTCATCCCCAGAATCCTTCACCTCTTCCTCATTATCGCTAAGAGTGGCTGGCATGGCAATCTTCTCGTCCTTTCTCTTTAGCCTAGTGGGACACTCAAATGCCTTATGCCCGTTTACCTCACATTCAAAACATCTTTCCTCTTCCTCTTTATCTTTCTCTTTCTCACCGCTCTCTTTGGCCTCATCTTTCTTTTTATTTTTCTCAAAAAATCTTTTATTGGAAGAATTTTCTTTGGAAAATTTGAGAAACTTTTTGAAATTTTTAGAAAGCATGACCACATCATTAAAATTGAACTCGCCCCCATATTCGAACTCATAAACTTTCACTTTCTTTTTCTTCTCTCTCTTGGACACTTCCTTACTCTTTTTAGACTGGGCTCTAAATGCTATCCCTCTATTCTTAGGCTTGACAGTGTTAGGAAACATGTCAATTTCATATGTCTGGAGGTTTCTTACCAGTTATTCTAACTTAAGATTGCTCAAATTTCCTAAGGAATTCAAAATAGTCACTTTGGGGATAAAAAGTTTAAGTAATAATCTCAAAATCTTTTTAACCACTCATGTATCAGGAATGTGCACACCAAGATTGAAACTAGTGTTGACAATATCAGACAAACGTGCGTAAAACTCATTAAAACACTTAGATTCAAGCATGGTAATCGTTTCAAATTGAATAGTTAAATTTGCAATTTAGACTCTTTTATAGCAGTCGTGCCTTGATGGGTAAGTTGTAAAAAATCCCAAGCTTCTTTTGATGTGGTGCACGTCACAATATATCGGAACTCGTTAGGGGTGACAGCTTGAGAAATTATACTTAGCCCACAAGAATTAAAAGTGCTCTATTTAAATATGTCCTCAGTCTAGTCAGTCACGGGTTTAAGATTTGTGACATTATTAATGATGACAGTGGGAGGAGTCCACCCTCTTTAACAAACAACCCAAACTCGCTCATCGATTGCTTTTAAATGTGATTTCATGCGGGATTTCCAATAGGCATAATTAGACCCATAAAAAACTAGCAACCGATTATATAAGTTTTCATTTGAAAACTTTGAAAATTTCAAAATCAGATTTTTCAAAAAAAATCAATATCACAAATTTTTTGCGAAAAAGTAGGATCACTCAATAAATTAGACACACCCGCTCTGATACCAATTTGAGAAAGCAGTGTGATATCGATGTAAGCAAATTCGTAAATTTCCAATTTTAAAATTATTTAATTGGAGTCAATCTTTAAACCAATTTTAATAGAACGCTAACACATGCATCTATGTGGAATAAATCATGCCATCAAAAAATTGTTAATTCAAAGATTGCAGGAAAAAAAACCTTTTAGGTAAAACCTTTTATTTCACTAATAATTTATAATTCACAACTTACAAGGTCATAAGCGAAATCTGTAATGAACATCCACAGATACCCACATAGGCCTTGACCTAGAATTAGCAATGGATCGATCGCAGCAAACGCATAAGAACCTCAACTCGATCTTCAGTACGGAACACCTGCAATCACTCCAAATGACCGCAGTCTTCGTCAGCCAGCACCTCCCTCAAGTGGTACCAAATTTGTCGTAGATAAATCTTCTCTACGAGAGAAACTCCAGGAAAATTGTATCCTGGGTTCTAAAATGATTCACTAAATCTATTGGGATGATTTGTGAATTAAAATAAAGTTAAAACACCTCAAAAAGTGAGAAAATAAAAATTTTGCCGAAGTAGTTTTCATAGAATGAAACACTCACGTCTTCTGAAGCAAAAAATGACTCATTTAACATGTATATATAGAAAACCTGAGTCGGTGGGGTCGCTTGAACGAGAAGGCCATATCGCTCGAATAACAGGTGATGTCGTTTGAACCAGGCATCGCTCGACCTATCAAACGAGGTAAGAAAACTAAAATAATCAATTTTTATTGACTATAAGTGTCCGTTAAATTTCATTGTTAGGTGATAAAATAAGTTACTTCTTAAAATACAAAATAAATTTTAAACATTAAAAAATATAAATTATTTATAGGTTGATTCTCTTGTATTTTTATGATTTTTTAAAAAATCACGTTTTTTCATGTGATCGTTAACTTTAACGAAGACGTACATGATAATTATACCAAAGTCAATAAACACTAGTGAGAAACACTAAAGTCTAAAGGCTTTATTATGGAGACATTTAAGTAGACACACAACTTAAATTTACATGAAACTTGAATATTGTTGAAATGTTTTGTTTGATATTATTATCCATATTAGTAAATCAAAACAAAAATACAAAATGAGAACTTGGAAACCAAAAAAATGAAGAAAAAAATAGAAGGCCAAATATTATTATTGATACAAAAAATTATCCACCTACATGGACCAATCAGAATGAACACTTGTCCTCTCACATGGCTAAAATTCTAATCAGCAGATAGTAGCTCGGTAGGCATGCCAACTAACATAAAGAATGCCAACCATCCAGACCAATGAGGTGTCACCATACTAAGGGTCTTACCACACATGGTTCATACAACCAATCATCATATTCATTATTTACGGGTCTAAATGCTTAAATGTATAAAAGCATTCCATCCCTTGACATTTCAACCCTTAACCTTCGGGTCACTATAAATACATTGAATCCTTTTTATCAAGGGCAAGATCAAACAAATCCTAGAATATTCATATTTATAAGAATATCTAGTTTTTGTAATCCCTTAAATCAATACCATAACAGTGGATGTAGGCTTTCTTACATAGCCGAACCACTTTAAAACCTTGTGTCATTCTTTTAACTATTTCATTGCAATTTTATATTTTATCTGTGATTCTTAAATTGGACCAAGTCCATTTTTTGACATCAATAGATTGGCACCGTCTATAGGAATGTGTGTCTAATAGTTGTTCTTAATCTTGTATATCCTTATTCAAGAAAAAATGAATAATGTGCAAGAAACGGAGGCAACCAGCCTATTCCATCTGCTCCGCCTATAGTTGCAGACCTAAATGGGATCCTTTCTAGCATTGGTAGGGGTCAAGACGCTATGCAAGAATCAACGAGACAATTGGCTCAGTCACTAAAAGTCGGATCACCAGCCCTATCGAGACAGCGAGCCGTTTTATCACCACATAAAGAAATGCCACCCCCAACTCTGAGGCATAGCCGACGTAGCTACTCTAGATCATCTCATGATAGGACTTATCACCCAGGAATCAGTTCCTGAATGAGAGCCTCAAAGACTTATGATAACCATTATTTCTCTCCTAAAAGGCCAAGCATTTTGGAGAGATTGAGTCGAGCTTCGCCTTTCGATCGATTGGGACCCGGGGCAAACAAAAACCCTCCCAGAGCATTATTCAGGAACACTCAATATCCAGCCGACCAGCATGAAGCCTCAATCTGATCAAGATCAAGCTTTCGACGATCTGTACGCACCGAGCTAACTTCTCAAGAGGAGAGTTTAGTGCGCACACATAGTCGAGACAACTGAGCTACTTTACATAGATCTAACACAGGCAATCATTTATGGAAAGCATTAATCCAGCAATTGGAAGATCGGCTAGGAGAGATTGCAAAGGTAAAAAGTCCTTTGCAATGAAGTTTTGTTAAAGGATCCCCTTTTAGTCAAGCAAATGTGGATTTTCCCACTCCGTCTAAGTTTAGAGCTCCTGTGGTTACCCCCAAATATAATGGGAAAACCAATCCAGTTCTTCACATTAAAAAATATCAAGTTGTCACTGACATTTATTCTGTCCCTGATGAGATGAGATGTAGAGCGTTCTCAAGCACCATTACAGTATCTGCTCAGATATGGTACAACTTGCCCCGAGGATAAATTATCAACTTTTACCAGCTTGCCGAGTTATTTATTAAGAATTTTTGTTTCGGGGCCAAGCCAGTAAATATAGTATCCCATCTCTTGAGTGTAAGGCAATAAATAGGGGAAATAACCAGGGAGTACATCACTCGTTTTAATAATGAGAAATTGGAATTGATAGATTACGAGGAAAAAATAGCCATAACTGCTCTCATGAGTGGATTGCTTCTCGAGAAACTATACTACACTATGGCCAAAGATCCTCCTAAAACCATGATCGAGCTCATGACTAAGGCATGAAAATAATGAACATAGGGGAAGCAATGTCTACCAAGCAGAATCTAACCCCAAAGACCGAGAAGAAAGTTCAGAAAAAACACAAGCTAAAAAAAGAGGACAAGCTCAAAAAATATGGAACCTACACTTCATTAAGTGTTAACGTTCACCATATCCTTGAGGAAATTAAAAACAAAAAGGATTTGCGATGGCCCGAAAGGTCGAAATCACCCCCTAAAAGAAGGGACATATCTAAATATTATGAATTCCACAAGGATTATGTCCATACAACAGATAACTGCATCGCATTGAAAAATGAGTTATAATCCCTCATTCACTGAGGAAAACTGAATAAATTTGTTGATCAGCGGAAAGGCAGATAAATGAGAGGAAGGTCAAATTCTCCATGCAAGACCAGAGATGACAGGAAGAGGAACCATGAAGATGATTATGGGGATAATCTAGACCTAGCGAAGAAGCCCAAGCAGCCAGAACATGAGGTAGCTATGATCAATTTTAGTTCATTTAATTATCATGTAATTACAGGTGGAGATGCAGGAGGAGGTGATCATACTGGTGTAAGAAAAGCTTACTTAAATGGGGAACAAGATTACTCTTATATCCATAAAATTAACCTGAACGAAGATGATCGGCCTAAGAAGGTCAACAAAAAAAAATCGGTGATCAATTTTTCGAAGAACAATCTATCTGGGGTAATTTATCCCTATGAAGATCCATTGGTTGTCAAATTCAGAATCCAGGATACTATCATTGCTAGAGTTTGATTGACACTGGGAGCTTAACATATATTATGTTTTATCCTTGCTTTGAGAGTTTGGATTTGAAACTTAGCTAAGTGGAACCCTACCACAGGCCATTAATATTTTTTCTGGTGAAAAATTTCATCCTCTTGGGACAGTCAAGTTAGAAGTATTATTTGGAACCTGGCCGGCACGTTATATTAAGAATATATGCTTCTTTATGATGGATAAAAATATTCAATTTGCCTATAATGTGATCCTTGACAGGGTAGGATTGTAGAAGTTTAAAGTTGTACCGTTAACAGTTCATCAATGCTTGAAGTTTCAAACTCATTTTGGTGTAGGTGTTGTGAAAGGCGACTAAAAGGTGGCCAGAGAATGTTACTACTCCTCAACCGAGCAAGAGGATTTGATCGAATTGAAGAAGACAACTACCACCTATCAGGTGGATACCACTGAGCCTAATAGTGAATATGAATTTAAAACTTTAGATCCACGAGATGAGATATAATAAGTCAAGGGACAGATTGTGGAAGCTACTGAAGCATTATCCTGGATGATAATAAACCAGAGAGAATGGCTCAGATCAGTTCAACACTGGATCCAATCCTTAAACATGAATTGATTATGTTTCCGAGGCAACGAAAAAATGTATTTTCTTGGAGCCACGAGGATATGCCTGGGATTGATCCCAATTTCCTTTGTCATGAGCTCAATATCAATAAGGATGCCAAGCCGATCAAGTATAAATAAAGGTTTTTCAGTCCGAAGAAGAATCAAGTTATCCACGAAGAAGTCGAGAAACTTCAAAAAGCCATTAAAGATTTGAAGTATCCATCCTGGTTAGCCAACATTGTGATGGTCAAGAAAAAGAATGATAAATGGAGGATGTGCATGGATTTTACTGATTTAAATAAAGTTTTCCCTAAATACCACTTTCCCTTGCCTAGAATTAATCAATTGGTGGATGGTACATCGGGACATGAACTTTTAAGCTTCATGGATGCCTATTCTGGGTATAACCAGATTAAGATGAAACCATAAGATAGGTAAATCACAACTTTTTATCACCAACTGAGGAACTTATTGCTACAATGTGATGCCTTTTGAGCTGAAAAATGTTGGAGTGACATACCAAAGGTTGGTGAATAAGGTCTTTGAAGAACAGATAGGCAAGAACATGGAGGTTTATGTGGATGATATGTTAACAAAAAGAAAGAAGGCTTTGAATCATATCAGTGATCTTAGACAGGACCAACTAGAAAAGCAACAGATGAAGCTGAATTCGACCAAGTGTGTGTTCGAGGTCCAGGAAGGAATGTTACTCGGCTTCATAGTCAATCAAAGGGGTATTAAAGCTAATCCAGCAAAGATCAAAGCTTTGATCAAAATATAGTTGCCAACTTGTAAGAAAGATATACAAAGGCTCATTGGACGAGTGGCAGCTTTAAATAGATTTTTGTCTAGGGCAACATACAGGTGTTTGACATTTTTTAAGGTGTTGAGAAAGACGTTCGAGTGGAACATATAATGCAAAGAAGCTTTTCAGGAATTTAAGAAGTACCCAGGACCATCCCCTTTGTTATCCCAACCATTTTTGGGAGAAAAACTGTACTTTTACATAGTTGTTTCTGAATCTGCGATTAGTTTGGCTTTGGTTAGATTGGACAATGGGATCCAAATACCAGTTTATTACATCACCAAAGCATTCAGGGAAGCCAAGATTAGGTATCCACGCTTGGAAAAGTTGGCTTTAACACTTATTGAAACTTCTAGGCATATGAAACCTTATTTCTAAGCACATACTATATTTGTATTTACTGATCTGCCTCTTCGACAAGCGATCCACAAACCTGAGAAGTTAGGAAGATTGATGTACTAAGCGGTAGAGCTGGGAGAATATGCGATTATCTATAAACCACGGTCTTCATTAAAAGGCCAAGCTTTGGCGAATTTTATTACCGAATTCACCTATCTAGAGGTTCCCGACTAGTAAAACTTATCTACTGAGCAAATTTTTAAAGAAGTGAGCTCAGCTCAAAAGCAAGATAAAATCATTGACGATTAACCTGAATCATCTAGAACTCAGGAGTTGGTTTAGAAATATGCAGAGGAAATAAGAAAATATTTCATCATGGATTTCTGTCTGAAGAAAGATTCAATAATGATATCATGTTATGGAATTTATACACGGATGGTTATTCATGTGCAACTGGAAGTGGAGAAGGTATAATACTCAATACCCTTCATGATATTGATGTTGAATATGAACTTAGGTTTCAATTCAAAAAATCAAACAACGAGGTCAAATATAAAGCTTTAATCGTTGGACTAGATTTGACCCTTTCATTAGGTACCGAGCAAGTAATGGCGCACAATGATTCATATTTAGTGGTAAAACAAGTGTTTCAGTTATATGGAGTCAAGGGAGAGTTGATGACCCGACACTTCTCCAAAACCATGGAAGTTATTTCCAGGTTTCCAGTCATACAAATGAGTAGGATCCCTAGAATAGCAAACACCCAAGCAGATGCACTTGCTCGGCTAGCTTCAGCAATTAAAATTAAACTGAAGTGCATCATCCCAATAGAGATCCTAGCTAATCGGACCATTGATGAGGATTTAATGGTTAATTTAATTGTCATAGATTTGGGACCTTCCTGGATGGAACCAATCAAAATCTATATTGAAGATGACATCCTACCACCTGATCCTAAAGAGGCCAAGAAGCTCCGATATAAAACAACGAGATATGTATTAGACAAAGGAGTTTTATACAAAATGGGATTGACAATCGCCTTACAACGTTGTGTTCATCCAATAGAGGTAAAATATTTGATCAAAGAAGTGCACAAAGGTTCTTGTGAAGCTCATTATACTGGTCGATCATTGCTCCAATGAATTAACACTCAGGGATACTACTAGCCGACTATGAGGGCAGATTGTACAACCTTTACAAGAAAATGTGACAAATGCCATAAGATATCTGCAATTCGTAAAATGCCCAATGTTTCTCTACAATCCATAACTTAACCTTAGACATTCGCTATTTGGGGAATTGATTTAATCGGCCCACTGCCGACCACTAGAGGCAGGTTCAAATACTTGGTCGTTATTGTTGATTACTTTACCAAATGGGTAGAGGCAGAACCATTGATAAACATGACCAATGAGATGGTGCATCAATTCATTTGGAAGAATATTATATGCATATATGGGTTGTCGTATGCCTTCATTACAGACCATGGAACTCAATTTGATAACGATGAGTTTGAAGCATATTGTGTTGAGTTTAAAATCTAGAAACTCCATTCTGCACTAGGATATCCTCAAATTAATGGTCAAATATAAGTAAAAAATATGACTTTGCTCCATGGACTGAAGAAGAGGTTTGATGCTGCTAAGGGCAATTGTATTAATGAGTTATATTCTATTTTTTGTGCTTACAGAACAATGCCGATAACAGTAACTAGGGAGACGCCTTACATGCTTGCATTTGGAACTGAAGCCATGGTACAAACCGAGATAGGCCTACCAACCCATAGGGTACTGAATTTTGATTCTCGAACTAGTGACTTGATGCGGTGACTAGATATAGATATGTTGGAGGAAGTCTGAGAAGATGTTTCCTTGAGAAAAACTACATGCCAATACATAACTGCTCTCTTCTATAATAAAAAGGTTAAGCCGACTAACCTTAAAGAATGTGACTATGTTCTTAAGAAGTTCACCTAGAATAACAACAAGCTTGAGGCTAATTGACATGGCCCATATCGTATTTTCGCTGTCATCCGACCAGAAACCTATCAACTTCAGACTTTGGAAGGGGAAGAATTCAAAAACTGCTGGAATGACAAGCACCTCCGGAAGTATTATCAATGATTAAAGGTATTGTTACTATCATATTTCTTTTGCTCTATGTTTACATGACTATGATTCAAGTTTCAATAAAATATAAATTTTAGTCCCTTCAATTTTTTTGATTTTTTTGGAGTATCGCAATGTACATCACACAGAAACAATAACTAAGAATGTCTCTTGGTCTTCAGCTCTTACCGACCAATAGTACATTCAAACTTATCCGTCGATTAACTGTCAATCAGCAAAATATACTTAATTAGGTTGAATCTATCAAATTCCAGATGCACCAACAGCTTGAGGCACACTTGTTTCTCACTAAAATGCAAACTTTCTGTACTTCGTACATACAAGTCATGAATAAGAAGTAATTATTACTTCATGTATGGATATATATAAACAAGTCACGAACAAGAAGTACTAGCTGACTAAGGTCAAGAACAATTTACTTCATGTATGACTTTGCCATTGACAAGTCAAGAACAAGAAGGTTGTAAAACTTCATATACAACTAACAAAGTTACAAACAAGTTTTACCCGACTAAGTTAAATGCAGCAAGACATGTAAAAATTCCTAAATAATGCTAAATTTAGATTAATATATTTAAGTTCATTAGTAGAATCAATGGCATTATAATTACAAGTTAACTGATTGATTGAAATAATCATAATTTAACAAAACAAACATGGATTTTCATTCACATAAACTGTATTACATTCAAATGAATAACAAAATACATAAGAATTATTCAACATGACGTTTTCCTTGAGCTTTGGAGGTTGGCTGAACTGGCTGAATTCTTTCCATTCCAGCGGGAGGATCATCCAAAGTATAGGGAGAGTTAATAAAGTTAAAATCCCTTAACATTCTTCTGTTGTTGCTGCTCGACACATTGATCAGATGAGGAGGTCGAATTATCTCAAGTTCATCATGCAATTCATAATCCCCTAAATACTTGGATATTAAACACTAGGGAATTGAATCAATAGGAATCCAGTTTACATCCAACTTGAAGGAAGTTTTTGACAGTCTAAAAGGCCAGGATCATTCCAATACCACAGTTTTTTATTCTGGTCAACTTTCACCAAAGTCAAGAAATTGGTCCAACCCCATTTATAGCCTTCACGATGGGTCTGAGCAAGGTGATCTTCTACATGACCTAAAGCTTCGTTGTAGCCTTCCATCCATACATTTCTGGGTTGTTTGTGAAATTGAAAGGTTAACCTTTCAACTTGATGTTGAAGTTTCTTTAAAACATTATCATTTATTTTCAACTAAGCGGATTGGTCGATAATGGTTTTATCATTAGCTTCCAGCTTTATAGATAGGTCGACAATAGCTTGATTCTTTACCTTCAACTGGGAAGCATGGTAAGCTAAGGTTTGATTGGTCCTACTTTCTTCAATGATTGGTCGGCTCATTTTTTATTGTTTGGAAGATTGCACAGGTTTAGATTTCTTTAATGTTTCAATTTCTTCCATCAGCCTGGCATTCTCATTTTCCAAAAAGGAGGCACCTTCATGGGCACCACTGATAGAAGATTATTTTAAAGTCTCCAACTCATTTTGGATTTTATTATTCTCCTCCTCCAAGAGCTTGGTGATCTCTCTGTATTCATCAAGTTAACAGTTTAGTAAGAACCCTTTTTCTCCTATATGAGGAAGCATATTTTTCTAGGTTCTCTTCAAAACCCCAAGCTTCACTCAATACCTTGTACTTGGCTTTATATTCGGCATGCAATAGAGCTTTGGTTTCATTATGGTTTGCCTGCAAGTTTTCAATCATCTCAGAGTATGCAACATTGTTGGCCACATCCCGATTAAGAAAAAAATTGAGATAAGTGTATGCATCCCTTGCTTGATCCTAAGCATCTGCGCCGAGCAAGTCTGTTAATTCTTTATTTGTCAAGTCCAAATAACCAGCTTTAATAGATTGTTACAACGTTTGAGTAGATCGAAACTAGTGGAGGAAATTTGTTCCATCTTGGCAATGAATTAAAAAGATAAAGCAATAATTGATGAACAAAAAAAGAGACAGAGAAATAGCTAATAATCAAAAAGTGACAAGTTAATTGAAGAAAAAGTTCTTTCATTGATAGATGATAACACTACAAAGAGGTACATCAGAATGAGACAAAAAGAAGACAAACGAAAGGTGCAAAATACAAAGACTAGAAGCCAAATAATTTTACACCTTCTTCTTATCCTTCTCTACCTCAAGGTTTATATCTTGGTCGGTAAGAGGGGCATGTGAGTCAACAGGGGCTTTGTCTTGATCGACCGGAGGAATAATTGACTCAATTAATGCAAAGGATTCCCCTGAACCTTCATCGTTATTAATTTCATCATCAAGGTTTGTAGGGGAGCCTCAATCGTGCATCAGAAATAACTCTGAATCTTCAGTAGTACCAACTTCTCTCAAAGCTGCCGACCAACCGTCCTTGAAGAATTTCCTCTTGGCATACGCTATTTGGGGAGAAGTAGCAGAGATGGCCTTATCCTAGGCCTTATTGAAGAATGTTTCTCTGGTTTTCTTTCTTTTATCCTTCTCAATAGAAATGTCAACAAATAATTTAACTACCATCTCTTCAGCATCCTTTGCCCTGCGCTCAGCTTGAGTAGAGGCCAAGGTAGCCGTAGTCAGAATTTCATCATCCCTCTACCATTCTTCTTTGACAACCTTGATCTTGTCCTCCAAGACTTTTGATTTGTCTCCAAAGCTTGTCTGGAATCCTTCAGAGATTTCTTAAGACCTTTAAAGGCATCTTCTACTTTTCTTGAAGAAGAACATCGATGATCATCCTTCTCGAACATTTGGTTGTAATCAACCAGAAACTACAAAGAAAGAACCAAGTCAGTACAAATCAAGGAAGATATGAATAATATTCGACCAACTTCAAATATGAAAACTTATCAAGGCTAATCTTTGAGTATCCTTTTCCAATAGTTTTGATCAGGGCATGGAGGCAGTAACAACTCTATGGTCTGGTACGGTACCAACCTTGATCAACTTCCTAGCCAAGCTAGGACTAAATGCTATAAATGAGAGAGCAATAGATGTGACCTTACCAGCCAATCCATATCGATCAACATCAATAACCTTCTTAACTTGCTTATCAGTAGGACCTCTCTTTAGTCTCTTGAGAGGAGACTCATCACCTTTGTTAGCTGGGGGCTTCTTACCGATATCATCTTTCTTCTTCTGGGCATTAGTATCAATTGGTTTCTTGGCACCAACACTGGAGTCTTTCTCTAGAATATTGGGATTTTCCTTTTTCCCATGCTGATAAAAATGAAAAGATCAGAGTCAAAAGAAGAAGTGCCACCAGTTGCAACTTCAATACCAAAACCAACAAACTCAGTAGAAGAGTAAGTAAACACTGGATCCCTCTCTAAATTAATGACAATTGAGGGCACATAAGTTGTTAGCCTATCTATAGAGGTTATGGAACTTTTATACTCTAATAATAACAATACAAAAGCTGATTGCGGATGATCTTCTCATATCCTTTTATTGAGACCCCATAAGAATCTGAGTTCTTCCAAATTTACTTCACCCGGTTTAGGGCACTTTCTCTTATCTTCTTCTGCAACAAAGCAATAAGTAGAAGCAGTTAACATACATCAAAAAAGAAATCAGTAAAGAAGAGCGAGAACTGAAATAACAACCTATCCCATTGTGTGACTGAGGGCACCTAGGACCATGGTAGGCCACTCCATTCTCAAGTGGAGCATGTTGCCAATTCTTGACTATCAAAGCATGATCCCAATAATCCTTATTGGAATCAGTAAAATTCAATACTAAAGCCTTATCGTCTTGTTTGGTTTTCAAGTAATATGTGTTCTCCCCTGCCATAAACCATTTATAGTAGAACATGATCTCTGGAATCCCAATATGGGTTCCATAGATTTCATTCAATCTATTCACACCATTGACAACCCTCCAGGTGTTGGGGGCTACTCTCGCTAGAACAATGTCAAAATAATGGCAGAAATGAAGAAGAAAGGGGTTTTGTGGAAACGTGAAACCACACTCAACTATAAATAGGGTTGGAATCCAATGACCCTCAGCGAAAGAATATACATCTATAGGGTTATGGGGTAAAATCAACCCAAGAAGGAATTTTCTTTTCTGCCATAAAAACCTCTAGAGAATAATCATCAACTATGTGAATCATGGCCCAGAAAGAAACGAAATGAAGAAAAATAGAGAAAAAGAAAGAATTCTTACAAAAGATTAAGGATTGAACAAGAACTATGGAAGGAAAAGTCGAACGACGGTAATCGATCACGTAAAATCTCAGAAATAATTGCTACAGTTCGAAGATTTCGGGTAAGGCAAAATTGTAATACCCCGTAATTTTACTGATATTTATTAAAGGAATTAATTAAATTAAATGTGAATTAATTGAGAATTAATCCGGATATAGATACTAACGATATGTGAGTTGGTATTTGATTATGTTGTGTATATATGGCAATATATGAATATTGTAAATATTAAAATTTTTGCGAGACTGAAATACGACAATTTGGGAAATTTAGTTGGGACGCGCGTGTCTGTCCCGTCAGAAATGAAATTTATTTGAATTAAAAAGTGAATTTTATTTTTATCAACCGAATGGTCATTTTGAGTGCGCCAACGAGTACGGAAGGGTCGAAATAGTCAGAAAACACTAGTTGGGGGTTTAGTTTGGGTCCCGGGGCATTTTTGGGCCATACCGGCAACTTCAAAGGGTATTTTGGTAATTTTGAAATTTTGGGAATTAAAGCCTACGAATTTTAAGAGTTAATTATACATTATTTAGTAACCCACTAAGCCCATTACCAGCATTTGACAAGTTAGAGGGCTACGGGAGTTATTGGAAGAGTTGGAAGAGGTTCCCAAAAGAAAACCCATAACCACCATCTTCAACCTTGGGAGAAAATCTGTAGAGAAAGGGGAGAGATCAACCTTCAACCTTCAACATCAAATTCTGAAGAACAATATAAGGCAAGTGATTTAGTATGCTTAATGCATTGAATATGTCTTCCATGCTTAGTGTAGGAAATTATCTCATATTGAACTTTTTGAAGAAAACCCATGAAATTTGTTGGAGGAACTTTGAATTTGGGTTAGGATTTGCATGTAGTATGATAATGGACTGATTTAATACTTGAATAGTTACATATGATGATTTAAAAATGGATTTATGATGAATAATTAGACATAAGAAAATTAGGAGTTCATTTCATAGGGTTTGGAGATATATTTGAAGAATCATAGTAATTCCATGATAATTTGTAAGATTTGACCCCTTAAATATGTTAAGGAATGATCTAGGGTGATTATAAATGGTTTATATACGTTAAAACATAATTTGGATGGCCTTAGGGTGGATTTAGAGTAGAGAAGAATTGAGAAAAACGAAATTGGGATTTTCTGGGCTGAAACTGCCATCTCGTTAGAAGACCTGCCCAGGTCGTTCGAACGAACTTCTAACGAGATGACAGTATAACTTCTAACGAGTTGGTATTTCGTTCGAACGAACTCGTTCGAATGACCTCGTTCGAACGAGATTTCTAATGAGCTAACAGAATGGCCTTTTTGGCCTGAATTGATTTCTAGTATCTCGTAGACTTATTTAAATGGTGAGATAACCTTTCCTTATTAACTAGTGGGTATAGTTGGGAGATTGGGGTACATTGAGGAGTAAAACTTAGAATAGTGTTCTAAACCGGATGTCATTTGTGGATTGGGAAGCGAGTAACTAATCACGAAGTGAGGATAAGTATACCACTAATAAAATATTATAATATTTAAGATGTGAGAATGCTTAGTATATGTAGTTATCTGTGTATGACATACCTACCGTACTTGCTATCATGGGAGGTTGGCGTTCGCTTAGGGACATCTAATCTTTGTGTGCCTACGGGGGGATTTAGATTGGTACCTCGAGGACATAGGTCAGAGAAGGACTTATTGAGAAGTAAATAAGTCTGCTGATCATGGGATCGTAGGTATGTGCGTGACCCATGTTATGTGAACTATGTTCACCTCCATTGTTTTGTGATTGTTGTTAATGAAACGTTTCCTGAGAGATTCGGAATATGTGGTCCTCATGTACGTGATGTACCGGGATTTGATAGCAGAGTCTCTGAGCACCTCAGCTTAGCCTCGGGGTGCTAGTATTGTATATTTTTGGTTAGAATAATATACTATTGTTTGAAATGAATTGTCGTGAACAATTGTGACTATAAATAATAGCTACAGTTTGTAAAGTGAAAATGTAAGACTTGTTATAAATTATAATGCTAAAGTGGGGAAACTGTGTAATAAGGTACAATACTCTATTAAATAGAAGATTTTGGGAGTTGAATTGGATATCATATAGAAATGTTAGATTTAGCATTGAACTAGATAGATATGGGAGCAACTAGAAATGGGTATGGGTATGATAGGAGTGCACAATTAGTTGAGAGTTGAGGAACTCATGTGAGTGTACACACTATCATGTACTTTATATTCACTGTTTAATGATATTAAACACTTGCATATTTTTAAATTATTTTCACATTCGGGATCTGACCCGTTTGCTTTCAAATCTATTTTTGAAAAAAACTTTTTAGGTGCCCAGCCACAAGGACACCATGCATAGGAGTTCTATTCAGGTGACGTGTTGTAGCTGTTGTGGAAGTTACAGGACCTTGACAGTAGACGCCTCCATTTCTGATCTTGACTCCTTTATCAGTTTTTATCATTTGTTGGGCATGTCGCCCATTCCTTTTAGAGACATCTTACTTATTCAGTTTTTTCAGACCTTGGGTTGTAATTAATTTTAGTGATGCAGACTTTATATTTATTTATTTCGGAATTCGGTTTGTTGCGAGGAGTTTTCCTCCAGACTCATTATTAATGGATGGTTATTCTATTGTGACTATATTATTGGTTATGTTAACTTTTCATAATTCATTTATTGCATGTTAATCGATTTTAATTAAAATGGACAACCTACTTTTTAAATACTAGGTGGTTAGTAGCATTAAAATGTTTTCGACAGTGATGCTATGAACTGAACCAACTTGGCATTTTGTATTAATTTAATAAAGGAGTAGCTATCCGGTATTTAATTAGTAGGGGTATCACAGGTAGTATCAGAGCATCAGGTTCTAGTGTCCTTAGGATCTGTACGGCTTGTTATGTTTCCGCTGAGCTTTCTTTGATGTAGAGCCCTATATTTTAGGACTGTTGTAATCTTTTGTGTATGTATCGCTCTTCAGCTATTTTGAGATAACAACTGCGAACTTATAAGACTTTACTCTCATTTCAGATGCCTCCATGACGTGCGCAGTGAGTTCCTAGGGATGCACAACCAGAGCCACAGCCTGCACAAGTTCAGGGCACTATGAATGCCGCAGAGGTTGCAGCTATTGTAGCCCAAGAGGTAAATGCCGTCCTAGCCGATGTACAGCAGGCGCCAGTAGTTGCGCCAGTTCAAACTCATGCATTCCCGTCTGCTTGGGAACGCGTCCGTGATTCTTTTCAGAAAGCACACCCTCCGGAGTTTGCAGGTAGCTCCGATGTTGTGGTATCCAGTCAGTGGAGGAAGGATATTCAGAGGCACTTAAGGATGTACGAGTGCACAGATGTTCAGAAACAGATACTGGCTACTTTCAAATTAGTAGGATCTGCATTGCAGTGGTGGGAGTCCATTACCACTGCAGAGGAGAGGGACACCCTCACTATACAGGAGTTCTGGGTGCGGTTCGACCGCAAATATTTTCCGTCAGCTGTTCACACGGAAATGAGGAGGAAATTGTTGAACCTCAAGCAGGAGGGAAAAACTGTAGCCGAGTATGAGGTTGAATTTACCAATATCTTGAACATTGTTCCAGATGAGATACCGACTGAGGAGAAGAAGATTCAGAAGTTCACGGATGGATTAACTTGGAGGATCCGTCAACACTTGTTGGGTAATCTCTCGTTGGCCACTTATTCTGATGTGGTTAACACTGCATTACTTCACTGCCAGGATCATCGCTTCCACATGTCTGAGAGCAAGAGATCAGGGGAGTCCAGCCAACAGGGCAGGACCGGGGGAAATGGTGCCAGCGGGGCACAATCTGCTCAGGGACAGCATAGGCAGGGTGACCAGGGTTCCCAACAGGGGGATTCTAAGAGATTCAGATCTGGGGGTTTCAGAAGTGGATAGGGAGGTTTCAGACAGGGCCATCAGAACCAGCAGGGTCAGAATGGTCAGCAGCAGCAGGTTCACTAATTTTCAAATTATTTACAAATATGCCATTACAAAATCAAACTATGAAAAATTTGTACAAGTCCCACACGTCGGCAAATGCCAACCAACTCTGAAGAAAATATACTCCATCCTTTCAGCAAAAGCATCAAGCTTAGAGCATTGGGGACTTCTGGTGATACCAAAAATCATCCACCTACATGGACCAATTAGAAGTGAACACTTGTCCTCTCACGTGGAAAAAATTCTAATCAGCAGATAGTAGCTCGATAGACATGCTGACCATCAAGATCAATGAAGCGTCACTATACCAAGGGTTTTCCGCACGTGGTTCATACAACAAATCATCACATTCATTTTATACGGGTCTAAATGCCTAACTGTATAAAAGCATCCCATCCCTTGACATTCTAACCCTTAACCTTCGGGTCACTATAAATATATTGTATCCTTTTCATCATGGGCAAGATAGAACACATCCTAGAATATTCATACTTACAAGAGTACCAAGTTTTCTGTAATCGCTGAAATCAATACCATAACAGTGGACATATGCTTTTTTACATAGCCGAACCACTTTAAAACCTTTTGTCATTCTTTTAACTATTTCATTGTAATTCTATATTTTATCCGTGATTCTTAAATTGGACCAAGTCCATTTTATGACATCAATAATTATTAAAAATATGAAATACTAAATTATTTGGTAACAATAGAATTTTTAGTTATTTTTCTCACAAAAAATATCATTTTCCCCGAGATCCTGTCTGATTGAACTTTTTATTGTTCTTTAACTAATTTTAATTTATTGAAAAAAATAAAAAATAAAATATATTTTCTTCAATTTATTAATTAATAGTAAAGCTATTTATTTGACAGAATTAGTGTTTAGTCCTTGGGAGCTAATTACATTTTCCATTTAATCCACCTTGTTTTTTATTTTCCAAAAAGTCCCTTGTTCATTTTTTTGTCAATTTTTTCTTAAAGTTCAGGAATAAGAGAAGAAAGAGTGTTTGTGAGTGTTTACGCGGTGAGAGACTATTTTGGAACAAAATAAAAAAAATGGACCCTATTTATTTTGCATACGTAATTTTAATTTATAATCGCACAAACCATAATTTTTAAGTATTATTATTTCTCACAGGCACAAAATAACATAAAATACTATTATTCAATATTAGAGTTTAATTAATCGGACAAAAACTATTTTCAAGATATTTTATAATTAATGGGTCATTCTATGCTAAGACACAAAATATATACATTTAGTGTCATCGCATCGGTGTTGGCTCATGTTTAGACCTGACAAGAGTGGAGTCCCAACACAAGTTAATGCGTCTAAAATAGACCTAGAACTAGCTTTTAGCTCCGTGCGATGCGCGGGCGAATTGTAGTTCTTGGGTCTGAAAATTAATTAGCACATATAGGAACTCTCAGTGTGAAATTCATGCACTAAGTTTTGTGGTTACTTCTCATTGATTTATATAGAAACCTGAATACAATGGTATAGATACCGAGATGCGATATTCTAGGGATACCAAGTCATCTAAAAGTATTTGAATGAATTCTAATACCAGACCTATTTGCTGCTTAAAATTAGGACTCGTGGGAAGAACAGTTTGCTGTTTAAAAATTGGACTCAAGGGTGACTAGGTCTTGGGGGCTATTGAATTATCATGGGGCGTATCTCTATCACCCCCGCAAGCTTAGGGTAGTATGAGAAGTGATACCGAGCTTGATGTGTAGAATCTTGAATGGAATAGACAGCAGTGGTTTAGTAACAATATCGGCAAGTTTCCACTGTGAGGGGATAAATTTAGTAATGAGTTTTCCTTGAGCAACATTGTCCCGAAGAAAATGATGATCGATATCAATATGCTTAGTACGTGCATGAAGAAATGGGTTAATGGTCATGCACAAAGAACTAAGGTTGTCGGAGAAAAGAGTGGGAACATTACGAAGCGAAATTCTAAGATCGTGTAATAAATAGGTGAACCAAAGTAGTTCAGTAGTGGTACCTGCCATAGACCTATATTCAGCTTCGTAACTTCATCAAGCCATAGTGGTTTGCTTTTTTGAAGCCCAAGAAATGCAATTAGCACCAAGATAGATACGGTAACCAGACGTAGAGCGCCAAGTGAGAGGGAGTCCAACCCAATCAAAGTCAGAAAATCCATAAAGGTTGAGTGAGGACTGATGGGTGATACGGAGACCAAGGTGAGAGGTGCCCTTAAAATAACGAAGCGATCGCTTGACGGAGTTAAAATGTGAAGGAGTGGGAGCATGTATAAATTAGCACACACTATTAACTGCATAACTGATATCCGATTGTGTGAGTGTCAATTATCGGAGCGCACCAACAATTGAGAAAAATTCCACAAGAGAGGGCATGGAGGAGGCAACATGTTGTAGTGAATCTCTCACAGTAGCAAGTGTAGATACTGGCCATGCGCCAAGAATTAAACATTTTTTGAGTAATTGAGTATCATACTGTTGTTGAGACAGAAGTATCCCGGTAGAAGTGTGTTGAATAGAAATCCCCAAAAAGTAATGAATTTGGCCAAGGTCTTTCAAGGCAAACACCGAACTGAGATGGTGAGTAAGATGAGCTAGAAATTTGTCACTAGATCCGGTGAGAATGATATCGTCGACATACACAAGAAGAAAAGTTGTAGCTGATGCAGAGTATGACGTAAATAATGAGGAATATGCTCTACTACATTTAAAACCAAGGGACAAGAGAAATGAGCTAAGATTAAGAATCCAAGCTCTGGGTTCTTGATTTAGACCATAAATAGCTTTGTACAATTTGCATACATGATCGGGATTCTAACGATCAAGAAATCCAGGAGGTCATTTCGTGAATACAAGCTCATCTAAGTCACCATAACGAATTCATTTCGGACGCCTAATTGGCGAAGAACCCATTTGGATGTAACAACCAGTGACAAATGGTCTGAATGGTCGAATGTTTAATGACCGGACTAAAAGTGTTCAAGAAATCCACTCCAGCAACTTAACGATAAAATTTGGCAACTAGGTGTGCTTTGTGACGATCAAGAGTTCCATCAGCCTTCAACTTATTCTTAAAAATCCATTTGGAACCGATGATGTTCATTCCAGTTTGATGGGGAACTAGTCTCCCGGTATGATTTCAGTGCAAGGCACTTAATTCATCATGCATTGTAGTGATCCAATGTGGTTGAGCTAAGGCATCATGAAATGAGTGTGGTTTTTCATGTTTAATTACATGCGAGGCAACATGAAGTTTTGGAGTTTGGATAATTCTAGATTTAGAATGAGTAAGCATAGAATGTGTGGGAATAGGAATAGGTGATGAGTTGGATATGGTGTTTGGGAGAGGTATATCAATAATTAATTGAATAACATTAGGATCACTGATGGGTGAAGGTCGACATGGAGCATCAGGTGGTGTAGATGATTTAGGTGGGATGCGCGAATAATTATAAGCAGCTTGTACATGGTGCGTAGGAGTAGCAGATGGTGTAGTTGAAGTGGATGGACTGGTTGGAATATTGGGTATGATGGGAGTCGAATCAAAGCTAGAGTTAGGGATTGGTGAGTTAGACTTTGGTGGCATAAGTTCTAACGAGTCAGGCGGCGGAATAGGGGTAGAGTTTGACACAAAATTAGTGAGTATAGGCATAAGAACAAGATTGGGTTCACATGTAATGGTAGTTGGTGGTTGTTCTTGTTGAGACACAGTGGGTAGTGAGTGCTTCTGCTAAGAAACTTTTGAAAATTCATTGAATGTAACAAAGTCTGTGGGATTATCAGTGGGTTCCATATAATGGTCCGGAGTCACATATGGCAATGAATATTCATGAAAAACTACATGTTGTGAAATATAAACTCTTCTGGTGGATGGATTATAACACCAATATACTTTATGTAAAGGACTATAGACAACAAACACGCATGCTTGAGTCTTGGGATGGAATTTATGTTGAGTTTTCCCTCGTAAATAAGGAAAACAACGACATTTAAAGACTCGAAGTGATTCATAATTTGGATTAGTTCCATACAACTTATAAAATCGAGATTGATTTTATAATTTTGCGAAGGGCGAGCAATTTATGAGAAACACTGTTGTGAGAAATGCCCCAACCCAAAGATATAAAGGTAGCTTTGCATGATATAGGAGAGTGAGGCCAGTTTCAACTATGTGTCTGTGTTTACTCTCAGCTACTCCATTTTGTTCCGGTGTACATAGGCAAGAAATATGCCTCACAATTACAAATGAATCCAGATATTCAATAAATTTTGTATCGTTAAATTCACTACCCCCGTCACATTGAAAAGTCTGTATTTTTGCAGAAAACTGAGTTAGTATCATATTATGAAATTTCATAAATATAGTGAAAAATTAAGATTTTTGTTTGATATGGTAAATCCATGTGAACCATGTGTAGTCATCCATAAATAACACATAGTATCACATTTGTTGAGATGAAGAAGTTGGAGCGGGTCCCCGTAAGTCATTATGAAATTATGTAAATGGAACATCGCTAATTTTACCATTCAATGAAAACGAAAGTCTATAAATTTTCCCAATTTGACAACTTGCACACACACGAGGCACCTTATTCTAGTTACTAAATTTCAAATAACTAGAATTATTTGAAATATGAATGGATCTTGAACTAGGATGTCCAAGTCGTTGGTGCCAGAGTTCACTTGATTTGCTACTTTGAATTGTCATGAGAGTTATTACTTCCTCTAATGCATAGAGCCCATGTTTCTTATTCCTTTTGTCAGAGTCTGTCTTGTCTTATGATTTTTAAGAACAAATCTATGATCAGTAAATTCGGTAAGGCAATTGTTATTTTTGTTATGCTTAGCCACTGATAATAAATTCTTGTGCAAATCAGGAACTAGAAGCATATTTTGTAGCTTCAAATTCTGGCTTATGTTGCCATCACTAATGTGTGTAATGGGAAGTTTATTACCATCTTCAATGATCATTTTATTCATACGACTCTACAAAATTAAATTTACCTAAAGATTTTATCATGTGGGTTGTGGCTCCTGAGTCCAAGTAAAATGCATCATCTGCAATGCCTTGTTGCGTCCTAGCTATCATACCTTGTTCTGAAATTTCTCCGAATGGTTAATATGAGAAATCCCATCGACACTAGCACACCATTTCTTTAGGGTTGTTTCTTCCACAAATTCGCCATCCATTATTATTCTCAGCCATAATTGAGGGGATAGTGTTTGAATAACGAGTGGACGGACCATCTTGATAATTGACGGGAGGTCATTGGTTTGCGTTTGGCAACTGTTGCCCAAACGGTCCAAAACATCCACACCCTTTGTTTGAAATAGAACCTCGTTGAGCAATGAAGGCCATGTTGTGGTTCAACTATTGAGGTGAGGTTTCTGATTTTTCTTCTCTAAGATTGAAACTCCTTAGTGCATTAACGAGTTGTGTTATTTTAGGGTATCGTGGTTTCCCTAACATAAGAGTGTAGAAGTTGGTATATTTATGACCTAGTCCTTTTGTGAAGGTAATTACCTTTTTATTTTCATCTATTGGTTTGATAATGGCAGCCAAACCATCACATTCTTTGAATTCCTTCAAATAACCATCTATTGTCTTCCCTTCAATGGAGATATTTTGGAGTTGAGCTTTGAGTTAAAATTCCTTGTCTTTGGTTTCTTAGAGGTAATTCTCTACTAAACATTCAAAACTTTTTTTAGCACTTTGGCATCCAACTATGAGGAATGCGCACCCTTCTGTAAGTGTACACACAATTTAACTTCGTAGAAGCACATCTTTGTCTTCCCAGTCACTTTTAATTTTATTAACCTCATCGTCATTTCTGATTATAAGAGGAGGATTATTAGTGATCATGTGGGAGATTTTCATTGATTGCATGAGTTTCATAACTTGAGTTCACCATACTAGGTAGTTTGAAGGTTTTAGTTTTATGGTGCTGGTGGATATCAACTGGTGAAGAGCGCCCACACTTAGTGAGAGTCCTGATGAAGCAGAGGAGAACAAAGAGTTGTTAGAACTTGGGTTGCCCATTACTCTAGGCTTTTATACCATCAAAAATAATTAGAACATATAGTAACTCTCAGTGTGAAATTCATTCACTGAGTTTTATGGTTACTTCTCATTGATTTATGTAAAATGTGATCATAATGGTATATCAACTAAGATGAGATATTATAGGGATACCAAGTCATCTAAAATTATTTGAATGAATTCAAATACCAGACCTATTTGTTGGTTAAAATTAGGACTCGTGGGCAGAACTGTTTGCTACTTAAATATATGACTTGTGGGTGACTAGGTCTTGGGAGCTATTGAACTATCTTTGGGCATATCTCTATCAGGGTCTACCGCATAACTCAAGAGGCCTTTGTTATAAATATTCAAGATCTCATATTCTATAAATACATAGAATTTATACCTATACATAAACTAATAGGCTTCGGTTGATTGGTGGGGAAATTAAGCACGAGTAAAATAAGTGAAATAAAGAAAAAATAATATTATAAAAAATAATTTTACATGGTAGGATGTGTTTTCTAGAAAGTTTTATCGGATGAAAATTGAAGACGTGGAATCCATAACTTTTCTGCTAATCAAACACACAAAAGTTGCATAATTCTAACATTAAATTTATGCACGTTGCCTTCCTTTTCTAAACATCAAACTCATCCATAAATAAAAGGGAAAAAAGAAGATCAAAAGACCACATTTAGAAACAAATACACATGAAGATGTTGTAAATGGTGATGCCATTGTAAATGGTGAGGGTGAGACTAAAATGAACTCTGTCTTCATTCAAGTTGTATAAATTAAGACAATCAACTTTGAAATAAAAATAAATGTAATATGTCCTTCGGGTTATCTATTGTCTTTGCACAAATGAACAATTATAGTTTTACAATAAAGCAAGTGCAAAGAGTATATATGGTAGTAAATTTTTTATTATTCAAATCATAATTTTAAAGGAACCTACTTCTTAGTATAGCAATAAAAGCTAGAAAAGTGTAACTACATAAAAGGAAAAGAATAAATTTTATTTCCAAGTACTTTTATTTCCCTAAAAACTCTTCATGGACCACGATAACATTAAGCTTATTCCATCATAACAAATAACATCCACTCAACACAGTCTACTTCTTAATAGTCAACTATTACAATAGTGATGCAAAATCATAAAGTGTCATCGCCAAAAATCTAATCAAATAATTTAAGAAACTCACGATGTGTGAGTGTTTACACTTTCTTTGAATATAGCAATACAAATGGAAAAATCATCTTCCATTTTTTTGTGAAGTATATATTAAGAAATATATGTTATAAATCGAGAAATTATTATTAAAAAGAAAGAAAGAAAGTAATAGTAAAAAAGTACACAATCCATGAAATAACTTAAAGATCCTCTGAATAGTTGTTAATAAGTAAAATTTAATATTTGTTGCATCCAAACCTTCTAAAATTTTAGCCAATTTGTAGAAAAGAGTAAAGAAAAGGAAATTGTTAGTAACTTTTGATACGATCATAGTGCCCTATTAGTTGAAGATCCCGATGGTACTAAATCATAAGATTGGAAGAAGAGATATTGTATTATACAAAAAACTCAACAAAATAATGATAAAACTTAATAGAAAACCCATATTAATTCTATTATAATATATTTCATTATCAAGTCTTAGAATAACTAGTCGAGAGTAATTTTGTGGTTGTTGCACTTGTAAAATTATAATTCATTATGATTTACATTTTAGTGAGAAATAAGATTTACTCATATTATAAAGTGTATGAAGCCCAAGTCATCATCTACCGTGCATAGATTATTTTGATTGTAATCTTATTAATGTTATTTTACAAAAAATTATAATTATTTCTAACACATTAAAATTATTTAGAAAAGTTTTTTATTGAGTGGGAATTATTTAAGAATTACAAACCAAAAGTTAGTTTTCTTCACTATGGCATTTTAATAAATAGATAATGTGCATTTAACTAAATCCACAAGAGTAAATAAAACGATTGATCTTAACAAATGGGTTGAATAATTCTCTAAATTATTCGATTGTCCAGAGTTAATTCTTGTGTGGGATCACTTTTCAAGACTTCATGAGATCAATGTTGATAGGAATAATGTTTCTACAATGCTTTTAAGTTGTCCAGAGGTAATTCTTGTATGACATTTGATGACATGATTAGATAGGTGTTCAATTTATCTTTTAAGAAGATTATAAAAATCCCTTCAATGATTAAATGGTTGCCTCTTCCTGCTAATTCCTTCAAGTTGAATATAGATGGTTATTCAAAGGAGGTCCTAGTGGATATGGTGGGATTTTAAAAAATGATAGAGACCATTTGATGTTTGCTTTTTCCAATCTAGGGAATCATGCTACCAATTCTGAGATGGAAATTCTTTGCCTAAAGATAGGGTTCAAGTTGTGCTTGCAGTTTAATATAGATAATATTGATATAGAGTCTGATTCCTTAATGGTGGTAAAGGTGATAGGTAACTCCTGGAAACCTCCTTGGAAATTTTTAAAGCATGTTAATGAAATCAGATGTATGCTTAATCACTTTAAGTTCTCCATAAAGCATTGTTATAAAGAATCCAATATGGTTGTTGATTGCTTGACAATTTGTGGCATTAATCTATTCTCAAATAAAGTTTACAAACATGTTAAGGAGCTTGTTAGAGTGGTCAATGGAGCTTGTAAAATGGATGTTATGGGATGCCATTACAAATCAACATTGTATGTAACAAAGCGTTGACATAAATTTTTATTCGCTGCATTTAGTTGATCTGTATCAGCTTTTTGGGACATGTATAATACTCTCCCTACATAATTGATTGTTCCTTATAGGGAATATTATAGACTAATAAGCAAGTTATTGTATGTCATTGTTTGCAGCCTTTGACAGTGTTTCTTGATAACTATTAGGAATTTTTTGACCCTCAAAATAGGAAGTATGAGAGTTCTACGTGAGTATATGTACTCTATGAATTGTATGTCGAAAAATTATCCCTAATATTTTAAGGTTCTTAATGTGTGTCATCGTGACCCTAGCTAATAAAATATAATCCATTATATATCGTGGACGAGACAATTTTCCAAACGTCTTTACCAATGGACTTTATTCTTATGGAGGACCAAACCTTAAGTTTTGCTTTAATTTTCTGTCAAATAATCAATTACAAACTTCCTTGTGCAAATTGAGATTGTAAATTTGTGAACAAAACTTTCAGCTCTAAACAAACTTCCAAAGGCCTATGAAAGTATATCTATCAATATAAATCGGTATTTTCATATTTTGTAACAAAAGTTTTAGTCAAAATAAAATTGTCTTTTTCGTAGTTTCTAATTGAATGCATGTTTAGATCTCAATCTATTACATCCTTATGGTAAGTTGGTAGGGTTATGTTTCTAGAAAGTCTACCATACATAACACCTCATCATGAATCTAAAATGTGTTTGCTTCTCATTCTGGAAATTTTATACTATAAGTATATTGCCAAATATCATGGAGTATTCCTTGAATTAATGCCACATATATGTTATTTATGAGATTTTTCTTTTTAAAAGTTACCTTAATTGTGTTACAAATTTATAGCTTTCTATATCATTTCATATTCAAGTTTATTTCTTATGCACATGACATTCAAATGTGATTTTATTGGTGCCAAACTAATAAGATACCAAAAAAATATTGATTTTCATACTAATGACTAGAGTTACCCTATAGTTGTTAATCTTTTTTTCTCTCATTTGTTAGATACATTGACTAAAAGTGGCAGCTAGCCATTTGAAATCGGAGAAGAACAATGTGACAAATTCATGTCAAAGGGAACCCTACGAGGTTCTTGGGGTCTCGCACAACTCCACGGATCCGAAAATAAAGAGTGCGTATCGTAAAATGGCTTTGAAGTATCATCCTTACAAGGATGCAAATGACCCTAAAGCAACTGGTATGTTTAGGGACGTCACATTTTTGTACAACATTTTATTTGATCCAGATAAATGGCATCAATATGACACTACTAGCTTTGAGACTGTTGAATCTAAAACCCAAGATGTAGATCTAGATCTTTCAAGTTTGGGAACAGTGAATACCATGTTTGTAGCACTTATTAGTAAACTTGGCGTGAGAATAAAAATAATTATATCATTCGTCGTCTTAGAGGATGCATTAAATGGATGGTACACGTTCCCCCATTCTCACTGGGGGAACTTGTTTATAGTAAGGTCAAAAAATAATGTGCTCACTTTTATTCCTTTATGATAATAGAGAAGGAAGCAAAATCCGGACTAGTGTGTCGAGTCCAATCAGTGGACAAAGGCAAATTCAAGTTGTTATACTTCGACCAAGAGGAGAATACTGGATTAAGCCTTGCCTTGCAGGAAGATAGTGCAAAAATAAGAAAAATTACGTCTATCAGGATGTATTTTCTCAATTTCCCTGTTTACCACTTCGACCAGTCTGTGAAGAATACCAATCCCGACGTTATGTTCCTCAAAAAACTAGACGCATTTCAGCCATTCGAAATAACTGAACTCGAAGCATGCACTCATGTCTTTGCTATTTATGGTGACAATTTTTTCAAAAGTGTTCGCTACACAATCGAAGCACTTTGTGCTGCACATTTTACGAAAGAAAATGAGAATCTTAGACATGTCAAAGCTCAAATCTTATTGAAAAGGGTGGAAATATCTAAGTTCAAAATTGAATACTACGAGGTTTTGGCACAATTTAATGAGATGTCTAGTAGATTGTCGTAAGAAATGCAAACAATTAACGAGCTTTTTAAGAAAAGAAGTGAAGTACAAGCATCTTACATAAGCGTTTCACCAATTAAGTGTAGTAGAAGCAAGATTAAGGAAACAATAAGGGACGGTCCAAAGAAGAAGTGGTATGATATCTACTTAAAGATGGACAAGGGGAAAAAATCTGAGTAGGGAGTTTAGTGTTCACTAAGACATTTGGAAAAACTTGAATCTTCTACCAATGTGAAGATTAAAGAACTCTTATACATGAAGGGATGTCTCTGCTTTTGATATCTCAAGTATCTTTTTACCATTTATAGATATAGATATTACCTTTTCTCTTTCTTTCTTCTTTTAGATACTAAAGTAATAAACTTCACAATAGTGCAAAGAGAATCATATTAAGTTATTTGGATTGGTACTTGATAAATAATTATAAGTGTTTCCTTAGATCTGAACCATAATTTTGAGGTTTTTTATGTTTATCATACCCTTTTGTCAATTTATTTAGCTCAATGTTTAATCCGAATATTCGGTCTTATGCATTCCTAGAAGTAACTACCTTTTGCGCTCATAATTCCCTTGAGTTTTCAAAATTCTATGTTCCAAAGAAATTAAAGTATCAACTCCTAACAAATGCATCCAGAATTAAGGGGTTTTGTTTTAGATTATGCACTTTTAGGACTTAAAATAATATTAATTATGGATATAGGACAACAAACATTTTGTTTCCATTTTTAGTCCCTATTTTTAAATTATCGGCTGACGTGGCAGGCTGTGATTGGTTGACGTTTTATGGATATGGGTCCGCGCCATCGGCTTTATTAAAAAATATGGACTAAAATTATAAATAAAATGTTTGTTGTCCTATTTTCAGAATACAAATTACAATATGTCCTAAATTTACAAAGCCCCTTATTGTTTTAAAGGGTATTTTTTATGCTTATTATGAAATCACACTGTTAATATATTTAGCTCCTCTATGTCAAATCAAAATATTTGGTCTTATGCCTTCCTTGAAGTAACTACTTTTTGCGCTCGAAATTTCCATGAGTTTTTAAAATTTTATGTTACAAAGAACTTAAAATCTCAACTCCTTGCAAATGCATCCAGAATTAAGGCTTTTGCTTCTAAAAAATTCACTTTATTAAGGGAAATTTTGTTTAGAATGTTAGTGTGAATTTTGTTCAAGAGCAATGACTAATCAAAATACAGTTGGTTGGATATCACACATTGTCATTATTGATTGAAATGCTTTCTCCTCATTGTGCTCATTTTTTTACTAATTCAGTGTAGAATTGTTTGCTTGACAATAAATATTTCATTAAAGGGACATTGTTTTATGCAGAAGCAATTTATTATGTGTATAATGTGTACCTATTGAACTTGGAGGAAGAGATATATGAGCTTATTTTTTTAGTACCTTTTTCTGTTACTATTCCGTTTTGAGTTTGATCCTAAAGTTTTGATTATATATCTTGTTCTGTTTATGTTTGATGGCTAATTATTTTGTGTATCTAAACACATGTGGGATTTAACTATCTAAGTGAATCTATCAACAACATTGTTTTAATATTTTTATAATATTTTCATACCATTTGAAGGCTTGGGAGGATTATTGTAATTAAATATTTTGAGCTATATATTTTATGTCATTTTGTTTCTCTTCTTTATCTCTTTAGCTTGATGGTTACCAAATTTGATTAAAATACATGTAAAAACTAGAGCAGTGATTAAAGGTATTTTTTTGTAATTTCTTTTCGTAATACCATGTTTTTTAGGAGAATTCCCAGCACATATTTAAAAATTAGAGGTCAAATGTAACACTATTGTGTGCTAACTAAATCTTGGAGTTCTTTAATTTAAAACTTTTGTTGATGAGCATATATTATGTTATTAATGAATAATAATGGGCTAATTGTGACAACCCGCTTACTAAAATAATAGGTGGCCAGCCTAATACTCTAATAATCACAGGAATCATAGATGGTCCATTCTCAGCATCACTGTCGATTAAAATAATAGTACGAGATAACCACCAATCATTTCAGAAAAATGGACTGTCAAATTTTAAAAATTTGTAAGTAAAAGAAAAACACTTAGACAATCCAGTTTGCAAAAAATGGTGGATATAAAAAATCAATGGATAAAGAATGACAATATAATAAATAATCACTGAATAAGCTGTCGGTGAACAGACCAATACAAATAGTCACACCGAGTATTACATATTAAATATTACATTATAATGAATGAGTGCAATGCTTAGGCAACACGCCAGAGTAAATAACTGAACATAACTAGAATACAATGGAAAGAAGCGTCTAATACGAATAACCTACAACATTCGCAATATGCTGTAGCTCCATGACAACTGGAATGGAAATGTAAATACGGGTGTCCATGCGGTAGAGCACCTGTACGGCAAGGAGTATATGCAAAAACAAAGAAATATAGACGGATCAGGGCCCGGTTTGATATGATTACCATGTGACTAAAATGCATGACAGTTAAGTGAGTAATTCTCTCTCAATTTATGTAATATTTCTCACCTCTCATTCTAAAAGCACAGCCTAGCGCAATATCAATGATGATGTTCCAGTTAACCCAAGTACTAAGGTCTAACTTCTCCCCAGTCTCAACACTATGCCCTATTCGTGCGTGGGGTGTCTCGCAAAGCGAAATCCAAACAAGGAACCCCCCCGATACACTACTAGTTGATCGTCGAGATCCATCAGACTCTCAGCACGAAATAAATATATATATGTATGTATGCATGGGAGGTATCATCTACAGGTACTCAAGGAGATATAAATAAATCCATTCACCATCTAAAGGAACATTTCCTAATTTCTTTAGGAATTACATATATGGTAATTCATTTTATCAAATGTTTACCAATTAATCTCATTTCAAAACTGTCTTTACCAATTTTATTTCCTTTCTTCCATCCAGGAAAAATACATTATTAAAGCAAGTTTTATTATCATAAAAATGCTTTATCCTTTTCATAAAATCCCACTTCCCTTCTTCCATCCAGGAAGTGTATTCAAAAATCCCTTTTTATTATCATAAAAATGCCTTTTAATATCATATGCTTCCATCTCCCTTCTTCCATCCGCGAAATGTATCCGAAGCCAATCCGTTTATATCATTTCCCTTATTCCATCCGGGAAATGTATTTAAAGCCAATTTATTATCATGAATTGCTTTAACATGTCTAAGACCGTCCCTCTGGGTTTCCCCACTGGACACGCCCCTAAATGGCTATCATCTTCCAGGGCCTATCAAACAAGATAACCTGGGAACCTACAAAAACGTCGGGAAGCGGCCATATGCCTGCGAGATAGTCATGACCACACCCAGAATCACCTAACCAGCGCAGAAAATATACAATAAACGCTCGTATGGCCTAGGGATATATCCACCCTGCATTCATTAGCCAGGGGGCTTCACCACACATGCGCAACTTCCCTTATGATAGAGATTTAGAGAGGTGTGTATCCATAAATTAACATTTATGAAAAACATTACTTTTTCCTTTTTGAAATCATCCACTTTTACATTCTCAAAATCCTTTGTACTTATTCATTTAGTACCACATATTAGCATATGTATTTCTTACACTTAGTATCATATTTTATTAATGACTAAAGACCCGAGGTGCCATTATTCTCAAACTAGTCTCCAAAAGTTCATACAATTTCATGAACCATCAAAGTGAGTCTCCCTAAATAATAGACTCCCAAAAATACCAACATTCACATTTAATCTCCAATTTTTTTTTAGGTTATCTTCCTATATCTTACGGACATTAACCTACACAAACTAGCCCTCGGGGTAAGCCCAATTATCCCATTTTATCCTAGGACATTAGTCTACCCAAAACAACCCTCTAGTAAATCTCATTACTTCCCAAAGGAAGGGTCCTAAACCTTGGACCTAAAAGAAGAAAAGGGCTAATATCAAACTAGGAAAAATCTCACAAAAACAGGGCAACCGAATTGATTCGCCCTTGGTTACGAATCGATTCGCCCAAAAAGCGAATCGATTAGGTGAGTAAAAACAACTTTCTGTAATTGTCCAAATCGATTTGGCCTTATCCCGAATCGATTCGGTCTCCTAGACTTGTAACCTACCCCTTAACCGAATCGATTCGCTTGGGAGCCGAATCGATTCAGCCCTGGGAATTTTCCCAATTTGGGCTACGGGTTGAAGAACCCTAAAATCCCAAAGTTTTATCCAACATCAACATCAAATAATTCTCCCAAATTATTTCTACACAATTTATAACAAATAATCTATCCTTAAATCAAATCAAAACTAAGATTTAAGGGTTAAATCATCAAAATCAACAAAGAACCCATTTAGGGTTTAAATATCCAAAACTTAACTATACATGAAATTTATCACATTAAATCAACATCTAGAAAGTAAGAAACTTGCCTCGAGGTCGTAGTCTCAGATCCTCCTCCGGTAGCAACGAAACCCGGCCTCAAATCTCCATTTTTCTCTCTTTTCTCCCATATCTCCCAACTCTCTCTTCTTTCTCCCTCTCTTGGCTTCTAACACAAGAATGAGGGAAATAAAGGGCTTAGGGGACTTATACGGGTTCTAAACATTAATTCCCCACTTTTAATTACTAATACACCATTAAAATGACTCGTATCCACATAATTGAGTCATAACCCACAAAAAGTGCCCAAAACTCAAAAATACAACTCGACACTTATTTCGACTATCTCGACTATTCTAAAAACAACCGCACCCCCTATTTTGGCATTTGGAATAATGTGAACAAATTTTATGTTCTAAATTCATTTTATTTCATTAATTAGACTCCAATTCAAATATGAGTCATAACCATCGCATAACATATAACGACGCAATAAAACACAATATAATGCTATTTACCTTCTTATAACGGTAAGTAGACAAAACATAGTAAATATTATCCCTAAATCTCACGGGAAATAATATTTACTCCAATTTCCCCTATTTTATAAAATTAGCCCATCAGGCTAAATAATATAAAATAGTCGCTCAAAAGCCTGGGTTGTTACACTAATATCACCAAAACTATTGCACACCTCCAAAACAATACACCAAATTGATCCATGATGAATGAGATATTTGGAACATCGATTGTTTTCTTCTTCAAGTGCCTCTAGTGAGGGCCACTTGGAGTACTAATTTCTTGAATGATTTGAGAAATATTTTGATTTTTCAAGTAGATTTGGAAAAGCTTACCGGTGGTCAGATTGTTTCGAAGAAAAATTGGTAGAATATAAAAAAATTACATACATTTTTGCCCCCTTAAAGTTTAAATCCTGGTTTCGTTACCAATGTCAAATATTTACGATGCTCGAATGTAAAAAAGAAAAAAAATTAGATCATAATGTCATTATTTTTTAATAAACGACCCTATTGGAGAACATTGAGTTACTTTTTTTAGAAGGAGTAATGGTATGAATACCAAAAACATCCCACAAATCATCCTCCAAATGTATTTTTTTATGTACACCCATTCTATCCCAATTAAAAGTTCAAGTTATTTATTTATATTTTGTTTTGTGGTATAAGGCTTAAAAGTTAGGGGTTAGTTATATTTTATTTTGTGGCATGAGACATAGGTTATATTATAATGTTAGGGGTGTTCCTAGAGTTTTCCAAAATATGACCTATTTTCCATAATTTTCATTAGCCTAAAATATTCCGAAAGAACACAATTATTGCTCCATGGCCTCTATATAGACCTCAACCCTTTGGGCACCAAAATATTTCTTGCCTACAAAATTTGGGTCAAGTCAATTTTCCTAGCCTCGGCTTGATAGTCGGCCTAGCACTAGAGAGTTTTTGTCCAAGTGTACAAATATAAAATATTAATACTTTCGTTCCAAATTTATAGTCTTGTTTTTCTTTTTATATCATCACAAATTAATAGTCAACTTTCTTTTTATGGACGTAATAACCAAATTACATGATGGTGAACAAGTCTTGGTCTTGACCGTATATATATATTTGGTATGATGTGTCTTTTATTACCGAAAAAATAGGGATATCAAAAGGATATATAATGATGCTCACAACATGGCCCCTTGGGGCGCTACAACATCCTTAAAACCTGTCATTTTCAAATTGTACTACTAATTTGGGGCTAAGGTAGTATGAACTTTCATAATTTTTAAAAATTTGAATTTTAGACTTGTTTAAGACAACATGCGAGTGTATATCATCTTGCTTTGAGTTGCAAAGTTTGGCAATGTCACGATATATGTTTAAGTGTTAACTTGCATTTGAAATTTGATAAAAATAAATAACTAGAAAATTTAATAGTGGAACATTTACCACCCAATTTCATATAATAGTTTTCTCAGTCATGTGGTTATATATTAGGTTGAATATTGGAGAGATGGATGTTTGGAATTTTTTTAATCGTTTAGATGAGGATGAATGTCAAAATTGATACATAAAAAGTTGATTACAAATATATATGACCTATTAAGAATATGTATACCATAGAATGAAAAGTAAAATTAACTTCATTTTCGAAATGTAACATTGTGTACTTAATCTCACTGAAAGGTGGGGAGGATTTGAGCCATTTAACCTAAAGATAATATCACTCAATAAGAATTATTTGCGTTGGACCCACCAGTTATGCTTGTTTGCAATCTTCACTTTTTGTGATGCTTTTTAAAAAAGTCACAAAAACGTTGAAAAGCGTCACAGAAGTAAATGGCACAAAAGTGCAAAAATGCAAAATTTTGACCTAAAATATAAACATACACATAAAAAGGATATAAATTGTACATAAATAACATTTGGATTCTTGATTGGTTTTACTAAAAAAGAAAGTACTTCTTATTCATCCCTAAACTACTATAGTCTCACTCTTTTTCTCTCCCATACATTGCATCTCCTCCCAAACTAAAGAAGACAATAAGGTAGTCAGTTAAAATATGGAAAAATAAAATATAGAAAATATAAAAGGTCATATTCAGTTCACAAAGCTCTCATCTAACTGTAACATCTGGGAGATATAAATGTCAGTTGGCCTTACCTCCATATATTGAGAGACTCCTCACATGTCTCAAACTCGTCACTAATCGTAACTTGGGCGAGAACACTTATCATCGCACCAAGGTATGACCTCTAAAATATAGAGAATATCAAGACTAAAATTATCACCATCTTCACATTCATCTAAAAATTTGAGGTTGATGAGACAACAAGTTTATATGGTGGTCACAATCTGGTGAAGAAACCAACTCATTTGAATCATGTAAATAAAACACATCTCTTTTCTCTTTCACCATCTTCAATATTTTCTCAAGAACACTAACCTCACAAGGAATTCTAAGTACACCCTCATTTTGAAACCCAAATTTTTCTCCAGCCTCTCTCAATAAAATCCGAAATGCTTGGTGACCCAAATACTCAGTTGGGATTCTAAATCTCTTAACCTCCTCATCATCCGATCTTCCAACGCAAATCGTAAGAAACCCTTTAGGGATCGCAATGACATCGTTTTGCTTCGAGCCACTATGATCCAAAAATGAAAGGTTTTTTTTAGAAGCTTAATGCTTTTATTTCTAGTGTTGGCATTGTTTGTGGGCTTAATGGAAAGTTTTTTCCACTTCTTGATGATTTATAATATCCTTACAATCTCTCTAATCTTATTTGTAGTTTTTTTTTTTTAATCCATGATGAGAAAAAACAAGGCTGGTATAAATTTTTGTGTGAATGTGAAAGTGATAGTGATAGAATATATTTATAGTGTTTAGGATTCTTAGGATTCCCAAAGTTATTATTATTTTTTTATATAACAAATATAATATTTGATATGTATTGTTGATGTAAAAAAATTGACTGGATCCAATTTTCCAATCACAGATTAAAGATATAATTGTAATAAAATAATCACAATAGAGATAAAGAGTTTTTAAAGTGGTTCGGATGTATAAGAAAACCTACGTCCACTGTTATTGTATTGATTTGAGTGATTACATAAAGCTAGGTATTCTTGTCAATAAGAATATCCTAGAATCCTTGCTATCTTGCCTTTGATGAAAGACATACATTGTATTTATAGTAACCCGAAGATCAAGGGTTGGAATGCCTTTATATATTTAAGCATTTACATCCGTACATATTGAATGTGACTGTTGGTATTTTTTAGCACGTGTAGAATGACTCTTAATTGTTTCCCACGTGACGACTGCTCATATACTATGATGGTCTGCATTCTTCAGGCTGGTCGACATTCCTGTCGAGCAACTATCTTTGGGGCTAAGTAAGTATTTGATGACTAGGATTATCTCCACGTATGGAGACAGGTGTCCATCTTTGAATGGTCCATGTGAGTGGATAATTTTTGGTATCAACAGAAGCCCGCAATACTTTATTCTTGATGTTTCTGCTGAAAGGATGGAGTATATTTTCTTCGAAGTTGGTCGGCGCCTGCCGACGTGTAGGACTTCTGAAAATTTTCCATGTTTTGACTTTGTAATGGTATTTTTGTAAATAATTTGAATATTAGCGAACCACCCGAGGGTGTATAGTATTTTTGTGCTTTTAAAACAGGGGAGCCGTCAGAATGTCAATCGTCGAAACAAATAATAATTTCTTGCACGATTTCCAAGGTAAGCTATAAGAGGCGAGATTTCGCTGGATCTTCATACCACAATTGTTGAAGCTATCGAATTATCTTTCTTCTCCAAGCTTACTGCTTTTGAGTTTTCTTTTGCGTCCTTCCCTTGCTTCTCATGCGGCTTAAGCTTGCGGGAGGCAAAAGCTATAGCCTTCTCCTCCTGTTGAAGTACTCCCCTAAGTCCCCGTAAAAAGGCATCAGTGTAAACCAAGTACTCCATGCCCGGCTTAGGTAAAGCAAGGACCGGTGCTTAAGTAAGATTGTCTTTCAGTTCGTCGAAATCCAATTGACAAGCATCATCCCAAAAATCTGGAACCCCTTTGCGAGTCAGGTTTGTCAATGGCCTTGCTATTTTGGAGAACCCCCGAATGAATCTCCTGTTTTATCCTGCTAATCCCAAGAAACTACCCACTTCCGTGGGTGTCGTGGGATGTCCCCACTCCCTCACCGCTGACACTTTATTCGGGTCAACTGCTATCCCCTGCTCAGAAATGACATGCCCCAAGAACTGCACTTTACGTAACCAGAACCCGCACTTCTCGTACTTAGCATACATTTGATGTTCTCGTAGAGTCTGAAGAACCTGCCTCAAGTGCTCGGCATGCTCCTCCTCGGAGTGTGAATATATCAGAATGTCATCTATGAAGATAATGACAAACTGATCCAAGAACTCTCTGAACACTCGGTTCATCAAGTCTATGAATATGGCTGGAGCATTTATGAGTCCAAATGGCATCACTCTGAACTCATAGGACCCATACCTAGTCAAGAAAGAAGTCTTTGAAACATCCTGCTCCCTAATTCGTAGCTGATGGTACCCCCAACCTCAGATCTATCTTCGAAAAGAAAGTTTCTCCCCTCAGCTGGTCGAACAGATCATCGATTCGAGGTAACGGATATTTGTTCCGTATCGTGACCTTGTTCATCTCCCGGTAGTCCACACACAGCCTTAGTGAACCGTCTCTCTTTTTCAAAAACAAAACTGGAGCGCCTCAAGGTGAGGTACTCCTGCGAATGAAGCCCTGACCTAACAGCTGCTCTATCTGGTCTCGTAACTCTCGTATCTCCGCCGGAGCCATACGGTGTGGAGCGCGTGCTATAGGTCTAGTATCTGGTAATAAATCTATGAAAAAATCTATCTCTCGACTGGGGGGTAGGCCTGGTATCTCCTGAAATACATCGGAATGCTCACGAACAACTGGGATCGAGTCTAAGGGAATCACAACCTCCTTAGAGGTATCCTCCTCTATGTAATACAAATGAGCGGTCGAGCCTCCCTCTGGGCGAGGCATTGCCACTACAAACATCTCTTGCCCCGGAATGGCAAAGACAATACTCCCATCAAAATAATTTATCATGGCTCTGTAAGCTGGGAGCCAATCCATACCGATAATAACGTCATGCTCATGCATATCTAAGACTAACATGTCTGCTGGTAATACCAAACTACCAATATCTACCCCCACACCCCTGCATATAAAGAAAATAAGAGAACCATTTCCCAATGGTGAATCTACACACGTCACAGTGCTCTCTGTTGTGGCTAATAACCCTAAGGCCTTCGCAAAATGGGTAGCTATAAAATAGTACGTCACCCCAGTATCAAATAAAACCTGACCCATAGTACCATGGATAGGAAACATACCCTCAGGGTGGTGCCTACGGATCTGCTGCCTGGTTGACGTTATAGACACGTCCGTACTGTAACTGCCCCTGCTGCATCGGAGCGACTGGAATGGAAGGTAGGGCGGGTACCTGAGCTGGTGGCTGGAAAAAGTGGCCTCTATGGCTCATTACGGGCACCCTGCTGCTGTGGGGCCCTATCACCATCTGGATAATCCTGGTGCTTATGGCCATTCTTACCGCACATAAAACATCAGCCTATGAAATTACCTTCCCTCTGACCCTGTTGACCACGGCTCTATTGGCCGTTACCGCCTCGCCACTGGCCCTGTTGGCCCTGATGAAAACGTTGTTGGCCCTGTTGGTCCTGTTGCTGGCGGTGTTGGCCGTGCTGGCCCTACTGATTAGGCTGGCCTGCTGACCCTGCCTATATCCCCCAAATCCCAGCCGGGAATCACCTAATAGAAACCTCTTGGCAGGGTCCCCCTGATGGGAACTCTGCTCATGCTGGCGAGTCTGCCCCTGCGATGTCGGTGCTCCACTAGCGCCACTACCCCCTGTCCTTCCCTGCTGGCTGGACTCTCCTGCTTGCTGGCCTCCCTGTAGATGGAAGCGGTGGTCCTGGCAGTGTAGCAAAGCAGTGTTGAGTACATCTGTGTAAGTACTCAGAGATAGATTCCCTATAAGGTGCTGACGAATCCTCCAAGCTAACCCGTCCACAAACAACAATATCTTCTTGACCTCAGTGGGTGCCTCATCTAGCACTATAGTGAGAACTCTTTTGAACTCCTCTTCATACTCAGCAACAGTAGAATTTTCCTGCTTCAAGTTCAGTAACTTCCGCCTCATCTCAGTTTGCACGGCGGGTGGAAAATACTTACGGTCAAACTACTCCCAGAATAACTGAATCGGGATAGTATCCCTCTCCTCCAAGGTGGTGGTGGACTCCCACCATTGCAAAGCGGCCCCCACTAGCTTAAAGGAAGCCAATAACTATTTTTGCACGTCTGTACACTCATACATATGACGATGCCGTTGGATATCTTTCTTCTATTGGCTAACGGTAATGATATCTGAACTACCCGAGAACTCAGGGGGATGCGCCTTATGAAAGGCATCCCTAACCCGCTCCCATGATGATGGAAGCTGTGCAGGTACTGGCGCCACTGCCTGAATCTGGGGTGGAGCCCACTGTACTACCGCTAACGCGGCATTCACCGCCTGAGCAATAATAGCGGCTACCTCATTAGCATTCATCATTCCCTGAGCCGGAGCTGCTGGCTGCTCGGCTTGGGCACGCCTATCCTTTGGTGCACGTCTCAGAGGCATCTGAAACATGAAGAAATGTATTATTCTACAGTTATTATCACATCTTAAATAGATGAAGACGTAATTGTAAAAGCAAGAATACAACAGTCCTAAAATAGGGCTCTATAACAAAAATGTTAAGCTGAAAGCGAAATAAGCCGTACAAATCCTATGTACACTAGAACTGATGCTCTGATACCACCTGTGACACCCCGCCTAATTAAATACCGGGTGATCAGTCCTTTATTAAATTATAATCAAGGTGAACGGTTGGTTCATTCTTAGCATCACTGTCGTAAAAATAACTTTTCCAATTTAACACCCTAAATAATTAAGCTAAGTGTCAAAACCATTTTTAGACATTTCTTTCCAAATTTTATTTATATAAACCAACATTTAAACTGGACATCATTCATAGATAAAAGTTCACACAACATCTATCCTGGAATATATAAATCCAAATAACCAAACATTCAATTAATTGAATCCAACATTTAATACTTAAATGAAAAACATCCTGACAATAATAATCCCAAAGTGAAAATACTGGAAATAAATAGAATACAATATCCAATAAAACAACTGAATAATAGAAAGGACGACACATGCCCAACTGAAATAATAGTGCTAGAAGAGGAATCAAGAAGTGAGGTCGTCTAAGCAAGAGGCCTGCAACTCCCACCTAAGCTGCAGCGCGTTCCTTCCAAAGGATCTTATGCAAGACGCCGCTGTGGCTGGGCACCTGTAATATATACATATATATACAAGGGAAAAAAAGATGGAAACGGGTCAGAGCCCGATTGTAAAAACGATTTAAATTTTTTTAGCAGGTATTTATAATGTTTACTGGCCAATGCAACAACATATTAGTGCGGCACTCCCTTGAGAAATTCTCACCTCTCTTCTAATGTGCACACCTACCGCACTAACCTTCCCAACAGTTTAACTTATCTTATTTTAGGTTACTCGTAAGATTTAAACTGACGAATTCAACTGTTTAAGAGGTAGATTTATTTTAATAACAAAGTTCTCATTTAACCTTTATTTGTTAATAAAGTTTCCCGGTAATATGCTATACTTTCAAAACACATATTTCTCAATTGAAATCATTATTCATTTCTTATTTACCATAAGCACAGGTGGTAATTAACAAATTTCAGAATTTAATATATATATTAAATACCCATGTAATATATATATTCTAATAGCACCTCACATAAAAACTATGGTACGGGCATACTCTGCTATCCAGTCCCCGTATCACTCGTACTAAGGGAAATACAAGTTCGGAATCACTCTCGAACTGTATTAACACAAACATAAACAATATTGAGGCGAAGCATAGAGTCCGGGTCTCTAAGAGGTCAGCACATGACCCCACGTCTCTTAGGCCGTCTGACGATCGATCCGATTAGCCTGTACTAAAGGATCTCTATCTTCTAGGGTACGGGTCAATATCCCCCATAAAGGTCCCATCGAGATAAGACTGTCCCAGCGCGGTAACCTCAGGGATAGCAAGTAGCACGGGCATGATTTTCACACATATATAGTATATGTATAAACACAGTCATATAAATATACTACTATTACCATATCAAATTAGGTACATCTCATGACCCATAATTATTACATTTGACCTTATTTGTCGTTATTTAGTATTACGTGTAACGGTTCGTCTCTTACTTTAATTCGAGGGATTTTTTTCAACTTACTACGTAACACTAATGGATTCTATTCTTCTAAGTGTAAAATTCAGTAGGTACTCATCTATTTTTCCAACCTAACTACCTTACGCGTCTCTCCCTTTAATACACAATTCCATCGTCCCTTATATGTGAGCATCCCCATAAAAATGTAAATCTTATCTTGCATTAAAGGTTTCATATTTTTAATAAGTCCTACTGGTCCTCTTTATCTCCCAAAATATTTTAATAAGGATGTCCAAAGATTTTTACTCATTTAAATTGAAATCACTATTTAAAGGGGAAACATGAGTTTGCCAGGAGGGGTCGATCGATCGATCGATGTGTCGATCGATCGACACTCCTCGTTCGATCGATCGATCAAACAGGTATGACGAATTCTGCAGATTAACAGTTACGGGTTCTATCATCCAACATCACCCAAATTCAGATTTTTAACACCCAAACTCCCAGAAATTCGTACTACAAACATTATAAACCCAAATTAAACATCTCCTACGTAAAGCATGCGAATTTTCATCAATAACCATGGAATAATAGGCCAAAACTTATATCAATCTCAAGAACCCTAGAAATTTCTTTAACTTTGTTCTAATCAGTATTTTCCCAGAATTACTACTGCTAATACATCACAAATCAGTGGTTAAACCTCTACATATGAAGGTGATTTCCAGATTTTCATTCATAACATTACTACATGCAATTTTCCTATCTCCAACATGGGTTTTCTTCTATGAAACTCATCCTAATCATCCCTAGACTAACATGAGTGATGCATTAACGAAATTAAGCAAGATAAATACTTGCCTGGGAATTTCAGAGTTCTGATTTGTGGAGGAATTTGGTGTGGTTGCGTTCCCCGTCACGCGATCTACGGGTTGGTGGTGGTGGTAGTGCAATCGGATGAACTTTTGGCCTTGGATTGCTTGGAAAGCTTTCTACCTTCCTCTCTAATGGCAGTTATAAGGTTTTGAGTCTGCTAACCTTAAGGGACCATTCCAAATGGCTGATATAACCTAAATAATATCGTGGGTTTAATTACCCAAAAATGCAAAATGTCCAAAATGCCCTCCCGGGGTGCTAAATAGGCCTAAAAACGCCCCGAGACCCAAACTAAACCCCCGGGTACACTTTTCTAACTATCTCAACCCTTTCAGACACTTTGACGCACTCGAAATGACCATACGGGTGACTTATAATTTATTCACTTTTATTAATCAATATTTAGTCCCGACACGACACAGGCGCGTCCCGTCTTAAATTTTTAAAATTGTCATTTTATTCACTCATGACATTTTATAGTACCAATATTATATTACTTTACTCATTAGTAACATTCAACAAGTTTCAAATGATTACTAACTCTCGTCACGTTAGTAATTAGAAATAATTAATTTCCGAATTTATATTAAATTAATAACTCACATTTAATTTAGATAAATCCCCAAATTTATAAAGCATAAAAATACGGGGTATTACACTCAATTACATCGTTTGTTGCTAGGCCTACCACTTCTACTGCTGTAGAACCCCTCAATCTTGAAGAATAGCCAATTACTACTTCTTCGGCTGAGGAATCTACTGGTATTAAGAAGGACTTAGGGACTTCATCATCTTTTGAGTCTCTAGACATTTTTGTTGTTCCCTCATCTCCACTTGCTATTATGGGAAAGAGGATAATCCCTGACTTGATGACTGGAACTTTGTCTCCCATTGCCAAAAGAGCTACAGAGAAGACTGTAAAGGTTACGGATGCCAAGAAGTCATAGAAAGTAACCAAATTTGCTGAGCAAGTTCCGCTGGTCATCAATACTGAGGAGGTTGACATTACTACACCTTAATACAAGAGGTTGAGAAAAGGTATATCTGAGAAGCAGACTGAGAAAATCTCTGCTAACTAAGAGTTGGTCAAAAAAATTCAGGAGGATTTTACTGTTGTAAGATCATCCTTTGGTGTCATCAATCCTAACAAGTCTAGAAAGTTAATTAAGACTGGCACCCGCTCTACTGATAGAGCAACTCTTGACCCTCTGCCAAGATTAAAGTTGGCAGAAAATTCTTGAAAAAGTTTGGCTACGGTAATTGTTTTCCCTTTACTACTTGCTTTTAAAGTCTTATTGTTCTCCTTGTAATCTGACATCATCTTTTGTGTAGTTTTTGGTCAATTTTAACCAATTGCTAGAGAAGGACGAACAAATATGTTCTTCTAGAGGAGATATTGAAGAGGCCTTGGAAGGTCTAAATAAATTCTTGACAGCTAGCCAACAGGCTTTGCACTACACCAAAATACTAATTTTGTGACTTCCTTATTGTGACTGCTAATGGGGGTGACAAATTTATCACTCCCGGGAGCAGTCACAAAATTTATTAGTATGCTTAAGTTATGACTCTTATGAGAAGTCACAAAATTTATTAGTAGGCTTAAGTTATGATTCTTATGAGCAGTCAAAAAATTATAACTGCTATGAAGAGTCACAAATTTTTCCCTAAGACCTAATTTGTAACTCTTATTAGCAGTCACAAATTTGTAACTGCTCATAGAAGTCACAAGTTTTTGCCAAAGATTTCATTTGTGACCGCTATTAAGGGTCACAATTTTTTTTGACAAAGTTTAATTTCCCTCCTCTTTCCTCTCTCCTCTTAAAGCTCCCGCTCCCCCTCTTTCCCTCCTCTCTCTTCGCGCCCCCTCCTTTCCCTTTTCAGGTTCTCTCTCTCTCTCTCTCTCTCTCTCTCTCTCTCTCTCTCTCTCTCTTTACAAAAAATTTGCCCTAGGTTTCGTTGGGTAAATTTTGCCCTAGGTTTCGTTGGGTAAATTTCTATGTTTAATCTCTTAACAAAAATTTTGCCCTGGATTTTTTTGAAGTTTTTGTGTATTATCGTAGCCGATCTTAATACATTCATATATGTTTTGTCAGATCATTAGTTCATTCTCATTTGATACGTTTTTTCATTCTTTCATTTTTAGACTTATAATTTTGAGGACTAACAATGTTCATTTTGTGTTTGTGACTTGTTTTGTTCAATCAAGTTGAATTTTTAGCAGATAATATGGATGGCCCCGGCTAAAGGTATGTTTTTGTAAACAAGTTTTTGTTATTAAAGTATTTTACATTAATATATCTAGAGTGGCATAATAATGGCTACATTTCAAATGTGTGTATTTTACATTAACGAGTGCTTGTAATAATTATTATTATTTGTCACTTTGATTTTGTGTTTTGGTTGTGGGGGAATTAATGTGTTTTGATTGAATCAGGTATAGAATGCCATACTAATCAAGTTAGTGCCACTAGAGATGAGCGTACTATTGCTAATTGTATGTATGTACTCTTTTCTTAAATTTTAACATTTAGTGATTCTAAATATTTCGTTAGTTTTTGTATATATTATTTGTAGTGGTGATAGGTGGTTGAGGGTGAGCCAATTGAAAACCCGGATTCAATTGGTTGTTGTAACATAGCTTTTAGATTAAGCTACCAAAATTTTTGTTTACTAGTTTGTGTGAATTTTAGGTAGAATTAATGATATTTGTTTACTAGTTTGTGTGAATTTGTTTATCAATGTTACGCTCTAAGAAAAAATCAAGATTCTAAAATCAAGAAAGATTGGATTTTATTATAGTGAATTGTGATGAATTTAATGTGATATTGATTAAGGAGTAAGTCCAAATAGGCCATTTATAAAGAACATGTGAGAGGAGAAATTAGACATAGCCTAGTATGTTTCAAATATTCCATATACGTATCCATTTTGTTAACTGATAAATTTGATTTTTTAAATATGACATGATACAAATGGTTACGCAAAGGATGCACGTGTGCATTTAGGATACAGTTGGTTTGTTTTCTAATTATTCATCAAAGTGGGTTTGAGAGTAATTATTAAAAGTTGTAAGACTTAATATAAATTTAAAAGGATTTAAAAGACAAAAAAAAAAAACTTTACATTTAACGACTCACCTATTGAAAGCAATTATTATGCACACATGCAAGAAAGTATCAATCACTAAGGCCATTATCTAATGTAACCTAAATCCACACTAGGGTCACCACCAATTTTCTATATATTATCTATATACAAAAAAACATCAAAAGCCTCACATTGTTGTGCCCGTTGAACCTTGTGAATGTTGTGATACTCATCTGGAAATTTCCACCTGGTCAAACAAAATCAACATAATTAATCTGCTTCTCCTATTAGGCCATGTTTTCTTGAGACCATTAACTCGCCAGTACTTGGATGCTCTAAACTCAATTATTACCCTCATTATCAGTAAAAGCAATTAACTAGTAATTATTACTCCAATGGGTTGTGCCCATCAACACCTGAAATGTTCTTTACCAAGGGGATATGCACTATGAATACGTTCGCCAAGTTAATTTTTAGCAAGTTTGGTATGTTGATGATTTCTGGTTGAGCTGATCACTTTGGATGTTATTACCTCAGACTCCTTGAGCACTGCCATCTTATCCTCAAACTATGGTGCCTTAAATTAAGTCACCTAAATTTCGTCAGCCTCACCCTTTAACTATGCAATATTAGCATTGAGTTTCGGCATATTGAGCTTGAACCGTGAGAGCCTACACTAACGTGGTGAATTATATCTTCTCTAATGGCTTTGTTTGGTCGTATGAGCTAACCTTTGAGCAAGTTCATCCTTTTTCAACTTAGGTGTAGTTTGTGATATGCTTACCCATTAGTTTGAGTTCTAACCTCATCCTATAAATTTATTCTTCACACTACCAGTCTTGCCCCTGAGAGGCCTACTTTCTAGGATACTTCTGACCCTGTCTCGATGATTTTTCATTAGGGTCCCGTTCTCTAAAAAGTTCACCATTTATCAAAATAAGATCACACATATATGGACGTATAATACTCAAAAGAAAGGAGGGCTGAGATGTATGATCTTCTGCCGAAGTTGTGGTCAACCTCAAATTAGTTAAGTGTTTATCCTTGCAACAGTTGCTCCACCAAGGTGTTTGATCCATTGAGGTGTTTGTCCACCTTCGCTTGGACAATCATAAAGCTCTGTGATGGAATTGATCATGTAAACAATGTAGTTCAATCTTTATTATCTTCACAACTTCTTCAATATCGAAATTAATTTTCTTAATACTTTGTATTTGTTGAAATATCAACATATATTTAGCAAATGTGAATTTGAGGTATATTATGAGAAATTTGGAGTAAAACATGAGTTGAATACACTTGGGTAACATGTGCATGAATATGGTCATGTAGTATTAGTTATGCCAATGTGTTTTGATGTTTGTCTATTGATCTTAATTTGATTGGTAGTATCGTAGTCATGGATTATCACGGGCGTGTGGGTGTGTGCATATACAGTTATAGAGGGGCATCATATATTTGCTTAAGTGAAAGAAGAGAGTGAGTGCGGGTGTCGGTGCGTGCACATATAATTTGGTACCAAAGTTTTTAAGACGTCCTTTTTAGATCCTCGGAGTGATGGCAGGCGACCTCTTTATCCAGCATATCTGCTGGAATTTTTTGAGTTTAGTATTCATTATATTAAAATCTGGCAGACATGAATTGTATCTGTTGTATCAATTAAGTATTGTCCAGCTGCATGGTCTAACATTTGCAGTGCAATTTTAACCTGATGATGTATGAGTACTTCTGGGAGGGGGACCATCTGGACAGGGATGACCTTAGAGGGTCATTTCATCTTGAAGTCCGATTATGCTGACTATATGAGCGGAGTCCATATATGTGTTCCCATAACTGTGTCGTACATGAGTTTAGTGATTGTTCCATGGCTATACTCCCACTACGAAGCGGTCAAATGCTAGTTGTAGAATGAGAAGGTTGAGTTCTTTGTAGAGATCAATGGGATCTTCTCTGGGATGATTATCTTCGAGAGGATTAAGGTCAATTTATATGGAACCACATATAGTATTCAGTATTTCCATAAGTAAATATTCCTATCCAATAGGTAGGATGCTCTGGTATATGTCGATGTTGGGATGCTTGATGCCTCCCTTGTCGTTGAAGAACTGGAGGGGTGGTCCTTTATACAAGAGGCTTGTTTATAAACTATCATTAGTGTAGCCCTATTTTTCATAAGATAAGTCCGGTGTTTATGTTTCTTAAGTCAATCAATCTCTTCTATGGTAGCTCTGTATATGATTCAAAACTTATAATCCGGATGTTTGGAACTTTAAAGGACATAGTTCCTTATTCGTAGAGTCTGAATCCTTTCCCCAGGAAGTAGTACCATTGCCTCATCATATCCCAGATTTAGGGGTTGAGTACATACTCATCTCCAAGCAATGGGGATGTGTTACCCTCGATTATTAAGAGATGGTCGAAGAAATCCTCAATTCCATGTTCTGGCAGGTGAGTGTTGTAGATATGTTCGGTGTCAGAGGTCAAAGATCTTGGATTAGGATCTGTATTGTTAGAGGCGGTGTTTCTCATGGTGGAGTTTAGCCAAGGATTAAAACCTATCAATCGAGATAGGTCGATACTCTCCCTAGAGTATGTTCGTATCATCTGGATGGTAGCTTGGGGACAAACATAAAGTTTGTCTTTTTCGGGAGGGTTCGAGCGGGGATTCCTCATTTCTTGTTGTATTAAGTATGGAACATTACTTGGGTGTCCATGAGTAGTTGGTTTTACCAAAGTCGATTCCATCTTTGTCTAGAGAAGCTCAGGTGAGTGACGTATTTTTCTAGACCGGGGTTGGCTCTTAATTGCTCTTCCCACATGGTGTCCCTATGAGTGGCATGTGATCTAACTCTTTCTTCCTCTTCATATAACAACTGGTGTGATCCTAGTACTTCTAGGTAATGTGATCAGTTGCATTGAAATTTTTATGATGTTCGCTCATCAGTACCAAATGGCTAGGGTATCTATTCACTCATATAAAGGTTTTACCAGCTGGTGACTTGTGGATGTGGCTCTACCATTATTCTCTGAATAATAGACTGAGAATGAGCTTTAGATATTTGGTGAGTGAGTGTTTATTTCTTTCATCAGAGTCCATGAGGGAAAATAAATGTTTCTCAAAAGTAATTCACCCCCCATTCGGTAAATTAGACTGGCATAACAACGATGATATGTTCGATTTCTTAGAGGGATTCATTGTACCTTTCCTTCCATTCGATTGAGTGGTCAATTTCCTTTAAAGAAGGAGAAAAGAGTCTGTGCTGCAGTGGTTAATTTATAGGAAGTGTATGGCCATGCCAAAGAAGGTCATATGGTCAATGGTAGGCTTAATTTTAGCTATGATGTTTAGGGTAGGTGATGGTCTTCCTAAAAGGGTGGCTGTTTAGGAAGGGTGGCTATTTTTCCCGAGTGCTTGTAAAACTCTACTCTTATAATTCGTTCGCCAAAGAATGATTTTTGGTCAATTAGCCTAGTGACGAGTGTTTATATAATATTGGAGTTTAAGTGCTTTCATAAGGGTAATAGAGATGCAACTTTAGTAACAACTGGGGTAATGAAGAATACAATAAAAAAAGGTGGTGGTGCTTAAGTTGGAGTTTGAGAAAGGCTTGTTAGTGGTTCAATTGGAACTTCCTTAAAATATAGTCCGCACAGGTGGTCTACAGAGCATGACTGTATATAGATATTGTATGAAATAGATATTAATAGATAGATATACACGGTCAAATTGGAGATATACACAGTCATATTGTAATTATGCATACCATGAGAACATGTAATTGGTTTCTTTCGACCATTTTTTGCATAATTATAATCCTATTTGCTGTGCAGATTGTGAAAATAATCTTCATGTTTCAATATGGTTGTTGCAGAACCTCCCTTGTCATGAAGTTGAAAGGAATAACAAGCCAGAAGTTGAATTGAAGTATGTTTCCTAATTATGGTCGGATTTTAGTTTAAGCTACAATCATAATGTTTGGCTCTTTGCGGAGACTGCTCCAAATTTTCCTTGATAATTTGAGTCATAAGTTGTTTCTCTTTCGTGATTTCTTCCACAATAGCTATGGTGGTTGGCATAGCCCATTGTTATGGAACATAACCATATAATGCATGGAATAGAGAGCACTTATGGCTAGAATGATGAGTGGTGTTGTACCCCCGCTCAGCTAAGCTGAGTTACTTGCTCCTTTTGGTTAGCCTGCAACTACACATACATATTAAATAATTTCCTTGGGAATGCAATGTAACTTGTACACCTAATCCAGAAACTGTATTACAATTTTAGTAGCTTTGAATAGGTGTTTGCAGGCTGTGTAATGGGCATATATTGTGAATCTTACCACTGCTACTAAAATGACATTCTTTCCTTCACTTGCGAGCAAACCTTCCACAAAATCTATAGTTATTTTCTCCCAAGTTTCATTAGGAACTGGTAAGACTAAGAGTATGTTCCTACTTATGTTACTGGCACACATCACACTCCATTATAAAGGATTTCATGTAACACCCGACTTTATTGAATTAATAAAGTCACATTATATTTTCAGACTTCAAAAATCATTTGGCTCATGGATTAATGAAGGAATGAATGGGATTAATTTATTTAAGTTTTATTTAATTGTCATAAGGTTGCAAGATGAAGGCAAATAAGGAAATTCAAAAAGATTTGGAACTTGCAGTTTCGAATCGATTCAGATTTAGGGTCAAATTGATTCGATCTGAAGCAGCTCCGAATTGATTCGAACTGCACCAGCAGTCCTAGTTTATTTTATACTTTTATCTGTCGAGATATGCCAGTTTAGGGTGTTATTATGACGACTCCCCACCTTGTTAGACCACGTTTTCTTCAACCTTTCATCACCCTAGGCATCGGGGGACTCCCCTAGAGGGTAGAGATCAATTAAGGTGGATTTTAGGGTCTTTAAGAGGGAGGTAAAGAGGGTTATCTACCCCATCTTTCCCATTTCTGCTCACCCAAAAATCTGCTATAAAACCAATCCGGAATTACAGTTCTCTCCACCATTTTTACTCAACTAAAAGCTCTATTCTCTCCTCATTACTTCATATAAACTATAACCCATAACTGTTGCATACATACACACACACACACACACAGATATATATATATATATATATATATATATATATATATTGTTTTTTTTACGTTACATGCTGAGGGCATATTCCTTACAATAGAAAGTATGTTTTCATTACACATAAAACTTCATGGACACAATTTTGACTCGTCGCTTTTCCAATACATTGGTTTTTCCGCATCCGCATGACTTTTCAACTTCACATATCTCTCTAATGGTTGATTTGATGAGATTGTGAATAAACAAATTTTCTTGTTCACCCTGTGCGACATCAATTTCTACTACTTTCTTAACAGTTGCATACTTATTTTATTTAACAATTCCGTGTCTGATATACAATTAGGCCTCAAATATTAACTTCTGCCTCATATTTGGTATGTTTCTAGTATAGAAGTTGTTTTATATTAAAAATTATTTGGTATGTTTCTTGTATAGAAGTTGCTTTATATTAACTTCTTCCTCAAAACCTTGTAATTCTGTGTCTGATAAACAATTTTGCCTCTTTATATTAACTTCTGCCTCTTTATATTAAACCTTGTAACTAGGGGTTATGCTCATTGATTTTTATAGAAGTTGCCCCTATAAGCCTTACTCCCATCGACATGAGAATATTACGAGTTCTTAACTGAGTTGGTGGCGGAGGACATCAGCAGCCTTTGACTTCACCTAGTCAAACTCAAGCAAGCTCTCAAATGAGGTATGCAATCTGTTAACTACAAATTTATTTATCAGTCTCACGTTTCATCCACTTCCTTTTTATTAAGTTTTCCTTCTTCTAAGAGGTGATTAATTTATTTTATTATTGATTCTTTGAATTTATATAGGTAAAAAAGTGACTTGGCAATCGGGTATCAGATTCTCAACCAAAGTTTGTTTGGTTCTATATTCAATCTGGATCTGAATCTGCTACAAAACTTGGTTCAGTTGGTTGATTTTGAAGGTTTGTTGTGTAATGAATTTTGTTAACAGTTTTTTCTATTAGAACTCATTATGGGTTTAACTTCACACTCATGTTACTTTACCTATAGGAATGTCATGTGATCTTGTAATATTTTTATATAAACACTTATGAAAATTTATAGATGACATTTAATTTCATTTCTTTTTTATTGATTTTTTTCGATGCATTGTTTATGACTTAAGCGTTACTGAGTTAGAGTACTTATGAAAACTCACTGTGCGTTACTGAGTTACACTTCTCCCTGTTATGAATATCTATATTGTAATCATTTTAGGAGATGATTACGAGTTGTAACTAGTTCATGAATATTTTTTTCTCTTTCGTGCAGGGGATGATGTGGCAAGCACCAATTTCATGACTCGACATCATTAGGCGACATCTCAAACCTACTGTGGTAAGCACCAGTTTTAAACAATGTGAGTACCAAAACACACTTACATATCTTATATATGACTTCACTTATGTATGCCAATATAATGCGTCAATATCTTTGGAAAATTGCAGATGATCGATTGTTACACACATACCTATCTCATATATGACAAGAAGGGCGTGGTTATAGAAAGACGATGAAGATCTAGAGGCTCAACATCAACAAGACACTGAAGATATTCTCAACATTGACACGAGCTCAAAGAATTATAGATTCGCCACCAACAAACGCTACTAGAGATAAAGTCTGACATGAACTTGCTCAACATGCATACTCTGAGTACACGAGGGAGTGTGTCACTACATCAATACCCCCAAGGATGATATAACTAGACTTCACTAAGCGTATCCACTGCGTGGTGACTCCTGGTCTAGATTTAGAATGATTTGTTACATGTTCATGACATTTCATGTCATCGAAGTATTGTGTCGTTATTTTTTTTAGTTTATTTTTTATTATATGTTCATTTTGTACTTGGTGCCCACGAAGGGGTTGTTTGATGTTAAATTAAGTTTAAACAAGTTTTACGTGTACTGGATATTTGGAATATGAGAAATATAAATGAAATGTTGTCAAAAATTTTAGACTTGTTATCATGATATTTATTTTACTTTCATTATTTCATCATTTTTGTGAAAATATAAAGATATCTGTAATAGCTCTTACCACATTTAACAAATTCAATTTTGTAACTGCTAATAGCAGTCACAAATTTGTCACTACTATCAATTTTGTAACTGCTAACAGCAGTCACAAATATAAGATTCGTAACTGCTGTCAGCAGTCACAAATATATCATTCGTAACTGCTGTGAGCAGTTACGAATCTACTATTCGTGACTGCTATCAGCAGTTACGAACCTAATATTTATGACTGCTATTAGCAGTTACAAATTGGGGTCACCAATCATAACCCCGTAGGGGTTATAAAAATTTGTGACTGCTGTTAGGAGTTATAATTTTTCTTTTGTCACCCCCTAAATTATGACGGTAAATAGAAGTTATAAAGGTCATTTGTGACTGCTAAGAGCACTCACAAATCTCCCATTTTGGTGTAGTGTTGGAGAGCAAGCAAAAGATTTGGGAAGAAGAACTACAAAAGGCTAATAATAGGGCCACTATTGCTGAGGGAAAGCTAGTGACTACTGATACCAATTTGACAGCTGTTGAAGATAGGGCCAAGAAGGCCGAATACAAGTTGGTGGAATACCAAACTCTCCTTACATTTATCGAGGAGAAAAATGTTGGTCTGACCTTTGTGTTGGTTGCAGAGAAGGCTAAAAATAAGAAAATAAAAGAAGGCTCCTTTAATAAAGTATGGGACAAGGTGTTTCTGGCTACCTCTTCCCAAATTGAGTTTGTGAGGAAGAAGTGTTTCAAGGATGGTTGGTCGGAGGCCTTCAAGGAAGTTCGTACTCCAGCAGACTTTGAGTTATTCTTGAAGCACGATCCAGGCTTTCCTCCATACTTGGAGGAAGATTTTTATGATGAGGAAGGATATGGGGAATCTTCCCTTCACCTTACTGGGTCTTCTTTGAAATCCAATAATGATGACATCCCTTCTGCCGACCAACCATATGAGAGCAATGTTCAAGATAAGGAGAAGGTTTAACTCCTTTATTTTTCTTTTTTGTTTTTCTGCTCTATAATAGATTCAATAGTGTTGTAACAACTTTTGATATGTTAATGAAAACATTTCCCTTCTTTGGCTGAATGTGTTGTATTTATCATACTTATGCCTTCTTGCTTGGTTCAATGACATTTCATACTTGGTGTTTTCTCATACTTGTGTACTTACATTTGCCATTTTCAGTTTGATGCTAGGAAAAAGGCCATAGTTTCTATAGAATCCGACCTGATCAAGTGGAGTAGAAACCTTTTGGAAGCTGGACATACTGATTTATTCAAGGAAGATTTAATTGGCATATTTGGTCCAAATGTGCCCGACCAAGTTAAGGAAGCATATATTCATGTGTACAACTTGCTAAATAGGGCAGTGGCAAACAATGCAGCTTATTACGAGATGATCGAAGATTTATAAGCAGATCATAATGAGAGAAAAACTTTACTCCATGATAACTACAAAGACAAGTACAAGGCCTTGAGTGATGGTTGGGGCTTTGAGAAGAAGTTGGAAGAACATACCTCCATGTACAGAAGAAAGGAATTCCTGTTAAATCGAGAAGTAGATGAGGCTAAGGAGATAGCCAAACTTCTTGAAGAGGAAAATAATAAGCTTAGAGATGAGCTGGACAACTTAAAGAACTCATTGGCCAATGGTACTGATGAGGGTGCTTATTTCTTGAAAACTGAGAATGATAGGTTAGTAGAAAAACTTGAAGCACTACAGAAAGCCAAACTTAGGCAAACCTTCAAGAGAAGAAATATTACCCGACCAACTATAAATAAGGCAAGGACTAGTAAAACACTAGCCGACCAAGCTACCCAATTACAAGCAAAGAGGCAAGCCATTGTTGACTTATCTATACAGCTGGATGCTAAAGATAAAGCGATAGTCGATCAATCCATCCAATTGGCAGTGAAGAATGATGTCCTGAAGAAACTTCAGCATCAAGTTGAAAGGTTAACATTTTAATTTCATATATAGCCTAGGGAAGTCTGGATGGAAGGCTATAATAAGGCCCTTAGTCATGTAGATGATCATCTTACTCAGGGCCAACGTGAGGGTTATAGATGGGGATGGACCAATTTGCTGACCTTGCTGAAATATGACCAAAACAATTAGCTATGGAACTAGATTTAACCTGGACTGCTGGATTGTGATAAACCCCCATTTAAATTGGACATACCATGGATTCCTCTAGGTGCTATTCCCTAATTCTTGATTACCAAATATATAAGGGATTATGAGCTTCACGATGAACTTGAGATAGTTCATCCTCCACACTTGATCAACCAGCCGAGTAGTAGTAATAGAAGGATGCTATGGGATTTCAACTTTGTCAATTCCCCTTATACCTTGGATGATCCTCCTACTAGTATGGATAAGTACAACCATCTTACAAAGCTCAAGGAAAACGTCCAGCTGAATAGCTCTTCCTGTATTTTGTATTCATTTAATCTTGAATGTAATACAATTAGTATTTGATATAAAATTTCATATTTTTGTATTGTCAACTTGTGATTATTTAATCAATCAGTCAACTGGATTATAAAGTATTTGTAGGACCATTGATTCTACTAATGCACTTAGATTTATTAATCTAAATTTAGCATTAATTATTAGTGGTGAACTGTAATTGTAAGACCATAGATTCTACTGATGCACTTAGATTTATTGATCCAATTTTCACATTAGTTATCAGTGGTGACCATAGATTATACTAATGCACTTAGATTTATTGATCCTGGTTTAACATTAGTTATTAGTGGTGACTTAGAGTATGAGGAATATATGCGTGTATTCCGATGGTTACGAATTTTCTCATGTCTTCTTGCATTTAACCAAGTTGGGTAAAACTTGTTTGTAACTGCTTGAGTTATATATGAAGTTTTACGGACTTCTTATTCTTAACTTTTCTAGGACGAAGTCATACATGAAGTGAAGTAGTGGTGCCGAACAAGTATGAGGAATGTATTCCTGTATTTAACTTGGTCGGGTAGCTCTTATTGTTCATGACTTGTACATAGTAAGTCATATATGAAGTAATAAGTTCTTGTTCGTGACTTCTACATACGAAGTCATACATGAAGTAACAAGTAACTAGGTAGTCGAGATGAAACTGTGCCTTTAAGTTATTGGTGCTTCTGGAATTTGATAAATTCAACCTGATTAAGTATGTGCCGATCTGGGGGATGTATATCGTCGTACTTCGAAAAAAAATCGAAAACAAAATTAAAAAAACTCAAGATTTTTATTGAGATAGAAAACTAGTTGTGTTGAACATAAAGCAAAATAAATACAATTTTTCACCGTCCCTAGTCACTGATAATATTTTTGAAGGTGCTCGGCGTTTCATGGGTTTTTGAATTCTTCCCTTTCTAGTGTTTAATTTCTATAAGTCCCTGGTCAGATGACTTCTGAAATGCAATATGGGCCATGACAATTGGCCTCAAGCTTGTTGCTCTTATGGATGACTTTCTTAAGGATATAGTCACCTTCTTTAAGGTTGGTCAGCTTGACCCTTTTGTTGTAGAAATGAGTTATCCTGTGTTAGTACACAATATTTCTGAGAGAAGAATATTCTCGTACTTATTATAATATATCCAGATCCAGGCACTGGTTAGAGAATCAAAATTTATCACCCTGTGAGTTAGTAGGCCTATCTCGGCCGGTACCAATGCTTCTGTCCAAAATGCAAGTATAAAAGGATTTTCCTCAGTTTCTATCCTCAGTGTTGTTCTATCGGACTAGAGAACAAAATGTAGTTCATTAATCCAGTTTCCCTTGGCAGCATCAAGTCTCTTCTTCAACCCATTAAGCAAAGTTCCATTTGTCACTTCCATTTTACCATTGCTTTGTGGATGACTTGGTGCAGAATGGAGTTTCTGGATCTTAGACTGAACACAATATGCTTTAAACTCATCGTTATCAAACTAGGTTCCATTATCTGTAATGAAAGCATAGGGCATGCCATACCTACATATAATGTTCTTCCAGATGAACTGGTATACCTTCTCGTAAGGCATCTCTATCAACGACTCTGCTTCCACCCATTTTGTGAAATAGTCAACAACAACTACCAGGTATTTGAACCTACCTTTGGTGGTCGATCGTGGGACGACTAAGTCAATTCCCCAAATAGCGAATGACCAAGGAGAAGTAATTGGTGTGAGAGCAGCATTGGGCTCTTTGTGAATTGTAGAGAACCACTAGCACTTATCACACTTTCTTGCAGTCTGCTCACAGTTAGCCGGTAGTATCCCTATGTATTGATTCTTTGGAGTAATAAATGACCAGCTTAATGATCTCTACGAGAACCCTCGTTCACTTCCTTGATCAAATATTCCACTTCCAATGGATGAACATAGTGCAATAAGGAGATAGTCAACCCCCTTATGTAAAGAAATCCTTTGTCCAACACATATTTGGCTGCTTTGTATCGAAGCTTTTTAGCTTCTTTGGGATCAACTAGTAAGACTCCATCTTAATTGTAGGCCCTGATTGGATCCATCAAAGAAGGTCCCAAGTCTATAGTAATAAAACTGATCATCAGGTCCTCGTCAATACTCATGTTTACCAAGATTTCAATTGGAATGATCCTCCAAAGTTCGATTCTTATTGTTGAAGCCAGCCAAGCAAGTGCATCAGCTCGGGCATTAGCTACTCTTGGTATCCTATTCATTTGCACACCTGTAAGCTCAGAAATAACTTCAATGGCCTTGGCCAAGTATCTAGTCATCAACTATCCTTTGAGTCCATATAGATGAAGCACTTGGTTGATAACTAGATGTGAATTGTTGTACGCCACTACTTGCTTGGCGCCTAAGGAATGGGCCAATTCTAGTCCCACATTAGAGCTTCATATTCTGCTTCATTATTTGATGCCTTGAATTTAAACCTAAGGGCATATTTAACATCAATATTCTTACGAGTATTGAGTATTATACCTGCTCCACTTCCACTTGCGCATGGGGATCCATCCACATATACGTTCCACAACGGGATATCACCACTAAAGATTTTTGCTGACAGAACTCCATGGTGAAATATCTTATTACTCTCCTTTGCATATTTCTGTGCCATTTCTTGGATTCTGAATGGCTCAGATTGATCGGCTATGACTTTAGCTTTCTTTTAAGCTGAGCTCTCTTCTGAAGAAGTCTTCTTGGCAGTCAAGTGTTTTTGGTTGGTAACCTCTAGATAAGTGAACTCTATAATAAAATCTGCCAAAGATTGGCCTTTCAACGAGGACCTTGGTTTATAAACAATGTCAAACTCTCCTAGTTGTACTGCCTAGTACATTAATCTTCCTGACTTCTCAGGCTTGTAGAGTGTTTGCCGAAGAGGTAGATCAATATATACTATAATGGTGTGTGCTTGGAAATAAGGCTTCATATTCCTGGAGGCTTAAATAAGAGCTAGGGCTAATTTTTTCAAGCGTGGATCCCTGATTTTGGCTCCCGAAATACTTTGCTAGTGTAGTAAACTAGTATCTATATTCCATTATCCATTCGATCCAATGTCGATCTAATTACAGACTCATAAATATCCAAGTATAAATATAATTTTTCTCCCATGACAGGTCGGGACAATAATGGTGGTAATCCTAAATATTTCTTCAATTCCTGGAACGCCTCTTCACATTCTGTATTCCACATAAAGGTCTTTCTCAGCACCTTGAAGAATGGTAAACACCTGTTCGTTGCCCGAGAAATAAACTATTCAAAGCTGCCACTCTTCCGGTAAGCCTTTGTACATCTTTCTTGCTAGTCGGTGACTGCATTTCCATAAGAGCTTTTATTTTGGACGGATTGGCTTCAATTCTTCTTTGATTCACTATAAAGCAGAGGAACATTCCTTCTTGTGTGCCAAACACAAACTTGGTCGGATTTAGCCTCATGGGATGCTTCTCTAGATGGTCGATAGTATGACTGAGGTCCTCTATAGGGGTTAAAGCCTTCTTGCTCTTTGTCAACATATCATCCACATAAACCTCCATATTTTTCCCGATCTACTCTTCGAACACCCTGTTGACCAGCCTTTGGTATGTTGCTCCAACATTTTTAAGCCCAAAAGGCATTATGTTGTAGGAATAGGTACCTAGGCTAGTGATGAAAGAAGTACTTCCCCTATTTTCTGGTTTCATTCTTATCTAATTGTAGACATAATAATCATCCATGAAGCTCAACATCTCATGTCTTGACATAGCATCTACTAATTGATCAATTATGGGCAGGGGAAAATGGTCCTTTAGGCAAGATTTATTCAAATCTGTGAAATCTACATACATTCTCCACTTATTATTTTTCTTTTTGACAATCACAACTTTGCCCAACTAGGATCGATATTTAATATCCTCAATGAATTGGGCCTTTTGAAATTTCTCCACCTCTCCGTGAATCCTTTTCTTGATCATCTTGGCATCCTTATTAATGTTGAGCTCATGACAGAGGAAGTTAGGATAAATTCTAGGCATATCCTCGGGACTCCAGCGAACACATTCCTACGTTGTCTCAAGAATGCAATTAATTCCTGCTTAAGGAGTGGATCTAGTGTTGAGCTGATCTGGGTGGTCCTCTCCAGTTTTTCATCATCCAGGATTACGATTTCGATGGCTATAACAAGCTTCCCCTTTGACTAGCTTCGTTTCATCTCGGGGATCCATAATTTCAACTTCTGACTCACTGTTCGGCTCTTTGGTATCTACTTGGTAAGTGGTGATGTTTTTCTTCAAATCAATCAAATCTTCTTGCTCGACTGAGGAATAATAACACTCTCTGGCCACTTTTTGGTCACCTTTCACAATACCAACCCCAAAATGAATTGGGAACTTCAAACACTTATGGACTGTGGATGGTACAACTTCAAACTTTTTCAGTCCCACCCGGATGAGGATCATGTTATAGGTAGACTGAACGTTCTTATCCATCATAACGAAGCATAGGAAAAAGAGGATAATAGGAAAAATAGGACTCGAGTCTCGGGTTTTAGCCCGAGACGCCTACGTAGCCTATAAAGGCATCAAAGTCAGCATAGTTCGTATACGACACGAGGGTGGGTTTTATCCCATAAATTCAAATGGGAGTTCATTATATGTGTGTGCGTAAAAAAGATATTTTTTTTAGTTTTGAGAAAATGTGAATCCTATCAAAATTTATAAGTGTAACCCTATTTTTCTTTTTCTTTTTATAGAAAATATGGTATGATCAATAATAATAATAAAATGGTATATTAATGGAGGAGACCTAAAGAAGTAAAATACTAAAGTAAGGAATAAAATGATATAATGCAAAAATAAGAGAATTTAGAGAGAAAGTGAAGGATTGGACCTTCCTTGGAGATATTGAGCTTGATCTTGATGTTTAACGGCTGACCTTGCAATTGAATGAAGGTGATGTGAGGAGAGGGAAGGTAATTTACCAAATTCGGCAAGGGAATGATTGAAGGGGAATATTGGAAATGGGTTTTGAGATGGAAATCGCACTAACTTTGAGAGAAGGTTGGTAAGATCACTATTTCAGAGATCTGAGGGGTGCCCTTCATGGTGAGCTCATCATTTCCTTTTATAGGGTAGGGGGACTGACGATTGGCATTTTCCTTTCCCTGCCAATCGGCAGGTGAGGCTAGATACACTACCGATAGGCAGGGAAATGGACCTGCCAATTAGCAGTCTTGTACATATTTTTTCGGAAAAATGGTCGTAGAATGCAATCCGTAACTCCAAATCGCGCACGGGGCCTAATGTTAGAAAGGTAATTCATAGACCTTTAAGAGTCCTTCGAGACTCTCCCGGTTCCAGGAGTTGACTTTGGGTAAAATGGGGCTCGAAAGCTCCCATCGGTCCTTTGGATAGGTGATCGTCGGATGACGATGGATCGTTCATCCAAATTGTAAGTCTGAATAGTGCATGGGGTAGATTATTGGAAAGGTTATACGAGGTAATTTGATGAGTTGACTTTAGTCAAACGGGGCTCGAAAGTCCCCGGTGATCTTTCGAAGTAAAATGGGTCATTCGTCTGTACCATAAGGCTGATTCGCGCACGGGGCAGACCATTGAAAAGGGTATTCAGTTCCCTTTGAATATTCATTCATTCTCATTCGAGCTGAAGAGTTAACTTTGGGCAAACGGAGCCCAAGAGCGTCCAATGGCCTCTAGATTAGTTTTTGGGGGAAAACAGATCGTTCGTCCGAATGGTAATGTTGTTTTTCACACGAGGTGGACCATTGTAAAAGGGGTTTTGGTGCCCTTCGATGATTAATTGAGCTTTCTCTCTGACGATGAAGTTGGTTAGGGTCAAATTGAGGCCCGGTAGCTCCCGGTGGCCTCTAGATCAATTTTTGGTAGTAAAATGATCCGTTCGTCTGAACCGTTATGCTGATTCATTCATAGGGTGGTCCGTTAGAAAGGGAATTTAGAGCCCTTTGAAGATTTATCGAGCTTTTTCTCTGATAATGAAGTTGACCGGAGTCAAACGGGGCCCCGGGTGCACTCGATGGCCTCTAGATCGGTACTCAGAGTATGATCTATGGTTTGTGTTGGATGGGGAGGTGATAGGGACCTAAGGAGAGATTTAGGGGGGGTCATAATGTAGTGTCTACATGAGGTATTCAAAGAAGTAGAGGATTGCTCAGAGTAGGTAGTTGTAGCATCCTTTAAGATTGGTTTACTGACCACATCTCTTCTGCACCAGTCCCTGACAAAGAAAGAATCAAATACTATTGACAAACTCATGGCGCATATTAAAAAATATGCCAAGGTTAAGGAAGTGGTATTTTATTCCATGGGACAACGATCATGAGAAAATAGTCAAAGGAGGGGATAAGAGTGACACTCCAAAGAAAGGAATAAGAACGGGGGAAAAAATGGCTCCAAGAATGAGAGCAAGGAAGATCCTTCAAAGGCTTTCCAGGCTGTCAACACAGTCTTCAAGGAACCTATTTACAAAATCTTAAGCAAGATCAAGGATCAGTCATTCATCAAGTTGCCCAAGAAAATGGGTGGTGACCTAACAAAGAGGAACAACGCGCTGAGATGTGCATTTCATAAGGAAGGCGTCCACAGGACAGAGACTTGCAAAGCACTGAAATCACACTTGGAAGAGTTAGCCCAAGCGGGGTACTTGGACGAGTATGTGGTAAAGAAAAATGACAAGGTCACAACTAATGGAGACACGAAGCCAAACAATCTCCTTGATGAAGACATGGGACATGAGTTCACAGTAGTTCATGGAGCATCCGACCTAAAGAAAATACAAGGGAACATCGTTCGAATGGAACTGAAGAAGGCCACAACTGTCATAGAAGCATTCTAAATTGACCCCGCAAAGAGCCAGGTTGGAAAGCACCGATGATAAAAAGATGTCGACTACACCAAACACGTCGTCTTCATAGAGGAAGATTTAGTTGGGGTGAGGACCCCACACCGCGATGCGCTCGTGATTACCTTTATAATCATAAAATGGGATGTCGATAAGTTACTGGTAGACCAAGGAAGCTCATCAGAGGTAATGTACCTAGATTTGTTCCACAAGTTGAAACCTAACTTAGCCAATCTAAAAGAGGGGACCGTTCCACTGTTCGGCTTCGCGAGGAAGATTACAAAGCCAATAGGAAAGATAGTTCTGCTAGTAAGGGAAGGGAATATCTAAAAAATGATTGAATTCTTAGCAGTAGATATTAACACACCTTACCATGCCATCTTGGGCAGGGGTTGGTTACACGTCATGAAAGCCACCCCATCTACATACCACCAGAAACTCAAGTGTGTCACCGATCGGGGGATGGTCGAGATTCGTGGCGACCAGACGATCGCCAGGAAATGATTCATCGCCACCATTCACCCCCAGAAGGAGAAAAAAATAGGAACGAAAACTCCTTCTAGAGGGAGCCCAGGAAGAGGCTACACCCTCTAAATAGCAATTACGGTACGGTAGATAAGGGATGGAGGAGACCAGGGTCCACCCTACTGATAGGGTCGTTAAAAGCCTGTAAAAATTTGAGGTTGATGACAACTTTGCGGATAGAAAGTTTTTGATCGGGACTACTCTTATCGATCATGAAAAGAAAGAATTGATTACTTTCCTGAGAAGCCTCTTGGATATTTTTTCTTTGGAACCTTACGATCTGCCTGGAGTTGATCCCAATGTTGCCTACCATAGCCTCCACGTTGACCCAAACTTTAAGATGATCACTCAAAAGGCGCACCGAATAGTCCCCAAGAAGGTTAAAGCGATAGAGAATGGAGTGAGGAAGCTTCTAGATGTAGACTCCATTAGGTAAGTTCAGCTCCCCAAATGGTTGTCCAACCCAATGGTAGTATGGAAGAGCAACGACAGCTGGAGAGTCTATATTAATTTCACAGATCTCATTAAGGCGTGCCCCAAGGACAGTTTTACCCTATCAAAGATCAACCAACTAGTTGATGTAATGGAGACTCACGAAAGAATGAGTTTTCTGGACACCTAATCAGGGTACCTAGTCAGGGTACCATCATATCCCATTGTCCATCCTCGACCAGGATAAAACATCCTTTATAACCCCAGTGGGTCTATATTATTAGCAGGTCATGTCATTCGGACTAAAGAATGTGGGGCAACTTATCAAAGGCTGGTGACAAAGATATTTAAACAACATATAGGGGACACTATGGAAGTCTACATCGACGATATGTTAGTCAAGAGCAAAGACATAAACAACCACCTTAAAGATCTGTCTAGAACCTTTTAAATCCTCAGGAAGTACCAGATGAAACTCAATGCATGTAAGTGTTCATTCGGTGTCGAGTTAGGAAAATTTCTGGGTTACATAGTCAGCAAAAGAGGGATTGAGGCTAATCCAGATCAAATTGATGCGATCAACGAGGTCTAGCCACCAAGGATGTTAAGAGACATTTAGAAGCTTACTAGGACGCTCGTGACACTCAGCTGCTTCATCTCCAAGTCCTCATAATGTTACTGACCATTCTTTCAACTCCTAAAGAAGGATAAAGTCCTCCTTTGGAATGATAACTCCTTAAAAGATTTAGAGGATATTAAGTCCTACCTCAGTAAACCACCCCTGCTGGCAATCCTTGATGACGGAGATCCCTTTACCTCATCGTATCAGAACATGCTCGCCATTGGTATTCAAAATGGAGGGTAAACAATACCCTATTTATTATGTAGTAAGACACTATTAGATGCAAAAAAATGCTACTTGCCCTTGGAGAAACTTACATATGCTCTTATAGTTGCCTTTTGGAAGTTGAATCACTATTTTGAATCCCACTCAATAACAACGATCATTTTCTTCCTCTTCAAAGTTGCTCTTAATAAAGCCAACCTCCCTAGACGATTATCCAAGTGGTAGGTTGAGCTCGGAAGATTCGATATTCACTTCCAACCCAAGACAACTATTAAAGGACAAGTTTTAGCTGATTTTATCTCCGAATTCACGGAAGATGAGCCAATCGACTAGCGAGTGATTGAGAAATCAGCAAATAAGGAAGTAAAATCCAATGAATGGACCCTATACATTGATGGAGCCTCCAATTACAAGGGGGCAGGAGTAAGTATTATCCTATTCATGCTAGAGAACACTATCATCGAGCAAGGAATAAGGTTGGGATTTGAAACCTCCAATAATAAAGCCGAATATAAAGCACTTATCGCTAGCCTGCTTAAAGCCCAACTACTAGTGGCAAGGTGTCTAAATGTGTTTAGCGACTTCAAACTAGTCTCCAAATAGGTGAGAGGATATTTTAATGCAAAATATAATAGGATAATAGCCTACCTTGCCATTGTGCGCAAACTTATAGAAGGGTTTGAGGAAGTCGACATTTAGCAGTTCTCCAGGGGCCAAAATAGTTATGTTGATGCCTTCGAAGCCCTAAGCTCAGCGGTGGACTCTGACCTCAGAAGAACTATCCAAGTGGAATTCCTCGACCAACCTAGCATTGATAAAATAATGATAGTTGAGCATATCCTCTTCATATAAAGGGCTCCAAGAAAGATGGATTCGATCGTTGCCTACTTACGAAATGAGGCGCTCCCGAATGATAAGAAGATATCCCACTAGATAAGGGTAAAAGAAGCCCGTTTCCATCTTAATTTAGGGGGAAAGCTCTATAAGAGATCTTTTACGGGTCCTTACCTCCAATGACTTTACCCATAGGACATCTAGCAGGTTCTCAATGAGCTTTACGATGATATATTTGGGAGTCATGCAGGAGGAAGGTCCTTAACCTTCCAAGAAATCAAAGAAGGCTACTAGTGGCTACACATGCAGAAGGATACAAGAGTTTATGTTTGGAGATGTGAAAAGTGTCAGAAAGTCTCCCCTATGGTTCATCAACCAACTAGCGACCTAAAAGCTTTGACCAACCCTTGGCCATTTACATAACGGGGACTAGTCTTAGTGGGGCCACTACCTACCACACCTGGGAATCGCAATTATCTGCTGGTCGGCAGAGATTACTTCACCAAGTGGGTAGAGGCAGAACCACTAGTGAACATACGAGATGTTGATACGATAAGGTTCATTTGGAAGAACATAATAACACGCTTTGGGGTGTCGAGAACTATCATTACTGACAATGGCATATAGTTTGAGAGTGGCTTCTTTCAAAACTTCTGTGACAAACATGGTATAAGACATCATTTCAGATTAGTAGCATACCCCCAAAGCAGGTCAAGCAAAATCTTCCAATAAAACTATGATTGAATGTCTAAAGAAGAGGCTGGAATGAGAAAAGGACACTTGGGTGGATGAACTTCCTTATGTCCTTTGGGCTTATCGTACTACGCGTAGAAGATCCACCAAATAAACACCCTTCGCACTATCATACGGAATGGAAGTTATCATCCCACTTTAAGCAGGTCTCCCTACAATGAGAACTAACTTGGTCAACCAAGGACTAAATAACAATGCCTTATGAACTGAACTTGACTTGGAAGACGAATGAAGAGAGCATGCCATGATCAAACTGACTTCATATCAACCGCAACTGGCCAGGTAGTACAACAAGAAAGTCAACCTGAGGAAATTCTAAGTAGGATATTTCATCCTAAGGATCGGCAGTGCAGTTAGACCGTCTGACAGAAAATTGGGACCAAACTGGGAAGGAACTTTCAAGATAACCAGGGACAAACTTCAAGGAGCTTACCACTTTGAAAAACTAGAGGGAAGGGAGATACCTAGAGAATGGAATGCGGCCAACATCAAGAAGTTTATTTTTATTCTTTCTTAGCACATTTAGTTTACGCAGGCTTTCATTTTAGACTTATGTTGCTCTTTAGTTATTACTAAATGAATAATGGCCCATTCACTCTAATCTCTTGAACACCTCAATTTTATACTATATATCTCGGTCTTATGCACCATTTCCAAGAAACAACTCCATTTGGTTACAGCAGTGTGTTTAACTTACTTCAACTAAAGAATTTTCTCGTGCATATTAAAATTCCTTTGGAGCACAATGAGTTGTTCAACTTATTCCAGCCAAGGAATCACTTGGTGCCGAGCAAGGTTCATACTGATTATAATGAGTTATTCAACTTATTCCCGTCAAGGAACCACCTCATGTCGAGAAGAATTCGTACTGATTATAATAAACTCTTAAGTTCATTTTCAATTACTGAAATCTGCAGGTCTTTGTCATATCAAACACAAGGGGCCTCACGAGTTATCCCGACAATAATAAAAGTCCTGTAGGGAATCCTTAGGCAGAAAATACAATTGAGGTCGGTCGCTAAAAATCCTGAACGAGTGGATGGTAACGAGGTGCATTCTTGCCATCATCTCTCCTAGTCCTAAGGGAGTGTGACGACACAACCTAAAAGGTAAGTCAGTTGACATGATATTGCTAAGTCATATTGGACTGGAAGAATGACTAACATTAGTTATTAAAGCACTTATTCGACAAAGGTCCAAAGTGATTATCATTAGTTATTAACCTATTTAGTCAGTGAAAAATCCAAAATGATTAACAACATTATTTACTTAGCCAAAGTTCTAAGTACTTATTAGATATTTTTAGTCGATAGCTACCCAAAATATATCTCAGTTAATAAACAAACTTTACTCATTTTATATCATGTATAAAATTATAAAAGTACATGTAAGGACATTTTTCACATGTCCGAAATGTTTCATTTATTTATGTCGTACGCCGCTACATTTGGCACGTCTCCTCACGATCTCACATGACGGCCTCTATCCGAATTTCGGGAATCAAGCATGCATTATCTCCACTAATATGTCCCACATCTGGCTCAATGACTTCACGTTCCAAGATTTTAGGGACTTAATGCAATTGGTACGCAAGGGAAGTCAAAATAGTGAAAAAAAGGCACAATAGGAGAGTTCAAGGGCATTTTCGTAATTTCACATCCATAGTTCGGAGGTCTGGTCAACTATAAAGTTGAAGAGCTCGCCGTAACTAAGATACTGGAAAAAACAGAACCTCAATCCGAGCTACGGTGAAGGAGTTATGACCTTTTGAAGATAGAGAAAATTCCTTAAAGAATGCTGTTTTTTTTGTACGCTGGATAGAATTTTAGAGTTTTAAGAACGTGGGACTCTTCATATTTTTTCCTATAAATACCAACTTCGGGGGAGTTGTTTTGCAAGACTTTAGGAGACGAATTTGAGAGTCCAAATACACCTAGTCTTCATATTGTTGAGTCCCAAGACTCATGTTTTGATTCACACATCATTGCCAAACCTTTGTGAATCCTTTTGCAACCCAAGAACACAACTTTGGTTTGTTCAACCCTTGTGGAGGAGACTATTCTTCTTCTTCATTGCAGCCCTACTGGAAAGGGATAATTCCAGCCGCGACTACAGAATCCGATACCCGAGGGTAATTCTTAGTCAACTTGTATTTTCATTGTAATCCGATTGTAAGCCGTTCTCTTACAAATTATAGTGAAAATAAATGGTTTTGCCCCTGAGGGGGATTTTTCCTTAATTGCATGTGTTTGAATGTTCTTGCGTAGATTATCAATTTATTCAATCACATACTGCTGCATGTTTAGGGTTTGTTTGGATTAAAAGGGTTTTATATATAATTTGATCATTTGAACGCGAGCACACACGTTCTCAAATTGGTATCAGAGCAGGTTACGCTAATTTATCGCGTATTCCTTTTTCCGCAAATTTTTTTTCTAAGATATCAATTTTTTGAAAAAAATGATTTTTGAAAAAGTGCGTGTTCAAATGGAGAAGTCATATTATAAAATGTCTGTTTTTGACGGGACAAATTATGCTTATTGGAAAGCCCGTATGAGGTCGGCTTTAAAAGCCATTGATGAACGTGTCTGGATTTTGGTTGAACGAGGGTGGACTCCTCCCACCGTGACTGTTGATAATGTGACCAACTTGAAACCTGACATTTCTTGGTCTGATGAAGAAATTAAATGGTCATCTTTTAATTCTAAGGGTCTAAGTGCTATTTCTGGGTCTGGCACACCTGATGAGTTCAAACGCATAATGACGTGTACCACGTCAAAAGAGGCATGGGATGTTTTACAACTCACCCATGAAGGAACTAATGCTGTGAAAGAGTCTAAGTTGCAAAACTTGACAACTCAATTTGAAACAATCACCATGTATGATTCTGAATGCTTTGATGAATTTTATGCTAGACTTTCTGACATTGTGAATACTAGTTTTAATCTTGGTGAACAAATTCTGAATGCTAGAGTTGTTAAAAAGATTCTTCGTTCTTTGCCTAAGCGTTTTATCCCTAAAGTCACTGTGCTAAATTCTATGGGTAATTTAAATACGCTAAAATTGGAAGAACTTGTAGGAGATTTGCAAACTTATGAAATTGATATGTTCCCTAAAAATGCTAAATCTAAAGATAAGGGAATTGCTCTTAAAGCCCAAGAGAGAAGGAGTGAGGGGTCAGCTAGAAAGATGGTAGAGTCATCTAGAAAGAGAGAGACTGACACGTCAGATTCTGAGTGCGATTTTGACTTAGATGATTTGGCTCTTTTCGCAAAAAATTTCAAGAGGATTCTCAAATTTAAGAAAAATGGCAATTTTAAAGATAAAAAGAAATTTGAGAAAAATAAGTTTGAAAAAAAAATGAAAAAGTTTCCAAAAATCCTCCTCTGAAAGAAAGTGAGAGATGTTTTGAGTGTGATGGTAGGGGTCATAGAGCTTTTGAGTGTGCCAATCGTCTGAATAGAGAGAAAGGGAAAGCTGTTCTTAATGCTACCCTTAGTGACGACAGTGAGGTCGAGACGGTGGATTCTGGAGATGAGTCACCGCATGAGTGTAACTTCACCGCATTCATGGCCAGCCAAGTGAGCACTCCTAGTTCTCCTCACGACGTTGAGGATGATGCTTCACAGGGACACCTCGACAGTGAGAGCGATGTGAGTGAGGGGGAGGATGACACAAGTGAGAGCGAGAGTGATATACAACGCGCCTACGCTGAGTTATATTCTGAGTCTTTTAAAACTAAAAAGCGTAACAAAGCGTTAGTTATTAAGATCACTTGCCTAGAGGAAGATTTAAAGAAAGCGAGAGAAAGAGAGTTCTCCACCTGCACCGCCCTGAGAGAGAGAGAGTCTACATGTGTCGAGAATGAGAATTTGTTTAGAGAGAGAGAGAGTACTCTAGAGAAAGAGAGAGGGGACTTGATCAAGCAAGTGGCTAGTCTTACGAGTCAGCTCCATTCCTCCGTGGAGACTCGGAAGAAACTTGAAGACCTTGTTGCCCAGCTGACTCATGATCTTGAGAAAGCACTGGAAGTCAAGGTACAAATCGAGGACAGATCTGGGAAGATGGGAAAGATGCTCCTCGGCCCCGCTTTAGGTTTTGGTGATCGTCAAGGAATTGGATATGATGGTGCCTCCACGTCCCAAATTGCACCTGGACCAGTTCCTGAGTTTACTACAACTCCTTATGGTCACCGTAAAAAACCTCGAAGGAGAGTTCGACCAAGAAAAGCAAACCAAGGTCCGCCTTTGACTGAGCTCTTTTGTACTTATTGCAAAAGAAAAGGCCACCTTAGGGAAACTTGCTATAGCATGGGTCGGACACGACGTACTACTGCTCCACCACGACATACTGATGAGTTTTCTAGTCTGAGAGAGCGAGTTGAGTTCTTAGCTGCCACGACTCAGAGTTTGATAAAAGAATTCCGACGGATGTCTTCGCCGTTAGTGAATGCTTCTTACATTCCAGCTAAAACCAACAAAGGCAAACAAAAGGTCATCTCTGCTTGGGTGCCTAAGAAAGATAAAAAGGCCTTTGTTGTTCATGTTTCTCTCAAATCACATAATACCTCACAGTGGTATTTTGATAGTGGGTGCTCCAGACACATGACAGGTGATGCCTCATTTTTTACTACTCTTGAGGATTATCAAGATGGCAGAGTCACCTTTGGAGATGGGAGTAAGTCTAGCATTATAGGACGAGGTACTATCGAGTTACCTGGTTTTCCTAAGCTAGAAAATGTTTTGTACGTCAAAGGTTTGAAAGCAAACCTTCTCAGCATTAGCCAGCTGTGCGACACTAACTTTGCAGTAAAGTTTGACCGGGACGCGTGTAAAGTCTACAATTAAGCCGGTAAACTTTTGATGCAAGGGGTGAGGACCGAGGATAATTGCTATGGGACTGAGCCCACATCCTCACTTGTCTGCAACAGCGCCACGATCACTCCTATGGATCTGTGGCACCAACGTCTAGGTCACGTGAACGTTAGAGATCTCAATCGTTTATCTAAAAAGGACCTAGTACGTGGCTTACCATCTCTTGGAAAGTCAACTTCGACCGTTTGTGGACCCTGTCAGTTGGGAAAACAAATTCGTAGTCCTCATAGGAAGTTACATTCCATTACCACCTCTCGTGTTCTGGAGTTGATTCACATGGATCTTATGGCTCCCACTCGTACTGAGAGTCTAGGTGGTAAGAGGTACATCCTCGTGATGGTAGATGATTTCTCCAGATACTCCATTGTAGGTTTTCTGAGAGAGAAATCCGATGCTGTAGATTTCTTAACGACCAAGTGCCGTGTTCTGCAAAATCAACACGGTGTCACTATTAACAGAATACGTAGTGACAACAGCACTGAATTCAAGGAAGCAAAGGTGGATTTGTACTGTGATAGCCTTGGGATCAAACATGAGTTTTCTGTTGTGAGAACTCCTCAGGAAAATGGGATTGTTGAGAGAAAGAATAGAACGATCCAAGAGATGGCTAGATCTATGCTTCTAGGTCGTAAAGTTTCTAGGAGATTTTGGGCAGAGGCAGTGTCTACTGCATGCCACACGGTGAATAGGGTGTATCTGCGTCCACACACACTTCACACTCCATATGAGTTGTGGACTGGCAAGAAGCCCAACCTGGCATATTTCCGTGTCTTTGGGAGTAAATGCTACATCCTACGGGATAAAGAGCAATTAGGAAAGTTTGACTCCCTAAGCGACGAGGGAATATTTCTAGGATATTCATCGAATAGCAGAGCGTACCGGGTTTTTAACCTGAAGATCTCTAAGATTATGGAATTAATAAACGTCACCGTGCAAGATGACGAACCTCCGACGGTTATTGATCCTAACCTTCAGTGTGAGGATGAGGATTGTTCTGACAGTGTTTTACCTGTTCCTCTCTCACACTCTGTGGACCCTACTCCTGTGTTAGGGGACACACCTGCTTGGGTTCGCAAGAGTCATGACCCTTCTGCCATTGTTGGTGATCCCACTCTAGGGGTCAAGACTCGTGCTCAGCTAGAGAACGTTGTTAGCCATCTTTGCTACACGTCCAAAGTCGAGCCCAAGAACCATAAAGAAGCACTCAAGGATGAACACTGGATGTCTGCTATGCAGGATGAGTTGCTTCAGTTTAAAAAAAATGATGTCTGGGAACTTGTCCCCCGACCTAGTGAGATTAATGTGATAGGTACCGGGTGGATTTTTAAGAACAAAATGGATGAAAATGGTACCATAATCCGAAATAAGGCTAGGTTGGTCGCTCAAGGCTACACACAGATAGAGGGTGTAGACTTTGGGGAGACATTTGCTCCTGTTGCGAGGCTTGAGTCCGTCCGTCTTCTGCTCGCCATCGTATGTCATCTGCGCTTCAAGGCGTATCAGATGGATGTCAAGAGTGCCTTTTTGAATGGCATTCTACAGGAGGAGGTTTATGTGGAACAACCAAAAGGGTTTGAAGACCCTCAGCACCCTGAGCACGTCTACTATCTGAGGAAAGCCTTGTATGGTTTGAAGCAAGCACCCCGTGCTTGGTACGAGAGGCTTACTTCCTATCTCTTAGCTCGTGGCTTCAAGAGAGGGGGAGTAGATATGACGTTGTTTGTCAGGAGAGATGACGGTGCTATTTTGGTTGCCCAGGTCTATGTGGACGACATAGTCTTTGGATCCACATGCTCCCAGCATGCTCACCACTTTGAGGAGGAGATGAAAAGTGAGTTTGAGATGAGCATGGTTGGTGAGCTTACATTCATCCTTGGTCTCCAGGTTCGTCAGCTAGAGGATGGGATTTTCATCTCCCAATCCAAGTATGCTAGAGACCTAGTGAAGAAATTTGGTTTAGACTCCGCTAAGCATGCACGCACACCTATGAGTACCACTACCAAGCTTAGTAAGGACACTTCAGGCAAGGACGTAAAGCAAACCTTATATCGGAGTATGATAGGTAGTCTCCTCTACTTGACTGCCAGTCGTCCCGACATCGCCTTTAGTGTTGGAGTCTTTGCGCGTTATCAGGCATCCCCAAAAGAGTCACATTTACTTGCTCTAAAACGTATTATTAAATACGTAAGTGGGACTCTCTCATACGGGATTTGGTATTCCTTTGATACCGATGACCGTCTATCCGCCTACTCGGATGCCGATTGGGCTGGGGATGTAGATGGATGTAGGAGCACTTCTGGTGGGTGTTTCTATTTTGGTTCTGCTCTTGTCTCCTGGCTGAGCAAGAAGCAAAATTCCATCTCTTTGTCCACTGCGGAGGCTGAGTATATAGTCGCCGGGAGTTGTTGCACACAACTCTTGTGGATGAAGCAAATGCTGGAGGATTATGGGATATCACAGGACACCATGACCATTTCCTGTGATAACACGAGCGCGATACACATATCCCGCAATCCAGTTCAGCATTCGCGCACAAAACACATCAGGATACGTGAGCACTTTATTCGTCAGTTAGTTGAAGAGAAAGTCGTATCCCTGAGTTTTGTTCCTACCGACCGTCAGTTAGCCGATATTTTCACGAAACCTTTAGATGCCCTTAGATTTGAGAGTCTTAGGAAATCTTTAGGGATTTGCACAGTTGACTGAGGGGTTGGTCTATGTCTAGAATAGGATGCTTCTTCATGTTCATATCATATGCTTCCTATTGCTAGTCTGTTTTATATGTACCATTACTTTGTTGTACAGCTTTGTTTTATTCCTTTTGCTTTTTATATTTCTTTTGAAAAAAATACAAAAAAAATTTCCTTTAAGAAAAATTTTGAGAAAAGCACAAAAAGATTTTATTTCTTTTTTTCTAAATTTTTGAAAAAATCCAAAAAGATTTTTGTATTTTGCTTCTTTTATGGATGAGCATGTAAGATAGCCAAGTCACTACTTCATTCCATTTATCCATGTGACTGTTTGATAGATATTTGAGAGGCTACATCATTTCATCCATGTGCTTTACATTGATTGGAGTCTTTGAGATGTAATTAGTGATATCTTCCTACATGTTTGACTCCTATATCCTTTATTGCACACATGCACGGCTATATTTGATTATTGCACTTGTCTATCTCATGTTGGCTTGCGTGTTTTCATCTCAATCCTGTCTATACAATGTACAATATGCGATAAAACTTGACACGATTGGAATGCATGTAAAAACCGTTTTGGTGAGACTATGTGTTTTTGTATAACGGGGAGGGGCTGCGAAAGGTAATCATCTATCCTTTGCGCAAAAGCCACCGTTAAAAAGGACCTAAAAATGGAGGAATTTTAATATCCGAGGTCCAAAGAGGTTAAAAGAGCCCGAAAAAATTTAAAGGCAATAAAAAGCAATTCATGCCAAATATGGGCCACTTAGGTTTCATCATCAATTCTCCAAAGTTTGAGAATTTAGAATGCTTCTATTCAATACAATATCTGAGGGAGTTTGGTTGGAGAATCTAAACGGGTTTGCACTTCCTTGAAAGTCCTGAAAAAACATAAAATCATTTTGAACGTTATTGGTGTGAAAATCATTTTGAGCTTTGATTTGTTGATTTGATTGAGTCAATATCTTATACTGTCACTCTTTTACACCAAAGGAAGCATTTAAGTTCATTCGCTAGGAATATCCAATATTCATCGTGCACATATGTCATGTTTGTATGCATTGATTTTCCTATCGAATTTGATCACACCATTTCATTTACGCTATCATTGACTTGGTTGCTTTCTGTTTATTCATGGTGTGTTTTTATCCTAGTGACACCCCGCACCTGCTTATTTGATTTATTTCTCTAATTTGTCCATTTGGGGACATCATAAAAAGGGGGAGAAATAATTATCATATTATGGGGGAGTTTGAATTCTGGGGGAGTTTTTGAGATGTTGCTTATGTTTTTATCATATATTGATATCCATGTTATCTCATTTCAAACTCGATATGTCACGTGGTATTTGCTTTGTCTCATGTGTGTAGGTATGAAGATTGTAGATCTATATGTTGCACACCCTGATGAGAAAAGTTTTGAGATTCCTGAAGAATTAAAGAACAAACGATGAAGACTATTCATTTGTACCTTTTCCAGTTTTGGGTTCATGGGAGGGTAGATTTGTATAGGCAATTTCATATTTGATAATTCGGATTTTTTATGTATGTACCGGCATAGACATAGGGGGAGATTTGTAAGGATATTTTTCACATGTCCGAAATGTTTCATTTATTTATGTCGTACGCCGCTACATTTGGCACGTCTCCTCACGATCTCACATGACGGCCTCTATCCAAATTCCGGGAATCAAGCATGCATTATCTCCACTAATATGTCCCACATCTGCCTCAATGACTTCACGTTCCAAGATTTTAGGGACTTAATGCAAGTGGTACGCAAGGGAAGTCAAAACAGTGAAAAAAAGGCACAATAGGAGAGTTCAAGGGCATTTTCGTAATTTTACATCCATAGTTCGGAGGTCTGGTCAACTAGAAAGTTGAAGAGCTCGCCGCAACGAAGATACTGGAAAAAATGACACCTCAATCCGAGATATGGTGAAGGAGTTATGACCTTTTGAAGATAGAGAAAATTCCTTAAAGAATGCTGTTTTTTTTGTACGCTGGATAGAATTTTAGAGTTTTAAGAACGTGGGACTCTTCATATTTTTTCCTATAAATACCAACTTCGGGGGAGTTGTTTTGCAAGACTTTAGGAGATGAATTTGAGAGTCCAAATACACCTAGTCTTCATATTCTTGAGTCCCAAGACTCATGTTTTGATTCACACATCATTGCCAAACCTTTGTGAATCCTTTTGCAACCCAAGAACACAACTTTGGTTTGTTCAACCCTTGTGGAGGAGACTGTTCTTCTTCTTCATTGCAGCCCTACTGGAAAGGGATAATTCCAGCCGCGACTACAGAATCCGATACCCGAGGGTAATTCTTAGTCAACTTGTATTTTCATTGTAATCCGATTGTAAGCCGTTCTCTTACAAATTATAGTGAAAATAAATGGTTTTGCCCCTGAGGGGGATTTTTCCTTAATTGCATGTGTTTGAATGTTCTTGCGTAGATTATCAATTTATTCAATCACATACTGCTGCATGTTTAGGGTTTGTTTGGATTAAAAGGGTTTTATATATAATTTGATCATTTGAACGCGAGCACACACGTTCTCAGTACAAGGCAATCCAGAAACTTTACAAAAGACTCAGACCAACTAGGATTGTGAGCAAGGTAATCAGCTACGCGCGCCCTCCGACCATCATCTGGGTTGGGAACAAACAACTCCTGATCGTCTTCAAGATAATGGTTTAATAGCTGGGCAGGAATGACATCAATTTTGATCCACCTGTCATCCTTCGAGAAAGGAGGCTGATGGTGACCTGGGCAATCCACTTTGGCCTTATACCATAAGTCTGAATCCTTTGGGACCTTGAGTTCTCTGAGGGAAGTCAACCAACCATGCGAGTATGACACTTCTTCGAATTACTTAAGCCTTACTGGTGCGTCAGTCCAACCCTCATCATAGCCTACTGCCCAGGACTCCCAAGGACCCATCCTGAAAAGATTCCATAGTCAGGTAATATCTCTCTAAAGACTAGCAACAATAACATAGGATCATTGAACGTCCTCTCTCAGCTCGACAACCTCTTTCTTCAAATCAATGTTTTCAACCTGGACTATCCTAACCTCCATAATGGTTTACCCTTGCTGGACGTTCACCTTTAGCTCAACAACCTCCTTCTTTAATTCTTCAAGGCATCATTTTCTTCCTGGATCATCTCACCTACTTGGCTCACATCCCTTCTCGCTTCCAGTTGGGACATGAGATCGTTCAGTTCCTCCTGCACCGAGGAGCAAATTTCCTCCATTGCTTGGAGGTCATCTTTTAACTTAGCCACCATCTTAGACTGGTCCTTGTATTGCATCATTCTTGCCTTTAGTTGCTTGGCCAGATTTAAAAACAATCGGTAAAATTGTCCACTGACATTTGAGCTCAGAATCGTCCCTAGAATTGAATTAGGGGGATATAGTCCTCTAAATTGATGAGATACAAGCAACAACACAAATAATGAATGTAATGAGCTTCAGCAGAAGTAACAGAAGAACATGAATAAAGGTAAAGATATTTTAATTGATAATTAGGGGGGAGCCAAAAATCCAGTACAACCAAAAGTAGAAGATAAAAGTATAATATATGAAAAAAAAAGAGTCCTAAAGCTGCAAGGCTTTACTCCTTCACCTTCTTAGAGATTTCTTACGCTTTTCCCTTCTCGATAGCCTTCTTTGTCTGGTCGGAAATAATTCCGACCTCAGTAGACTCTTCCCCAACATGGTCGCCAGAATGACCAACCGAAGTATTATCAGTAGTAACGGGAGAAGGACCTAGCACATGGATCTTGTATAAGTCGAACTCTATTGGGACTCCAACAACCCCCAATTTTTGGTCCTAACTATTTTTGAAGGATAGATCCTTAATGTGGCCGATCTGATGCTCGACATTATTATAGGGTGCATCCCAGCCTTCACCATAGCCGCTATCCTTGACTGTTGAGACCTTTCCCTCTAGGTCCTGAACTTTCCCGACCAGGCCCAGGTTTTCCAAAGCCAGATCCTCCTTCTAAGTGGTTAATGGGATATTGGCAGCTTGGAGGTTAGCAAAGGCCTTTTTTGACTTCTCTCTCTCCTTTTCAAAGGCAACGCGACCATCAACTAAGTCCTGTTTGGATTTCTTCAAGGCCTTTTTCATCTCCTGGTTATTTTTTGGACTGGTCGAACTGACCATCTAACAAAGTAGTAAAATCTAACAAAAACTGCAAGGATAGAGATAGAAAGATCATTATATGGAAGCCGAGAAAAGAGAATATATTAACAGAGGAATGAATACTTACCTGTGCAAGTCCCTGACTGAACATAAGTGTCGGCTGGTCTGACCCAGCTTAGATGTGCGCTAGCGGTCAACCATAAGTATTACCCCCTTCAATAAACTCGGGGCGAGGGACGTGGTGTTGGCCATGGTAGACCCCTCAACGGCAAGATAGAGAGGGAACAATAGGGGCCTTTGGATTCATCTTCTCATTCGCCCGCTCCTCTCACTTCCTCTCCTCCTCCTTCTTCTTTCTCTCACTTTTTTTTCTTATCTCTTCCTCTTCCTTCTCCTTCTCTGCATTTTTCTACTTCCCCCTAATCCCCATGCTAGAAACACTAACCTTAGGGGAATCCATATCTATTTTCTTCAAAGATTTCATCCTATCAGACAACACAACCTGATCATTATCATATGTGATCAACCATCTCCTCTTTATTGGGGAGCCATATCTTCATATGCCTCTTCTTCTTCTTCTTCTTCTTATTCTTCTTTTATCATAATTGGATCAACTGGATCGTATATCTCCTCCTCTGGAAGCTCTAAGACTAGAATTTTGTCAATCGACAAGGTAATGAAATTTGTAGTAATGTTTTTGTACTCTAGCAAGTAAGTTGTAGTACGGGGATGCTCATCACCTGGAAACCTTTCTCAGACACTCCAAACTTTGAGAAGATCAACAACTCTCAGGTCGTGAAGGTATGGATCCTGATTCCTACCACGAGCTACAAATTCGAATAAGAAAACACGAATGAGAAAATAGTAATAGCATGCAAAAATCAAAAACCAAATAGAAGAAAGAAAAAAAAGTAGCGACCTATTTTATCCTCCCCCCAGTCAGGGATCCAGGGACCTCCGTACCTCACACCCTCGGGTAAGGGAGGATGTTGCCAATTCCTGGCAATAAAACTCTGCTCCCAATAACCCTTATGGGAGTCAGGCAGGTTCACAACCAAAACCCTCTCAGATTTTTTAGCCTTCAAGTATAGAAGACCATCAATAGTGCGCGGCCAGACGTATCAATAACATATCTTAGGTAACCTCAAGTTGGTCCCATTCACTTTGTTAATCTTATGTACACCATTCACTATTGTCTAGACACTTGGTCACATTAGGTAGGCACAACGTCAAAATATTTGAAAAACCTCAAAAAATAGGTTTTGGGGGAAAAGTTAAACCGTCCTGTACAACAAGCAGCCAATTTCCATCTTCTATATCCCTAACATCCTTGGGTATAGGGGCACATTCGATGACCACCCATTCTGAAATATTATAAGTTTTTCTAAACTCTACAACGGTTTTGTTTTTAAGGAGATCCAGGAAGAAAAAAAGAGTTAAAGTAACAGAACAGACTAATCGAAGTCGTGAATAAAAGAAGAGGATCAGAGAAACTTATAAGTGAAAAATGATCAAAGAGAGATCTTGAAATATGGAGAACAAGGAGGAAAACACGGAGATATAGGTCGCATGGAGGAAATGCTTGGACATTAAACTGACGGTTTCCTGCACCTAACCTGAGTTTGAAATCTTGCGCAAATGATGAGGAATAGGCCCCTAAGTGAACTTCGACGCTAAACATCTCTCCTCAGGACAAGCATGTCCTAGACAATCCTTAAATATTACAATACTGCCATAATGTTTTAATACATCTCCAAGCCTTGGACTTATTTAAAATCTATTGCCCCAACTATTGTGGGGGCATATTTATTTGAGCCCACTGATCCAGCCGACCAGCCCAAAACATAAGATGTACTGTCCAACCCAACCAGAGATAATTACTTTTTACCCGTGTATATAACATGTGCTTAAATACATGAAGATAGGCTCGAATCAGTTACCAACAATCTCGGAGAGATATTTAAGGGCACTTACGAGATATCCAACAAGATGGTTGAGTTACTTGTACAACTCAATCACTTATTTTGTCATATATAAATAAAAACCTAGACCTCAGGGTGAAGGGGATGAACCTTGAACATTTAAGAGACTTTAATAAGAACCTCTCCGTGGATGTAGACAAATTGCCGAACCACGTACATATGTTGTTGTGTGGTTGATGAATTGTTTACCACTTGATATTGCCTTCTAGATTTCTTATTCTGATAATTCTTACACTCACAGATATAATGAAAGAAAAATAGGAAAAAATGGAATCCATGTTATTGTAAGTCACTATCGAGGAGCATTATCTTTTAGGAAATATTTATTTCCTTCTGGTAGATAAACCATGAGTAGACAATGGAGTTTAACTTAGAAAATAGCTTTCAGGATATAATGTAGTGACATCAGTTGTTTGAAGCAAACTATGTATAATTTGATCCAAACAAGATCACTCTGAAATGTGAGCTTGATAATGCCAATGTATGGAAGACAGAGAGATGAAAACACATGAATTTTCGATGATCAAAACAAAGGTTTGGAACACTTTTTATTGACATTTTAGTGTATTTTCATGAATAAAGCTTCCAACCACCTTTTTCACACGCCGCTCGAGATTCACACAACCGTGAAGCACCATATCATAGCCTCTTTGACTGTGAGACCAATAATACTTTTATCTTTTTGTAACATACCATTTTACTTTCGTGTAAAGTTTCTGTGTGAGACATTCGAAACTGCATTCATTTAATTTACACTCGTTTCCTTAAGTTTTCTATTTACAAGAAGATCCAAACTAAAAACCCATTCACATAAATTATTACTCATTAATATTTTCAAAAAATCCAACATAAGTGGGTTGTTTACTCACTACCACCATTAAATAGACACCTCACTAGTCAAAGGATATTTAAGCTGGCGAAGCAAGATGTGTTTCCCAGAAAAATACTCAAGAGGGGGGGGGGGGGGTGAATTGAGATTTTACAAACTTTTCGGGTTAAATTAAAATTTCAAAAAATATTTAATTTAAAACACTTAATACAAATTTCAGATTAATTAAATCTTAAATGATTAAACCAATAATGATTAAATAAAAGTTACCAATAAATTTAAACAATATAAATCAGAGATTATAACACACAATAAATAAATAATCAATTTTCGTATTTTATATTTTGGATTTAATCTAAAGTGATCCACACAAGAATAACAATTAAATACTCTCAATAAATTAAACAAGTTATATTTCAAGATTATAAGACCCAATAAATTTATAAACAATTTTCGTATTTAATAAAAATTAATATTCTGGAATTAATTAATTATTACGAAAATAATTATTTCTGTCTTAAAATAAAATTATCAATTTTCAGAATTAATTCAATTGCAAGTGTTAGTGCTTAAAATAAAAATAATCAATCACACACAAGCAAATAAATAAATAAAAGTGCTGAAAATATATGACACCGTATTTTAACGTGGTTCGGCCAAAACCTGGCCTACGTCCACGCGCCAAGAGCAAGCTTCCGTCTCCCGCGCTTCACTAGTTCTAACCCACTTGTACGGTAGGATCAAACCACCATTTACAGACACTTGAAGCAAATACCGGCTCCAAGAACAACCGAAGCTAAAATTGCAGCTTCAAACAAAACCGAATGTTGAGTACAAAGTTTGGATGTCGAAACTCTCTAAAATACAAATTGATCCGAGTTTCTTCTTGAGTGAGACTTTACAATAAATCTGATTTTTGGCACTAATCTTCTTCTTGAAATTTTTGTAGCAGAATAATGATTCTTATGCTCTTCAAATTTCTTCCTCAACAAATAACTGAGTATATTGATTGTTGTTGTCTCAAATATGTAGAGCTGAATAAATCTTGTATTACTCCCCTGAACTGAGTGTATGAGCAAAAAAAAATATTTCTGGTTGCTCTCTTGATGATATGTGAGCTGAATAAATTTTTAGTTGCTCTCTAATTTTTTTTTTCGTATCTCTACTTTCCAACTGAATGTGGTCTTCTTTTTTAGCCTTAAAAAATAGCCGTTGGAGAGTGATTCAACTAAGCTCTCTTCTTCAACTTGGAGCATTAATTGAACTGGTAGAGAGAGAGATTGGGAGAGCATTAAATGCTCAATATTCTTGAGAGCAAATCGTATCTGCTGTTCCTGATTTCTGTAAAAAAAATTAGACTGACAAAGAGAGAGAGATGTTAAAGGTAAAAATGGGATTTGAAATCCTCTATACCATTCTGCAACAACATGAGTGAACGACAATCAAAAGTGGGCCCCAAGAGATTTGAAATCTCAGACAACTTGGAGACTAAATGATAAAACAATTGTTTTGAGATATTATTTTTATTTTTATTTTTTTTATATATATGTAAAACAACAGCAAGGCTAAACCGAGAGGGGCTAAAGCAAAATAAAAAATAACTAAGAGAGACTTTCGGCTTTTATCAGTTCTAAAGCAGATATAACAAAGAGTAGAGCTTTCGTTGGTTCTGATAAATAATTGTTGTAATTGTTGTATGGATATAAAAGAATTATCAACGGAGTTTTAATATGGCAGGAGGCAATACGGAACCCATATTGGATAAAATGAGGCCGCAATAAAAATTAAGGAATAAAAAAAATTACTCCAATAATTGTGGGGACAAAAACCTGCACAAGCAGCATCATAAAAATATAAAAATGAAACTGTTATACATAAAAAGAAATAAGAGCCAAATACTAATTTTTGTCAAAAAAAATCTAACAGGTAAGCATTGAAACAAAGCTCCACTGTTAACCAGGACAAAGATGGTGTGTGTGTCCAAACGCATTTAAGTGGAGTGACTTGATGCAGCAGGTCCTCTCCTTCTTTCCTTTTTAAAAGTCATATCTCAATGACACAAGAAAACAAAGGGGCCTAAGGCATAGAGGCTTAGGCACGGACTGATTTGACGGACAAAAAAAAATTGACCTGAAGTATATATGTTTATAAGAGATCTAAAAAAAATTCGGATAAACAAGAAAGATTTCCGAAAAAAATAGATAACAGATTTCGAAACAAAATTTTCGGATAAAAAGGTAGATTACAGATTTCGAACTGAATATAAAAAAAATTCGGAACAGGAATATAAAAAATCCGGACAGATATATATAAAATGATTTTCGGACAGAAATAAAAAATGTGTATATAAAAAAAAAAATCCGAACAGATTTGTACGTTAAAAATCCGGACTGAAATATATATATTATAAAAAATATCGGACCAATAAATATATATATATATATATAAAACAATTTGCAAAGACAATTAATTCAATCTGTCAATCATGGCAAAGAACAAAGGAGGTACACGCATTCAAGAGGTCAAGTGCTTGGGCAGTGGGCGATGCAGTGAGCTGACAGCCTATGTCAAATATGTAACAGACATTGAGTATGTATAACGCTACTAAAGAGACTAGTCTCCATAAAGCATACATGCATGCACATATATATATATACTTATCTATAATCGTTCAAGGCAAAACAAAAAAATCCAAACAGCTTTTGGTATATGCCACACTTTGTAGCAAATGTTAATAATATATTATATACACAAAAGCATACATGAAGAAAGTAACTCAAAGTTACACAAAAAAAATACACGCATGTGTATATTTAGGACAAAAAAAAACATTTTTTTTTAACAAAAAAAAATTAAGGAAAATATTCAGTGTCAACTTATTTTAAAATTATAATTTCATTAACAAAAATTTTGCTCAAAATTGATTAGTCACACAATCAAAATGATAGATCAAGATATGCATGTGTGCCTAATGTGTCAAGTGCAAATGTGCACCACACGTGAATACCTTTTCTCAGATATGTCATTGAGTCGAGTCGAGGCGTACTGAGTCATGAAAATAAAACTTGACATGCACATGTATAACTTAGTCAAAATAAATATGTTATCAAGACAAGATGACATAAATACAAATATGTATATAATGATATATAAACAAGATTATACAATAATAAATATCTATAGAATAACCTAATAAAAATATGTTTGGAATCATCAAAATCAATATATTAAGTTAAACTAAAATGTACATTAATTAAACTAATTTAATTAATTAGGGATAAAATACATTTTCGTTAACAAGATGGACTATAGGTATTTTTAAAAGAATTTTGGCCAACTGCATTTTAGTCTTCCAAATTAAATCATCATTTTATTGTGTTTTTATTTTTTTTACCTACTTAAATTTTGTTTTCATCCTTCAATTTTACTCGTCTTTTCATTTGGAAAAATCATGTTATGTCGAATATGCGAAGTTGACGTTAAGTTACTGTTTTCGACTTCTCAAGCATTAAATATTAGACAGTAGTGAATAAAATGTTGAAAATGTCTATTCAATGAAAATATATATTGAGTGAAACATCAAACCACCTTATTCTAGGTTCTCACGTATTATTGAAAAATAACATATGTATACCAGAAAGGGGATATTAGGTCCATCAACATAGTTTGTAAGTGAAATAACCTAATCACCTTAACGTGTTTTAGTAGTTAAATAAAAATCTTTTATGAATTAGTTTTAAAATTTGATTGAAATTGTAATAGACACACGCACACACAAATAAAAATAGATTTGTCATGATGTTGCTCAAATAAAAATAACTTTAAATGGGATGAGCAAAAGCAGAATGGCACTGAATATATGTTATCGAGGAAACCCACAAGTGGAAAATCTCATGTCCTTTAGTACCAGGACAACCCACATACACAAGTCCACTAATGCCAATGTTTAAATACAGATTACAACATTACAAGTGTAAATGATATAGTTTGGCCAATATAGAGAAGAAAAAGGCACAAACTAAACAACCCCGCAACATTGAATCTTACAAAACAACCAAGGTAGTGACAACTTGGAACACACACACAACTACACACCCAAAACAAGGATATCAGTGAAGTTGCACACAATAACAAACAAAATTAATAAGATGAGTTTTGTTTAATCAGTACATAAAAAGATTATAAACAGCTAAATCATGAGACACATGCAAGGACTTCTTTAATATGTTTATTATCAACAGTACAAATTAAAATAAAAAAAATCAGTCAATGGTAAATAAAAATCGAACAGTGGCGATATACACTCTGAAGTGGATTTTACACAACTGAGTAAAATGATCCAATCCAAATCAAAAGAGTAAAAGATAAAACGTGTAGCACTCGGCTAAAAAAATAGCACTGGATTAAACAAAAAAAATAAAGTAGCTGATTTTAAATCTCTTAATCAAATCAATAAATACATAAATGAGATGAGCAACACACAAACAAGGTTTACTCAAACATGACACACTATTCAAAATTAATTAACTCAACACAAACATATATTATGTATTTAATAACAGATCTTAAAAAAATTTAACACACACACGAGATAAGATTAAAACACACAAGGAATTTCGTTTAGAGTATAAGTATAAGTTAATCGAAGTCTATGAACACGAATCACCAAGTCAGATTCTCAAAAAGAATCTCAAATATACGATTTAGATCAATATATATATATATATATATATATATATATATATATAAGAAAATGATCAAGTGAGGTCCAATTTGAGGACCCTGAATGAGGACCATTTTTTTAAAATAGTAAAAAAAATATTTTTGGGCTGATTTTTTTTTTATGATTTTTAAACATTTCAATAAGACCATAAAAAAATAATCAGCTCAAAATGATTTTTTTTGCTATTTTAAAAAAATCGGTCAAACTTTGTCAATTTTTAAGTTGTTAAAAACTGACAAAGTTTGACCGATTTTTTTAAAATAGTAAAAAAATTCATTTTGAGCTGATTTTTTTTATATGGCGCTACTGAAATGTTTAAAAACTAAATAAAAAAAATCAGCTCAAAAATATTTTTTTACTATTTTATCAAAATTGGTCCGCACCAGCAGTATGTAAACAAAGGTTCTCATGAGATCCCCTCTCTCTCTCTCTCTCTCTCTCTCTCTCTCTCTCTATATATATATATATATATATATATAATGAGAGTTGAGAGAAGAAGAAATTACCTAATGGATTCAATAACTATCAACATATATGAGAGAAAAACACATGTCTTAAAATAGGTTGAGCAAACCAACACAGTAATAAAAAAAACTTCAAATTGAAAATCTCCTCAACTCCAAATCGATGCAAATCAGGGCTAAAAAACCCATAAAAATTTCACTGAACATCAACTCCAACAACCCTCATATTTTACACGGTTTGTAATAAAAATTTGTGTTTAAGAACTTTAAAAAAACACATGTTTAACAGCCCTCAAAGGATCTCCAAAAGTTGAAATCAAAACACTAAATGTTAAAAAAAGTATCTAGATCGTATAGCTATCAGATGGTAGAACAAAAAAATTGGAGAGAAAGATTGGAGTATAAATTTCGTCACAGGTTCGTTTGAAATTGCAAATTAAAATTCTAATTTTTTTTCAACACCCAACAACAGGGATTTATAGGCTCGAAAGAGCTGGCCTGGTTCATCCGTAATACCACAAAAAATGGGGCAAAATGGTAAACCAACATAGGCAGCTGGGGGTAGAAATGGAACAACAATCTCAAGGTTACAAGCGTAAAATTGCAGGCCAATAGTAGGGGCAATATGTACATTAAAGAGGGAACATAACGATCAACACATCAGGTGTATAAAGACACTCAAACAGACCTCCAGAGTGCCAAAATGCACAACACAAATGGTCCAACAACAATGAACCGGTTACCCCCAAAACGACACAAAAAAATAAAAACTCTGTCGTTTTATGTGAGTGTTAAAATGGTTGAATTAAACAAAAAATATGTTTAATCAATTGTTTATTTCAACACATTTAAAATCCATTAAAAATAAATGAATATCATAAAAATTAATTAAAAATCTGGAAAGACTTAAAACTCATAATCTATGAAATAAAATTTAGTTAAAAGAAAAATACACATTAAAGGTATTTTAATAAAAAATAGTTAGATATTAACACATTTAAAGTCAGAATAATAATTTATGTTTTAAAAATATAAAAAATTTAGTTTAGCCAAGAATAAAAAAAAATGCAGGAGCATAAAAAATGTTTGTCTCAAAATTGAGCCAACATAAAAGAAAGAGATTTTCAAACTTCCCCTTTGACCAATTTTAAGATAAACTAAACTGAGACTCAAAAACAAACAAAAAAAAAACTCTACGAATTACATAACACGACTCCTAAAAATAGAAGAGTATATAACTCACCTAACAGCATGAGTCCTAAAAATAAAAGAGTACATAACAAGGATTCCTATTTGTCTAGTCTCAAATTCCCCCTTTTTGTCTCAATGGGACAAAGGGAAGAGACTAAAGAAAATTAACTTAGGAACACACACACACCAATAGACATTCTAAGTGTTTCAAATCTCTGGCCGTCAAAGGGTTTAGTAAATAAATCAGATGATTAGTCTTTAGTGTTAAGATATTCAATAAAAATTTCCTTTTTCTCAACTAATTCCCTAATAAAGTGTTCACACATTTTGATATGCTTTGTGCCTGAGTGAAACTCCGAATTTTTTGAAATAATAATAGCACTTTTATTGTCACATAAAATAAGTGCAGTGGGTTCAATTATACCATAATCATTTAGCATTTGTTTGATCCACAAAAGCTGGGTACAACAGCTACCAGCAGCTATGTACTCGGCTTCGAAGGAGGAAAAAGACATGAAATTTTATTTTTAAGATGACCAAGAGATGAGGTTATGACCTAAGTAAAAATAGCCACCAGAATTTCTTTTACTATCATCGGCACAACCAGCCCAATTGGCATCCGTATACCCAATTATTTTAGAATTAGTGTCAATCGTGTACATAATACCAAAGTTTAAAGTACCACTAAGATATTTTAATATGCGTTTAACTACAAGTTAGTGAGATTCTTTATGTTCACATTGCTATCTAGAACACGCGCGCGCACACACACACACACTATGGATTATGTCGGCTCTACAAGCCATCGAATAAAGAAGGTTACCTATCATACTTCGATATAGAGTAACTTCAACCTTTTTACCCGATAAATCTTCAGAAATCTTATTAGTGGATCTCATAGGAGTCCTAGCTGCTTTTGCATTTGTTAACCCAAAACGTTTAACTAATTCAGTTGCGTATTTAGTTTGAGAAATAAAAATGCAATCCGATTTTTGACACTTGTAAACCCAAGAAAAACTGCAACTCATCTATCATATACATTTGAAATTCAGATTTCATTATGTTAGAAAAAATTTCAGCCTCTTGAGGAGATGTAGACCCAAAAATAATGTCATCAACATAAACTTGAGCAATAAGTAAACAATTGGAGTTCCTCTTGACAAACATTGTTAGGTCTACCCCCCCCCCCCCCTCCGTTAAAGCTATTGGTCATGAGAAACGTAGCAAGACGCTCATACTAAGCACGAGGATAATAAAGAGCTTTCTTTAACTTAAACACATGATCGGGAAGAAAAGGATCAACGGACCATTTAAGTTGTTCAACATAAACTTCTTCATGTAAAAACCCATTTAAGAACGCAAATTTGACAACCTTTTGATATGGTTTGAATTTTAAATGACATGAAACAAAAATTAAAAGTCTAATAGATTCTATCCTCGCAACCGGGGCAAAAGTTTCATCAACATCAATCCCATCAATTTGGGAGTACCATTGAGCTACTAGTTTAGCTTTATTATGTAAAATATTTTCGATTTCATCACATTTATTTTTAAATATCCATTTGGTTCCTATAAGATTAATATGAGTAGGGAGAGGAACTAAAAACCAAACATCATGTATTTTAAATTTACTTAACTGTTCTTGCATAGCAAGTAACCAAGATTCATCAATAAGGGCATCTTTTATATTTTATGTTCAATTAGAGACACAAAAGAAGACATTAAGGCATTTAGAGTTTGAGCTCTAGTCTTAATTGGTTCTCTAACATTACCTAAAATGTTATTCTTATGATGATGAGCCCTAACCCAATTAGGAACATCAAGGTCTTCCGGTGGAAGGGAGTCCGAGTCACTATCCGTTGATTATTTTGGTAAATCATTTGAAGAAATATTTTCAACGGGTAGAGATTTCGGGCTATCTTCTACTAGAGGGGAAACACAATCATTTATAACAACATTAATAGATTCCATCATAGTCTTAGTTTCTAGATTATAAACTCTATAAGAATGAATATTTTGGGAGTATCCTAGAAAAACAGCCTTGTCACCTATAATGTCAAATTTAGATAAATGTTCATGATCCTTACACACGTAACAATCACTACGAAACACCCTAAGATTTGGTTGTTTTCCATACCATAATTCGTAAGGGGGTTGTTTAGTATTTTTTTTTCTTAAGTGAACCATATTTATTATGTGATAAGCGGTATGAGTAGCTTCAACCCAAGAATATTTTAGCATGAATTAAAACTCGAGCATTTCTTGAATGGTTCGATTTTTCCTTTATACAATGCCATTTTGTTGAGGTGTCTTAGGTGCACTAAATTCGTGTTGATACCCATTCCCAATACAATTATCAACAACACCCGTATCTTTAAATTCCCCACCCCTATCACTACGAATACGAGTAACTTGAGTATCCTTTTCATTTTCAATTTTTAACAAATTTTTTAGAAAATGACTAATTGTGTCTGATTTATCTTTCATAAATTCTACCCAAGTAAATCTAGTGAAGTCATCAATTATAACTGGAATATAAGAGTTACCACATAAATAATTGTCCTATAGGGACCCATTAAATCCATATGTAACAATTCTAAAGGGTGAGAGGTAAATCCATATGGACCACACACATAATGTTTAACTTTAGTGATTTTGGGCATACCACGAACAAGATTGTGCCTAGTTAGTTTAGATAAACTATCATAGTCTAAATGTCCTAATCTTTCATGCCACAAGTCTAAATCACTAATTCTAGAAGATAGAAAATTTTCAGATTCCTTTTCATGACTAACAACATAGCAATTATCAATAGTCCTAGTTCCACATAAAATAGTATTCCCATTAGGGTCTAAAACCTTATAATCTGATTTTGAAAATTTTTACAACATGATCAGTGTCACAAAATTTATTAATACCTAAAAGATCTACTTTTAAACCTTCAACAAGTAAAACTTCCTCCAAGTTAGGGAGCCCATCTATCTTAATCAACCCTTTACCTATGATGTGGGAGATCTTTCCATCACCAAAAGTCACATTTCCACCAACAAAAGATTTTAAAGTGGTGATTTGGATTCTTCCCCCATCAAATGCCTAGAGCAACCAAAATCTAAGTACCATTGAGAGTTTTTACGACGAGCATTTAGTTCTGATAAAATAATGTTACTTCTCAATGTGTCACTTGATTCAACCTTACTAACCTAAAAAAGCTTGGATTTCAAAAATCAGTTTCAGTTTTTAAAGCCTATTTGTTAGACAAAATTAGCTTCTTAACTAATTCAGTTTTACCGTAAAATAGACTTGGTTTGTTACTAGCATGCAGCCTTTTATGGCAAAAATCTATCAAATGTCCGTTTTTATAACAAAACTTTCAATGGTAAAACTTTCGATAAACAACTTTAGTTGGGGCGACATGTTAAGGACAACTTTATTATTATTATTCAATTTTTTCTTTTAAAAACAAAATGGTTCTAAATGACCCTTCTTAGAACAAAATCCACACTGAAAAATAGGCTTACCAGTTTGATTATTTCTAACAGTTTTAGTTTGCCTAAATTTTGCTAAGTCGGATTTATTTTGTCCTAATTTCTTAAAGCATAATTTTTCTAAATGTCCAGTTTTGTAACATAAATTGCATACAAACAAAGGTTTAGCAGAAGTAGAAAAATCCTCATTTCTAACATGTTTATAAGACATCCTAATTTCAGTTGAATCAGTGAATTATTCTTTAGAGTTAACAAAATTAGTTTCATGAAATTCCTCACCAACAAACCCAGTTCCTTTTAAAGGAACAAAATCAGAATATATGTTAGATGGGTTATAAAATGTATTAATAGATTCTACCGCATTACGAGAGTTCTAATATGCATGTAACCTTTTCAAAGTGACATCAAGTTCCTTTTGAGATTCATCATATTTATTCAAAACATCATCGCGTTTAAATTCAAGAGAGTGGTTAAGTTCAACTAACATCATAACCATTTTCTCAAGTAATGAGACATTTTTTTCAAGTTCTTCAACGTGAGGGGAGATTCTTCAGTTATTAGTTTATTTGATTATTCAAAACATAAATTCTTCCCAATAACCTTGAATTAATTTCACCTAAGTGTGTGTTGTCATAAAGTGTATAATCAAAAGAATTACTACTCGAACACCCTACTATAATGGCAGAATCTTCTATAGGATCAGATTCATCAAAATCACCATAAACATTCCCAATATCAAATAAAGAAGCTGTGACAGTAGGGTGATTTTGGGAGGGAGACATATGATACAAACATACAAAGCCTAACTCAAAATTATCTACATATAAGTCATAATCATCGTAAAGAGTAGATAAACTGTCAAAAATGTCCTCGGACGTAATAGTACAAACAGATATAAAAGCCATAAAATTATCAAAGCAGTCCTCATTATCACTATCAGAACTATCATCCCAAGTTTTGGACAAATGTGATTTATTAGAAGGTTCCCATTTAGTTTTAGGAAAACACTTGTTCGCATAATGTCCATATTCATTGCATTTTCTGCATTGAATGTTGCTTAAATCCTTCTTAGATTCTGATTTTTGAAAACTTTTCTTTTCAAAACATTTTTCATGAGGTCTATTAGAATAACTAAGTTGACCTTCCTTTGAAGCAAACTTATTCCTAAACTGTACAATTTTCTTAAAGTGTTTAGTCATGAGTGCAATTTCATTATCTAAAGAATCTAAGCAAATTTCAGATTCATTCAAATTAGCCAAGGAGGATACAAAGGCTAAACTATTTTCACTAGACCTAAAATTCATCACATTTTGAGTTTTAGTGTGTGCAGGTGCTTTGCCTCTTTGTTAATCTCTTAAAGTTTTTTGATATTCAAATGTTTTAATTTTACTACACAATAAATGAGAGGTATAACTATTATCTAAATTTTCACCCATAAAATGAATAATAAAATGAAAACTCTTAGGAAGAGGCCTAATGATTTTATCACATATTTTAGAATCAGCATACACAACACCATTAGCATGCGATTGATTAATAATATCTTGCAATTTAAGGTAAAAGTCATCAAATTTCTCATTATCTTTCATATATAGAGAATCATAAAGTCTAACTAGCATTTGAGACTTAGCCCTTTTAACCCTGGAGTCTCCTTCGTGAGTTATCATTAGAATGTCCCAAGCCTTTTTAGATGTGGTGCAAGCTGAAATTGTTTTAAATTCAGTTGCACCTATCACTTGAAAAATAACATTTATGCCATTATTGTTATTGTGTGGGCTTAACTTTTCCTCTTTAGTCCATTCTGAAATAGGTTTTCTAGCAAAAATTTGAGCATTACCATCACTAACTAAATGAGTAGGAGCAGAAAAATCAGTTTTAACCATTTCCCATACCTCATCTCCCAAGTGTTGGAGGTGCGCAACATTCTTACTTTCCAGTAAACGAAGGAGGATGCATGGAAGACCCATTATGGTCACCCATAATAAAATATTGATATTCAAAACAAAAGAGTTCAGAAACTTTACAAAATAAAAACTTTTAAAAAGTGAATCCCGAAGCTCTTATACCACTTGAAATAACCTAATCACCCTAACGTGTTTTGGTTATTAAATAAAACTCTTTTAACTCTTTTATGCATCAGTTTTAAAATTTGATTGAAACTGTAATACACACACACACACACAAATAAAAACAGATTTGGGATGATGTTGCCCAAATAAAAATAACTTAGAATGGGATGAGGAAAAGCGTAATGGAACACAGTATTTGTTCTCAAGGAAACCAACAAGTGGAAAAACCCGTGTCCTTTAGTACCAGGACAACTTACACACCCAAGTCCACTAATGACAATCTTTAAATATAAATTACAACTTACAAGTGTAAATAAAATAGTTTGGACAATACAGACAAGTAGACCAAGGCACAAATTAAATAACCCCACAACACTGAATCTTACTAAATAATCAAGGTAGTGATAACTTGGAACGTACACACAACTACACACCCAATACAAGAATATCAGTGAAGTTAAACACAATAACAAAAAAATTAATAAGATACGTTTTGTTTAATGAGTACATAAAAGGATTATAAACAGCTAAATCATGAGACACATGCAAGGCCTCCTTTAATATGTTTATTATCAATAGTAGAGATTAAAACAAAAAAAATCAGTCAAGGGTAAATCAAAATCAGAACAAATAAATATTGAAAGAGAACGATTGATAACTAGCTTTGTGCGTATGTATCGTTGTTGTGCAAAAGCTACTCTCAAAAGTCCCTTGAGTACCTACAAAACTTGTCTAAAAATAACTCGTATTGCGGTAAGTACGGGAATCAATCCTACTTTCAAGGTGAAACAATTAATGTGAAAACGTGCAATTCCAATTTTTTTTATGAAAATATTTTTTTATATATATATTTTTTATTTTTAAAAACAATTTCAAGTGAAAAATTAACTAACAAATGCTAAAAATTATAAAATGACTAACTAATGAAAAAAATGTGCAGCCGAGTATGAAATATGTGAGAAGGTCAAGAGATGGGATTACACTGCATTTTTAATTATTTTAATTTCTCAATTTATTAATTTTAAAATATTTCGAGATAATATTAAATCGATAATCTAACTCTCGTTAAAATTATAAATTTAATAATATATTTTTCAGCAAATTAATTTAAAAATGTCACACGATGAAAAATTAGGACTTATATTATTTTCAGAAAATTACCCGTTAGGATCAATTTAACGAAAACATATCAATCCTCAAATTCCAATACCATATTAATATTTAAATATAGGAAAAACCTATCTCTAGTTCGATTCCTAAATTCAAATATTAATTTATTCAATTAATTTACTAACTCTCGTCACATAAATTAATTGGCGACAGTTAAAGATTAATTTACCTAGAAATATAAAATTAATGAATCAACTAATTAAAGTAACATCATTCGCAGTGCACCCCACCCCTTGAACGGGGTCTTTAACCAAACATTCTCATGTTAGAATAAACAACTATCACAATATCATTAATCAAAATTGAAACAAGAGGGAAAGAATACGATACGCAATTTTTTTCTTGTGTCAACTATGCATAAACACGCGTCTCAATCTTCTCACAAATCCAGTACTTGATTGCACCAAAAAGAATAAAAAAACAAACCTAAAATTTATTATAAAACTAAAATAATTTTTTATAATTTTTTGATATTTTTTATGAACCTACTATGTACATAATATACACCGTATCTTTCTCTCTCTACGTATCTCTTTGCTGTTGAGAGACTTCTTTTTTAGGGATGGCAATTTAACCCGAACCGTAGGAGTCCCGCCCCGCCCCGCCCCTAATGGGGCGGGTTTTAAAACCCGATTAATGAATTAGGAGCGGGTATGGGGTTAAGAAAAAAACCCGTTTATTAAATGGGGCGGGTAGGAGTTAGCTGAAATAAAACCGCCCCGCCCCGCCCCGCCCCGTTTAACTTATGCTTATATAAATATCCTTTATATGTATGTTAATTATAATTAAATTATATATATATATATACACACACTCACACACTAAAAAAAAATCTTTATATGTATGTTAATTTTGTAAAAGATTTAAGTGAAAATATGAATTGACAATTGGGGGATTGTCTCACTTATTGGAATACGAGCCATTGTATACCTCTAAGACTATAATGTAATATTTTTAATTTTACTATTTTTAAAATTAACGCAACCCGTAGGAGCCCCGACCCGCCCCGTTTATTAAATGGGGCGGGTTAGGAGTTAATTTTCAAAAATCCTAACCCGCCCCGCCCCGCCCCGCCCCGCCCCGTTTATTAAATGGGGCGGGTTAGGATTTTTGAAAACCCGCCCCAAACCCGCCCCGTTGCCATCCCTATTCCTTTTAAAGTCTCTTCCTTCCTTTTTAAAGTCCACGAATTGTTTGGTATTGATGAGATATTCATGGGATTTTCTTGGCTTGGATTTTGACTGATTTTTGTGGGATTTGAAATGGATATTTGAATTTGAGATGAGTCTTCCGATTTTTAAGGACTGTGGCTGATCGGGTTTGGGGTTGAAAATGGCTGGGTTAGTTGGTGTTACGGGTTGAACTCGGGTCTCGGATATGGGTTGGTCGGAGGCTCGGGTTGGATTCTGGGCCGTGGGTCGCGTTGATCACATGAGGCTGGCTCCGGCAGGAGGTCGCCGGAGAGGGTTGGTTTCGGTCGGGTTAGGGATGAGAGGCGGGATGGACGTCGGTCTCTGCCAGATCGCCGGCAGCAGGGGGCGCTGCGACCGGGGAGTTCGGCCCCGGAGTTTTGGGTCGCCGACGAGGGGGCTGGAACGGCGCAGGGGTTGGAGTCCGGACGACAGGGGTTGCCGCCGCCGGAGGTCGGGAATGGGCTGCGTTTTTTTATTTTTTTATTTTTTTCTTTCTTTTCTTTTGGGTTTGGATTATTGTGATGGGTCGGCTTGGGGTTTTGAGTGAGGAGAGATAAGGCGGAGGGTTTGGTTGGTGTATATGGGTTTGGAAATGGAGGTGAGAGAAAGAGGTAGATGTGAGGTTGAAGAAGAAGTGGGAGGGGATTGTGTGTGTGTGTGTGTGTGTGTGGGTGTAGAGTATATTTGGTGAGGGGGAAGGTGTTTTAGGGTTAGGTTAGGGTGTAGGTTAGGTGTGTGTGTTTAATTTGGATTCCTAAAAAAATATTAAGACTCAAAATAAAATTAAATTAAATTAACCTAATAAAATAAAAATAAATAAAATAAAAATAAAAATTAACTAAACTAAAAATAAAGATCAACTAAAAAAAACAAAAAAAATAAAAATGAAACGACACGACACACTACACAAATTCTAAAAAAGACTAAACACGACTAAAATAAAAACATTGAGAAAAAAAATAAAATCTTAATATATAAAATAAAACTCAAATAATAAAAGAAATCAAAACTAAAAAAAATCTAATAAAAATAAAAAATCCTAAAAAAAAAACACAATCTAATAAAACTAAAAAAAAAATGAATTCCTAAAAAAACTAATCCTAATAAAACTAAAAAATAATAAAAATAAAACTATACTAAATAAAAAGAAATATAAAAATAGAAAATAAATCCTAAAAATTCTAAATAAATCCTAAAAATTAAACGACTCAAACTAAAAATCTAAGAAAAATCTAAAAAGTACAAACTAAACACACAGAGGCTCGGGGGAAGGTCTGGGCTCAGTGTAGGCTTAGGTTTGGTTACGGAACTGGTTTGGGACATTGGAACACATCTCGGCATGCTCAAATACGACTCTAGACTTCGCGATCTCCTTTGAAATCTTCGATGCACGCTTTTGACCGCTATTGAGTTGCAATTGCACTGATTTAGCATTATTTGCACCGCAACTGCGTATTGACCTGCAAAATGATAAAATACGACATAAGGCCAATTTTAATTAAAACGAGTGACTAAAATGCACATATTCGGGGCATAAATTATACACTTTTGGGTGCTTATCACACCACCTCCAAACAGAACATTGCTAGTCCTCGAGCAAAAATTAGAGAGAAAACAGAGATAAGTAACCAAAAGTGTGCCACTTTCGCAGGCACTGGCGATTGCACTTAGCATGTGCAACAAGCCGTTAAACTTGTAGGTTACCCTACAGGACGAGTGGTGTCTCGTGAGGGTTTGTAGTGAATGTACCCACAAAATTCAAAAACTTATTTAAATGCAGTATCTGATTTGATGATGAAAAGCTACACAACCTAACTTTAAAAGGACATCAAGGAACACCGTTGTTGATACCAAAATTAATATGCTGATGTGGACGAATCATACGAAGACATTTGTCAATCTACGTGGTGCAATAACGACGAGGAAGTTCATTTCCCGACCAACCATGATTCTCTCCGAGCAACGAGGATACACCGAGGAACTCTAGCGCTCCGAGGTACTCTAGCGCTCCGAGGAACTCTTGAGCAACGAGCAACTGTGGCGGTCCGAGCTGCACCTCGATCGTATCATTAATTGCCAGATAATCAACAGTTCAAATATTCATTGAATGTTTATATTCTTGACGCGCACGCTGCATTAAATATATTACCCTTTCACATGTATATCATTTAATGTATCGAACCTTTCATGTACAGCCCATGGGCTATAAATACCTTGTATCATCCTCATTCAAAGGGGACCGGAATTTCTTGAGAGAACTTGTAATCAAGAATTCTGCAAACAATCAGCAATAACATAACAGTGGACGTAGGCTTTATTCCTAGCCGAACCACTTTAAAAATCTTTGTCTTATTTATTTATCTGTGATTGAATAATTAGAGCGATCTAGTTTTTTACATCAACAGATTGGCGCCGTCTGTGGGAAACGACTATTACTATCGTTTTTCATAAAAAATCATTTATCATCAATGGCAGATAATCCAGAATCCAGTAATCGAAATGCTGGAAATACTGGAAATCTTCCAAATCCATCTGCACCTCCAGATCTGGCCGGAATTATGACGAATCTGGCTCAAGGACAAACCGCCATGCAAGAATCTATGAGGCAACTCATTCAAACTCTTCAAGGCGGTGCACCTACCTATTCAGGGCAACGGAGTGATCGTGGGCAATCGCAATCCAGACGTACTGGGTCATATCGCAATGGAGAATCTAATGATTTTTCTTATCAACCTGGGCGAACTTCATCAATACAGGCTACGGATACAGATCAACGTATCACTCTCTCTCCGGAGAGAACTAGCGCTTTAGAAAGATTAAGCAGGGTGTCTCCTTTCAGTCGGTTAGGACCAAGGAGGAATATGAGTCCACCTAGAGCTCCATCGAGAAGTTTGCGACCACCATCAGGTTTGAGAGAATGATCAGCACAATCACGACCAGCTACTCGTCGAGATAAATCTCAGGAAGCTACGTCAGAGCAATCAATTGCTCGGACTAAGCGGCCTGAGGAAGGAAATGAAGCATGGAAAGGTTCCATTCAGCGGTTGGAGGATAGGCTGGGAGAAATGGCTAAGGCAAGAAACCCCTTACAGGGAACTTTTGTTCAAGGGACACCTTTTGTGCAAGCCATTGTGGATTTTCCTACACCATCGAAATTCAAAGCACCTGTGGTGACCCCCAAGTACGATGGAAAGACAGATCCTATACTTCATATAGAACAATACCAAGCTGCTGCCGACATCTATGCCGTCCCCGACGAGATGAGGTGTAGAGCATTCTCTAGAACTCTTACCGGATCTGCACAGATATGGTACAATAATCTTCCTCGGGGTAAGATTTCAACTTTTATTCAGTTAGCTGAGTTGTTCATCAGCAATTTTTATTTTGGAGCAAAGCCGGTAAAGCGAGTAGCGCACTTGCTAAGTGTTAGACAAAAATCAGGTGAAAGTACTAGAGATTACATAACTCGTTTCAATAACGAGAAGTTGGAGGTCATAGATTACGAAGAAAAGATAGCGATCACTGCTTTGATGAGTGGTTTGCTGCCTAACAAGCTGTACTACACCTTGGCCAAAGATCCACCTAAAACTATGTCCGAGTTGATGGCAAAAGCAGCCAAAATCATGAATGCCGAGGAGGCTATGTCTGCGAAGAAGAATATGGATAAAGAAACTAAGGTGGAGGTCGACAAATCTAAGAAGAAAGATCAGAAAGGTAATGGTGGTGACAAGCACTCCAAGAATAATAGGACGTCATGGGAAGTCCTAAAGAAGTACGATAATTATACTCCATTGAAAATGGGTATTAATCATGTTTTAGAAGAAATCAAGAATAGTGAGGACATCAAGTGGCCAGATAAACTGAGGACAAATCCTGATCTGAGGAATAAGGCCAAATATTGCGAGTTTCACAAAGATCATGGCCATATGACCAAAAATTGTATAGCCCTCCAGAACGAGATTGAAACGCTTATCCGAAGAGGAAAGTTGGTAAAGTATGTAGATCGCAGGGGCAAGAGGAAGAATGATGATAGAATTAGAGAGAGATCTAGATCTCCTCGTCTTGCAGAAGAGAAAAAGAAGAGGGATCACGAAGAGGATCCAGATGATGACCCTGATCTTCCCAAGAAGCCAAGGCAGCCTGAACGAGAGGTATTTTCCATACGTTTTGGGTCTTTTGATTGTAATGTTATTACAGGAGTAGATGTAGGAGGAGGAGACCTTACTGCAGAAAGAAAAGCTTACCTTGGAGAGGCTAAAGCTTGTTCATATATTCAGCGAATAAATCTGGCCGAGGATGATCGTCCGAGGAAAGTAAACAAAGAGAAGCTAGTTATTGGTTTTTCAAAAAACGACCTGGCAGGTGTTCTTTACCCTCATGACGATCCTTTGGTGATCAAAATGAGGATAAAGGAGGTGGTGATTTCAAGGGTGTTAGTAGACAATGGTAGTTCAGCAGACATCATGTACTATTCATGCTTTGATAGCCTGAATTTGAAATTATCTCAATTGGAGCCTTATCATAGACCCCTTCTGGGTTTTGCTGGCGAGAAAGTTTTTCCACTTGGAACGATCAAGTTGGATATATTCATCGGAACTTGGCCTGCTTGTCGAACGGAAAGAATACGCTTTTTTGTGATGGATAAGAATGTGCAGTCAGCCTACAACATCATCATGGGAAGAGTTGGATTGAAGAAGTTCGAAGCAGTTCCTTCTACAGTACATCAGTGTTTGAAATTCCCAACAAATTTTGGAGTCGGAGTTGTGAAAGGTGATCAAAAAGTAGCTCGGGAATGCTATTACTCGTCTGCCGAGCAAGAGGAACTTGAAGAATCAAGGAAAAAGACTACTACTTACCAAGTGGATGAAGGTACAGATATGAAACTCTTGACCCTAGGGATGAATCTCAACTTGTAAAAGGACAGGTGGTGGAATCTACAGAAAATATTATTCTGGACGATGAGCATCCTGAACGAGTAACCCAGATAGGATCGTCGTTGGATGTTTCAATAAAACAGGAGTTGATAATTTTCTTGAGAAATAGGAAGAATACTTTTGCTTGGAGTCATGAAGACATGCCAGGAATAGATCCAAACTTCTTATGTCATGAGCTCAATGTGAATAAGGAGATCAAGCCTGTGAAGCAGAGGAGAAGAGTGTTTAGTCCCGAGAAGAACCAGGCCATACAAGAGGAAGTCGAGAAGCTCCAAAAAGCCCAATTCATTGAAGATGTGAAATATCCAGATTGGTTGGCAAATGTGGTGATGGTAAAGAAGAAGAACAATAAGTGGAGAATGTGTGTTGATTTCACTGATCTTAACAAGGCATGCCCAAAAGATCATTTTCCATTGCCCAGAATCGACCAGCTAGTGGATGCTACCTCGGGACATGAGCTGCTCAGCTTCATGGATGCATATTCTGGCTATAATCAGATCAAAATGAAACCTGAAGACAGGGAAAGTACTTCTTTTATTACCCCAAGGGGAACTTATTGTTATAATGTTATGCCTTTTGGTTTAAAAAATGCAGGTGCAACATATCAGCGGCTGATGAACAAGGTTTTTGCAGAACAAATCAGTTGCAACATGGAGGTCTATGTCGACGACATGCTCACCAAAAGCAAGAGAGCTACTGATCATCTAGTTGACTTAGGTCAGACCTTTGATCAACTGGATAAATACCAAATGAAGCTCAACCCGACGAAGTGTACCTTTGGAGTACGAGAAGGAATGTTCCTCGGATACATCGTCAACCAACGAGGTATTGAGGCAAAACTAGAAAAGATCAAAGATCTTTTAGGGATGCGATCCCCAACTACGAGGAAAGAAGTACAGAGTCTTGCCGGACGAGTTGCAGCGCTCAACAGATTTGTATCCCGAGCAACTGATAAATGCCTCCCATTCTTTAAAACACTGCGAAAAACTTTTGAGTGGACTGATGAATGTGAGAAGGCTTTTCAAGACTTGAAGAAGTATTTGGGAGCACCACCATTGTTGTCCAGGCCAATAAGCGGCGAGAGATTGTACTTGTATCTGGCCGTATCAGAGAATGCAGTCAGCTCTGTATTGATCAGATTGGAGAATGGAGTCCAGAAACCTATCTATTACACAAGTAAAGCTTTCCGAGGTGCAGAAATCAGGTACCCAAAGCTAGAAAAATTGGCACTGGCACTAATCGAAGCAAGTAGAAGAATGAGGCCATATTTCCAGGCCCATACCATCATTGTGTACACCGACATGCCGCTGAGACAAGCCCTCCATAAGCCGGAAAAATCAGGGAGACTGATGTACTGGGCGATAGAACTTGGTGAATATGATATTGTGTATGAACCCAGATCATCATTAAAGGGGCAAGCTGTAGCAGATTTTATAGCAGAGTTCACGTACCCTGATACCCCCGAGGAACAAAAGGTGCTTGCTGACCAACCTGTGGACAATACAGGATCAATAGACATAGGTCCAGACCAACTAAGGTTGGTAAAAGGACTTGTGGATGTAGAAAAATCATCATATTCAAACTTAGACCAACTTCGGTTGGTAAAAGGGTGTGAACAGATAGTCGGCGAGGAGCGAAAAACACCAGGGGATGATGAAAGAAAACATCAGATATTTTACCGAGGAGCTCTGTCAGATAAGAAATTTGAAGACGAGTTACTTACATGGCGATTGTATGTGGATGGGTTATCTTGCACAGCTGGTTGTGGAGCAGGGATTGTTTTAAATACCCCAGATGATATTGATATGGAGTATGCCTTGCGATTCCAATTCAAAGCCTCCAATAATGAGGCTGAGTATGAGGCCCTGATAGCAGGCTTAAATTTAGCGAAATTTATGGAAGCACGGCAAATAATGGTGTTCAGTGATTCTCAATTAATTGTGAATCAGATGATGGGAGTATATGCAGTCAAGGGAGAATTAATGGTGAAGTATCATGCAAAGGTGATGGAATTGTTGGTAGAATTTGATGCCATTCAATTGGTGAGAATACCGAGGATGGAGAATGCGAGAGCAGACGCATTGGCCCGATTAGCGTCAGCTACGCGCACCGAGCTACGAAGAACAATACCAATTGAAGTATTAGAAAGTCGGAGCATAGAAGAAGACTTGATGGTGAATATAATAACCCTTGATTTAGGACCATCTTGGATGGATCCTATCAGGGCATACATTGAAGAAGGAGAATTACCGGAGGATAAGCTAGCCGCTAAGAAATTGAAGTATAAAGTTGCTCGGTATGTGTTAATTAATGGTGTTTTGTATAGACGAGGAATTATGGCAGGTTTGCAGAGATGTGTACATCCATCAGAAGTCAAGGAATTGGTTGAGGAAATCCATGAAGGATCCTGTGGAGCTCATGTAGCAGGTCGGACACTTTTGCAAAGGGTGGTGACACAGGGATACTACTGGCCGACGATGAGGGCTGATTGTATAGCTTATGCCAAGAAGTGTGACAAGTGCCAACGCTTTTCCTCCATCCGAAGAACTCCACAAGCATTGTTGACACCCATAACTTCACCTTGGCCATTTGCCATGTGGGGGATTGATTTAGTTGGACCATTACCGACGACCCGAGGAAGGTTCAAGTACCTCGTCGTGGCAGTGGATTATTTTACAAAGTGGGTGGAAGCTGAGCCACTAATTGATATGACGTACGAGAAGGTATATCAGTTCATTTGGAAGAACATCATTTGTCGATATGGTATCCCCCATGCTTTCATCACAGACCATGGAACACAATTCGATAACGAAGAATTTGCTGCCTATTGTCATCAGTCGAACATTTTGAAGTTTCATTCAGCACCAGGCCATCCCCAAAGCAATGGACAGACTGAGGTGACGAACAAAACATTACTAAATGGTTTGAAAAAAAGATTAAGTGAAGCTAAAGCAAATTGGATTAATGAGCTTCAATCAGTACTATGGGCTTACCGAACAACTCCCCGAGCAGCAACTGGAGAGTCACCATACATGTTAGCATTTGGAAGTGAGGCTGTAATACCTGCCGAGTTGGGTCTCCCAACACATAGAGTGCTGAATTTTAATTCCCCAATCAGCGATTTAATGAGAAGACTGGATTTGGATATGCTCGAGGAGGTTAGAGAAGAGGCATCCATCAGAAATGCTGCTTATCAACAACGAACAGCTCTGTTCTACAACAAAAGGGTGAAGAAATGCGATTTAAAAGAGGGGGATTATGTGCTAAAGAAGGTCATTCAGAAGCATAATAAACTGGAAGCAAACTGGCATGGACCTTATCGAATTGTGGAAGTTGTTCGACCAGGAACTTACAGATTAGCAACTCTAGAGGGAGAGGAATTTAAGAATGCATGGAATGCTGAACACCTGCGCAAGTATTATCAGTAATGTAAAATGTAAAGCATTTCCTTCAGTATGAATAAAACGAGGATGTTTCACCATTTTCTTTCTGTTGAAAGTTTTTCGGGGAATACTAGTGTAATACACTACGCTTATAGTTCGAAAGAAAAAATATACTCCTTTGGTTAGGAGGTGACACTAGTGTGACCAACCACGGTTGGTAAGATATCTAGTGGACAGTTCGAAAGAACCAAAAAATATACTCCTTTGGTTAGGAGGTGACACTAGTGTGACCAACCACGGTTGGTAAGATATCTAGTGGACAGTTCGAAAGAACCAAAAAATATACTCCTTTGGTTAGGAGGTAACACTAGTGTGACTAACCACGGTTGGTAAGATATCTAGTGGACAGTTCGAAAGAACCAAAAAATATACTTTGGTTAGGAGGTGACACTAGTGTGACCAACCACGGTTGGTAAGATATCTAGTGGACAGTTCGAAAGAACCAAAATATACTCCTTTGGTTAGGAGACGTACACTAGTGTGACCAACTACGGTTGGTAAGATATCTAGTGGACATATAGTTCGAAAGAGCCATTACTACTCCTTTGGTTAAGGGGTGTACACCAGCATGATCAATCACGGTTGGCAAGATAAAAATATACTCTCACATTACAACTTATGTTGGTCGGGAGGTAAGATTAATACAAAAAGTTCCTCAGAGAACAAAATATTCCAAACTGAACCAAGTATAGTTGGTCGGGGATAAAAACCCACTAACTGTAGGTGGTCGACGAGGATAAATTATTAACCTTGGTTGGTCGGACACATTTTATAAAAATATTTGAAATTGAACCAAGTATGGCTGGTCGGGGATAAAATCCCATCAACTGTAGTTGGTCGACAAACATTATTTAACCACTTTGGTTGGTTGGAAACATTTTGAACATTTTATACTCAAGTGATTGAACAACCTTGATACTTGTAACTTTTTATTAAGTTGCTCGATGAACAATATTATTGTTATTTTTTTAACAGATACATATGCACAAATGTAAAGGTGTTTGATAAACACAAGACAATAGCGAAATTTGCAAACAGAAAATGAAAGTCTTTTCATTAAAATTCAAAATAAATTACAGGTTACATGAATGTACTAACTATTACATTGATATTCCTATTCTATTAGTTGCTTGCCCTTTGCTTTAGAAATAGGCTCTTCGCCAGCAGGAGGATCTTCCAGGCAAAGGGGAGAATTAATAAAGTTCAAGTCCTTCAACATTCTGACATTCATTATTGAAGATGTCTCCATTAGATGCTCTGGACGAGATACTTCGATTTGGGAATGAAGGCTATAATCACCGAGGTATTTTGAAAATAAGCTACGAGGAATGGAACGAGCTGGGATCCAGGCCATGTCCAATTTGAAAGGTGGCACAGGCAAGTCTAGTAACCCTGGAGCATGATAATCCCATAAAAAATGCCCTTGCTCCAATTTTAACACACCTAGTGCGTTCAACCACCCCTGCTTATAACCTTCATTGTTGGCATGTTCAATACGAGCATCCAAATGAACAAGAGCTTCATTATATCATGCCATCCAGAATTCCCTGGGTTGCTTATGAAATTGAAAGGTTAATCTATCCAATTGTTCATGAAGATTTTTGGCAAAAAGATCCTTGGAATGTAAATCAGACTTAGTTGCAGTGAGTTGATCCTCCAATGATAGATTTTTCTTGGACAGTTCAGATAAAGCTCGATCTTTGGCGTTTAATTGGTATGCTTGAGTTTCCAAAGTAGATTAAGTACGAGCTTCATCAACATTATGACTAAGAACTCTTGATCGACTCCGAGCAGCGATTGGAGAACTTTGCTCCTCGGCAACATTTTGAACAGCTCTTCCTCGCCCCCGAGAACCTCTTCCTCGTCCCCGAGAAGTCCCAGAAATAGCAGATCTTCTTAAGTCATCCAGTTCTTGCCTTAATTTGGCATTTTCGACCTCTAAGAACGAGAAACCTTCATCAGTAACTGGTACTAAAGCAGTGGAAGATGATGCTGCAGATTCATACTGAGCCAACTTTTTCTGCAAGTTATTGTTCTCCTGTTCCAGCAACTCAGCAATCTGCCTGCAGGCCTCAACCTCACCTTTTAGAGTTCTTTCCCTAACATCATATCCAGCGAGGATCTTTTTATGGCCTGTTTCAGAAGAAAGCTGCTGATATCTATTTTCATATTCCTTATGCAGCAAAGCAGTTGATTCATTATGTTGATTCTGAAGATCTTCTAAGCTACAATGAAGTTCCTCAATCAAGTCATAGTAGGCGACATTGTTGGCCACAGCTCGGTCAAGTAAACCCTTCAAATACCGATAAGCCTCAATTGCTTGCTCTGAAACATCATGGCCAAGGATGTCAGAAATTTCTGATACACTTAGCTCTGTGTGACCAACTTTATAGTATTCGTGACATTGCTGCATCAGTTTTGTATCATGGGCGGATAGCAGTTCCATTCTAGCAACAAACTAATGAAGAGAAAACAACAATCAACAAAAACAAGTCATCAACAACAGAGATGAACAAAGATGTATTTTATTAGACCATAAAAGGATTACATTATTCGATTACAAGTAATGAAAGATAGAAATGATACCGAACAACTTCACACCTTTTCCTTGTCTCCCAAGACTTTCTCGGGAGGTTGGGACGAGGAGCTCGGTTGCTCGGTGGTAACAACAGCTTGATCGGAAGGAATCTTCTCGGGAGGAGGAGGCATGGAAGAAATGTCCTCGGTGACAGAGGGTTGAGAAGCAGAGACTGGATCACCCATAGCCATAGAAGATTCATCTGAGAGAGGTTCATCTTCTTCTTCTTCCACAATGGGTGGAGGGGGGCCAGGGAGGTGTAGTTGGAACAGCCCAGAATCTTCTTTGATCTTCAATTCCTGAAGGGCAGCTACCCAACCATCTCGGAAGTATTTCAACTTCCCATACTGGACTTGGGATGTCATTGCAGCAATCCCCTTGTCCCATCCTTTATCCCAGCCAGCACTGAAGGATTTTTTAACTGCGAGTTTTCTTCTCAACTTCTCCGAAGAAAGCTTCGCATCCAATTCTTCTTTTTGGTTTTTGATATCTCGCAGGGCGAGCAACTCTTCTTCTGCTTTCCTCAGTTTATCCTCAAGCTCTCCAAAATTCTTGAGCTTGTCGTCGTATTTCTGATGCTCAACCTCCAAACTTTTCACATTTTTCTCCAAACCCTTGGAGATTTCAACCAACTTTACTTTCTCGGCTTCGACTATTGACAGTTTTTTCTCCCAAGTAGCCTTGTCCTCATTATACTGTTGGCGAGATTCTTTCAAGGATTGGGTCAAACCCAACAGAGCATCCTCTACACCAGATGAGGAGCTAGAAGCTTTAATTGCCTCGTCCTTCTTCACGATATTATTAAGACAGTTCACCAGCTGAAAAATAAGAAAAACAATAAGTCAGTGCAAAAAGACAAGTATTCAGAGAAAGAAAGGAAATTCAGAATGTAAAAAATTTACCGAAGCAAGATGACGAGTGGCTAGGGACGTCAGCGTATCCCTAGGAATCTTTTCATCAATTCCCTGGACCTCGGGTATGATCCAAGTTTTCACCGAGCTCATTGCAGAGCTTGGAGGAATGATGGTTGGAACACCAGCACCACCAGCTGGCAAAGTAGAGGCAGTTTCAGCCAAACTGACTGAGGATGATTTCCTCAATCTCTTTAATGGAACGTCAGCAGCTTCAACCAAGGAAGAACTCTTGATCGGAGAGATATAAATTATCTCAGCAGGAGCAACCTTTTTGCTCGGGGCCACTGGGGGCTTCTCGGTAGTTTTTGAAGGCGCAACATCCACCTTCCTAGTCCCCTCTGGGACATCCATTTTGCTTTTCTTAGCCTCAACAGCAGACGCAGTATCATCAAACAGAGCAGGAGGAGCTCTTTTCTTGCCCATTCTCTAACTTAAAGGAATATGAGAATCTGAAGAAAAGTCCTCTGGAGTTGAAGCTGGTTCAATTGGGCGAGCAGTATAAGAGGTTGTATAACTCTTATACTGTAGCAGATATGAAGCAGACCTGATGTGTTCGTCTGCAACGTTCTTATGTAAACCCCAGATAAGTTTCAGATGCTTAATATTAACCTCTGATTCTTTTGGAGTTTTTCTTTTGCTATCAACTGCAAATAAATACATAATGAGATGTCAGTCATACATTTTGTCAAACATGATGAAAGCATAATTTCATAAGAAAAATAAAATGAAAAATAAACCTATCCCATTGCCATATGGGGGGCATCTGGGACCGTTGTATACTCCATCTCCAACTAAAGGGGCATATTGCCAATTTTTTATAACCAACCCATGTTCAAAATAATCTCTATTTGAGTCAGGGAGGTTAACTACAAGAGCCCTATTCAGAAACCTAGTTTTTAAGTAATAAATGTTATCTAGAGTGGCCCATTTATAGCAATACATAATTTCAGGGATCCCTATACGAGTCCCATGAGTTAGATTTAATTTGTGCACCCCATTAATTATTCTCCATGAATTGGGGGCTATTTTTGCAGGAACAAGATCGAAATACTGACAAAACTCAAGACACAATGGGTTCGGTGGAAAAGAAAATCCACATTCAGCAACAAATAGACTGGGGAACCAATGTCCCTCAGCCAATCGAAAATAATCTAAAGGCTCAGAAAGAACCTCTAGAGTTACCCAGGAAGGAATGGAAAAATCAGAACGAAATTTCTCAACAGATTCCACAATATAAACATACTGAATAAAAGAGATACAGAAGAAAGGAAGAAGATCTTACAGGAAGAAAGGAGGTATGTTGACAACGAACGAAAACAAGGATGAACGCACAAGAGAGAAGAAGAGAATAGAAAGCTTGAATGCAAGAAATTGGGAAAAGAAGAAGACGGTATGGTTACCTAAGAAGTTTAAATACTTTGCCTTGGGAAGCGGCGAAGGAAATTATTACAAAAAAGAATCTATTGAACTTCCGGCGGCTAAAAAGACAAAAAGGGCACTAAGATCGAAGCGCTCTTAAAAGTTCGAAAAAAGGCGGATTCTTCAAAATTTGTAAATAAATTCAAATACGATGCTCCTAAAACCCAGGAAGATCAATTCAATATGGCCGAGTACCGAGAAAGAATGTTTCATACTCCTCAAAGTTCGAAATATAAAACATTGGGGGCTTCTGTTGATACCAAAATTAATATGCTGATGTGGACGAATCATACGAAGACATTTGTCAATCTACGAGGTGCAATAACGACGAGGAAGTTCATTTTCCCGACCAACCATGATTCTCTCCAAGCAACGAGGATACACCGAGGAACTCTAGCGCTCCGAGGTACTCTAGCGCTCCGAGGAACTCTTGAGCAACGAGCAACTGTGGCGGTCCGAGCTGCACCTCGATCGTATCATTAATTGCCAGATAATCAACAGTTCAAATATTCATTGAATGTTTATATTGTTGACGCGCACGCTGCATTAAATATATTACCCTTTCACATGTATATCATTTAATGTATCGAACCTTTCATGTACAGCCTATGGGCTATAAATACCTTGTATCATCCTCATTCAAAGGGGACCGGAATTTCTTGAGAGAACTTGTAATCAAGAATTCTGCAAACAATCAGCAATAACATAACAGTGGACGTAGGCTTTATTCCTAGCCGAACCACTTTAAAAATCTTTGTCTTATTTATTTATCTGTGATTGAATAATTAGAGCGATCTAGTTTTTTACATCAACAACCGTATTCAACTATCAAAATAAGATATGAAATTACTTAATACCAAAAGCGTAATCCTTCCTAAAACTCAGCATGTGTAGTGTGAAACAATCTTAAGTGTCATCAGAGTAATTTCGAGATCGCCTTTATAGAATCAACGCTTTGACTTCAATTCTCACTGGATATATCTCTCTGAATCGAACTCTCTGAGAATTGGATGAGTGTATCTCTCTAGTGTGTGAGGATGTGAGTAAATGTAAACAATTTCAAACGTCTCACACACTTTATATAAAAAACGGCGGATACGTGAAAAAAATTCTGATCTCATGAAGGAATGCTAACCACTATGTCGAGAATGTCGAGTTGTTCACCATAGAATCTTTTCACTTGCCTGAGCATTTTACCAAAGGTGAAAATGGGATTTATGTAAGGTATGAAGGGATAATGAAATGAAGAAGATGAATGATGGGGTATTTTGAGAAGAGTGAAACACACTTTGACTGACCATTGTCTTTATTATTTGAATTTATGATCGCATGCTTTTTTTTTTCTTCTTCTTTTATATTTTTATTTTTTTCTTTGCTTTTTTTTATTGCGATACATTTTTCTTTTCATAACACAAATGAAGACAATTTACATGGAAAATTTCAAACACTCTTTTTCTCAAAAACGATGGCAATGATGGATGGTATTTGGGACATATGGATAAGGGTAATATGGAAAATGATAATGGGTGAATAATAATGTGATAGGGAAAATGGTAAGTGTATGAAAAAATCGGTTTAGTACTCGGGACAAACTGCAAGACACATATTTCTTACAACTCGAAAGTAATGTCATTCTCAGTGATTAAGCCAAAATTGAAAAAATGACGAGATCATGCAACGACTAAATGTGGTACCTAAAGAAAGTTGAGTCATCTTGTGACTCGGAGATACGTAAAAACCCTCAAAAAGGTGAAAAGCTCAAATCTCACGGGTTTAAGTCTCCACTAGTGATCTTTTAAGGCTTTCTTGAGAATATAGTTACTCTTCAACTTTTGATTGTAAGCGTGATAGTGCAAATTGCTGAGTCTAAGAATTCATAGTGCAAGTACGCTTTTAAGAGGTATTAATTAATTTATGGTTAAAAGCGTAAGTTTTTGGTCAAACACATGTATTCCGAGATTTCTAAAAGAGGGATGATAGACAAATCATATCATAAAAAATTATTTTTAACTGCACACAAAGTTTAAAATCACTTGTCTCTGAAAATTTTCAAAAGAGGAACAATTTTGATAAATTTCCCACCCCCAAACAAAAGAGAACATCGTCCTCGATGTTAAAAACCATATATAAAAATGAAAAGAACAAGGGAGGAAAGATAGTACCATAATGAACCACTAATGAAATGTACCGCATTCTGGGGCATAGATGAAACCTGAAGAACATATGTGATATAAAAATGCGTATAAGTCTATAAAGCATGTGAAAATCATTGGGTGGTGTGAAACACCACCCCCAAACAGGATAAGACTCATACACAGAAACAATGAACAACGGGCTGCCTCTCGGTAGCGCTAAGTTTAACGTCTTCAGATAGACCGAACCAATCTCACCCTAAAGATAAGAGCTATGAAAGCACGAGGTGGCAGAAAAATTGGGTGATGAGAATCATCCCCAAACAAGACTGAAGCGTCAGTCTTGTTGGATAAAGGCAAAAACGGGTCAATGCACTTGTATGGCAAAGTGCATCACTCGATGCAAAGCATCGGTGGACCAGGGGCAGGTGGGTAGGAGGGTACATGGATGAAGGGTAAGGGTGAGGGTGAACAGGCACCGGTCACGGGCCTTATTGAGCGTAAATGTGAGGGAAACTAGAGCCCTATAAGAATGGTGCTCAATTTGGTGGGGGAGGCAAAATGGTTTGGCAATAGTAATGGGGGGGGGGGGGGCTCAGAGAAAGTGCACGACCGTTCTATAAATGGACGGTGATAATGGTCGCGTCGTGACACACTAGAGAGCTGTCGATAGAAAAAATCAACACCACAAGGAAGTGGTGTGCATAGAGTAACACGCTCGGTGTCACGAAGGATAAGAGTAGCACAAATACTCACATGGATGGTGGGGTCAATGAAAAGTGCACAAATGGGATCGCGGAGCACTAGGGTGGAGGGTGGGCGAAGGTGAGGACCTAAATGCGTAGATGTGAACAGGGAACATATAATAGCAAGGTCCGAATCTAGTGGTGGGGTGGAAGGGACAGTGGGTGGATCGGGTGGGTCAAAGGGTGGGGGGAGATGATTTAACTCACAAGTAGGAGACACACACTCCTCATGAGGAGCGGAGTGATCCTCAACGACACTCGTAGGAGGAGGCGTGAAAGTGAACGATGGAGTGAGCAACTTATCCACCAATGTGTCACCAGCAGTGGTGGTAGAATATAACGAGGCTTCCAAATCCGAGATAAATGAATCAATAGTAATATATGACTCAACGGGAGCCAAGCATGGTGGGATAGGATCTATATCCATAGGGATAGAAACCATCTCGGATTCAATATCAAGAAAATGGTGAGCACTCGTAGCCGGAGCTAACCTAGGATGAAGTGGTTCCTCGGGAACACACGCAGTGGGCTCAATAGGTGTAGACTCGGGCATAGATACAGTGGAAGGGGAAAGGTGAAACTCAATGGTGGGTTTGAAAGGATAAGGCGGTGTGGGATCAGTCTCACAATCAATAAATACGTCAACACAAATGTCAACTTGGGGCCCGGACCACGGAGTGGTCTCAATGTCGAGATTCTCAGGAAAAGAGGGTTGGTCACACTCAAAATCCGTGGCACAAGACGACACATCATCGTCCTACGCGGGGTCAATAATGGGTTGACTTGGGGGGGAATTCATCTCGTTCGCACACTCAAAATCATATAATTGTTGTTCAAGCCTTTAAAGTGATTCAGTTTGAGATTGAAGAGTGTGCGCGAACTTGTGTAAGAGGCTCTCGAGAGCGGATGTGCAAGGTGGTGGTGGACACAACTCGCTAGAAACATTAGGATGTGGAGAATACTCAAATGAAGTGTGTGGAACAGGGTGAAGTGTAACATTAACGGGAGAAGCATCTCGGTGAGGGACAAAAGTGTGATCATCATGAGGAGCATATAAAGGGGACTGATAGGCATGAGGTGCACGAGGTGGCGATGATGACTGTTGGAAATCGTAAGGATCCACAATATGGCGTTGGGATTCATATTGCATGGAAGGATGATCAGGCCTCCACGAATAGATCGGGTACTCATACCCCTCAACATTAGATATGTCGTGACAATACGTCGAGGGTGGATCCAAAACAGTGTCATAGGGATACACATGTTCCAAGGTGGGGTCAGATGGAGAGAATATAAATGGACACGCATGGGACAAATGGTCGCTAAGAAAGAAGTATGTGTACGGTGAAGCATGGGATGGGTTGACACTCATCACCGGAGGCGGTGGAATAGGAGATGTGGGCGTGGACGACACACGAATATCAACGGTGGGCGTTTGAGAGTTAAAGCCATCAATTAATGAATGAAGGTTCGATTCGGGCTTATCATCAAACAAACTTTGAGAGAATGTGAAATGGCCAAAGTATTCCCGTAAAGGACGTTCTTCGGCCATGACAAGAGGAATATTTTTTGGTTTTTAAATATTTTTCAAAAGAAAAGAAAATCTTTTTGTAATTTTTGAAAATAAGAAAAGGAAAATCTGTTTGGTATTTTAAAAATGCAAAAAAAATCTTTTTAGAATTTTTGAAAATATTTTTAAAAAGAGAAAAAATATTTTTGGTATTTCTCGGAAAAGGGGAGAAAATGGACTCTTGATATGGGCGAACTAACTAAAACCGACTACCGAAAGAATCGAATTGGTCACACATCAGTCAAGAAAAAAATCCTAACGAGCACGTAGCCAATTATTATCTTCAAAATTAGTGAAAGGGGTAGTCAAATTATAATTAAGTCCGCGGGCGATAAAAAGTCACGGAATTTATCTTAGTGATCGCCTCTTGCAAAAATGTGTGCCTACAGGTCTAGCTAGTTGATTGATTTTAAATTTAATGACAGCTAGGGTAGCACACAATGGACACGCGAGTGAGTCGGGTGATGAAATCCCTTCTCGTTTCAATGACCGGGTCTAGGTCTTAGGTAAATTAATTCATCAAACCATTCAATTTAAGTGCGATGCAGAAATTAAAAGCAAATAGGAGCAATTAATCACACAAAAAATGAACTCGCTTGCAGGAGATTCGCGAGGGATAAAAAATCGTACCTCCCACGATTTTTACACACGTGGGGTGAAGACCGAATTGAGTCGACCGGGGGAAGATCTCGCCTATCTCAGTCGTCCCCGGGAGTCCTACCGACCCAAAGTAGAGAGGCTTAAAAAATCCTCGCCTTGGACGCTCTCTCTCTACCTTGTCCGGTTTCCTTTTTCGTTTTTTTTATTGAATAATTATTACAAAAAATCGGTGTCAAAATGCACCAAAATAAATACCAAACTTTAAAAATCCTATACAACCAGTCTAATGAGGAGGGAGGAGGAAGAACTACACATAAAAAAATAAATAAATAAAATAAAATTACAAGTCTTCAATCATGTCTCCACATCAAGAAAGCGGCAACGACGCCATTTGATAACTAGCTTTGTGCGTATGTATCGTTGTTGTGAAAAAGCTACTCTCAAAATTCCCTTGAGTACCTACAAAACTTGTCTAAAAATAACTCGTATTGTGGTAAGTACGGGTATCAATCCTACTTTCAAGGTGAAACAATTAATGTGAAAACGTGCAATTCAAATTTTTTTTTATGAAAATATTATATATATATATATATATATATATATATATATTTTTTTTTTTTATTTTTAAAAACAATTTCAAGGGAAAAATTAACTAACAAATGCTAAAAATTATAAAATGACTAACTAATGAAAAAAATGTGTAACCGAGTATGAAATATGTGAGAAGGTCAAGAGATGGGATTACACTGCATTTTCAATTATTTTAATTTCTCAATTTATTAATTTTGAAATATTTCGAGATAATATTAAATCGATAATCTAACTCTCGTTAATATTATAAATTTAATAATATCTTTTTCAGCAAATTAATTTAAAAATGTCACACGATGAAAAATTAGGACTTATACTATTTTCAGAAAATTACCCGCTAGGATCAATTTAACGAAAACATATCAATCCTCAAATTTCAATACCAAAATAATATTTAAATATAGGAAACGTCTATCTCTAGTTCGATTCCTAAATTCAAATATTAATTTGTTCAATTAATTTACTAACTCTCGTCACATAAATTAATTGGCGACAGTTAAAGATTAATTTACCTAGAAATATAAAATTAATGGATCAACTAATTAAAGTAACATCATTCGCAGTGTACCCCACCCCTTGAACGGGGTGTTTAACCAAACATTCTCATGTTAGAATAAACAACTATCACAATAGCATTAATCAAAATTGAAACAAGAGAGAAAGAATACGATACGCAATTTTTTTCTTGTGTCAACTGTGCATGAACACGCGTCTCAATCTTCTCACAAATCCGGTACTTGATTACACCAAAAAGAATAAAAAAACAAACGTAAAATTTATTATAAAACTAAAATATTTTTTTTGTAATTTTCTGGAATTTTTATGACCCTACTATGTACATAATATACACTAGTCTCTCTCTAGGTATCTCTTTGCTGTTGAGAGCCTCCCTTTTAAAAACAAATAAAATAAAAATAAAAATTAACTAAACTAAAAATAAAGATCAACTAAAAAAATTAAAAATTAAAAATGACATGACACGACACACTCCACAAACTCTAAAAAAAACTAAACACGACTAAAATAAAAACAATGAGAAAAAAATAAAATCTTAATATATAAAATAAAACTCAAATACTAAAAGAAATCAAAACTAAAAAAAATCTAATAAAAATAAAAATCCTAAAAAAAACACAATCTAATAAAACTAAAAAAATAATGAATTCCTAAAAAAACTAATCCTCATAAAAACTAAAAAATAATAAAAATAAAACTACACTAAATAAAAAGAAATATAAAAATAGAAAATAAATCCTAAAAATTCTAAATAAATCCTAAAAATTAAACGACTCAAACTAAAAATCTAAGAAAAATCTAAAAAGTACAAACTAAACACACACAGGCTCGGGTGAAGGTCTGGGCTTAATGTAGGCTTAGGTTTGGTTACGGAATTGGTTCGAGGCATCGAAACACATCTCGGCATGCTCAAATAGGACTCCAGACTTCGCGATCTCCTTTGAAATCTTCGATGCATGCTTTTGACCGCTATTGAGTTGCAATTGCACTGATTTAGCATTATTTGCACCGCAACTGCGTTTTGACCTGCAAAATGATAAAATACGACATAAGGCCAATTTTAATTAAAACGAGTGACTAAAATGCACATATTCGGGGCATAAATTATACACTTTTGAGTGCTTATCAACGATGACAAACAAGCATTTCACACAATCAGGCCCAATCTGCTAATGTCTAAAATCAGTAGCAATATTATCGTAGCCATGTAATACCAATTTTATAATCACAGATAAATATTAATAATAAAATAAATAAGACACAAGAGATTTTTAACATGGTTTAGCTTAGGGAAAGCCTACGTCCACGATTATTATATTTAGGGTTGATTGTTGTACAGGGTTTGTGTAATACAAGAATGACATATCCTTTAAGCTAAGGGAAACAATGTATTTATAGTGGTCTGAAAACCAAGGGTCATAATGCCTTTATATATTCAGGCATTTACAGCTGCACATAATGAATGTGATAGTTGATCTTCCGAAGCACGTGTAAAATGTCTCTTGGTTGATCTCCACTTGAGTGAACTTTCTTCTTCTTGGTGGTTGAGCTCCTTACATTGGTCAGGCAATGCGCCAACCAAGTAAGTCTGGAGCCGATCAAGTCCGGGTCAAACACTGATGAGTTTACTTATGAGGACAGGTGTTCCAATGTCATTGGCCCATGTGGAATGAATAATTTAACATACAAAAAAGCCCCCAATGCTCCATTATTGATATTTTGTTGAAAGGATGGGGTATGAGCTCTGAAAAGTTCCTCGGTGTTCTTTCATGGTGTTGGTCGGCAACCGAACTCTCGGACTTGTAAAATTTTTCACTGATTGACTAACGATGGCATTTTTGTAAATAATTTAAAAATTCATGAAGCGCCAAAGGGTACACTAGTCTTTTCTCGCCTTTGGAATCGTGCGACCGTAAGAAGGTCAATCGTTAATTCAGTTAATCATGGTTTCCTCATTTTCGAAGTAAACTATAAAATGACGGGATTTTTCTTTTCCCATTACCCCCAAATATTAAACTTTAAACTTTCCTTTGCTCCCAAGCCTTATTTCTACTTCCTGATCTCTACTTCTGCTACTTGGTCATTGTCGTAGTTTGTCAATCTCTGTAATCCCTCTTTCTTCCTCTCTTTGATTACTTTTTATCTTTTAAACATGGTTTACATCATTGATGAGGGCTCCTTAGAGGAATTTAGGGAAAAAGGGAAAATAACAAATTGGGTTGGTTTATAAATAACATCCCCTCCTGTTGATGTCTTAGCCTTAGCTGAGGGTCATTGGATTCCAACTCTATTTATTACTAAATGTGGCATTTCATTTTCCCCCAATAATTTTTTCTTGAGTTTTGTCAATATTTCAACATTGTTCCTGCCAAAGTAGCCCCCAACACTTGGAGGGTGGTAAATGGGATCCATAAACTTAACAAACTCTATGGAACCCATATTGGCATCCCAGAGTTAATGTTCTTCTATAAATGGGGAACCACTACTGACAACACATATTATTTGGAGACTAGAGTTGCCAATAGGGCTTTAGTAGTCAATTCGCTAGACTCAAACAAGGACTACTGGGATTATGGTGTAGTGGTCAAGAATTGGCAACATGCTCCCCTTCTTGAGGGGGTTATGTATATTGGACACAGGTGACCCCATGAAGGGTGTGGCATATGTTGTTCTTCATTTGGGTTTTCCATTTATGTTCTTGTATACTAACTATTTTATGTTCTATCAAATAACCATTTTATCTTGTTTCTGTGTAGAGGAACGTAAGAAAAAGTGCTCAAGTATCTGTGGGCTATTCACCAGAAGATTGGAGAGGAGCACCCAAGATCAGCCTCTTATTTTCTAGAATATCAGAGTTCCATCACTTTATTCATCGCATGACCAACAATTATTTTTCTTCATCCCCCATTTATTTAGAAGCACATGTTCCTACTTCCTAAGATAAAGAATCAAAGGAGTTGGCTCAAGGATGAACCTCTTATTCATTTGAGTCTTTTGATATCTTTCATATTCCTACTTCCCCTTTAGCTGATATGGGTATAAGAAGGATCCCCAATTTACTGAGTGGGCCATTATATACCCTGCCAAGAAGACTGTTGATACTAGGAAGAGTCCTCAAGTAGGTGAAAAGTGGCCTCAAGTTCTTAATGCTGAAGAAATTATGGCTAGTGAAACCTAGTTCAAGAGGCTGAAGAAAGGTTTTCTTAACCCTCAAAAGTAGGCAAAGAAAGTTCAAGATGACCAACAAGGGTTGGTTTAGAAGGTCCAATCCAACCTAGGTGATGTTGGGTTAGCTTCTGTGGCTATCAACTCTGGGTTAGCCAAAGGTTTAATCAAGGTTGGAACTCTTCCAGCAGATTGGGCAGCAGCACTTCCTATGCCCAGAACAAGGTTGACTGATAGAGGTTATCAAAATCAAGCTTTGGTAAGCGTTTACCTTTATGTTTTTCTTCTTTTTATTGAGCTTTACCTTTAAATTTTTTAAAGTTTTTGGTTGATTTCAATTAGATGATGTAGAAGGATGACTAATTGAAGTCCTCCTCTTCCTCGACTGAAGTGGAAGAGGCTTTTGAAGGCCTGAGGAAATCCTTAAAGGATTATCAGGAAGCCCTTGAGAGGTAAAAGAAGAGTTAGGCAGACAAGTTGAAGTTGTCTAATGATAGATCCACTACTGCTGAGGGTAATCAAAAAGTTACTGAAGATAAGGCCAAGTCTGTCGAAGAGAAAGTAATTGGTTTGTCTTCTGAAGTGGCTTCTTTAAAGACTAAGGGCAAGAAAGAAAAAGATGATGCATGTGATAAGGGTTAGGATAAGGCCTTCTTCGCTGCATCTATTCAAATTAAGTATGCTAAAAAGTTGTCCATCAAAGAAGGTTGGTCGGAAGCTTTGAAGGTGGTTAGCACAGAGGCCAACTCTAAATTACTTCAAAGGCAAGGCCCAAGCACTCCTCCTAATCTGGATGACAAAATTGATGAGGATGAGGAGTTTGGAGAGTCTTCAATGGTGCCCATTAATCTTTCAGTGGTGCAAGCTACCATTGGTGACCTACCTGCTGCTGACCAGGACCAGGGCATGAGAAGGTTTAGCTCCTTTTAACAAATTTCTTTCTATCCTTTCTCTTATGTATTTTCTCTTTTTTCTTCTTCTACTTTTATAATTTCATCAACTTTGTAACCTTTGCTACTTATTTATGAAATGACATAGTTTTTTCTTAATCTTTTCCACTTTCTTACGATGTTTGATTGCTCGTTATATTAAATACTACTTGATACTTGTCTTTCCTATTCGAGCATTTATACTTGAAAATTTCCAGTTTAATGCCAGAAAAAACATAATCTTCTCTGTTGCATCTGAGCTACTCAAACGTTCTTGCAGTTTACTTGAAGATGGACGTGTAACGTTGACTGATAAAGGATTGGCAAATGTGCTTCGTAATGATATATCTTACCAAATTAAAGATGTCCATATTCACCAGCATTATCTTCTGGATAGGTCTATTGAGAACATCACTACATATTATGAGATGATTGAGAATCTACAGAAAAATCATAAATTTTCTTTGGCTTCACTCCATGTAGATTATGAGGCCAAGTATAAGTTCGTGAGTGAAGCAACTGATTATGAGAAAAAGATTAAAGAACATGCTTTAGTGTATAGTAAGAAGGAATTCTTCTTAAACTTAGAAGTTGAATATGCTAGGGAAGTCGATCGACTGCTAGAAAAAGATAATAATCGCCTTAGAAATGAATTGGAGAATCTGAAGAAATCTGCCGAAGAAGTGCCAAGTGAAGGTGATTGTTTTCTGGAATTGGAGAATGACAAATTGTTGGAAGAATTGGAAATCTTGAAGAAACAGAAAACCAATTCTGGACAATCTTCAAGGCAAGTTGCTCGACCCAGTGTTGAAGAGGAAAATACCAAGAAGGAATTGGCCAATCAAGATGCATTATTGAAGACCAAGGACCAGGTCCTATAAAAACTCTAAAACCAAGTCGATAGGTAGACCTTTCATTTTCAAAAAGCAGACGAAGGAGGTTTGGATGGTTGACTATAATGAAGCCTTAAATCACATGGATGACCACTTGGCTCAAAGTAATCGTGAAGGTTACAAATAGGGTTGGATGTGCTTACTAACATTGCTGAAGTATGATGACAAAAGAGAACTCTGGCATTGGAATGATCCAGGCCTATTGGATTGTCCCAGACCTCCATTCAAGCTTGATACTATGTGTATTCCTCCAAATTCCATTCCGTGCTTAATAAGTAAATACTTGGGTTATTATAGCCTTAATGATGAAGTTAAATATGTTGGTTCTCTCCACCTGATTGATAAGAAGAGGAATAGTGACCGGTCAATGTTGAAAGATTTTAGAACCATAAACTCTCCATATACCCTTGATGATCCTCCTGTTGGAATGGACAAGGCTGAGGGAAAGCGTCCAGTAGAATAATTTTATTTCTTTTGTAATAGTAGATTATTTCTGATTGTATTTGATTTTTATTTTAATGGAATAAAAAGACTTTCACTTGCTTAGTATACATGTATGTATATGTATTTTCAGTCTTCTTTGCTATTTATTTAAACTTGTGATTAGTTAATCGACTAGACGACTAGGTAATCTTCTTAAATGACAAGTGTTTGATTTGCTGTTGAGTTTAAGCTTGTGGTTAGTTAATCAGATCACCGAATAGGTAACATGCTTAAATGATAAGTGTTTTATTAAATATTAAATCTAGATTATAATGCCTTAGATTCTACTGATGCCCTTAGGTAAAATTGTAAATATTTTTGATGAACTAAGTGTTGGCATTAGTTGTCATTGGAGACCAAGTATATTAGGGATGTATATACGTATCCCTATGTTTTAACTTGGTTGGGTAAACTTCTTGTGTTTAACTTTGAGTTGTACATGAAGTTTTTATTGACTTTTTGTACTCGATTTGTGAAAGACGAAATTAGTGTATAAGGTTGTTGGTACATCTCTAATTTGATAAGTTCAACCTGATTAAGTAAATGTTGCAAAACCGGTTGAAGATAGTGTGGTGTACCCATCTGGTTAAGGGTTTCTTGTTCTTGACTTGTCAAAGACAAAGTCTACATGAAGTTTGAACCAGATCTTATTCTTTCTTTTCTGAAGTTAGAAAAGTTTGGGGATTAATTTATCACCGTACTCCGAAAAAAATAACAAAAATGGAAGCATAATTGTTCGGGAATAATGATTTTTATTAAACTGGATGACAAATGGATAAAGAGTACATTAAAACTTCAATATGATTACTGGTTGTATTTAACGAGGTGCTTTGCATTTCTAGATAACTTTGTTGAGGACGTGGTCTCCTTCCTTTAAGTTGGTCGACTTAGCCCTACTATTGTAAAAGCGGGCAGTTCTTTATTGATAGGTAGCTATTCGAATTGCAGCAACTTCTTCGACTTCATCAATTAAATCCAGATCCAACCTCCTTATGATATCTCTCTTAAGGGTATCAAAGTTTAACACCCTATGAGTGGTAAGACCTATCTTGGATGGCACCATAGCTTTTGTCCTAAAAGCAAGCATCTGATGAGTTTCTTTAGTGGCGGTTCTCGGCATGGTTCTATATGCCCATAGAACGTGGTGTAACTCATTGATCTAATACACCTTTATGTCACTAAGCCTTTTATTTAATCTATCAAGAAATTCTTTGTTAGTTACCTCTGTTTGGACATTGCATTGTGGATGTCTAGGGAAAGAATACAGTTCTTGAATCTTAGATTGAATGCAGTACGCCTTAAAGTTGTCATTATCAAAGTGAGTACCGTGATCAATGATAAAAGCATAGGGAATGCCATACCTGCATATAATATTCTTCCATATGAACCGAAACACTTTTTCATAAGGCATTTCAATTAATGGTTCAGCCTCCACCCATTTAGTGAAGTAGTCTACTACTACCACCAAGTATTTGAACCTACTTTTGGTCGTTAACAATGGACCGACCAAGTCAATTACCCAAATAGTAAAAGTCCAAGGACAAGTAATTAGCCGAGTCTAGTTGGGTGAGTGCATTTTCTCGAGCGTTCTCTACTCTTTCCATTCGAAATATTTGAACCATTGAGAATTTTGAAATGACTTTCATGGATTTGGACAAGTATTTGATCATGAGGTCCCCCTTGACTCCATATATCTATAGTACTTGGTTAACGATTAGTTGAGAATCACTATGTGCCACAACCTGCTCGGCTCCCAATGATAAAGCTAACTCCAAGCTTATGATTAGCGCTACTCTGCTTCATTATTGGAAGCCCAAAATTGAAATCGGAGAGCATATTCCACGCCAATGTCATCTGGAGTGTTGATGATAAGACCAGATTCACTGCCATTGGCACACGAGGATCCATCCATGTATAAGTTTCATACATGAATATCTTCATCAAAACTTTTCTCAGATAACAATCCTTGTTAGAATATCTTCTTTCCTTGCTCAGAATATTTTTGGGCCATTTCCTGAATAATGGAGGACTCAGGTTGATTGACAAAAACTTTAGTTTTCTATGGAGCTGGGCTCTCTTACAATGAAGTATGCTCAAAAAGTCAACTCGGGTTATGGATTACCTCTACATATGTGAATTCAGCAATAAAATTATCCACTGCTTGTCCTTTCAGCGTTGTTCTAGGCTCATAGACAATTTCATACTCACCTATCTCCACTGCCCAAGACATTAATCTTCTTGACTTTTTTGGTTTGTGGAGTGCTTGTCGAAGAGGTAAATCTGCGTATGCTACAATGGTATGCACCTGAAAGTATGGTTTCATTCTCCTAGACGCTTCAATTAGTGCAAGAGATAACTTTTCTAGGCATGGATACCTGATTTTTACTCATCGGAATGCTTTGCTAGTGGAATATATTGGTTTATGTGCTCTATTGTCTAATCTGATCAACGCCGAGATAACTGCAGACTTTGAGACAGACAAATATAAGTATAGCTTTCGCCCCAAAGTTGGTCGAGATAGTAGTGACGGAGACCCCAAGTACTTTTTCAATTCCTAAAAGGAATTTTCACACTGCTCATTACATTCAATGGGTTTTCTAAGAACTTTGAAGAATGGGAAGCATTTATCAGTTGCTAGGGAGACAACCCGATTAAGAGAAACTACTCTTCCAGTGAGTTTTTGGACATAATTTTTGCATGCAGAGGATTACATCTCAATCAATGCTTTGATTTTAGTTGGATTGGCTTCAATTACTCTTTGATTCACAATGAAGCCCAGGAACATTCCTTTATATACGCCAAACACTCATTTGGCCAGGTTAAGCTTCATCTGATGTTTTTTCAACTGGTCAAAAGTTTAACGGAGATCTTGGATGTGATCTACTGACTTTGTGTTCTTAGTGAGTATGTCATCCATGTATACCTCCATATTATTCCCTATATATTCTTCAAACACCTTGTACACCAGCCTTTGGTATATTGCTCCAGTGTTTTTGATCCCCAAAGGCATAACATTATAGCAGTAGGTACCTCAGCTGGGAATGAATGATGTGTTTTCTCTGTCTTCTAGCTTCATTTTAATCTGGTTGTAACCAGAGTAAGCATTCATTAAGATTAGTAACTTATGACCTGCAGTTGCATCTACCTATTGATCAATCCTTGGCAAAGGAAAATGATCTTTTGGGCATGCTTTGTGGAGGTCGGTAAAGTCTACACACATATGCCATTTATCATTCTTCTTCTTGACCATCACCACATTGAATAGCCAGCCGGGATACTTAACATCTTCAATGAATTGAAATTTTTGTAATTTTTCTTCCTCTTCTTGGGGGGCCATATTCTTCTCGGGGATGAACACTCTACATTTTTGCTTTATCGTCGTGACATCCTTGCTGATGTTGAGCTCAAGACATATGAAATTTGGGTTTATCCTGGGCATATCTTCGTGACTCCATGCGAACACGCTTTTCCGCTCTCTAAGGAATGTGATTAATTCCTATTTGAGGGATGGAGTTAGATTGGAACCAATCTGAGTAGTCCTTTTTTTATCTATCATCATCAAGAATTATTCTTTCTCTTGTCTCTATAATTTCCCCTTTGACCAGTTCAACTTCCTTCCGGGGATCCAAAGTATCAATATGGTAGGTGGTGGTCTTTTTCTTCAGCTCTTTGATTTCTTCCTGCTCGAATGAAGTGTAATAAAATTCTCTGGCCTCTACTTGATTACCCTTTGCTACATTGACTCCATAATGAGTAGGGAGTTTAAGTCACTGGTGAATAGTAGATGATACTACTTCGAACTTTATCAACCCCACTTCGTCGAGGATTATGTTGTAAGTTGATTGAATATTTTTTTCAAGAACTAAGAAACGGATTTTCTCTGTTCTGTTTGTTAGCCAAGTGTCGATCAACACCTCAAACTTGACTGTTACTATGGGATAGACTTTTTCTCTCGAGAAAACTATTAGGGGTTTATGATATGGTTCCAATTGTCTTGCCCGTAATCCTAGGCTTTGGAAATAGTTGTGTAACATAATGTCTGCAGAACTACCATTATCCACTAAAAAATTCTTTCAATCCTGGTTTTCTGTATCCTGAATGTGACAACCAATGGGTCGTCATGGGGATAAAGTACTCCAGATAGGTCATTTTTGGAAAATCCTATGACCAACTTATTTTTATTCACATTTTAGGGCCAACCATCTTCGTCATCATTCAAGTTGACATGTCGTATGTAAGAGCAGGCTTTTGCCTCTTTTAGATCAGCTTTTCTTTCAGTAAATTCATCTCCTCCTCCAGCGTGTCCCCCTGCGATAAAATGACAACCAAAAGATATCATGCCTACCTAAATTCTGTCTCCATAGGCTTCTTTGGTAGGTCTGTATCATATTAGAAATCATCCTCCTGACTTATTTTCTTGTCATCTTTGCCCTTGTATGGAGATTCTGACATTATTCTGGACTCCCGACAATCCTTCCGATCAAAAAACATGGTCGATTTTCCTCAGTGAATGAGAGATTTAATTTCATATTTGAGGGCAATAGAACTATCTGTAGTGTGCCCATGATCTTTGTGGAAATCACAATACTTGGACTTATCCCTCCGGTTGGGTGGTGACTTCAGATTTCTAGGCCACTTTAGTCTCTATTACCTCTAATTTCTTCCAAGATGCGATGCACGCCAATTGTCAGAGGGGTATATACTTTGTATTTTTTTAGGTTTTTTCATATTCTTATCCTTCTGCTCCTTCTTTTGTTCATCAGATTTGGTTGTCGGGGTTTGTTTAGTAGCCATAGCCTTCTCGGCGTTCATAATTTTTCCATATTTAGCCATGAGCTCTATCATGGTTTTTGGTGGATCCTTGGCCGGTGCGTAATACAACTTTTGTGGAAGAAGACTACTTTTCAAAGCAATGATGACAGTTTTCTCCTTATAGTCCATTACTTCTAACTTCTTGTTGTTAAAACGAGTGATATATTCCCGAGTAGTTTCTCCTACTTTCTGGACAACACTTAGTAGATGAGCTACTCTTTTGATTGGCTTGGCCCAAAAGTAGAAATTGCTAATAAACAACTCGGCAAGCAGTTGAAAGGTGGCAATTTGTTCTTAGGGTAAACTGTTATACCAGATTTGGATTAAACCAGTGATGGTACTAGAGAAAGCTCGGCAGCTCATTTGGTCAGGAACAGAATAAATATTATTTGTAACTTGATATTGCTCAGTATGGAAAACTAGATCAGTTTTACCATCATATTTATGACTAATCATTGGCGACTTAAACTTGGAAGGAGTAGGGAAATCAACAATAGTTGGGATAAAAGGAGATCCCTTTACAAAACTTCATTGCAACGAGTTCTTGGTATTGGCTTCCAGTCACTGAATTGACCCTTTCCATAAATGATTTTCAGTGTTGGATTTTTTTGACGCAACTCGGGCGTTCCTACCATGTGTTTGTGCTGAGCTCTCTTCCTGAGAAGTTTGTTTGGCACCCACAGATTGTTGGATACTTATTCTGGACCTGAATGATCCTTCATGGTACTCGACACGATATCCACGTGATCGGGGATCCCTTTGGTGACCTCTATTTGCTCGGGGGCCTAGACGATCAAAAGCTGAATCCCTGCTCAACCTTTCGAAAGCGCCGGGTCATTTTGGAGAAAGAGAGTGGCCATCATAATAATCAGTGGATCTATCTGAAGAAGAGACTCTAGGATGATATGATCTATCGCGAGTGGACTTGGAATAACTATTTTGGGTTTGTTTTGGAGGAGGTGGTGGCATTTCCCTACTGTGAGATGGGCCAGCAGTTGACATAGTTTGTAACGATTGAGCCAAGTACTTCATGGTTTCTTGCATTTGTTCTTTCCCTTTGGTAAGACTAATCAATATTTCGTTTAAATTTGCAGTGTTGGGAGGAGCAGATGTATTGCCTCCAGCCGCAAGAATTCTTTCTGAAATTTCGTTCACCTTTTGAGAAGCTTCAAGATGAATAAGATAATAGGTTTGGTAGGGAACGATGACAAACAAGCATTTCTCACAGCCGGTGCCAATCTGTTGATGTCTAAAATTGGTAGCAATATTATCTTAGTCACGTAGTACCAATTTTATAATCACAGATAAACAATAATAATAAAATAAACAAGACACAAGACATTTCTAACGTGGTTCAACTTAGGGAAAGCCTATGTCCATGACTATTGTATTTAGGGTTGATTGTTGCACAGAGTTGGTGCAATACAACAATGACCTGTCCCTTAAGCTAAGGGAAACAATGTATTTATAGTGGTCCAGAAACCAAGGGTTGAAATACATTTATATATTCAGGCATTTACAACCGTACATAATGAATGTGATAGCTGAACTTCAGAAGCACGGGTAAAATTTCTCTTGGTTGATCTCCATGTGAGTGACCTTTCTTCTTCTTGATGGTTGAGCTCCTTACGTTGGTCAGGTGTTGCGCTGACCAAGTAAGTCTGGAGCCGGTCAAGTTTGGGTCAAGTGCTTAGGAGTCTACTTATGAGGGCATGTGTCCTAATGTCATTGCCCACGTGACATGAATACTTTAACATACAACAAGGGTAAATAAAAATTAGAACAGGGGTTATAAACACTTTGAAGTGGATTTTACACAACTAAGTAAAATGATACAGTCCAAGTCAAAAGAGCACGAGATAAAACGTGTATCACTCGGCTAAAAAAATAGCACTGGGTTAAACAAAAAAAATAAAGTAACTGATTTTAAGTTTCTTAATCAAATCAGGAAATACACAAATGAGATGAGAAACACACAAACAAGGTTTACTCAAACAGGACAAACTGTTCAAAGTTAATTAACTCAACATAAGCAAGTATTATGTATTTAATAACAGATCTTAAAAAAAGTTAACACACACACGAGATCAGATTAAAACACATAAGGAATTTTGTTTAGAGTATAAGTTAATCGAAGTCTATGCACACGAATCACCAAGTCAGATTCTCAAAAAGAATCTCAACCAAACAGTTTAGATCAATAAAAATATATACGTATTTATATATATATATATACATACGTATATATATATATATATATATATATATATAACGAGAGTTGAGAGAACACAAAAATTCAAGGATCTCCAAAAGTTGAAATCAAAGCACTAAATGTTTAAAAAAAATATATATAGATCGTATAACATTCAGATGGTAGAACAAAAAAGAATTGGAGAGCAAGATTCGAGTATAAATTCCGGTAGAGATTCGTTTGAAATTGCAAATATGAACCGTAATTTTTTTTCAACACCCAACAACTCGTATTTATAGGCTCGAAAAAGCTGGCCCCGGTTCATCCGTAATACCACAAAAAATTGGGTAAAATGGTAAACCAAAAAAAGCGGCTAGGGGAAGAAATGGAAAAATAATATCAAGGTTACAATCGTAAAATTACAGGCCAACAGTAGGGGCATTTTGGATATTGAAGAGCGAACATAACAGCCAACACTTCAGGTGTCTTGAGACACGCAAGCAGACCTCGAGAGTGCCAAAACGGGCAACACAAATGGTCCAACAATAATGCACCGGTTACCCCCAAAATGACACAAAAAAACAAATACTCTTCCGTTCTATGTGAGTGTTAAAATGGTTGAATTAAACAAAAATATGTTTAATCAATTGTTTATTTTAACACATTTAAAATCCAGAAAAAATAAATGAACATCATAAAAATTTATTAAAAAATCTAGAGAGACTTAAAACTCATAATCTATAAACTAAAATTTACTTAAAAGAAAAATACACATTAAAGGTATTTTAATAAAAATAGCTTAGGGTCCGTTTGGTTATCCACTTTTACCATGAAAATTAGCAAATAAGTTGGCAATCGGAGGATTTGCCAACATTTTGGTCCATTTGGCTGCATAATTTGCCATGACAAAATTTTCCATGGGTACCCATGTTTATTTTCAAATATCGGTCTTAAGTACTTTTTTATTTGCTGTAGTTTTGGATCTGATTACTAAGGACATACAAGAAGATGTCCCATGGTGTATGTTGTTTGCAGATTATATAGTTTTAATAGACACTTCAACGGAAAGCTTAGTGATAAGAGTAGATACTTCGAGAAGAGCCTTAGTGTCTAATAGACTAAAAATTAGTATAAATAAAACATAATTTATGGAACGTAAATTTAATAATGAGGTGTCGAGTAACATAATGTTAAAGATTGAAGAAAAAGTGATAAACCAAACTAATAAATTTCGTTATATAGGTTTAATGTTATGAAGTAATGGAGATATTGATGAGGATGTTACGGGTAGAATATCAACTGGTTGGATGAAATGGCGATAAGCGAGTGGAGTGCTATGCGATAAGAGGATAACTAATAAATTAAAAGAATAATTTTATAGAACAGTTGTTAGGCAGCGACCTTATATGGAGCGGAGTGTTGGGGGTTAAAGAAGAAACATGAACAGTCTCCATGTTAGTGAGATGAGGATGCTCCGGTGGATGATAGGAATTACTAGAAAGGATAAAATTAAAAACCAATACGTGAGAGAAAAGTTAGGAGTAGCTCCCATTAACGATAAATTAAGAAAAAGTAGACTTAGGTGGTACAAACATGAATTGCATACACCAGAAGTAGTTGCCCCTATAACAAGAGGAATATTAATGGAAATTGAGGGTAAAAGAAAAAGAGGTCGCCCTAAGCTATCGTGGGCAGAAATTATTAGGAGAAAACTTAAGAAATTAAACTTGAATGACAATAATACATATAATAGATTAGAATGAAAAAGGAGAATCCATGTGATCGACCCCATGTGATGTGATTAAGGCAAGGATGATGATGATGACCTATGTTTTACCATCATTTGCCCACTTTTTGTGGGAAAATTTTGCTTATCAATTTGGTTGAGAAAACTTTTCCAACAAATTTTGCCAATTTTGAATGAATATTTTTTCTCCATTTTTTATGTTATTCTCAAATGTTTTCTAATGTTTTAATAATAATTTTATAAAATGTTCTAAATAACTTAAGAAAAAATGTTTAAAATATTTTAATAAACTTTTCTAAAAAATAATTTTCTAAAATATTTTTAAAAACTATTTTAAATATTTCAAAAATACCTTTTTGAAATGTGTTTTAAAAAAACTGTATTAAAATTTTTTTTAAAAATTATCTAAAGACTGTTTAAAAACTATTTTTAACAACTGTTTTCAAATACCGTTTTGAAAACTGTCTTTAAAATTTATTTTTAAAAATTATTTTTCACGAATTGCTTAGAAACTGTTTTCGAAAACTGTTTCTAAAAATTTGCTTTTAAAATTATTTAAAAACTGTTTTAAACACTTAAATACTATTTTAAAAAATGCTTTATATTTTTTCATAATCGTTAAAATTATTTAAATGTTTCAAAAAATTTATTAATTTACTTTTTTGGTAAAATCTAATTATTTTAGTCAAATATATTTTATGTTAGTCAATTTTTTATTTGTTTTAAAAATAATTATTTTACTTATTGATTCATTGGGTTGACTTTAATTTTTGACTCGTTAGGTTATTTGAAAGTCCAAAGTGGGCAAACCTAATATTTTCTTATGAAAAATTTACCATGGAAATTTTTACCATAGAAATTTTTGCCTACTTAGCAATTTGCCCACTTCACAACCAAACAGACCCTTTGATAACAACACATTTAAAGTCAGAATAACAATTTATGTTTTAAAAATATAAAAAAATTAGTTTAGCCAAGAATATAGAAAATACAGGAGCATAAAAATATTTGTTTCAAAATTGAGCCAACACAAAAGAAAGAGATTTTTAGTAAGTACATTCATCTAGAAAACACAGAGAGTTAAATAAGTAATTAATAAGCCTATCCACCATAACTTTTTTCATATGAGTAGTTTACGCTTAATAAAATATAAATAAATTTGTGCGACCTATTATAAAAGAGTTTATGAACTTTTATTATTACTATGAAAGAATATTTAGTTAAAATTAATAAGTCTATGGTAGAATAAATTGTAAATCTGATTAAATAATTCAATTTATAAATTTTTATTTATTTTTATTTTCTCTTGTTAAGCCAATGTTTGACTAATGAGTTCATAATTGTTTTATTATAATTAAGAAAAGCCCTAGTGGAAAACACCACCAAAATAAATGTTTAAATCGTCTAACTAATAAAAAAGTATATTTTTATACAGTGAATTATTTAATCATTATTATAATTTATTGTTAGTTTAGATTTATTTTTATCAAATATATAACAAATTGTAGTAAAAATAAAATTTATCATTTTTTTTACTAAGGTGGATGAACATAAAAATTAATCATCTAGACAAAGATATTGATTTATTACTTGTTAAGGACAAACTAGTCATGTAACAATAGCTAGGGTTGATAAATTTATTAATTCCTTAGTCAATTGTCATTATTATTTCGGTGTATAACTTTGAAATTATGTGGAAAAACCAAATGAACGTATGGGGCCAACAATACATTTAACTAAAATGATGCACATGGATGTAAGTCACAATAAACAAACGCATATTAAGCTTTTGATTCTCTTAATTAATTTCAGTAAAAAAATAACTAACTCCAGCACTAACTACCATCCATAAGATATCACCAAAAACCTTTCTTGTAATGAAGATCACAATTTCACATACGTACTTCAAAATGAATCAAATAAATAAACAAACAATTTCATGTGATATAATATTTGGATTAAACATCAATCATTCTTCAGAACAAGTTGAATAGTAAAATCAGGACGCCAGACATGAGCATCAACATCAGTGATTGAGCGCATGTCGTGAGGGACCTGCTTTTGCTAGTTGAATTTTGGGCAACCGATTTCAAAACCTCGTCACATTCGAGACCTTCTTTGCCTTCGCGACACAAACTAGCAAACAATCCGGGTGGGTATTTTCCGTAGAGGTTTATGTAGCTGAATAAGGTGTCAGCGCATTGGCTTTTCATGTCATTTACTTGGTCGGCAAACGGGCAAGCTAATTGTTTAAAGGTTGTGCAACATGATTTAGGTTGGTAATTTGGACCTTTACATTGACTAGTTATGATTGTGTAATTTTGGTTCTCAAAGTCCACGGAGCAACCTACAAAATATGTGAGATAATAAGTCATTGAACTTGACCCGGAACCATAGAATCACACTAAGATAGGGTAATTTTTTCAACCATTAATCTCACGATGGGATTGCATTGGGATCATTAATTTAGATTCATAATATAATGTCAATATTAAAAAAATCGTAGAGTGAGTTGACTCAGTTTACTAAAGATGAAATTATGATCTTCCTTTTTATTTTTATTCTTTAAGTGACACAATGACAAATACTAAAGTATACCATGTTACAGTAAATGAATTAAATATATTTTATTTTTAATGTATAATTCATGGTGTAATAAAAATAATTCCAAAAGAGGACTTAGTAAGCTACCTCAAAAAATTTAACTTGTAATCAACTTGAGAATATGTAGTCTTTTTTGTCCTTATGAATCTCAAAGAATACAAGTCTTTAGTTAAAACAATTTTTAGCATTATTATTGTAGTTTCTTTTTGGATTATTTGGAATGAAAGAAACACAAAGATTTTTTATGATAAGAAGATAATAAAGGTGGTCGTTTGCGAAAAGATAAAAATCTCGACATCAAGTTGATATTTTTTGCACCGGTGTTACGACAAATTCCTCATTCTTTTTTATGTCCAATTTGGATTTATTGTATTATGTATTTTCTTTGATAATGCATGCTCAGCCTCATTAGATAATGCAACTCCGAAAATATACATACGACGCAAAAAAAGGAAATACAAAATTTTATTTTTCTTTAATCCAATATAATTGTTTAAGAAATAGGGGATACAAAACAAGAGAAATGAAATATCAATACAATTGAGGTCATGATTTTGATGGATATGAATTATCTTTCTCAAAAGTGAAACCTCCATTCAATTACCATAAGAAGAAACAAATAAGAACACTAGGAAACTAGGGGTGCAACCGGTACGGTATGGTCGGTAACGACCCCTTACCAATACCAAAATCACATTCTATATGGTAAAACCGTACCGTACCAATTTACCGACCGGTAGATCAAAACAAAAACTAAAACCAAACCAACCGATTTTTCGGTATTTTCGGGTTTTTTTGGTTTTGATAATTTCGGTTTCAATTCGATTTTTTCCCTGTAAATACAAGAATTTCAAATCGATTTATGCATTCGGATAAATCTGGTATATATTTTGATATACCCATTTCTAGCTGTTACAATTTCTAGCATTTCTAGCTATTACAATTTCTAGCATTTCTAGTTGTTTGGAACAATTAGAAACATACACAAATCGGTACAATTTCTTGCATTTGTAGCATTTGGAACAATAGATTTAAACAAGTACGAGACCAAACTAACCGGTTTGCTTTTGTCGGAGCCGGAGGAGAGTGAGACGAGATGAGGGAGCAGGTGCCTGAGGAGAGTGAGCCAAGATGATGAGCCAAAAAAAATGAGGGAGATGTTACCTCAAAAAATGTTTGTCGAAAAGTCAAAATCATCCACACCTCCAACACCGAAAAAATAAACCTTCGCCGGAAAAGCCAACTTGTCGGGAAAAAAAATCATCGAAAAACATGGAAGGAACTCAGATCTGAATACAGCTGGGGTCGAAAAAATTATCACCGGAAACCCGATCTCAAAACGAAGTAACCACACCAAATCGAAAGTCAAATCTCAAAACAAAAAAATGGTGTTCTCAAATAAAAGTCCCCCAAAAATTATTTCTTAAAATCAACCCAAGGTTGAAGAAAAAAAAATGAGAGAGAGAGCGCTCAAACAAAAATGACAGCCACACTTTTTGAGAGAGAAAGAGGTAAAAAGAATGAAATGAAAACCCTAAAAAAATATCTCTACACAAACCACAATATAAAGGCCAAATGCGATAAGGGCAAAACGGAAATATAGCCAACAAAACAAACAGCTCTTTTTATTTTAACAAAATACTGCCTAATTCATTTTGTGTTAAATGTTTGATTAATTAAATAAAATACATGTTTAATTAACATGATTATTTAACACTTAAACCAAATACTCAAATAAATAAATTTAAATTCAAAGAGAATATAAAAACTCACTCATGAGAAATAAAATAAATAGAAGTAGTATGATACCCAAAATAATTTGACATTGCACAAAAAGTTTGGTATGGTATTTCGGTATGGTAATTTTGGTACGATATCGGTACGGTAAATTCGGTAAATCGATTTTTTGTATCTAAAAACCAAAACCAACCAAATTTTTGACGGTATTTTCGGTTTCGGTAAAATCGATTTTTGGTATTTTATAATATGAAACCAAAACCATTTTTTTTCGGACCAAAACGGTACAGTAAAAACCCATACCGGTTGCACTCCTATAGGAAACCCAAAAAATCAGTTTATATAGGTCCCAAAAAATCCTATACGGTCTCCCAACATAAAACTTATGATTATGTTAAACTCAGATGAGTAAAAGGTTTCTTCTTCTTTGCTCGTAATAATGGGAAACATGCATGATACATAATTTCATATTTTATTGTTGGTCCTACATTTTCTAAAAAAGAAGAAAAGGTCTAAACCTGTTTTTGCCTGAAGAAGACTACGGCTCGTCGACCCACGAGATTTATCACCTACACATTTACATAAATACACAAGATAAAAAAGCTCAATTTATATACAATCCAAATAGGTGCAAACCCTATCAACGAATTTACTAACAGACTACTTCAAAACGATAATATTTTGATAAACACCCAAAGTGTTTAATTTATACCCCAAATAGACACATTTTAATCGTTAGTTCTCGATAAAATTGGCCTTATGTTCTTATTTGTATATTTTACAAGTCAATATGCAGTTGTGATATCAAATTGTACTAAATCAAAGTAATTGCGACAAAGTAGCGATCAAACACATTCAACGTAGAAAATAAAAGTGATCGTGAAGTCAGAAGTCCATTTTTGAGCTTGCCCAGATCAATACCAATGCCTAAACCCATCCCTGTACAAAATCTAAGACTAAACCGAACCCAAGCCATATCGTGAGCCTCGTGTGTGTTTAATTTGTACTTTCATATATTTTTTTTAGATTTTTATTTGAGTCGTGCATAATTTTTTATGATTTTTATATATTTTTTTTGTCCGTATAGTTTTAAATATTAGGGTCCGTGTATTTTTAATCTAAGTTCGAGTGTTTTTATATTTTTATGTAAATATAATAGGTGTGCGTATTTATTAGGTTTTTCCTTATTTTATTTTTATTTGTTTTTAGTTTTTTTATTAGTTTAGTTTTTACTATTTTATTTGAGTTTTTTTTATTAATTTATAGGTTAGGAATTTAATTTTTAGTTTTAATAAATTTTGTTTTTTTAGTTGAGTTGTAAATATTTAGAGAGCTTTTTAATTTTCATTTTCTATGTATGTACAAATTTAGACACACACACAAACACAACCCCATATACACTCATACACCCAAACAACCTTCTCGGTCACATCCTACTACCATACACCACACACATTCCCAATACCCCGAACACATTATTTCAAAACACAATTATATTTTTCATTCCCTCTCTCTTCTCTCATTACCCATCTTCTCCATCCCAAAAACCCACCAACCTTTTCTCTCTCTTCTTCCTCCATTAAAACACCACCTCCTAACCATCTTAAACCACACCACCTTATAACACCAAAACCCTCCAAACTTTGACTTAGCCAAATATAAAATATCATAAAATCTGTCCTCAACAAACCAATTTGTGGCTTATAAAAACAAGGGGAACAACTCATTTGGGAGATAATCTCAGACTGCAGTGCATCATATACAGTGCCATTTTTTTACCGTCTAGAGAAAAAAAAGGGGTTCAGAAAATTATAAAAAGAAATTAGTGTAGGTTTAGAATATTGTTAGTGACTAGTTGTTTATTTTATTATAATCAAGTGAGAAGAAATTGGACACATTGTAAAAAAATCAATTCCAAGAGGAAACTTTTGCGTATTGTATTTCTTTCTCTCTTTTTCAATTTTATATTACTTCTTGATATTTTATTGATTACTTTGTATGCTAATATGAGAATGTTTGGTTAAACACCACGTTTAAGGGGTGAGATGAAACTGTGCGCCCTTAGGGCACATCTTATCAGGATTCATTTTGATATTTTTAGTCCATGTACTAATAAGACCCAAATTTAGTCCATGTACTAATAAGACCATGAAAAATGATCAATATACCATTCGACAACTCATAAAAAAAAAACCATCAAATTTTTAAAAATCCATTTCTTCAAATCCGCAAATCCAAAATTTACAAAATTTATATATTTGAAATCTACTTGTCGAGATCTATTCAACAACACCCATATTTGATATTTTTTCTTATAAAACAATCAAAACCGATAAATTTACTATTTCACTAAAACCTTCATTTTTTCAGGCGTCCATGTTTTCTAGTGAACATTAAATTTTTTTCGGTGAAAAACCTTCTTCTCCAGCGCTGACAATGGTGCTGCTGGCGCATCACGGACCAAAAAAATGAAAGAAATAGTTAGAGAGAGACAGAGAGGGAGAAACGAGGAGAGGGAAACAATCCGACGCGACGTTCTGACAAGGATTCCGGTGGGTGGATGGGGTGGGGTTATGTGTTTATTTTTAGAATAAGTTTTAAATGAGTATGACTAAGGGTTTAAATATATATACCTCTTTAACTAAAACAAATAAAATTACCTGTTTTTTGTACTCCTAGCTCTATAAGGATCACACAAATAAATGTTATTGTACCACAGGGACTAGATTTATAAACCTGAAAACCACTGTCCTATAAATCCAAATATAGGAAGGAACATGACATTAACCTTAATTGTTTAAAAAAATGTATACAAAAAAATTAATAAAAAAAAATAAAATTGCACTTATTCACTCTATTTGTTTCTTCACCTTGAAAGTTGGATTGATACTCGTACTTACCACCATACAAGTTGCTTAACAATTTTTGTAGGTAATTCAAGGAACTTTGAAACTTGGCTTTTGAAGACAACGACGCAAGTACACGTAAAAAGCGAGTTATCACATTTTAGGGTGAAATGTGAAATTTTCTTACCATTTCACCCACAAATGATGTGTAATTTTGAGTTAGTTAATTAATAAACCTGTCATTTGGGTTCGCACATGATCGATTTGCATATACAATTTATAAAAATGAAGTTTACACCGATTCAGGATTCTGACTCGTTTTGTGTGACATATTGACATGCATAATCTGGTTTAGTTCGTGTTTTTATGAACTCCACATTAACTAATGCAGACACGACAAATCAGTGTGTCATACCAATTGAGTCGAAATCCTAAGTCAGCGTAAAATTACTCATATATAAATTGTAAATTGGTAAGAAGAATATGAATTACTTGAAATGGAGGTTGAAGATGAGAAGCAAATGCAAGAAACCAAAAAACTTCATTTTTCTCTTCTTAAATCATGGAAGACCCTTTTAGCAACAATATAGGACCAACCCTCAATTTTGAAAGGTTTGTTAAATGGGAGCCACCCAAAAATAACCGAAGATGGTTCTTAATCCAATTTTGGCAACTAATGGCACAATTGTACATTAAAAGATATTTTCTTAATAAATAATACTATAACATAGGCAATAAAACTCTTGTCCTTCATATTATTAATATGGATGAATATAGGGATTATTATATGGGAGTTATATTTTAAGAATATATTTTATTTAATTCTTATTGATTAGTCAACCATTAAATAAGTTTTATTTTTGAATTTATGTTTTTTTCCTTACTAATATATCCATCTTCCTATATTCCCACAAAATTTAAAGTGGTAATTATTTTTTCCATTGAAAATTTAAAGAACTATAACTTTCGATATACAAATCCAAAATTTAAGAAATCAATATTTTTGAAATCTACTAATCGAGCCCTAAATAATAAGATGCGTATTGAATAGAAAATAGTAAAAAAATAATGTGTTTCCTTCATTTTTATGCAGACAGTAAATACTTACTTTTTGTCTAACGTTCCAAATATTAAATTCATTTTCTGATAAACGCAGTAATTATTTACCATCTTTGTAATTTTTTGCTTTAGAATTTTATGTTGTTCATGGATCTTGTTTGATTGATCTCGGTGAATAGATCCCAAAATAGTTATTTTGTGAAAAATGAACTTGTAATGTTAGAGATAATTCTCCATTATGTGCTCCATAATTATATTAATACTAAGAGTCACTTTGGTTGATGAAAGGGTACTCCAAATACCAAGAGTCAAAAAGACTCTTGGACATCTACCTTGATGGACGGTTGATATTAAATGACTGTTGGAGATTTAGGTCATGTCCATGCCTATAAATAAGTGATTGATTTCCATCATTCTGACACAAAAAGACAACATAATGAAATTATGGGAAAGGGAGATAAATCTGTATTCACAAGGAGAGTATATTTTGAAATAGTGTTTTGGCTATACAAGGAGATTTAACCGTTGGAATGCGTTGAAATTGGAGTATGTTCATGCTACATACAAGATGAAGCTATATTCCAAAATTCATCCCGGTCAGACATTGTTGATGTTGACTGTTCTGTCAATATTTATAGTTCTGACAATTATGGAGGTATGTTATTTTAACACCATTTATCTTCCGCATAATGCTTATATGTGAGAACCATGAAGATCCAAGATCCTTTTATTAAAAACATTTGTATGTGAAAATTTAATCAAATTAATGTATTACTGATTAATATTATGATGTTCTTAAAAATGATTTTACATGTAAAACAAAAATAATAATCATTTGAAAATTAAAAAATAAGAACAAACAAAGTTCAACCACTATAGGCACTTCTCCCCCAATAGTTACGTTGATTGATTTAAAACGGTAAATTTATCAAATAAAAATCCAAAAAAATAAGAATGGAACAAGTCATTGAAACTTATATAATAGCCCATGAGTTTAACTGATTCCCCCTATTTATTTGGTATGACCAATTACTGAATAATTTTCATTTAATCATTTTCTCTCGCCTCATCTTTATATATTTTCATAGAAACTCAACTTTTAAGTGGAGCTGATAACCGTATACATTTTCTAAGATTATCAATAGCTCCAACGTGGGCTATTTGACCTCTCTAACAATATATATACATTGTGCAATATGAAAACAAAATAAAGGTCTATTTGAAGCTTCTAAGTTCTAACATATTAAGTTTTATATCTGTCAAACCACTTATTATATAGTTCTTAATTTTGTGTGTGTGAGTGAATTTTTATTACATATCAAAACGAATGAATTCAAGGATGCTCAAAAAGGTGTTTTGAAAAGTTCGTGATATAAGGGAACAAAATAAAGATTAAGTTGTCACAATATTCATTGAAAAAAAATATCTTAGATAATCTTGAGTGTAAAATATAATAAATAATTTGCATCTTAAAAGGTTAAAAAAAAATCGCCATAATTTTTTCAAAATTTAAACGTTAATATATGTGCATAATATATTTAAACAAAACTTTTTATCTTGTAACCCAATTTTTTTTTTTTTTTTTTATCTGCACTTGTGTCATGCTTCGGATTCAGATAGCCGAATCCAAACTCGGATAAAAGAGAGTTTTATTTTTTTTAAAAAATATATTTAACAAAAACTATAAGAACAGGCCAATCTACAATTTTCTGCCTTAATCCCACTTTTGCTGGGGCCAAAAAAGTGTAAATATAGTTAGAAAATAGTCCCAGAAAATTCTGAAAGTCTCCCAACAAGAGACTTTTAATGGTGTTAGACTCAGGTGACTAAAAGGTTTTATCTTTTTTGCTCCTAATAATGAAAAGCATGCATGATATATAATGTCAAATTTGATTACTGATCCTACATTTCTACAAATGGAAAAATGTACTAAACCTGTTTTTGGCTGAAGTTGACTATTGGCCGTCAACCCAGGAAATTTAAATATATCATCTGCACCCAAATACACAAAATAAAAAAATGCAATTCTTATACTATTCGGTCACGATTCACATGCGGACCTAATCAACAGATTAACTAACAGTCTACCTCAAAACGACACCATTTTAGAATAAAATGGGAATTTTCTTATCATTTCACCCAAAAATGAGGTGTCGTTTTGAGACACTTCGTTAGTAAACTCATCATTTGGATTTGCACCGGATCAGTTCTTCATGTATATATATATATATATATATATAGAGAGAAGTCTGTCCTATAAGGACTCCTTGTGATGTAAATCCTGTACATATGATTTTTTTAAAATAGTAAAAAAATGATTTTTTTGATGAAATTTCGTGGATATGATCTCGATAGTGAGAAGATCATATCCATGAAGTTTCATCAAAAAATTCAATCAATAATGCGGTTGGCGCCGACCCAACATTTCAACGGTTGAAAATGCATATTCATCTCAACGGGTTTTTTTGTTGAATTTTTTGACGAAAAAAATTGGAGATGATCTCCTCACCGTGGAGATCATATCCATGAAATTTCATAAAAAAATCATTTTTTTACTATTTTAAAAAAATGGTATGTACCGGGGTCTGCACCATAAAGAGTCCTTACATGAGACTTTTTGTATGTATATATACACGTGTGTGTGTGTGCCGATCATTTTTTATAAAATAGTAAAAAAAAAATTGTGCTAATTTTGTTTTATGATATTTAAACATTTCAATCAATTCAAAATGAATTTGCTTGCAATTTTTAAAAAATCGATCAAACTAGGTGAGTTTTTAAGTTGTTAAAAATTGACATAGTTTCACCGATTTTTTCAAAATAGATATCAAAATCATTTTGAGTTGATTTTTTTCAAGGATCCCTTGAAATATTTAAATATCATTAAAAAAAACTAGACCAAAAGTATTTTTTTTAACTTTTTAAAAAAATGATCCACATAATGGAACCTCATATTGAATATATATGAGATCAGCTCCATATATATATATTGGGAGATGATCTCCAACATACCAAAAAATGGACCATTTTTTAAATAAAAAAAATATATTTTGAGTTTATTTTTTGTACAGTATTTAAATATTTCAACGAATGTACAAAAAGAAAACGCTAAAAATAATTTTTTTTATTATTTAAAAAAAAACTAGTCAAATAAATGTTACTTTTATGTTTTTCTTTAACATATATTTGACCCATTTTTTTTAAAAATTAATTATTTTGAATTGATTTTTTTGTAGGATCATTGAAATGTTTGAATACCGTAAAAAAATATCAACTCAAATTATTTTTTTTACTATTTTAAATGGGTTGTCGAGTTTTTCATATGTTGTTTAAGATATGGGAGATGCTATCCGTGTATGTATATAATGTAAATTGGCAAGAAGAATATGAATTACGTGAAATGTAGGTTGAAGAGGCCAATCCAGCCACAAGGAAGAACAGAAGCAAATGCAATAAACCAAAAGACTTCATTTTCCTCTTCTCCAATCTATGGCATGGAAGACCCTCTTAACAAATTAGGACGGACCATTAATTTATGTTGGTTTTGTTACATGAGAGCCACCCAAAAATAACCTATGTTTGTTCTAATTCTAATAATGGCTAATGGCACAATTTTGTACCTAAATAAGGGCATTTTTGTAATAAAAAATACTAAAACATAAACATCTATCCTATAATATCTCCAAGAGACACTCAGGGCCTTCCTCCTATTTATTGGGATAAGTTTAAGCCATCCATGTAGTTGACCGCTACATATAAGGAATATAGGTAATCCAACTATTCTTCCAAAACCAAATTATTTTCCTATCCCCTATTTCAAGGTTGACGTTATTTATGAGGAGTCCTACGCTGACACAAAATCGCGACACAATTAGCATGCCATACCTTCATTCATTCGTGTTCAGGACTTCACAAAACTATACTCTTAGTGGGATCCTAACACGAATGACTGAGAGTGCGACACGTCAATTGTGTCGCACTTTTGTGTCGGGAAATTGTGTCGCCAAGGAACACCCCGTGATATAAACCGTGTATTCTTTTGCGCAAAATTGAGTAAAATATGTAAGAGAAATAGATATATGTATGTATGTATAAGCGGGAATGTAACATTTAGAGAGAGAGAGAGAGAGAGAGAGAGAGAATACAAGGGGAAACAAAACCTACCTTGAATTGAGGTTCATCAGCAATGCAATGGCTTCTCATATTGAAACCTATAATCAGACAGGACGCATTGTTTGAAGAAGGGACTCCTCCTAAAGCGCTAACAAAAGGATGTGGTTTTAGTTGAGTATATTATATAGATATTTTGTGATTAGTCCTGTACCCTTATGTTTTATATGGGACTGATCTCACAACCTTTTTTTTTTGTTCGCTTTCCCAAATTTGCAACTGTTATGTTATGCCCATTTCGTGTGTTTTGTAAAATTAACTACTCATCTTTTTATGGGGTAGCAGTTTTTTATACTCAGCACTTTTGTAGGGAATGAGACCAACATCCAAAATGAAAAAGCTTAAGATTGCTCACTAAAAAAATCTCGTAAGGCAGGATTAAATGTTAATGAGCCCTTATAAAGATATTATATTGGGAGGAGAGGTTGCAAAATCGAAATTGCTCTCGTATATTTAGGATTCTGAAAAAATGGATTCTTTTATAAATATTTGTATGTATCATATTTAAATGGATGTCCACTCTCATTAGGACTCTACCAATTTATACTATAAATAAATAGTGACCCACCCCCTTCCATTTTTGACACACCAATTAGTGATAACCTTTTCCCTCTCTAAAATTCTCTCTCTGCCTTATTTATTTTGATAGATTACTATATAAAAGTCCTGTTTTGAAGGTTTTTTTTTTAATTAAGTCCAATTGACTAGTCAATCATTAATTAAGTCTTATTTATAAATTTACGATTTTTTCTTTACTAATATACCCCAGTCCCTATATTCCTCCAAATTTGAAAATGCTAGTTATTTTTTTCACGTTCAAACTTTGAAAAACTATAACTCTCGATATACAATTTCAAAGTTTACGAAATTTATAATTTTAAAAGCTACTAATCGAGGGCAATAAAACAAGACCCATATTCAATTGAAAATATTAAAAAAATGATGATGTCGTGTTTTCTTCGTTTTTAGGCATATAGTAAATCTTTTTGCACAATAAATGTTTATTGTTTGTAAAAATATCCTAATGTGATGCCCATACGACCTAGCAAGTCGATCGATCTATTCCAATGCACGTCAAGGGGACTCCTAAAAAATATAGGCAAAGTGGGCCAGGTCATGCATAAAACCAAGTCAATTTCGATCGGGTGACGTCAAAAAATAGGCGAAAAACCTCACGTGATGCTTAACGACAAGGAACCATCTTCACCGTGATTTGTAGGAAAGAGGCAAGTGCGGTGCCTCTTTTGCACAACTACAAAGGTAATAGGAGGTAGATAGTTCTCCTCGAGAGATACGCAAGCCTTTCGGATAGTATTTATCTCATACAATAGAACTTGGCTAAATTAGCATTCACTTACACCATCCCTTTAAAATATGATTCCCTTTTGTCCCTTTTTCATTCTTGTGTTGACTTTGAGTAGCATTCTTTCTCTCCATTACATATTTCTGGTGTATGAAAAAAAACTTGTAGCATAAAAAGAAGCTCATTTTTATTATAAATTTAGGACATAGACGCTTACGACTACTTAAAATACCACTGGTGTCTATATTATTGTCGTTGACATTTTCTCTTATGTAAACTCCTATAACAGTCCCCATTTTCTGACGTAAACGCTGGCCAGGCTCAATACGCCGAAGATGGAGCTTATCAACAATTTATACCATTCTCAGTACTGAAGGAATAAAAATTTCTTTTTTTAATTGTATCAAAATCCACAATGAATAAAAACATCTGAATAAAACTGATTTAATACATAAACAATAAAAACTATATCATCATACAATGTCCATAAATGTAAAGTTAAGTACAACTGATATAAATAAACACTTGGGCTTATATCCGTACAAATTCCATTATGACACAAAATGACCAAATGCTAAAATACAACCTATACTAGAATCAATGGAGCGAAATCCACTACTTCCAATGCATTCGCAAGTCTGATCCATCGTCAGTGTAATTCCCCATATTTTCTTCTAAAATAAATAATGAAATAATATTTGTTAGGGAATAAATAATTAATTTTGAAAATTAAACCTAATTAAATTTTTATTTAAAAATTACACAGTTGAAATTTATTATTTAGTTATATATGTATGTGACTGATTTTTATGTGCATGAATATGGCATTTACATATAATGAAGAAAAATACATAATTAATGTGCGATGCAAATTAAAAGTACCTATTATTGACATAAATAATTTGAATACTATTTTGGGACACATATGGGCTCGTTTAGATGGTTTAGGCCTTTAAAAATAATCCCGGGTCAATAGTATATAGGTTGGGGAAGTTTTGGGCTAATTGGGTTATGGATTCGGGTTCAATTGGGGGTTAAAAGTTGGGTTTTAGGCACAACTCGGGATTAGGGGGTAAACCACTCCCCCACTATCATTAGAGAAAACCTAAAACAATAGTAACGAGAGAGGAAATGAGAAATACCAAAAAGAGAAGAAAATGGGCAAGAACAAAGTGAAAACCAAGGGAATTTCAAGGGGCTTCCTCTTACAAATTTTAAGGCAAGAATTCTCTTGCTTAATTTATGCTTTTCAATATATTTCTTGATGCATGTAATGACCCCTTAAATTTTTGGAAATTAGGTTTAAATTGATTGATTTGATTTTATGTTTATTTGGGAGATTTTAATCCTATTCTTAGGTAGAATTCATGCTAGGTGTAGTTTCTTACATAAGTAGAACGAATCTAATGAATTAGCATGTTGAAATTATGAATAAATATGGATTTATGGAAAATTCTTGAGCAAGATGATATCCTAGGGTTTTCTGAAATGTAATGTTAGTTAAATTATATTTAAAGGAATTTCATTGATGATTTAAGGATGTATTTACGTCAGAAATCATTGGTATATGTTGAATTAATGTTTAGTAAACGTTTTTTGGGAGTTTGGGAATAAATCATGGAGTTTTGAGGGATAACAATGGTGTAAAAATCGTAACAGCGAAGAAGATGAACCCAGGTACAGCGAACCGGTTCGCATGTACCCTCAAACCGGTTCGATCGTACCTTTGAATCGGTTCACATGTTCCCTAGAACCGATTCGGGGGACCTGGCATTTCTGAAATATACTTTTGTTGAATTTTGATAGGCTTGAGTTGATGATTTCCTTCTAAATGAAGGAAGTTTGGGTTAACAATGTATGTAATATATTTCATAAGTGATTTCACAAATTATGATGGATACGAGTGAACCACGGGACTTAGTCTAACATTTAAATCTTCATTAATAAAATAGAATGGGTCATGGGCATGGGTTTGGTTTGATCAAATGAGAATGAGTTGGTTACGGAATAAGAAAATAAAGAGAAATGTAAAAAGGGAAATTTTGACTAGATGGTTAGGATGTACCCACATTTAATTGAAAATAATTGCAATTAACGAGATGGTTAAGTAATTGTTTTATGGAATGAAATTAATAATTTATTAGATGATAAATTATTAACAAATAGAAAAATGTTGTGGACTTTGGTTGGACTTTTTATGGTAATTATAGAGTAATTACCTATAAATATTATATGGGATAAAAATATGTATTATTATGTATTTGTGTGGTCATACCAATATTCGTGAAATGTCCTATCGGCTCGGGGGTTAGCGCATTTGGACCAGGTACCACACGCCGGCACAGGTGGGCTTCATGATGTGTAGGTCATATAGGTACTACGTGGAGGCGTCATCTACGAGAGGTAGGTGTTGACGCTCACTCTTCCTATGTCACCGCTAGGTGTGAACTATGTACATGTGTCTTGCGTAGGGACTGCCCCCAATTTATATATGTTTGTGTTGTCCACTTAGGATAAGAGATTCCTCCGGACTTGTCGATAGAGCACGAATTAAACATCAACGATAGATTCCCTTGTGTGTCAAATATATGGAAGGGGTATATGGATATATGCCCGGTCTTAAATAGAATAAATTTAATTGTCTAAGAATGTGGACAATATTTATATTTTGACCATATAATGCATAATAGATGTTTATGCCTCATATATGAACTTATGAGACGGGGATCAATGGGTTTTGGTAATTAAATATAGAGATTGCATTTAAATATTTAATTGCTGATAAATCCATTTTGTAAATTTGACACATTGTCATAATAATTATTTGGGACGCATTTGTTGAGTTGAGTATTTGGGATGCGAATAAAATCACACTTAGATGAGGGGTGAGGAAATGCATGTGAGTGACAAAGGGGGAATATTTATTTAGCATCGACTGTAATATTGCATCATAGATTAATTAAGTTAATTCTTGCCCACCTTGGGCTCTGACCCAAATTTAAATGTTTTCCCCCAGGTGCTAGATAGATTGTGATGTATTAGTCCTGCAGTCTCATTTGTGCTTCAGTTTCCAGACTCTTCGATTCTAGTATATGTGCTTATTTTGCCGTACTTAATTATTTATTTGGAAACAATTTTAAGGGCATAAGCTCGAGACTTTTACTTTATGTTGGCTGAGACTTATATTACTCTGATTGGATTTTTATTTTATTGGTGGTGGTTTGGATAGATTTATTTTTTTGTGGATGTATTCGTGACGTTTCAAACTTGGGCCTTAAATAATAATTATTTTATATTCACGATTGTGCTAAGAATGGTATTAATTGACAAGCAAGACCTATCTTCGGTGTATCATGTCTGGCCAACCTTTACGTGAGAAAATAAGGGTTGTTATAGTTGGTATCAGAGCACGGGTCTAGTGTCCTTAGGATTTGTGTTTGGACTCATTACGTTCTGCGTTGCGTTCTTTGATATATAGAGCCTATACATAGGATTCATTGTATTCTTACGATTAATACTAATTCAAACATTGCTTGCATTCAGATGGAAAACGGAGGTAAGGGCACACCGAGGTGAGTAGTTCCACCGGTTGAGAAGGAAGGGGCTCACCTAGAGCCACTACAGGCCCCATAATTGATCACCCACATTGAGATAGCCACCATCATATATCAAACGATATCTATCGCTATGGCAACCATGCTTTATCACTTTCCACGGCCAAAGGCACCTCACCAGCCACCACCACAGTAGGTGGCTATTCTAGCACAAGCACCAAGTTATATGAGGGACCGAGCGAGGGAGGCCTTTGTTAAGGGACAACCTCTAGAGTTAGCAGGAGGATCTGATATATAGGTTGCAAGTCAGTGGAAAAAGGGCAATGAGAGTCACTTGCGGATTGTTGAATGCACGCTGGTTCAGAAGTAGATGTTAGCTTCATTTAGATTGGTGGGGGACACTCTTTAGTGGTGGGAGGCGATTACGATTGTTAAGGAGAGGGACTGTCTCACTATTGGTCAGTTCTAGGAGAGGTTTGAGGGGAAATACTTGCCCCTAGCCATCTAGTCTGAGATGATGAGGACCAGGTTCATAGAGATTAAGCAGGAGGGGTGTACTGTCGCTGAGTACGAGGAGTTCACCTCCCTCTTGTACTTCGCCAAGGAGGATGTTCGTACTGAGAAGATGATGACGGATAGGTTTATTTCTAGATCGGCATGACATATCAGGAAGGCTCTTTTGGGAAATCTAGCCTTCACGACATATAACTAGTTGGTTAATGTTGCACTTCTCCGCTGCTAGGATCACAGGGTATTTATGAAAAGTAAGGGGTAGAAACTCCATGTAGGAGAGTCGTCGAGCCAGCAGGGCAAAGTGAGTGGGGGAAGTGGATCTGGGGCCCAGCAACATAGGGTCACCCCATCCACTGATCAGAATAAGAAGTTAAGGGGTGTAGATGACCGTTAGAGACAGGTCCAGGGTCAAACATGACAGGGACAACAGTATAGAGGCCAACAGTACAGTGGCCATCAGCGCCAAGGACAACATGACAGAGGCCAGCAAGGCCAACAAGTTGAGCGAGATCCATTTCAGGGAAATTGCTATACATGTGGTGAGATGGGACACACTTCGAGGAATTTCAAGCGAGGGGACCAGGCAGCCCTGGGGTAGGGAGGTTTTAAAGGACAGCAAGCGCCGCATGGATAACGTCCACTGATTTCGACTCAGGGAGCCACTGCACCAGCCGCTCCAGCATCCCTCGCCCCACCTCAAGGGGCAATTGCCATTGCAGTATGGGCATGTCTATCATGTTGCAGAAGCAGATGGGACGACACCTCCACGAGAAATCGAGGGTATGTTTCCCATTTTTTTCCATGTTGGTCGCATTCTTTTTTACACGGTTGCATCGCATTCTTTTTTAGCACGGGGTTTTTACTAGAGATGGGTATGGTAGATTTTGCATCAGACATTATGTTACAAATAGACTTACCGGTGGGTAGAGGGGCACCTATACGGTCAGTATGCCGAGGTATCGATATTGATACAGGTCAACTTGCCTTTATAGCTGATTTACTAGTACTTGGCATACACGAGTACGATGTTATTTTGGGGATGGAATGGATAGATACTTATAGAGCTTGTGTGGATTATTATGGGAGGTTCATCGTCTTCTCCATTCCGGGGCAGTAGATGTACCTAGTTGTGATGTCGCACCCCATGGGTGGGTCGAGAAAGAATTTTTATTACATCGAGGAGGATACTTCTTCGGAGGTTATTGCGACGATAGATTCCATCCTGGTGGTGAGTGATTTTTTTGATGTTTTTGGGGAGATTTTGGGGTTACCACCTAGTAGGGAGATCGACTTCATGATCAATTTGTTTTTAGGCACGAGTCCTATCGCTCATACTCCGTATTGGATGGCTCTATTGGAGATGAGGGATCTACGAGAGCGGATTGAGCAGTTGTTATGGCAGGGGCTTATCAGGAGTACTTCACCCAGGGGTTCTCAAGTGTTATTCGTCTAGAAGAGGGATGGATCTTTACGGCTTTGTGTCGACTACTGGGAGTTGTACAAAGTCACTATTCAGAATAAATACCCGTTGCCACGTATATATGATTTGTTTGACCAGCTGAGGGGTGTTGCGTATTTTTCGAAGATTGATTTAAGGTCGGGGTACCACCAGTTAAGAGTCCGGGAGCAGGACATCTCAAAGACATCCTTTCTTACTGGACATGGGTCGTACGAGCTTTTGGTGATGCCATTCGAGCTAACCAATGCATTGGCAGTATTTATGGACTTGATGAACCGAGTGTTCAGGGATTATTTGGATCGATTTGTTATCATATTCATAGATGATATTTTGATTTATTCTCGGACTGCAAAGTATCACGCAGAGCATCTACGAGTAGTCTTACATATGCTTCGGGATTATCAGTTGTATACGAAGTTTGAGAAATATGGGTTTTGGCTGAGATAGGTACAGTTCTTCGCCCACATTGTGTCCTAGCGGGGGATATTCGTGGACCTAGGGAAATTTTCTACCATGATGGAGTGGGGACCGCCCGCTACACCGAGCGAGGTGCAAAAATTTTTGGGACTGTCCGAGTACTACCATCAATTCATCCAGGGGGTCTCCAAGATAGTCAGGCCCCTTAATTAATTTGACGAGGAAGGGGGGACCATTTATTTGTGATGAGATGTGTCAGCAGGCATTTAAGGAGTTGAAGACTAGGTTGACTACAACACTCATTCTTGGTGGGGTTTTGATGTAGGAGGAGAGGTCGATAGCTTATGCTTCCCGAAAGCTTAAGCCTCACGAGGGAAATTACCCCATCCACGACTTGGAGTTAACAACCATGATTTTGGCCTTGTAAGTATGGAGACACTATCTCTTAGGGGAGAAATTTAAGATTTTCACAGACCACAAAAGCCTGCAGTACTTGTTCACACAGAGAGAGCTGAACATGCGACAAAGGAGGTGGCTAGAGTTTGTGAAAGATTATCAGTTCGACATTCAGTATCACCCAGGGAAAGCGAATGTTATGGCGGATCCGTTGATTGGTAAGCCATTTTTGGAGTTAGTGGTAGTGTGGAAGGTGAAGTGGAGGTCACTTTGTGGGGACGATGACTTGACCCACGCATTTATGTCAGTTTTCACCATCACCCACAAGATCATTATTCAGGTGGTGAAGGCACGGGCAGGAGATCAACTTTTCCAGGAGTGGGTGAGGTAATTGCTAGCCGAGGGGGCGGAGAACTTTTCTATTGGGTCGGATGGTGGTTTCAGATTCCAGGGAAGACTGGTTGTTCCAAACGATGAGGAGTTGAGGCTAGCTGTCATGTCGGAGGCTCATAGTTCACTTTTTATGGTACATCCCAGAGGGGATAAGATGTACCACGACATGGGTCGTCCATATTGGTAGGTTGGTATGAAAAAGGATATAACTGAATTTGTATCCAGGTGTGCTATGTGTCAGCATATGAAGGTGAATCACCAACGTTCGATATGTGCGTTACAGCTGTAATACCTCGTATTTTTATGGCTTTTAAAATTTGGGGCTTTATTAAATTTAAATTGAGATATTAATTTATTATTAATCCGGAGTTTTATTTTTAATATTTACTAGCTTGACGAGAGTTAGTAATTATTAGGAATTTATTGAATATTACTAGATGAGTAAAGTAATATATAAGATTGATTTTATTAGAATTGTCACGAGTGAATAAAATAGCAATTATGGAAATTTAAGTTGGGACGCGCCTGGGTCGTGTCGGGACTAAATTATTATTATTAAAAGTGAATAAATTATAAGTCGCCTGTATGGTCATTTTGAGTGCGCCAAGGTGTCCGAAAGGGTTGAGATAGTCAGAAAAGTGTACCCGGGGGTTTAGTTGGGTCTCGGGCAGTTTTTAGGCCTAATTAACATCCCGGGAGGGTATTATGGACATTTTGTATTTTTGTGTAATTAAACCCACGAATTTCCCTAAGATATATCAGCCATTTTAGTTAGGCTTTTAGGGTTAACAATCACAGAACCTAAGAAGGGCCATTAAAGAAGAAGGTAGGAAGGTTTCCAAGCAATCCAAGGCCAAGAACCCATTCGTTTGGACCGCCACCACCACCAAAACGTAGATCGCACGACGAGGATCACAACCATATAATTTTCATCAACGAATCAGACCCTTGAATTCCAGGCAAGTATCTATCTTGATTTTCTTTTAATTGTTTCATCCATGTTAGACTAGGATTGTTATACACATGTCTCATAAAAGAATTTGATGAATTAGAGGATTTAAATCGCATGTATTAGAGGAAATTGACATATTCTGGAAATCTTATTATATTGTAGAGGATTACCCACAAAATTGTATGAGTTTAGAAGCAAGAAATATGGAAAAAGAGTTAGAAGAATGGAAGTTTTATGAAAAATTAGGGTTCTTGATAATTATGATGATTTAACCCATTAATTCAATACCTTTGATGAATTTGGACATGTTTCACATAGGAAATCATGTATATAGGTATATGTAACTAGTAGTAAGGTTATTTTGGAGTTTGGGAATCGTTAATGGAGTTTTGGGTGAGGTTGAAGAAGAGAACCCGTAGGTTAACAATGGAAGAATTCAGCATAATTGCTTGATCGATCGACCCTCTTTCCTCGATCGATCGATCCCTGGAAAATTGCATATTTTTACCTTTTTTGTTTAATCCAGTTAAAATACGTAGGAACCCTTGATTATTATTTATAGAGTATAATGGGTTATGAAGATGACCACTAGGGTCTAAGTAGACTCTATTGACTGAAATTTAATATGGGATGAAATTGTGGATTAACGGGGAGTTTCGTCACACATTAGAAATTGTGCGTACGTTCACTAAAGAATTTAAAGACTTGGGAAAGACTTAGACCAGAAGGTTAGAGAGGGTGTACCTACTGAATTCATAATTAGTAAGAGAGAGTAGTAAATGTGAAATGTGTATAATTGAGAATAAAAAAGATGAATCCCTTACGCGAGATAATTGGGTAAAATTGTACTAAATATAGTTAATAATAATTATGGGTCGTGGGCAAACCTTATTGGAAATTGTGTATCTATATATGGTCGTGTGACTGTGTACATATATTAAATACTTTATTTGTGAATAATCATACCCGCGCTACTTGCTATCACGGGGGTTACCGCGTCGGGACAGTCTTATCTCGATGGGGCCTTTATGGGGGATATTGACTTGTACCCTAGAACATAGGATTCCTTGGTACAGGCTATCTGAATGATAGTCAGACGGTCCTAAGAGACGTGAGGGGTATGTGCTGACCTCTTAGTGACTTGGAACTATGCTTTGCCTCCATTTTATGTGTATTGTGTTAATACTGTTCGAGAGTGATTCCAAACTAGTATTCCCCTTAGTACGAGTGATACGAGGACTTAATAGTAGAGTATGCAAGCACCATAGATTTTATGTAGGGTACCGATTGTATATATATTATATGAGTGCTAAAATATATATACTTATATATGGAAACTTTCTACTGTGCATATAAGTAGTTAAGTAGTGAATAAATACTCCAACTTTATTATAAGTGTTTGGAAACTTTGTAACGATACTGAGTTGTTTTAAGTGACATAAGAAATATAGAAGAGTTTGATTTTCAGAAACTAATTATCATAGCCTTAGTTTTTCTCGGGATGAAACTTATGGAAAAGTTAAGTTAAAATAAACTTATGAGTTTAATAGTATGGTAGGCGTCCACATTTGATGGGAGGTGAGAATTATCAAGAGAGTGTCGCATACTAGCATGGTTGTTACATTAGACGGTAAGCATTTTACATACTTGCTAAACTATTTTTAAACTATTTTACACTCGGTCTATGACCTTTTTCTTGTTATTTCTCTTTCTCTTGTATATATATGTATATATTACAGGTGCCCAACCACAGGGGTGTCATGCTTAGATTCTTTGGACTGGATATGCTGTAGCTTATATGGTAGTTGCGGGACTTTGCTTTAGACGACCTCCTCGTTGATTCTGCTCTTATTTTAGTTCTGCTTAGTTAGGAAATGTGTCGCCCGTTTCCCTATTCAGTTTGGATTTGTAAGAGATTTATGTTTATTTATATTTCTAGTATTTAGTACTCTTTGGGAATTAACTCTTGTCAGAATGATTTCATTTGTAGTTTTAAACTTGGTTTGGTTTTTCTAGATGGTTTAATTCTTTTTTGTTAATTTCCATTCTTAGTATTTATGTGATTTTTAAACTGTTGGTTATTAAAAAGGTTTTCATATTGGAATTTCATAAAATGGAAATAAGGTTTTAAATTATTTTGACAATTAGCTTAATTATTAAGGGTGTTTGTATTGGAAATTTTATTTTGCGACAGTGATGCTAAAAATGAACCTACCATTCACCTTGGTTTTAATTTAATAAAGGACTGATCACCCGGTATTTAACTAGGCGGGGTGTCACAGGTGGTATTAGAGCATCAGGTTCTAGTGTTCTTTAGGATTTGTACGGCTTATTTCGCTTTCAGCTTAGCGTCTTTGATATTGAGCCCTATTTTAGGATTGTTGTATTCTTGTATTTATGCTTAGGTCTTCATCTATTTGAGATTTGAGAATATCTGTAGACCAATAAACTTCTTTCTCATTTCACATGCCTTCGAGATGCGCACCCCGAGATAGGAATGCCCAACCCGAGCAGCCAGCAACTCTGACTCAGGGAATGATGAATGCCGCCGAAGTAGCCGCCATAGTTGATCAGGAGGTGAATGTCGCATTAGTGGTGGTGCAGCAGGCTCCACCCCAGGTTCAGGCAGTGGCACCAGTACCAGTATAGCTCCCCACTACATGGGATCGGGTTAGGTATGCCTTTCAGAAGGCACATCCCCTGGAGTTCTCAGGTAGCTCGGACATTATAATCGCCAGCCAATGAAAGAAGGATATTTAGAGGCATCTGCGCATGTATGAGTGCACCGACGTGCAAAAATAGTTATTGGTTTCCTTCAAGCTAGTGGGGGATGCTTTGAAATGGTGGGAGTCCACCACCACCTTGGGGGAGAGGGACAACATCATTATTCAGTCATTTTGGGCGCAGTTTGACCGCAAGTACTTTCCATCCGCCGTGCAGACTGAGATGAGGTGAAGGTTACTGAATCTTAAGCAGGAGAGTATGACCGTTGCTAAGTATGAGGAGGAGTTCACCAGACTTCTCACTATAGTGTCGGATGAGGCACCCACTGAGGAGAAGAAGATACTTCTGTTTGTAGATGGATTGGCCTGGAGGATCCGTCAGCACCTCATAGGCAATCTATCATTGAGTACTTACACTGACGTACTCAACGCTGCTTTGTTGCACTGTCAAGATCACCACTTCCATCAGCAGGGGAGCAAACGAGTAGGGGAGTCCAGCTAACAAGGCAGGATAGGGGCAGTAGTACTGGTGGGGCACCAGTAGCCCAGGGGCAGACCCATCACAGTGAACAAAGTTCCCATCAAGGAGACCTTGCCAAGAGATTCTGATCAGGTGATTCCAGACAGGAGTTTGTGGGATTTAGGCAGGGTCAACAGGGCCAGTCTAGTCAGCATGGCTAGCAGGGCCAACACCATCAGCAGCAGATCCAACATCATTTTTAGCAGGGCCAACAGGGCCAATGGCGGGGTGGTAACGGCCAACAGGGCCGTGGTTAGTAGGAGTAGAGGGGAGGTAACTTCAGGGGAAGGTGTTTCAGATGTGGCAAGAATGGCCATAGGCGCCAGGATTGCCCAGAGGGGGATAGGGCCCCATAGCCGTAGGGTTCCCATAATGAGTCGTAAAGGCCACTCTTTCCAGCTACCCTCCCAGCGCCAACTCAGGTGCCAACCTTACCAGCCATCCCAACAGCTCTAGTTCAGTAGTGATAATTACAGTACGGACGCGTCTATAACGTCCACCAGGCAGCAGCACCTCAGGAACCACCCGCGATTGAGGGTACATTTCCTATCCATAGCACTATGGGTCGGATTTTATTTGATACTGGGCGTAACACTATTTTATAACTACTCATTTTGCACCGGCCTTAGGATTATTAGACACGACAGAGTGTACAGTGATATGTGTAGACTCACCACTGGGGAATGGGACTTTGATTTTCTTTATATATCGGGGTTTAGGGATAGAGATTGGTAGCTTAATTTTACCGGCGGATATGCTAATCTTAGAGATGCATGAGCACAATGTTATTATTGGCATGGATTGGCTCGCCGCGTACAGAGCCATGATAGATTATTTCCGTAGGAGTGTTATTTTTTCCATTCCGGGGCAGGAGATGTTTTTGGTGGCGAGGCCTCGCCCAGAGGGAGGATCTTCCACCCATTTTTACTACATATAGGAGGATACCTCTAAGGAGATTGTGATTCCCTTAGATTCGATTCCAGTCGTTCGTGAGTTTTCAAAAGTAGTTCAGGAGCTACTGGGTCTACCCCTCAGTTGAGAGATAGATTTCGTCATAGACTTGATGCCAGGAACTCGGTCGATAGCACGTGCACAATACGGTATGGCTCCAGCGGAGATGAGGGAGTTACGGGATCAGATAGAGCATTATTAGGCCAGTACTTCATTCGTAGGAGCACCTCACCTTAGGGTGCTCCAGTGTTGTTTGTGAAGAAGAGAGATGGTTCACTAAGGTTATGCGTGGATTACCGGGAGCTAAACAAAGTCACGCTACGGAATAAATATCCATTGCCTCGAATCGATGACCTGTTTGACCAACTGAGAGGAGAAAACTTCTTTTTGAAAATAGATTTGAGATCGGGATATCATCAGCTACGAATTAGGGAGCAGGATGTGTCGAAGACTGCTTTCTTGATGAGATATGGGTCCTATGAGTTCAAAGTCATGCTGTTTGGTCTGACAAATGCTCCAACCGTATTCATGGACTTGATGAACCGAGTGTTCAGAGAGTTCTTGGATCCGTTTGTCATTGCCTTCAGAGATGTCATCCTAATTTATTCACACACCGAGGAAGAGCATGCCGAGCACTTGAGACAGGTTCTTCAAACTCTACAAGGGCATCAGTTGTATGCTAAGTATGAGAAGTGAAGATTCTGGTTACGAGAGGTACAATTTTTGGGGTATGTTGTGTCAGAATTGGGGATATCGGTTGACCCTAGCAAAGTGTCGACAGTGAGGGAGTGGGGACAACCCACAACACCGACAGAGGTGCGTAGTTTCTTGGGATTAGACGGGTACTACAGGAGGTTCATACGAGCCTTTTCGAAGATAGCGGGTCCATTGAAAAATCTAACTCACAAGGGAATTCCATATGTTTGGGATGATGCTTGTCAATTGGCTTTTGATGAGTTGAAAGATAAGTTGACTTCGGCGCCAGTTCTTGCTTTGCCCAAGCTGGGAGTGGAGTACCTGGTGTACACTGATGCCTCTTTACGAGGACTCGAGGGAGTACTTTAGCAGGAGGAGAAGGATATAGCTTTTGCCTCCCGCAAGCTTAAGCCTCACGAGAGGAATTACCCCACCCATGACCTGGAGCTAGCAACGGTCGTATTTGCACTACGAATTTGGAGACATTACTTGTTGGGGGAGAAGTTTCTCTTATTCATGGAACATAAGTTACTGCAATACTTGTTCACTCAGTGAGAGTTGAACATGCATCAGTGCAGGTGGCTGGAGTTTGTGAAAGACTACCAGTTCGAGATAAAGTACCATCTAGAGAAGGCTAACGTGGTTGCTGATGTGTTAAGCCGTAGACCGGTAGGTGACGTAGTAGATGTATAGAAAGCAAAGTGGAAAGAATTGGGTCACCAGGATGCGGTAGCCTGTTCCTTTTTATTTGTTTTGTCAGTCACACCCGAGATTGTAATGGAGGTGATACATGCACAAGTAGCGGATTCATTTTGCCAGGAGAAGATTGTATGGCTCTTAGCTGAGGGTGCTGAGTCCTATTTAGTGAGTTCTGATGGGGGTTTGAGATTTAATGGGATATTAGTGGTCCCGAAGGGAGACGACTTATGTCATTAAGTTATGACACAGTTGCACGGATCCCGATTTACGATACATTCCGGAGGGGATAAGATGTACCAGGATATGAGGCAACAGTACTGGTGGAGTGGGATGAAGAAGGACATTGCTGAGTTCTTGTTCAAGTATTTTACTCGTCAGATGGTAAAGGTAGACCACCAGAGACCTCCAGGGTTACTTCAGACGTTGGATATACCTATGTGGAAGTGGGAGAGTATTTCCATAAACTACATTACTGGGTTGCCTACATCACAGCGGGGTCACGATTCCATATGGATTATAGTGGATCGGTTGAGGTAGCCCATTTTCTACCTGTACGGACAGACTACACCATGGGCTAGTATGCACAGTTATTCATTGTCGATATTGTTAGGCAACATGGGGTGCCCTTGGATATTGTGTCTGATAGAGACAAGATTTTTGTGTCGTGCTTCTGGGAGAGCTTTCAGGAGGCCATGGGTACAGAGTTGAGATTGAGTTCAGCTTATCACCCACATACGGATGGACAGACATAGCGTACCAATCATATGTTAGAGGATATGCTACGCATGTGTGTCCTTGATTTTGGAGGAGGTTGGGAGTCGTATCTTCCACTGGTGGAGTTCGCTTATAATAACTCTTATCAATTTATGATTAGCATGACCCCATTTGAAGCATTGTATGGCAGGCCTTGTCGTTCTCCCACTTGTTGGCTAGAGGTGGGCGACAACAATTTACTAGGGCCAGAGGTGATTCAGGAGAATTCAGCTAGGATTGAGATTATCAGGAGTCACATTCGGGTAGCCCAGGACTGACAGAAAAGTTATGTCGATGCAAAATGGTCTTTCCGAGAGTTTAGCGTGGGGGACCAGGTATTACTGCGTGTGTCTCCTATGATAAGAGTGATGAGGTTTGGGAAGAAAGGGAAGTTAGCTCGGAGATACGTGGGAGCATTTCCCATTATCGAGAGGATTGGGCCGGTGGCATACAGATTGGGCTGCCAGAGCATTTTCACCGCATTCACAATGTATTCCACATCTCGTCGTTGAGATGATATCTTCGGGATGATATGTCCCACACCCACATCGCGATAGAGGAGATTGACTTATAGCTCTAAAGCTCTTACGAGGAGAGACCAGTGGCTATCCTAGATCACAGCGAGAGAAAATTGAGGTCGAAGGTAGTACCACTTGTACGGGTCCAATGGGAGAATCATAATGTGGAGGAGTCCACTTGGGAGCACGAGGCAGATATGCGCGAAAAGTATCCAGATTTATTTTTACCAGGTATGCCTTATTTTTCAAATTTCGGGACGAAATTATGTTATTAGGGGGGGAAGTATGTAATACCCCTTATTTTTATGGCTTTTCAAACTTGGGAACTTATTAAATTTAAATTGAGATATTAATTTAATATTAATCCAGAGTTTTATTTTTAATATTTACTAGCTTGACGAGAGTTAGTAATTATTAGGAATTTGTTGAATATTACTAGATGAGTAAAGTAATATATAAGATTGATTTTATTAGAATTGTCACGAGTGAATAAAATGGCAATTATGGAAATTTAAGTCGGGACGCGCCTGTGTCGTGTTGGGAATAAATTATTATTATCAAAAGTGAATAAATTATAAGTCGCCTGTATGATCATTTTGAGTGCGCCAACGTGTCCGAAAGGGTTGAGATAGTCAGAAAAGTGTACCCGGGGGTTTAGTTGGGTCTCGGGCAGTTTTTAGGCCTAATTGGCATCCCGGGAGGGTATTATAGACATTTTGTATTTTTGGGTAATTAAACCCACGAATTTCCCTAAGATATATCAGCCATTTGAGTTAGGCTTTTAGGGTTAACAATCACAGAACCTAAGAACGGACATTAGAGAAGAATGTAGGAAGCTTTCCAAGCAATCCAAGGCTAAAAACCCATCCGTTTGCACCGCCACCACCACCAAAACGTAGATCGCACGACGAGGATCGCAACCATATAATTTTCATCAACGAATCAGATCCTTGAATTCCAGGAAAGTATCTATCTTACTTTTCTTTTAGTTATTGTTTCATCCATGTTAGACTAGGATTATTATACACATGTCTCATAAAAGAATTTGATGAATTAGAGGATTTAAATCGCATGTATTAGAGGAAATTGACATATTCTGGAAATCTTATTATATTGTAGAGGATTACCCACGAAATTTTATGAGTTTAAAAGCAAGAAATTTGGAAAAATAGTTAGAAGAATGGAAGTTTTATGAAAAATTAGAGTTCTTGATAATTACGATGAAATAATCCATTAATTCAATACCTTTGATGAATTTGGACATGTTTCATGTAGGAAATCATGTATATAGGTATATGTAACTACTAGTAAGGTTGTTTTGGAGTTTGAGAATCGTTAATGGTGTTTTGGGTGAGGTTGAAGAAGAGAACCCATAGGTTAACAATGGCAGAATTCGGCATAACTTCTTGATCGATCGATCGATCAAGAACATCGATCGATCGACCCCCTTTCCTCGATCGATCGATCCCTCCTGAAAAACTGCATATTTTTACCCTTTTTGTTTAATCCGGTTAAAATATGTAGGAACCCTTGATTATTATTTATAGAGTATAATGGGTTATGTAGAGGACCAGTAGGGTCTAAGTAGACTCCGTTGAGTGAAATTTAATATGGGATGAAATTGTGCATTAAGTGGGAGTTTTGTCACACATTTGAAATTGTGCGTATGTTCACTAAAGAATTTAAAGGCTCAAGAAAGACTTAGTAAGAGAGAGAACTTCCAGAGATATGAAGTAATTGTGAAATGTGTATAATTGAGAATAAAAAAGATGAATCCCTTACGCGAGATAATTGGGTAAAATTGTACTAAATATAGTCAATAATAATTATGGGTCATGGGCAAACCTTATTGGAAATTGTGTATCTATATATGGCCGTGTGACTGTGTACACATATTAAATACTTTATTTGTGAATAATCATACCCGCGCTACTTGCTATCACGGGGGTTGCCGCGCCGGGATAGTCTTATCTCGATGGGACCTTTATGGGGGATATTGACTTGTACCCTAAAACATAGGATTCCTTGGTACAGGCTATCTGAATGATAGTCAGACGGTCCTAAGAGACGTGAGGGGTATGTGCTGACCTCTTAGTGACTTATAACTATTCTTAGCTTCCATTTTGTATGTATTGTGTTAATACTGTACGAGAGTGATTTCGAACTAGTATTTCCCTTAATACGAGTGATACGGGGACCTGGTAGCAGAGTATGCCAGTACCATAGATTTTATGTGGGGTGCCGATAATATATATATTATATGAGTGACTAAAATATATATACTTATATATGGAAACTTTCTACTGTGCATATAAGTAGTTAAGTAATGAATAAATACTCCAACTTTATTTTAAGTGTTTGGAAACTTTGTAATGATACTGAGTTGTTCTAAGTAACATAAGAAATATGGAAGAGTTTGATTTTCAGAAACTAATTATGATAGCCTTAGTATTTCTCGGGATGAAACTTATGTGAAAGTTAAGTTAAAATAAACTTCTAAGTTTAATAGTACGGTATGCGTGCACACTAGATGAGAGGTGAGAATTCTCAAGAGAGTGTCGTATACTAACATGGTTTTTACATTAGCCGATAAGAATTTTAAATATTTGCCAAAATATTTTTAAACTGTTTTACACTCGGGCTCTGTCCCGTTTCCCGTTATTTCTCTTTCTCTTATATATATGTATATATTATAGGTGCCCAGCCACAGGGGCGTCATGCTTAAATTCTTTGGACTGGACGTGATGTAGCTTATGTGGGAGTTACAGGCCCTTGCTTTAGATGATCTCTTCGTTGATTCTGCTCTTATTTTAGTTCTGCTTAGTAAGGGCATGTGTCGCCCGTTTCCCTATTCAGTTTGGATTTGTCAGAGAGTTATGTTTATTTATATTTCCATTATTCAGTACTCTTTGGGAATCAACTCTTGTCAGGATGATTTCATTTATAGTTTTAAACTTGGTTTGGTTTTTCTAGATTGTTTTAATTCTTATGTGTTAATTGCCATTCTTAGTATTTATGTGATTTTTAAACTATTAGTTTTTAAAAATGTTTTTATATTGGAATTTAATAAAATGGAAATAAGGTTTTAAATTGTTTTGACACTTAGCTTAATTATTTTGGGTGTTTGAATTGGAAATTTTATGTTGCGACAACGATGCTAAGAATGAACCTACCGTTTACCTTGATTTTAATTTAATAAGGGACTGATCACCCGGTATTTAATTAGGCGGGATATCACAACAACCTTTGGAAATCCCAGTGTGGAAATAGGAAAGCATCTCCTTGGACTTTGTCACTGGGCTACCTACTTCGCATAGGGGACATTATTCGATATGGGTGATTATCGACAGATTGACAAAGGTGGCTCATTTCTTACAAGTCTGGACAGATTATAGCTCTAAGCGGTACACCAGACTCTTCCTTGCAGAGATAATTAAGTTGTATGGGGTACCTCTCAACACAGTGTCAGACAGGGACAAGACATTTGTGACCCACTTTTAGAGGAGCTTGCAGCGGGCTTTAGGGGCAGAGTTGAGACTAAGCACGTCATATCATCCTCAGATGAATGGGCAGATGAAGAGGGTCAACTTGATGCTGGAGGACATGCCGCGGATGTGCATTTTGGATTTTAAGGGAGGTTCGGAGCAGTATTTTCCTTTAGTGGAGTTTTCTTACAACAACAACTACCAGTTCACGATAGGGATGGCACCATTCGAGTTACTCTATAGGAGACCTTGTCGTTCACCCTGATATTGGTTGGAGGTGGGGGAGAATAATCTACTTGGGCCAGATTTCATTCAGGAGATCTCAGAGAAGGTAGAGATGATTCGAGGAAGGATACGGATTGCCCAGGACAGGCAAAAGAGCTATGTGGATGCAAGTCAAAGACACTTAGACTGCGATGTTGGCGATCAGGTGTTGATTAAAGAATCTCCCATGAAGGGGGTGATGAGATTTGGGAAGAAAGGGAAGTTGGCTCCTCGATACATGGGAGCATTCCCTGTTTTGGAGAGGATTGGGCTCGTAGCATACTGGTGGGATTACCGTATCACTTACAGCAGATGCACGATGTTTTTCACATATCTTCACTGCAGAGATTCCTTAGAGATGAGGTGGTGCACCAACACATCGATATCGATGAGATTAATCCAGCTAGATGCTACTTACTAGGAGAGACCGATAGCCATTCTAGACCAATGGGAGCGGGAGCACCGACTTCCATCCAAGGTTGTTCCTTTAGTTCGAGTGCAGTGGGGACACCATCGGGAGGACGAGTCGACTTGGGAGAGGGAGGACGACATGTGCACAAAGTATCCATAACTCTTCTAGCTAGGTACGTACTTTTCTTGATTCCGAGGATGGAATCTCGTTATTAGGGGGAAGAATGTAACACCCCGCATTTTCTTCTAAAATAAATAATGAAATAATATTTTTTGGGGAATAAATAATTACTTTTGAAAATTGGACATAATTAAATATTTATTTAAAAATTGCACAGTTGAAATTTATTACTTAGTTATATTTAGGTGTGACTAACTTTTATGTGCATGAATATGTCATTTACATATAATGAAAAAAACGTTATGACGATAAAGTACCAAAAATCAGCCTAGCCCCGACATAATTAAGTCGTAATAATCTACCCTTAGTAGTCCCATACCTAGTAGGCGTAAATCATCAACATGCCTACCCACTAGTCCCATACCTAGAAGGCATCCTAAACTATAGGGAGAGAAAAAATATCCAACCACCCCTCATCACAATGGTAATATAATAAAACCAACAAGTCACATAAATAAGAACAATTAATCAATGTACTAAACTACGCATGATAGTCCAATTCAATTAAATCTTAATTTAATTATTTTATCATCATAAACACCCAAATTATATCATATAATTATTTTAAATGAAATGCACCGAGGTTTCATCATTAATATAACAAAATCCTAATTTCATTAAATTACGTGAATTATATGCCCCAAAATTCATTTATTACAAAACTAGGGTTTTTCTACATGCAACCTACACTAATAAAACCCAAAATTCACTCATGAATCCTACGTACCCAAGGGTTATGAATATTATTCATATTAAGAGTATTCATAAAAATAACCCCAAGTTTTATGTGACCACTTTCTCAAATTAGTTTGCTAATTGGTATTAAAAAAAACATGAGACTAAAGTTTAGGCAACACTTAAAACGCATAATACTAAAGGAAAGGAATAGAGTATTCATGCCAGAAATCGGTTGGAAAAAAAATCTAAATAGAAGGTTGAAATCCTCTTGAGAAAACACCAATAGACTCTTCAAAACATGTGAAAAGCAGGGGCTAGGGGTTGATGATGAGAGAAATACATTTTCGAAAAGCTTTCTGGAGAAAGTTTGAGAGAAAAGTGATTTTCGAAGTCCCAGCCCCATATCAATTTAGTATATAAAGTGTTTAAGAGTTAAAATACAATTAGGAGACTCCCATCCAAACAATCGCCTCTGTTGTTCGAACGACGTACAGTGTCAATCGAATGAGAAGCTTATGTCGTTCGAATGACATACGATGTCGTTTGAACGACCACAATATTAAAATCCAAATCTTTTAAAATCCGATTTGTAAATCTGATAAATGATTCTTAAAAATGTACCTGCAAGTTAAATGATAAAAACTTTATAACCTTTTTATAAAAGTCCTCAATCAATTCAAGATTGAATATTTACTAACAAAACCAAGTTAAATTCTTAAAGGCTATAAACTCCAAAATTTTATTTTACCCCAAATTAATTAAAGTCAATTAATTAAAACTCGGGGTGTTACATCCTTCCCTACTAGCAAAGAATTTCACCCTCGAAATTAGACGAAGCATACACATCAACGCGTAAATCTCGTAAAAGAAAATAAGGATCATATATTCCTACCAGTAGAATGCCATAATTGGGCTCCCATACACCCAATCCTACACACACTTACCCCACGAATAACAAAAATAATATATATTGCCTATATATACGCATAACTATGAAAATAACAGTGTACCACATGCTTTCATAAATCCCCACTCGATCCTATCCCCAAAAGTCATCAAAGTGCTAACATCCTCCAATTAAATCTCAATTACCAAAAATCGTTACCTACTATACCTAACATCCATACTAAAATCTTCAAAATAATTATCGTCTCCATAATCCATTCTAAGGATCCCCACACTAAGCTTTCTAATTCTAAACTGAATGCCTGCAACGTCCTTAGCACAAAACTACATATCTCCAAGAAACACATCTAACACGTATGCTAGACCCTTTACCTTAAGGAGTACGAATCAACAAAGGGAATCAAATATTGGCAACACAGAAGCTAAGCAGACTCATAACCTATGAGACCTAAGCCGATGCTTTGATACCATCTGTCACACCCCACAAAATTTCGACAAACGGGGTGGCCAGCCACCGCCGCCGAACTATGTCGGGTGTGAACTAAATAAATACCATTCCTAGCATGAGACAAATATGAGACAAAAATAAATCAATCCAAAAGACAAATAATTGATTCAGTCCTAACTGAATATAACAAATGAACGATAAAGATCCATCACATGCTAAAAATCCAATTGAATTCAATCTCTAATAAGGATTTAAATAAAATCTAAATAATAAACTCACTGAATAATCCAACTGAAATATTCTAAACAACTTTGGAACGGAATGGCCCAATAAAACTCAAATAATGTCTCATAATTAAATACGACTGAAAAGGAAAGTCAAACTAAACAATGCAATAAAACGAATAAACTCCAGCTGCACCTCCAACTGCTAAACCTCAATAATCCTATGCAGCTTCTTCGAAACTTATCCTGAAAAAGTTAGTCAACAGACGAGGTCAGAGCCCCGAGCATGAATACACACTCCTAGCCTCAAATAGGATCCTTGAATCCAGACAGTAGCATTATACACAATTAATATCACAATAGAGTATTTTAAATTAAACAAGGTAAATAAACGCGATAAATATAAATCACTAACTACCCGAAGAGATCCCTATTTCAAAGGCACACCAATATGATTTTTAAATTCCCAAGTCCCATGATTGTTAATTTAATTAAATTAACCATCTTTTCTTATATCCTCAATTTATTATGGCGGTCCTCCCGCCTCGGGTGATTTCTCCACAAAAATACACATCCCCTCGTCAAAACGCCGGCTGGCCCATTTAAACTGCCGACCCTCACTGATTATGCCGCCAATATATTTTAATACCCGTTTTGTTATCTTAGGTATTAATTCTCATTTTAGCAATTTGACAATTTATAAATTACCCCACCTTTTTAATCGACGTGAGATCCTAAAAAATACCCTATAGTCCCATACCTAAGGGTCCCCAAGTTATCAATATGTCCTACCCTATGTATATGATGAATTTCTAACATAAACCTCAACATAGTCTCATGCCTAGGCCAACGTAACGACGATAAATTACCCAAAATCAGCCCACCCCTGATATAATCAAGTCTTAATAATCTACCCTCACTAGTCCCATACCTAGAGGCCGTAAATCATCAATAGGCCTACCCACTAGTCCCATACCTAGAAGGCATCCTAAACTATAGGGAGAGCAAAAATATCCAACCACCCGTCGTCACAATGACAATTTAATAAAACCAACAAGTCACATAAATAAGCACAATTAATCATTGTCCCAAACTATCACTACACCAAAATGGCCAAATTATCACATTTCAGCCGCCACCCTTGTCACGGTCATTGACCGTGACAACAAACCGCATTTTGTGTCACGGTCATTGATCGTGACACGCCCGTGACAAAGTATTGTCACGGTCATTCACCGTGACAATACTTAAAATAATTGTCACGGTCAATGACCGTGACACGTCCGTGACAATTTACACAGCAAAAAAACCCTACCCTTTCTTTTTTTTTTTTCCACCGATTTTGGTTTTTCCCTTTCTTTCTCTCTCTAAGCGATTTTGAGGTCTCGCTCTCTCTCTAAGGTATGTTTTTTCCTCTCTTTCTCTTTCATTTCTATATGTGTGTGTATATATGTGTATATGTGTGTGGTGGTGTGTGGTGGGGGAGGGGGGCAGGGGGTGGTGGGGGTGGGGTGGGCTGTGTGTGTACATGTGTGTGTGTGCATGTGTGGTGGGGGTGGGGTGGGGGCAGGGGGTGGGGTGGTGTGTGTGTGTGTGTGTGTGTGTGTGTGGTGGGGGGAGGGGTGTGGTGTGTGTGTGTGTGTGTGGTGGGGCAATCTTAACAATTGTATAACTTTAATTAATAAATTGTATAGCTTTAATTGTATAGTTTTAGATGAAAGTAAATTAATAATTAGTGCCCATTTCATATGAAAGTAGGATTGCCCCTCATTGTAAATTAGTAAATTAATAATTGTATACTTTAATTGTTAGTTTAATTGATGAAATGAATTATTTGAGTAGATGAATTAGAAGGAGTACGGGATACACATTTGTTGTTGACATTGTTGTTGGATTATAGTGGATCGATGTTGGGTTGGTTAACAGTAAAAGTGGCATTACCACTGGATTATTGTCCATATGGGGGTGGGATTTTTTAATTTTTTTTTAAAATTACTTTGTATATCGAACAATATAATTATTAATAATTATTGGATTATTTTCCATATGGGGGTTGGCCAATGTGGGTTTTTAGGTGTATCTGGTGGGTATTCTTTAGTGGTTAATTCTAGATATTATCAATAAAGATAAGTAGGAATATTTTGGTATGGCTGAAAATGGCTATATTATTAATAATTAGTGTGTGTGGTGTGTGGTGTGTGTGTGGGGGGGGGGGGGGGCAGGGGGTGGTGTGTGTGCGTGTGTGTGGTGGGGGAGGGGGTGGGGGGGGGGGGAAGGGTGGGGGAAGGGGGTGGGGCAAGGTGGGGGAAGGGGGCAGGGATGGGGGGTGGGTGGTGGGGAAGGGGTGGGGGGCTGCGTGTGTGTCTATGTGTGTGTATGTGCATAGTGTCCCTTGTAAAAGAATTGATTGATTATTATTTTTTTTAGTAAATTAATATATGATTGCCCCTTATTGTAAATTAGTAAATTAATATATGATTAATTATGAAAGTAGGATTACTCCTCATTGTAAATTAGTAAATTAATAATTGTATACTTTAATTGTTAGTTTAATTGATGAAAATAATTATTGTGTGTGTGGTGGGGGGCAGGGGGTGGTGTGTGTGCGTGTACGTGTGCATGTGTGGTGGGGGAGGGGGTGTATGAAAGTAAATTAATAATTAGTGCTGATTTTTATTTGTAGTAATTGTACAATTTAGCTGTTTGGGGTATATGAGTTGGAAGGAGGTGCCATATGAACCCAAGTTAGCTGTTTGGGAGGCACTACAGGTAATATATTTATATTTATATGAATATTTCAATTTCAATTTCAATTTCAATTTCAATTTCAATTTCGATTTCAATTTCATTTTATTATTTATATTTATATTTATTCGCAACTAACATTGTATTTGTTGGACAGGAACAATTCAACTTGGATCCAAAGCTACGCGATTCCTTCTTGGAGCAGTTGAGGGAGCAACACAAGACGTGGAAGAAAAATATGCGGACACGGTACTTTGGAAAAATATGAGAGTCCATTATCCAAAGGCGTGAATCCGTCCCGCCGAAGGAGCCGATCTCATTGGAACAATGACAAAAGTTCATTGACAATGAGATCGGGGAGCGACAATTGGCATCTCACCAATCGGGGAGAGAAAATCGGGCAAAAAAGACGGACGTGCACTACTCCGACCGGACGTCTTACACCGAGGTGGAGCATGGGATGATGGTAAGATTTAATTTGTTTATAACTACAGAAATATATTATTCTGCATTATTTTACTTTGCGGGGCCGATACTAATTTTACTTTATTTTATTTCAGGGGATAGGGAGTGGCCCTAGGGGTAAGCCACACAGGCTCGATACTTATGTGGCTCTTCAGACGAAGAAGGGGAAGGACAAGGAGGTGTTCCCGAGCATCGTGACCACAATTGTAAGTAATCCGACAGTTTACTTTTTGTTAATTACGTTATAATTTTTTAGTTTACTTATTTTACTAATCATGTGCTTTTTGTCGTTTCAGGCAAAGCTTAAAGAAGTGCATGAGTCGCAGTCTGATACCGACAAGGCATCTTTGTCCACAGACGCACTAAGCCAAGTGCTTGGCTCTGATCGCAAGGGGAGGACAAGGGGGTGAGCTCGCAGGTGGCCAAATCTAGGATCATCGGATTGGAGATGAGCGACACCGGGTTGGCTCGAACGACGAATTCACATGACGCGAAGCTGTCCCATTTGGAGGCGACGGTCCAAGATATGTACTCATTCATGAAGCGTATGTTGGGCGGAGACCGTAAGGGGAAAAGTAAAGAAAAGGCGGTGGAGGAGGAGGTGCGGGAGGACGAGGTGAAGGATGACGAGGATGTCGACCTCGCTGCTTCATCACCGACACATGCGTACTTCGATGATCCACTTACCTATTTGGCTCCCTTCAACAGACCAATGTCGACAGTTGGTTGGCCGAGCGTGTTCATATTGGACGTATTTGATGGCCAGCGGATAGGGCGGGGGTTGAGGGACCCGAATATCGTCCAGGGTAGAATAGTTCATGGACGTGAGCTTCAAGAGATCGAGTCCAAGGTGCTCGTCACGCATGTGATACCCGGGAAGGAGAACTCCCTATTGTGGTTGCGCAAACAATGCGTCACGATGTATATTAGTGGGTGTGTCAATTCGTATATCATGTGGCCTACTCACCTCCTCACATTTACCCCAGACATGTAGTGACATTATTTTTAAGTTGGTACATTTGAATTATATTTGGATTATATCGTCATGTATATTGTTTCTATTTTGAATGTATACTTGCATTATCTTTAGTTTATTTGGATATATGATGTTTGAACAGGTACAACGTTGTTTTAACAGGTACAAATATACTGTTGGGCAGTGGCAGTGGCCATACTGCCCAGCATATTTTTTTTAAATTCTGCCCAGAATTGTCACGGTGATTGACCGTGACAAGTCCTTGACAAATAAGGTTGTCACGAACTTGTCACGGTCATTGACCGTGATAATGATTTTAAAAAGGGTCAAGGCTTTGTCATGGTTATTAACCGTGACTAAACTTGTCTCGGTCAGGGACCGTGACACGACCGTGACAAGTCTAATGAACTTATCACGGCCAATGACCGTGACAAGTCCGTGACAAAAAAAGTTGTCTCGGCCCTAATTGTCAAGGTCATTGACCTTGACAAGTTGAACTTGTCAAGGTCAATGACCGTGACAATTCGACAGATTTGGTGTAGTGTATGCATGAGAGTCCAATTGAGTTAAATCTTAATTTAATTATTTCATTACCATAAAAAACCAAATTAATCTCATATAATTATTTTAAATTAAATACAATGAGGTTTCATCATCAATACAACAAAATCCTAATTTCATTAAATTACGTGAATTATACGCCCCAAAATTCATTTATTACAAAACTAGGGATTTTCTACATGCAACCTACACCAATAAATTCCAAAATTCACTCATGAATCCTACGGACTCAAGGGTTATGAATATTATTCATATTAAGAGATCTCATAAAAACATCCCTAAGTTTTATGTGACCACTTTCTCTAATTATTTTGCTAATACGTTTAAAGAAAAAATATGAGATTAAAGTTTAGGCAAAACTTAAAACGCATAATACTAAAGGAAAGAAATAGATTATTCAGGCCTGAAATCAGGTGGAAGAAAAATCTGAATAGAAGGTTGAACACCTCTTGAGAAAACACCAATAGACTCTTCAAAACTTGTGAATAGTAGGCGCTAGGGGTTGAAGATGAGAGAAATGTGTTTTTGAAAAGCTTTCCGGAGAAAGTTTGAGAGAAAAGTGATTTTCGAAGTCCCAGCCCCGTATCAATTTAGTATATAAAGTGTTAAAGAGTTAAAACATAATTAGGAGACTCCCATCCAATCAACTGCCTTTGTCGTTCGGACGAGAACATTATGTCGTTCGAATGACATAAGATGTCGTTTGAACGACCCCAGTATTAAAATCCAAATCTTTTAAAATCCGACTTTTAAATATGATAAATATTCTTAAAAATGTACCTTCCAGTTATATGATAAAAACCTTATAACCTTTTTACAAAAGTCCCGAATTAATTCTCGATTGAAAATTTATTAACAAAACCAATTTAAATTCTCAAAGGCTATAAAATCCAAAATTTATTTTACTCTAAATTAATTAAAGTCAATTAATTAAAACTCGAGGTGTTACATACTTCCCCATTAGCAAAGAATTTCGCCTTTGAAATTAGACGAAGCATACACATCAACGCGTAAATCGCCCAAAAGAAAATAAGGCTCAAATATGCTTACCCGTAGAATGCCATAATTGGGCGCCCATACCCCCAATCCTATGAACACTTACCATACGAACAACAAAATAATATATATTGTCTATGCATATATGCATAACTATGAAAACAATGGCGTACCACACGCTCTCATAAATCCCCACTCGATCCTATCTCCGGAAGTCATCAAAGTGCTCACATCCTCCAATTAAATCTCAATTACCAAAAATCGATACCTACTATACCTAACATCCACACTAAAATCTCCAAAATAATTATCGTCTCCATAATCCATTCTAAGGATCCTCACATTAAGATTACTAATTCTAAACTTAATGCCTATAACGTCCTTAGCACAAGACTTCATATCTCCAAAAAACACAACTAACACGTATACTAGTGATTCGGCGAAAATATTGCGTATTTCACCCATTAACATACGCGTTATTAGCCCCCTCGGGTATCTTATTCCCTATATTTATGATCGTTAACCAGACAACCCTCGGATTTCTATGTTAACATGTTTTGCAGGGGTTAATTGAGCTTTTGTAGGTGTTTAGATGTTTAGTGTGAACTTCGGATGCGTTTCGCTCGATTTCCGTACACAACCGCATGCGCAAGGGCATTTTAGTCTTTTGACAGTTTGGGCACCTGGCCCGACATCTACACGAAAGTTGTAGCTCTCCTCGCTAGCTTCGCGTGGCCGCGAACGGTGTGCGATTCCGATGCATAACGACAAAGTTACGGCGATTTGAGCGACGTTGGATTGTATGCCAATGCAGGGGAAAATGCAGCCTGCCCCTGCTTGATCGATCGATCGAGCCTGGGGGTCGATCGATCGAGCATTATTATTTTTTCCACGTTTTCCACTGTCGATCGATCGACACCAGGGGTCGATCGATCGATCCCCTGTTTTTCCCCTGCAGATATTTTCTTTCTTTTATTCCAACTTACTATATAAGTTGGTTTTTGGTTGTAATAAAAGGGGAGACCAGATATACTTAGAGATCTTCTGAATTAGATAGTTAGTTAGGGTTTGGTGTGGAGATTTCCTTTCTTCTTCTTCTTGGATTGACAACCCATGGGTTTGTAAGATTGAACTATTCACTTCCTCTCCATTAATCTAGTTTGTTCTTCTTCTCCTCTTGCCTTGTAATTTAGTTTCAATGCTTTACATGTTTTAATTCTTGTTTTCTTAGTCTAATTATCATAATTTAGTTTAACTCACCATGAACCCTTAGATAAATAGGGTCGGGATTTCATTTCCGCCATTTTCGGGCCCCGAGCTCCGAAAACTAGGTTTAGTACAAAATCGCGTTCAATTGAAACCGCGCGTATCAAAGTTGGATTGCTAAGCGTTTATCTTTCTTTGTCACGCAACGTTAGAGTTTATAGCGACAATCCGAGTTTAATCCGCGTGTGATCATTTTTCAGTTAAATGTTTTATCTCGCAACTTTGGGTTAAATTCCTTCTTGCGTGATGTTTATGCTTAATTGTAAATGCTCGATTAGATTGCTTTCGAGCCTTAACCCTAGTTAGTAGTTGTTTCGAACCGTTTGGTAGAATGTGATCCCGATCCTCTCTTTACTTTAATTTAGCGTAACTTCTCTTTTCTTTTGTCACCATAACCACCTATCATCTTTTACACTTTTATTCTTGAAGTAATTAAACAATTAACATCTAAAATTTAATAACTCCCTGTGGATTCTCGATACCCGACTTACCGCTCTACTTGCTTGTCAAGTGTAGCTGTAGCTTAGGTTCTTTTGTATGTCGAGCGGGAGCCGAAATCAACGATAGTGTCCCTACACGAACACTCGGTTTCCCTCCCATCAAAATTGGCGCCGTTGCCGGGGAGTGTGTTTTAGATTGTAATTGTTTTATTATTTCGTAGTATTTTTCCTTTTGTATTTGTATTCTTTGTTTTAACCTTTTTTGCAGGATTTGCATACTTTGAGCGCTAAGAAACTTTGATTCGCGGTTGCTCACTTTCTTGCTCGGATTCTCCATCTGCAAACAACGAGGTAATCATGTCCTACTATTATAGTTATTACGGTTATTCTAATGATTCATACTTTGGGGATAGTTTTCAAGTTTTCCATTTTCAAGATTTTCTTGAAAATGAAAGACTTGAAAACATTTATCGGAATGAAAATCTTTATTGGGAGCTTGAGTTAGATTCATTATTCGAATCCAATGACGATTCTTATTTCATTACTTTCGAAGACGAGTTTCAACCAAATAAGGAGTCCGAGGCTTTTGAACCGAGGAAGCCTACTTTGGAAGAGACTTTGCTTCTTTATTACCAAGGTTTGGAAAGCTTAGATGATGCTGGAATGAGACTTGGTGCACTTTCCGATGAGATGAATTCTTATGCACAAAACAACGAGGAGGTGGAAACTTGTGTTTCACCTCAATTTTTCAGAGAATTTCTCATCGAATGTGAATCTTTCTCCTCCGAAATTCAATCTCCTTCCAACGATGAGTCGATTGAGATTGAATTTGTTTCATCACCATATTCGTTTTTCGTGATCGAACCATTAGAATCACCGGTTGATTCCTATGAGTCGGTAGAAACTTTTAAAATTTCTACACTTTTTGCCGACGAGGACTCTTTACCGAACTTGTTTTCGATGGATGTAATCCCGACGTGTGCACCATCTCCCATTCCTTTTGAAAAATCTTTGGGAGATGAATCTATTTTTCTTGGACCTCAAGTGTACTTTTCCCCCTTGTTATCCAAATCCCCCATCGTCCGCCTAGAATTTCAAATTGGCGATGGTTCATTTCTTTCACCGCCCACATGCCTTCCGTTGTTCAAACGGAATTCCTATTTTCCGGGAGGCATGAATGCTCGGGAGGGTCCACCGTTGATCCTCCAAAGTCAAATCGTGTTTTGGATGGACCCTCAAAAATTTCAACTTTTGGTATATAGTTAATTGCACATCCAAAGTGTAGGTTGTATATACTAACTTCTTTATTTTTGTTTTTCTTGATTTTAGCCTAGTGTAATTAGCTAATCTCTTTTTCTTTCTTTTTGTATGCTTGGTTATAACTCTTTTGTAGGTTCAACGGACTTGAACTTGCGGAGATATGCGCCCCGGCACACATTTGTTAAGAAAACAATCAAAAATCACAAAAACATTTTTTTTCCCTTTGATTTTCACACACGCATCCTCACGCATTTGCATTTGTTTTTATTTTTTTTCTTTTATTTTATTTTTCATTTGTTGTCGTGAATATGCGTGTGCGTTGCTCATTGTACATATTTTTATTTTTATTTTTTATTTTTTTTAGCTTAGGCCTTTTTGGTATGTATAATTAGGCCTATGTGTATTTTATTTTTATTTTTATTTTTTTTTATTTTTCTATTTTTATTTCATATTTTTATGTGTGTATATATATATATATATATATATATATATATATATATATACACACACTATATTTATAGTTATTTTGATTTTACACCCCATAATTGTCCCCAAATTGCATTTTCCCCCCCATAAAAAATTGGATGCAGTAGGCTTTAACCTGCTCGATCGATCGATCGAGCCTGGGGGTCGATCGATCGATCGACCAGGTTAAAGCCGAGGTCTGACTTATTTTTTCCCCCCATTTCTCTTATTCTCTCCTTCCTCTCTCAAAACCGTTTGTGCCCTAGTTTTCCCCTCACCACACTTAATCAATTTTCTTCCAATCACTACACTTCCAAGGTATAATCTCTACTTGTTTTGCTTGAATTTGTAGTTTTTGGTAGAATTGTGTCATAAATTGCATGTTTAAACCCTAGTTTGACACATTGTTTGAATGTTGGTTTATCCCCTGATTTCGATTTGTTCCAACTGAAATTTTGCATGATTCTTGTGATAAATCCACTCATGAACATGTTTAGATTGCTACATTGTTGTTTGTTCATGAGTGGGGTGGTTTTGTTGGTTCAAACTTGGTATTTTCGACCTTGACGCACATTGCGCACGCCAAGTGTTCGTCAAAATGCCTAAAACAGTTTTCAATCCTTATTTTGACGCACACTTGGGTGATTTTCATGCCTAGTCGCATTTCGACATTTTTCATCGCATTGTTGCTTGTTTTCACCTCGATTTTGCGCACTTGCACCACCTTTCACACTACTAACCATAAATTGTGCTTACACTTGTTTGTATTGTGTAATTTGTGTTTTGTAGGTTGAAATGGCTCCAAAAAAATATTCTTCTACTAGGTGTGTGCCCGCCGGGGGCGTCGATGGGTTCCGCTCAGAACAGGAGCGGGATTGGTTCCGTGCACATTTCTACACTTCCGAGCGACCGCTTGGTAATCATTTTGCATGGGTCCTTGAGGACATACCGAGGGCGGCGCGGGTACTGTTGCGCCGTCAGGGGTGGGAGCCCTTTCTTTCTACTAACGGGCGCGTCAACGAGGAGTTAGTTCGGATTTTCTACGCGACGTTAGTAAAGGTGAAGAGCAGCGATGGGCCGACCACATATGAGTCCATGGTTCGTGGGGTGAGGATCCCATTTAGTATTTCAGACTTAGCGGATTTTATGGATGTTCCTCTCCCTGCGGATCCAGTCAGTTTTCTCGATGGGTCTATCTTCGGCCGTGGGACATTGATTGAGGCCCTTGCACCGGGCGAGCCGTGGAAGAGGGGTGCTTTCCGCTCGGCTGCGATGGAAGACTTGCCTAGACTACTACACTACATCAATGTCCATTCCTTCATGGTGACGAACAACAGGTCTGAGGTTCGTCACAAGCATGCCGCACTGATCTACACTATGCTGAATGGATTGGGCAGTATCAGTTTGCCCACTATTTTTCTTGACATGATGTGCGCTACGGCGAAGGAGGTCGCTTGGAGATATTCCCTCCCTTTTCCTGCCCTTATCACGAAGATATGTATTTCTCACGGTTGCCAGGAGTTAGACGCAGACCGTAAGCATGTGCCACTCGGGCTTCTCTCAAAAGACAACATCGCAAAAATGCTGAAGCGCGAGTGGGGGCAACCGGATGGGAAGAGACCGAGGGCAGAGATACCTGACTTGCCTGATAACGACGAGGAGGATGAGATCAGAGAGATGGAGACGGGTGAGGGTTCTCACGCGCCACACACAGAGGATGATGCCCGCTTTGCGGCATACCAGGCCGTGCAGGACCAGCGCTGGGAGGAGACCCAGCTCAGGTGGGCGACTTGGGAGTCCCGCCTGGATCAGCAGCAGGCTCAGCTGGAGCAGTTTCAGGCCGAGCAGCGGCAGGAGTGGGCTTTGCAGAGGCAGGCTAGGGCACAGAGCAGACAGGATTACCGGATGATGCAGCGGATGATGAGAGATCTTTATCTGCAGCGCAGTGATTCCGACTCACCAGTGCCTCCTTATTTTCAGGACCCCTCCGATCCTAGTGGTTATGGCCACTAGGCTGTTGCTATGCTGGGTTTCATTCTTGTATTTTGGGGATCGAATAGTATATTGTACTTTTTATTTTTATTTTTATTCGTATTTGTATTTCTTTTATTTCAGAAGTTGTAATGTATTAAGTGATTTTGTATTGAACTTATGAAATGAGAAATGAAAATGTAGTTTGTGGTTGTTTATTGGATTTTGATGTGTGTGACCTTCCATTTTATAAAATCAAAAAGTTCACCATCAATTTATCTAGTATTCGCACTTCAGCCCCTCTATATTATTGTGACTTGTGACATAGATTCTCTTAACTTAATACATCGGTACATATTCTTCATATGCTTTGTACTAACTTGTTTTGCAGCTTCTTTTGGACTTATACTTATGGAGATCGCTCCGCGTGTGGGTAATATCATTCTTTTCCTAACTTTGTGTTGTGTTCTTTAATGGACGCATTGGGGACAATGCAACATTTAAGTTAGGGGGTGTAGGATATTTTATTCATTTTGCTGTTTAGTCCTTGGATTTGATTACAATTTAGTTACAAAGCATGTTTTTGTTAAAAATTTAAAAAATTTCAAAAATATTTTTTTTTTTCTCCTTTATTGGGTATTTTGCCCTGTTTCCGAAGATAAATTTTAATAATTGCCCGATCAAATAGACAATTCAACTATGCATGTTCTCGATTTTAGAAGTTATTAGATTTTAGTCCCTAAATCATTGATATTATGAATAACTTCATGAATTAAACTTTATCCGTGAACATATTCACCATTCTTGTTACATTGATTTGGTTTAAGATTTTTATAACTCGGTATGCTTTTGTTGCATTGTATATACTTACACCGAGTGAGATTAGAGACTTATCTTCATTTGTGAGTGTATACACTATTCTTTCCTCTTTGAAAACGTTACAGTCGTTGGTAATCTCTTTATTCTTTCATTGACCGTTCATTAATTGAGTTCATCATTGAAATGTGTTACTTGAGCATGATTTTCATATGTTGTTTTGACTCGAGAATTGCGTATACTTTGTGAAATGATCATAGGCCCTCTTTGATATATCACCCATATGACCTTGACCTCACCTTTTATATGTTCCCTAGTCAACCCACTTGAGCCTAAATACTAGCCTTTCTTTTCACTACCCAAAATCCCATAACCAACTCCAAATTGGAGTTTTATACCATATTTATTACCTTACATACCCTTGTTTGGATTGTTGCTTGGAATTGAATGTTATTATTGTTGTGTGGTTGAAATTTGAGTATGAAAAGAGTAAGAAGTGTCAGAAAAAGAAAGTAGTGAAAAAAAGAAAGAAAAAGAGAAAGCAAAAAGCAAAGAAAACAATAGAAAAAGTGAGAAAAAGGAAGAAAAGAAAAAAAAAGAGAAAGTTGTAAATATTATTTGTAGTGTTTCAATAAGCTTTGATTACTCTCTCGATTGTTATATCTATGCTCGTTTGGACATTCTTGTCCAACTTTTGATATTGCCCACTTTTTACATTATTCCGAGTTTCATCCCCAAACACTTTGAATCCGTATATACATCCCTTTCATTTCGTACCTTAACCTAGCCATACATTACAACCCTATTACAAGTCCTATGTGATCTTAAGCATATGTAATTCAAAAGTCATAATAGTTGTGATAATCTGTGAAAATGCATTTCGCCTCTTTTAGTGTGCGGTATCCTTTCATTGAGATTACAGTTTTTCCGTTTATATATAGCGTTCCTCATCTATGACATGTGCGCGGCCTAGTTTCCATTTACATTTACTCTTTATGCCCGCATGTCCCGTGTATTACCTCCCTTTTCATAGTGAATTCATTTGTTGAGCGTAATGCCCGTGAGGATTGAATATATGCTTGCTTTAATGTATATCCGGTTTATTTAAGTTTTTGCCAAATCACACTTTGCATGTGCTCACTCCCCTCCCACATTTTAAGGTTTCAATTCTATGAGGTGCATTCTATAATGTTAATGATTTGGACTTTTGTGTGAATTCATTCACTTTGCTAATAATGCGTATGAAATCCTTTTTGCCATTGTTGGGCTTGTTGCATGTTTGATTGGGAATATTTTGAGGAAACTTTATGATGTTTGTGGGTTTCATCCCTGAAAACCCTCACGAGACGACACTCGTCCACTAGGGTAACCTAGGGGTTTAACGGCTTATTGCATACGCTAAATGCAATCGAATCGCCCGCGAAAGTGGCCTTATCTTTTTTATTGCTTTTATACCATACTTTTGTACTCTCTCCTGTGTTGGTTTACTAGTTCTTCTTGTTGTTTCCTATTTCATTGCTAGGGACTAGCAATGTGTAAGTTAGGGGGTGTGATTCGGCGGAAATATTGCGTATTTCACCCGTTAACATACGCGTTATTAGCCCCCTCGGGTATCTTATTCCCTATATTTATGCTCGTTAAACAGACAACCCTCGGATTTCTATGTAAACATGTTTTGCAGGGGTTAATTGAGCTTTTGTAGGTGTTTAGATGCTTAGTGTGAACTTCGGATGCGTTTCGCTCGATTTCCGTACACAACCGCACGCGCAAGGGCATTTTAGTCTTTTGACAGTTTGGGCACCTGGCCCGGCATCTACACGGAAGTTGTAGCTCTCCTCTCTAGCTTCGCGTGGCCGTGAACGGTGCGCGATTCCGATGCATAACGACAAAGTTACATCGATTTGAGCGACGTTGGATTGTATGCCAATGCAGGGGAAAATGCAGCCTGCCCCTGCTTGATCGATCGATCGAGCCTGGGGGTCGATCGATCGAGTATTATTATTTTTGCCACGTTTTCCACTGTCGATCGATCGACACCAGGGGTCGATCGATCGATCCCCTGTTTTTCCCCTGCAGATATTTTCTTTCTTTTATTCCAACTTACTATATAAGTTGGTTTTTGGTTGTAATAAAAGGGGAGACCAGATATACTTAGAGATCTTCTGAATTAGATAGTTAGTTAGGGTTTGGTGTGGAGATTTCCTTTCTTCTTCTTCTTGGATTGACAACCCATGGGTTTGTAAGATTGAACTATTCACTTCCTCTCCATTAATCTAGTTTGTTCTTCTTCTCCTCTTGCCTTGTAATTTAGTTTCAATGCTTTCTAACTAATTTACATGTTTTAATTCTTGCTTTCTTAGTCTAATTAGCATAATTTAGTTTAACTCACCATGCACCCTTAGATAAATAGGGTCGGGATTTCATTTCCGCCATTTTCGGGCCCCGAGCTCCGAAAACTAGGTTTAGTGCAAAATCGCGTTTAATTGAAACCGCGCGTATCAAAGTTGGATTGCTAAGCGTTTATCTTTCTTTGTCACGCAACGTTAGAGTTTATAGCGACAATCCGAGTTTAATCCGCGTGTGATCATTTTTCAGTTAAATGTTTTATCTCGCAACTTTGGGTTAAATTCCTTCTTGCGTGATGTTTATGCTTAATTGTAAATGCTCGATTAGATTGCTTTCGAGCCTTAACCCTAGTTAGTAGTTGTTTCGAACCGTTTGGTAGAATGCGATCCCGATCCTCGCTTTACTTTAATTTAGCGTAACTTCTCTTTTCTTTTGTCACCATAACCACCTACCATCTTTTACACTTTTATTCTTGAAGTAATTAAACAATTAACATCTAAAATTTAGTAACTCCCTGTGGATTCTCGATACCCGACTTACCGCTCTACTTGCTTGTCAAGTGTAGCTGTAGCTTAGGTTCTTTTGTATGTCGAGCGGGAGCCTAAATCAACGATAGTGTCCCTACACGAACACTCGGTTTCCCTCGCATCAACTAGACCCTCTACCTTAAGGAGTACGAATCACCAAAGGGAATCAAAGATCAGAAACGCGGAAGATAAATGGACTCATAACCTACGAGACCTAAGACCATGCTCTAATACCATCTGTCACACCCAGCAAAATCCGACAGACGGGGTGGCCAGCCACCGCCGCTGAACTATGCCACGCGTGAACTAAATAAATAACATTTTTAGCATGAGATAGATATGAGAAATAAATAAATCAATCCAGAAGATAAATAATTAAATCAATCCCAACTGAATATAATAAATGGATGATAAAGATCCATCACATTCTAAAACTCCAACTAAATTCAATCTCCAATAAGGGTTTAAATAAAATTTGAATGATAAACTGACTGAATAATCCGACTGAAATCTTCTAAACAACTTTGGAACCGAATGGCCCAATAAAAATCAAATGAAATCTCATAATTAAATACAACTGAAAAGGAAAGTTTAACTAAATAATGCGATAAAATGAATAAACTCCAGCAGCACCTCTAACTGATAAACCTCAATAGTCCTATGCAGCATCTCCCAAACTTATCCTCAAAAAGTTAGTCAACGCATGAGGTCAAAGCCCCGAGCATGAATACACACCACTCCCCTCAAACAGGATCCTTGAATCCAGAGAGTAGCATTATACGCAATAAATATCACAATAGAGTATTTTAAATTAAACGAGATACTGAAAAGAGATAAATATAAATCACTAACTACTTGAAGAGATCCCCATTTCAAAGGCACACTAATACAGTTTTTAAATTCCCAAGTCCCACGATGGTTAATCTGATTAAATTAACCAACTATTCGGGCGTGAGCTAAATAAATACCATTCTTAGCATGATATATATATGAGACATAAATAAATCAACCCACAAGATAATTAATTGAATCAATCCCAACTGAATATAACAAATGAACGATAAAGATCCATCACATGCTAAAACTCCGATTAAATTCAATCTCCAATAAGGATTTAAATAAAATCTGAATAATAAACTGACTGAATAATCCAACTGAAATCTTCTAAACACTTTGGAACCGAATGGCCCAATAAAACTCAAATAAAGTCTCATAATTAAATACGACTGAAAAGGAAAGTCAAACAGAACAATGCGATAAAATGAATAAACTCCAGCTGCACCTCCAACTGCTAAACCTCAATAATCCTATGCCGCTTCTTCGAAACTTATCCTGAAAAAGTTAGTCAATGCACGCGGTTAGAGCCCCGAGCATGAATACACACTCCTACCCTCAAATAGGATCCTTGAATCCAGACAGTAGCATTATACGCAATAAATATCACAATAGAGTATTGTACATTAAACGAGATAATTAAACGCAATAAATATAAATCACTAACTACCCGAAGAGATCCCTATTTCAAAGGCACACCAATATGATTTTAAATTCACAAGTCCCATGATTTTTAATTTAATTAAATTAACCAACTTTTCTTATATCCTCCATTTATTATGGAGGTCCTCTCACCTCGGGTGATTTCTCCACCAAAATACTCATCCCTTCGTCAAAACGCCGGCTGACCCATTTAAACTGCTGGCCCTCACTGATTATGTCGCCAATATATTTTAATACCCGTCTTATTATCTTAGGTATTAATTCTCATTTTAACAATTTCACAATTTATAAATTACCCCACCCTTTTAATCGACATGAGATCATAAAAAATACCCCTTAGTCCCATACCTAAGGGTCCCCAAGTTATCAATACGTACTACCCTATGTATAAGATGAATTTCTAACATAAACCTCAACCTAGTCTCATGTCTAGGCTAGCGTAACGACGATAAAGTACCCAAAATCAGCCCACCCCCGACATAATCTAGTCATAATAATCTATCATTACTAGTCCCATACCTAGAAGGCGTAAATCATCAACTGGACTACCCAATAGTCCCATACCTAGAAGGCATCCTAAACTATAGGGATAGAAAAAATATCCAACCACCCGTCGTCACAATGGCAAATTAATCAAACCAATAAGTCACATAAATAAGCATAATTAATCAATGTACCAAACTACGCATGATAGTCCAATTCAATTAAATTTTAATTTAATTATCTCATCGTCATAAACACCCAAATTAATCTCATATCATTATTTTAAATTAAATACACTGAGGTTTCATCATTAATAAAACAAAATCCCAATTTCGTTAAATTACGTGAATTATACACCCCCAAATTCATTTATTACAAAACTAGGGTTTTTCTACATGCAACCTACACCAATAAAATCCAAAATTCACTCATGAATCCTACGCACCCAAGGGTTATGAATATTATTCATATTAAGAGATTTCATAAAAATAACCCCAAGTTTTATGTGACCACTTTCTCTAATTAGTTTGCTAATTGGTTTTCAGAAAAAAACATGAGATTAAAGTTTAGGCAACACTTAAAATGCATAATACTAAAGGAAAGGAATAGAGTATTCATGCCTGAAATCAGTTGGAAGATAAATCTGAATAGAAGGTTGAACTCCTCTTGAGAAAACCAATAGACTCTTCAAAATTTGTGAAAAGTTGGGGCTAGGGGTTGAAGATGAGAGAAATATGTTTTGGAAAAGCTTTCTGGAGAAAGTTTGAGAGAAAAGTGATTTTCGAAGTCCCAGCCCCATATCAATTTAGTATATAAAGTTTTTAAGAGTTAAAACAAAATTAGGAGACTCCCATCCAATCAACCGCCTCTGTCATTCGAACGATGTACAATGTTGTTTGCACGATAAATTTATGTCATTTGAACGATATACGATGTCGTTTGAACGACCCCGGTATTAAAATCCAAATCTTTTAAAATCCGACATGTAAATCTGATAAATATTCTTAAAAACGTACCTGCCAGTTAAATGATAAAAACTTTATAACCCTTTTATAAAAGTCCCGAATTAATTCTCGATTGAAAATTTACTAACAAAACCAAGTTATATTCTTAAAGGCTATAAACTCCCAAATTTTATTTTACTCCAAATTAATTAAAACTGGGGGTGTTACAGAACTTTAGTGTCCTTTTTAGCAGAACTGAGAAGAAAAACGATGCACGTGGTTTAGAAAATTGTCTATGTCAATGGAGAGGTCACTGTATTTTTATTTGTTTCTCTCATGTTTCGAATTATATACCCCTTGTCCCTGGGGTGTGAGTTGTATTTTTGGTTGTTTAAAACTAAAATCCACTACTTGTGAAAAAAGGACAGTAATTGCCACTACCGAAGAATTAAGGAATACTTATCCTCAATTCAAGAGATTGAAAATAGGTCATGCTCCTCGACAGGAGTTGGCACAGAAGAGCCAGGTCTATCAGGCTGCTGTTGAATCTGCCTTTGTGGTAGTGAACCTTACAAAGGTAAGAAAATCAACTAATGAAGACTTAAAAGTTTAACAACAATTCAAAAAATGCGAGTCTAGTTCACATTAATGATCACATGTGTTCTAAGAGATTATTCATGACAATTTTATAAGAATCTCCCACTTTAAAACATAAGGGATGCAATAATCTCCTAGCAGGTCATGCCAATTTTGAAAGGAGGCAAAAGTTCATAACTCCAGATGCGTTTTGGATAGAAGAGAGAAAACCCTAGTTCTTTTTACATCATCTCGAGGTGAATCCAAAGGAAACTTTGATGGAGGCCCGATGTGATACTAATGTGCGAAACACCAAAGATACATGGTTCAACAACTTCCATATATCCATAGAGAGGTTACTATTTTCTATTAGTGTCTCTTAAATAATAAAAGTTACATCCACTTTCCTTAGGTCAAGGTTTACATTTTATAGTTGACAAGGTTATATTGGCAATAACACATTCAAAGGATCTTTGAGAGAGAGAGAGAGAGATGGTATTAAGGGATGGGGAGGGGATATAAGTATAAAAATTATTGTTCATCATGTTCTAATGTGAAGCACGTCTTATTATTAAAAGACTTCCATGTGGTTGATTTTAACGAAATGCATAACCATGAGCTATCACCGTCAAGTGAAGTACATCGTTTGAGGTCCCAACGTAAGATTATTGATTCCCATCTTAAAGTTTAAACTCCTCCTGGGTCTTAGTTATTTGGTCGTCATCATCCTAGTCCTTGCCCAGATCTAGATGCAGCTTTTCCTGCACCAACTCATCCTGCACCAGCTCTCCCAACCCGAGTTGATCAAACCTCAAATGCTTTCAAGCATTTATAGCGATGTTGCCTTTTAATCTTTTGATGTCGGCTCTTCCTATCATTATATTCACTAACTTTTGGATTGTTCACCAACTAATAGGGAATGTGATATGGGTTTATACCTCCCTGAGATCGGTTAGTTTTACCCTGGTTGTCCCGAGTTATCCGTATAGGACTCCGAATAAGCTCAATTTTGGCATAAGTATCCTGGATCATCTTAGATCTAATGAGTTTATCGCCCCCACCTCTAACCAACAAGTGGGAAATGATAAGGTCGTCCATATAAATCCTCAAAAGTCTTTAATCACCTTCGGGTTAAGATGCATTCGTGCAATATGAGATGTTCTAATCGCCTTGGGTTTGAGATGCGTTCACATGATCTCCCTTACCTATTACTTTTGGGAACACTTTTATGGATGAATTCACTTCTTCCTTTTACATGAAGCGAGTTGAATGAATGTATTCTCCACCATTTATATTATACACATGTACACACACGTCCCTTTTTAGCTTCTTAAAGACTACATGGGTTGATATGATTGTGAAAAGGATTACTTCGGGCCTAATCAATATGATTATCGTTATCATCTGAGCGGTATAACATTATAAGGGTAATTTTTTTTTAAGTTGTGGCAAGGAACAAATGCTTATACAAGTAAGTTTTGCGTGTCTTGGCTTCAGCGTTACTTCTTGGTGGTTTGGGTTGAGGGGTCTCTTATTATTGTTTTGGGTTTGTGAGGGAAGGACTAGATTGAGATTGTACTTTTGTCGTATCCACTAATCTCTACTCTTTATTAGTAGAATTTCACATAATCTATTTTCATAAGAAACCTAAAAAGAAGAAAAATAGGGTTCATTCATAATTCCAAAAGTGTGATATTAATTTTGCACTCTCACTCTTAAAGCACATTTGCTCTATACACACATAAGAGAAGTCCCACATCTCTGCCGCCGGTGTCTCCTCCTAAAATGAAATGATAGCCAAAAGAAATCATTCCCACCTCAACTTCTAGCTCTTTGGGTTTCTTGGATAAATCGGGATCGTCCTCATAATCATCGTCTCGAGACCTTTTCTTGTCGACTTTTCTCATATCAATTACTTTTTCAGTTTTGGTTCACATATAACATAGCAGGCTAAACAACTTTCTTTTACTAGCAATTACAAGTGTTATTTTGTTGAAGATATACATTTTTATTGTTCTTAGTAGGAGATTAGTAATAATCTGATATCCAATATACTTTTTATCTTAAAAAAATATTTATTTGGTGTCATTTTCCGTTCAAACTTTTGGAAATTAGAATGGGTCTACTCTCACCCCCTTATATTCCCATATTAATTTACTACGACTCTTGCAAATATTACTTTGGTCCATATTGCATAAACTTAGAGCTTCTTTTGGCTCCTCAATATGTTCAATAATGTGCTAAACAGTCCTCTATAGAACTTCTGCTGTAGTTGCATGCCACCAACCTTGTGTTCCATCTCAAGTGGATTCACACACATCCATCTTACATGATTGCTTGCACCTATGAACCCAGTTTGATTAATAATAAATAAACACAAAAAAGAATATGATAGTTTCAGTGGATATTTTAAATGTAGTGGGTCTTCTTTGGTATTTAGGTAATAACATTTAGCCTGCACATCTTATCCAAGGAAATGTATAGTGTTCAAATTAAAAAAAAACATTTAAGTAATAAGTATGAAACTATTAGCTTCTTAGAAACATTATGACCTTCTTTGTCCATGGTATTGGCGATACCTCCCCTGTGGAGTCGCCAAATATAGGAGGGTAACCTCTCTAAAAGTCTTGAGTGATCTTTGTGGATCCAACCATTTTGTTTTAAAAATATTTACGCCAATACAAAGAACGAAAATAAAGAAGACAAAGTTTACGTGATGCAAGCATGATTGTTACCGGTGTGGTGCCATAGATATATAGTTTTGTCGCTACCCTGTAGACATTGGTAATGAAATAAAATAGTGTTTCTTGGTCTTAAACTTTACCAAAGACTCTAATCATTCTTATCTTGCTAGAGTGAATACAGATCTCCATCTTCGCTGGTCCATTTGCCACATGTCATGCCATTATTGGAGAGTAGGAGAGTAATAGAGGATGAAAGAGAGCTAAGATATGTCGGAGTTTAGTGTATTTGAGAACAATATTGGAATTTCACTAATGGTGAATGGAGTTCTCAGAAGATCAACTCTTTTAAGACTTTAAGTATATCTCATAAGTGCTTTTATGTTTGTCCATTACAAAATAGTAACTCCAATTCTCTGTTTGGAATGTAGAAACATATGGTAATTTCTCAAGAAGATCATCTTGGAATCAAATAAGGCAGCCTCATGTGATTTCTTGGACTAATTCTTTTATACGACATAAGATCATCCTTATTAAGATTTCTTTTTCTTATTGAGATTATTAAATGATTGCCTTCCAGTGGATTCTACTATCAATAGAACGGGGATTAACCTCAAAATTTTGTTGTTGTATGAAGAATAAAATTGAATCAGTGGATCACCTATTTGGATACAGTGATGTTGCAAGAAAGGTTTGGAAGAATTTTGGTGACTTTTGTGGGATCAGTTTTTAAAATACCTATATTAGAGGTAGACTCATCTCTTGTTGGACTACTACTAATAGAACTTAATGGGGAGCTATTATTTTAATTTTGCATGCATTTATTTCTTGGGGTATTTGGAAGATGAGAAATAAACGGAAATTTGAAGGGGAGAAAATGGATCCCCTCAATGTAATTCATTGTATTCACTCTCTTATATCTCTTCATATAGGACGAGACCTTTATACATGTTCCAGTAGCATGACAAATGAGAAGAAGACTAGGGAGGTTAGATTGGTTAATTGATTTTCTACTAAAGGTTTGAATTTGAAGATCAATGTTGATGGTTATTGCAAAGGTAATGTAGGGCTTATGGGGGAATGGGGTGTTCTTAGAAATTTAGAAGGTTAATTTCTAATAGGCTTTGTTTCTTATTTTTCTTAGGGGACCAGTATTAAATAGGAAGCTCGATCTATTCTCCTAGGTATTGAGACTTGTGAGGAGCTTCTTCTTTATGGTTTGGAGGTAAAATCAGACTCTATTGTTGTCATCCAAATTTTTAATGGAAAATTAAAGTGTCCATGGGATATAATGCATATTATATCTACGATTCATGATAAGACTAAAGAATTTAAGGTTAGATTCATCCATACTCTTTGTGAAGGAAATGAAGGCGTTGATTTTCTGCCCAACTATGGGTGCTCTACTAATAGTCATGTGGTTTCGAACACAATTGTTTCTTTCCTAAAAGAGTTCAAAGACTTTCTAAAAATGGATTCTTTGAACATTCCTTGTCTTAGATTTAAGTGGTCCTTTAGTTTTTTTTTATGTTTAGAGGGCTAGTCTGTAAAGCCATCTTTTTATTTTTGTAAGCCACCAAGTTATGGCTATTCCATCCTAGTTATATTACTAAATCTAGGAGGCTAAATCCCTATTAATTTTGATAAAAAATTAACTATATCTCAATAACTTAATATATAGTACAATTATCATAAATCCAAGAACAAGTATAAGGACTTAATAAGTCAATTCTACCTCATAATCATATATAATTTTTAATAATAAGTAGGTCATATTTCAAAATCTAACACGTGAGAATAATCAAACACACACACATACACACACCCCACTAAACCAAAATAGGCTAATAGTCACAAATTTGGCCTGTGACCAAGGCCCATGGGTCATGATTTTGGACCGTGATCATATTGAGGGTGACAAAATCGTTGGTCACAGTCATAGTCCAGTGGAGATCACAGTCCAAAATCGTGACATATAATGCTACCATTAAAAATTATGGCACTGGTGCTCAAAATTCAAAACTGTGTCCCTTAGTATGACAATTTTGAATTGTCACATTTATTGTCATGGTCCAAAACTATGACCAATAAGGTGATAATTTAAAAACACAAAATATTTACTCACGGTCCAAAGTTGTGACTAAATATACTGTGTGTGTGTATATACATATATATAGGGAGAGGTTCACAAGTGGACCAAAAGAATGGACTTTTTAATGGACCTTAACAAAAAACACATTAATTTTAATTCCTATAGTGTAATTGGTCCGCGCCAGCGACACCAAATACGCGTATCGATTGATCCCCCCCCCCCCCCACATGCCCCCCCCCCCACCCCACCCCACCCCCACCCTCCCACCCCCATGGCAGCCCTGCTGTCATAAGGGTTGCCACAAGGGCTGTTATGGTGATGGTGGTGGTTGGGTGGGTGGGTGGGTGGGGGCGGTGGGGGTTGGGGTGGGGGGCAGTGGGGTGAAGGTGTGGTCTCGGGTACCGCTGGCGCGGACCAATTACACTATAGAAATTAAAATTAATGTGTTATTATGTGTTTTTTGTTAAGGTCCATTAAAAAGTCCATTCTTTTGATCCACTTGTGAACCTATCCCTATATATATATATATAGGAAGGCTCACCTACATCATGATATATACATCACACCTAGTTCTAGATCCTAAGAAACATTTTCTTCAATTTTTTTATTTTTCTCTTGAAATTAACATTCTAATCAACCAATATTAAAAAAATTAGGTCAAAATACATTTTGTAATTATTTTTAAAAAATCCACAAAAAACAGCTGACGCAGACCCTTATAAATAAGCCATTTTGAGCAGTTTTTTGTGTATTTTTTAAAATAGCTAAAAAATATTTTTTGACCTAATTTTTTAAATGTGGATTTATTGGAAGTTTAATTTCAAGAGAAAAATAAAAAATTTGGAAAAAAAAGTTTTTTAGGCCCTACAACTAGGTGTGATGTATGAATGATGTATAAAGCATGATGTAGGTGAACCTTCTCTCTCTCTCTCTATATATATATATATATATATATATATATATATATATATATATAATGAGGAGTAAAATTTTTTTACTATTCCATAAGAGGATAACTTAATTATGAGATAGGATTGAATGGTGCAAAATTAAATCCAAGATTGAAATACTTTTAGGTGTGTTTCCCCCTCTTTTCTTATTCCCAATTTTATTTTAATTCAAAATAAGGGCCATGTTTAAGGTTTTTGTTATCAATTAGTCCCATTTACTAAGTATGTAGTTCAATAGGTCCTAACATCTGTTTTTTACTCCATCAGGTCCCATGAAAAAAGATTTTTGTTCCAATAGATCCTATTTGTAAACATACAATGAATATTCACTATATATAAAAATAAGACCTATCAAGGAAAAAATATTGCGATAGGACTTATTAAGAAATGTCCCATGCAAACAGGAAGATCCGCTTTCTTAAAACCCCCCGTTCAAGAGAGCTCTCCCCCATACCCACTCATTCAATCCCTGGGGCTTTTGGGGTTTAGTCCTAGCTCTTAAGAATTATTAGCTGCCGATCTCCAGTAGTTTAATTATTTGTTGCTAGTCCTATTCACACAAATACAACCAATCACAATTTAGAGCAACTCCCATCCACATTCAACTAACTGCTCTAACTATTCAGTTATGGGACTAATGTCAAAACAAAAAAACACATGGGATCGACACCCATTTTATATATCTCATGGGGGACTGCAGCCATAATATCTATTCAATCAACGTTTCCATTACCACCAGAGGCTATTACACACATTCTTCACGTCTCAATTGGAAAAAGCCCCAATTGATTCCTTTTGGATGTATGTTGATTTGATTTTCGGCATTCATTAATCAATTATTCCATTTGTTTAGTTATGTTGAATATTCGTCACATTAAAGACAGTAAACAATAATTTTGGTGACTGAGTCAGGTATTGCTCACAAAACTATTTATGGTTATTTATTGATCCATCTTTCTATTCTTTTCATGTTTATTTAATAATTTAGGTGCTCCTATTTAGGTATATTTTTATTCTTAAAGGTTGAGGATTTCTTAAGAGTTATTTTTGTATCTGTTATGGTTATTTATGGTTATTTTTGTGTCTGTTATGGTTATTTTTCTATCTGTTAAACTATTTATGGGTATTTTTGTATCTGTTAAACTAATTTGAACTCAACATCACTATTTTTTTCATGTTTTTCATTTCAGATTTGAGTGGACAATATATTTAGGCTTTATTTGTATTATTTCTACTATGTGATTGTAGATGCTTTAGTAGAAGAATATGTACTCAATGTTTCACATGTTGTATTCCATAAGGTTGACAAATTAACCAAGTGAGGTCTTTCATTTTAGTAGTGACTTTTAGTTAAGTTTGTTGTAGATGTATGTAGTGGAATTTTAGTAGATATTTATACGAGTATCTTTCATAGCCATGTTTAATTAACACATGTTCTTATTATTTGAGTTGTAGAGCTGGAGATGGGAGGCATAAAAGTTTCAATCTTTCGTCTTTGCATTTTAGTTGGTAAGTTCTTAATATGAGACTAAGCATTTATGGTGGTAAGCATTTATGGTGTAGCTGGATTTGTTCTTTTTATATTGTCCAAAATTATGTTAGTCATGCAATGATTGATGTTTGAAAGCATCCCTTAACTTCCATGAAATTAATTCCTCTACTATATCTATGGTTTCCATTTATTCAAAATTAATTCCTTTGTTACATAGTCTAAGGGACCTTTCATGGGTTGCATCAACATCAAAGTTCATTTTTAAAAGGCATCAAATATATACAGAGAAACAATTTGGGTATTGTTGTGAGTCTTTGTGGTGCAATTTGGTTAGGTAGTTTTTGAATGCTACAATTGGATTGTGATGGAGCTTATTTATAATTAGTAATAATTACTTACTTTGGTTTTTCTTATGAAAAGTCAAGTTCATTAATAGCTACAATGCATTTAGATTGATTTTGTTTAGCCACAAGGACATAGTGCGAATGATAGCGTTGTTCTCAACAGTGATTCATTCTCTATCTCTACAAGTTTTGCCTCTTTTTTTTTGGTTTTCAACCATTGTGAATGTATAGAGATAATACAAAACACATACTTTGTTGTATGCTAGGAATTTGACAATATGCTCATATGAGTATTTTAAGTTCTTTCGCTTATCTTTTGTATTCGTTGATTCAGGATGTTTTTCTTTCATATTGTTTCATGTTTAATTTTAACATTCTGTGTTTAATTTTATATTCGGGTTTTCTGATTGTGTTTACAATTTAAAAGGCTAGAGGTGGTTCTACTAACTCCTCCGGCGTTCCTATCATTGTGGACGATGACCGTGGAAGTATAGATACTTTCTCAAGGTTTCAATCTCTCTACAATATATTTACCCTGATCGAATTCCTGTGTTATGAGTATGGATACTTTCTTAAAGTTTCAATCTCTCTACATTATATAGAATTGATCTTTTAGACTTGAAATCCTTACTCTTAAATCAATAGTGCAATTGTCTCAAATTGGTTTATTCTTCAGCTAGTGCATTTTGATACGTTGACTATTCTTTTTTTAGTTGAGGAATCCACAAACATATTACCTTATGTTGTTTCAAATGTCAGGTAAGAGGACTTTAACTTGTTTACCAAATGTTTTATGAAATGCCTCATTCTATGTTGTATTTTTTGTGACTTCTTACCTTAGGTTTGTTCTGTTGCTTAACATCTTACCTCAGATTTGTTCTGTTACTTTATAATTCTCTCTAAGTTTTTCACTTTTTAGGTTTGTTATGTTACATCATAATTTTCTATGAGTTGTTCAAATTTTAGATTTTTTATGTTAACAAGATTTTGTTAATAATATGTATTCGTGCAAAATAAAAATTAGTTGATGTCGATAAATTTTAATGGAAGTATTTTATCGAAACAATCAAAGTTATTTGGATTGAATGTATGTAATTGCAAATCTGTTTGATGCATGTTTTAGATCCAGAACAATCAAAGTGTAAATGTCGCAACAATCAAAGTTTAAATTCACTCAATTTGATGCATGTTTAGCTGATGTTGCTTTTGTATCCACTGGGCAACTCATATATGTGATATAATTCGGATAGATCAGGTTGTATACACTATCTTACGAGAAGCAGAAGATCTAAGTATTTCACCAATTCCATTTTGGGAGATCCCCATATGGAAAGACATCTCCCCAAAGCAAAAAAAATTCAACAGAACCCTTAAGCTGATCAATGGAACACTAGATGATTTGATTGCAATATTCTATATACTCCTCTTATTTTTGTTTCAAATTTTATGGTTTTGGGTTTGAATCGGTTCAAGTATTATTTTCGTTCCAACTTTGGTTTGTGCCTATCTTTAGGTATATATTTAATAAAAGTAGTTGGTGATTTTTGAGTTTTTACTGTTAAAAAAGGGCGTATACTGTTAAAAATTTAGTACTTTTACTTGATTACGTGAATTGGGAGTTTTTCTCCAGGAGTTCAGTTTTTACTTTTAGTGATTCTGACTGTTTTGAGTTCTTAAGTCTTAATTTGTTTCTCTGATTGTCTTTCTAAATATTTTATGTGTTCCCTTTTCAAAGAAAAAAGCTAAGAGTACAGGTATTTAAATAACAACAGCTGTATGTAATTATTTGGATCCTTACATTAGTTGGGAATATTACATGACTGGATAATATTTAGGAAATGTGTAGAATTAAATGCTACACATAGTCTTGGTTTTGAAGTATGAGCACTATTCAATGTATTAAACAATATGCTCTTCATTTTTGGAATTTGGCAGGTAGTGTTGATGGGCCTGACATGATAGAGCGAGACATTTAAAATCACCAAATCTTAATCACTCACCCCCACTATGATCTAACTCCTTGCCTCAACACTCTTCTCGAGACTACGCATAAATCGGCCCTCTGTAAGTTGCCTTTGTATGTGATATGTGATATCCATCTTTGTTCTACTTTGGATTTTATTTGCAACTCTTTTCAAGTTTTGAGTGAGATATTCATGTATCTTATAATGAGAAATTTTTTGCTGAGATAATGATTTTGTCTAATGGGGTTGAGGATGTGTTTCTGTTTTGTTACGAGACTAGATTTTTTATATCAATGTGAAATGTTAGTGCCAATGGATTAGGTACATTTTTTGTGTTTTGTGGTTTTAAATGGCTAAAATACAATGAGTATCACGTCTTAGTTTGATCTGATTGTTAATGTAAGGTCATTAAGGTTAGTTAATTTATGATATTTATGGGGTTTCTCCTTAATTTTCCATCTTTAAGGGTACCTTTTTTCTTGCTATTTTGATTAAGAGTCATAACAGAGATGGGGGGATAAATGTTTCTCTATGTGGTGTTTTGGGTGGAAAGTTCAAATAAAAGTGTTGTTAGTAACTAATCTTAGTATATTTTTACATTTGCAAAGATATGAGGTACACTTAAAGTAATTTGTATATTGGTTCATATACAAATTTCAAATAAGAGTGTTTTTTGTAAACTTTATTTTAATTTATTTAGTATGTTTACCCACCGACAACCTTAATTTTTAGGAAAATGTGACTTTTGTCTAAAATACATTTAATTCCTTCCACGCTAACATAGGTGTAGAATTTGGAGAGCTGGGTGTAAAGTAAGATGTCCCCCCTGTTCTTGGTTTATCTATGTGTACTGCATTTTTTACTAATTAATAGTATGAGAAAAGAGAGAAGGATACCCATATTTATTTGTCTATGTGTATATTAAATGATTCTTAACATAATTTGTAATTGCCATTGATAAAAGATAATGAATTTGATATATCTTTACACATATTTAAAAACATGTTGATTTTAAATGTGAGCGCGTTTCATAAACCCATTCAGATTTGATAGCTAAATTTGACTCAATGTCTCCTCGAATTGAGTGGGTTAGAGTTGTATTGCATAGCTCAGCTACGACTTTTGATAGAAATTGATACTTAATTATTATTCAAATGATTGAAATAACAAGTGTGTCTGTCATTTTCAAGTGGTTATAGGGGATTGTAATAGCCATCTTTTGGTGCCAGTGTGTATGTCACTTTCAAAAGTGATAATCTGTATATTTGAATCACAAATGCAATGTTTTGGAGCCTTTTGTTAATTGCATATGTATATTTGAATCACAAGTGATGTTGGCATGAAAAGAACTTGGTTTTGTTATGGTGTAACCTGTTTGGAATCTCATTTTTAGTTGTAAACTTCTAGTCCAGTAATACTGAGATTCACTGTTTAGTTGATGTACCTGGACAAAAAGTTCCTTCCATTTCTAATGGTGATATGGCCCAATATCTGAATCTCATTTGCATTACATCGATTTGATGTATAATATGCGAAAACTGGTTTGATTGAAACATATGTACATTTCAGATCCCTAATGAGCTATATGATGCCTTCATAGAAGCAGTTGACAAAGGAGTTGGAATAATGCCAAATAGAAGTATGCATGCTTCTCCTCATCGCACTCCGGGGGAACTTTTAATGGTGGATGATTCAATATGCAACATCCTTTATGCAATGGAAGCTCACCTGTGGAAAATGGAGACCGCGTCTTTTGGATATTGTATCCTCACTCGATAAGGCTGTAAAGGCCTTTAAATGTATACCTCGTGATGTCTCTGGAGCTATTTTTGATCTCACCGTTTCGAAAGGCGTTAATCCTGCCATTGCCTCTGCTATTTTGGTTGATTACGCGCCTCACGTGGCGCCCATATGTTGTGACTTTTTGGCGACTGGACTTCATCTTTGGCGACCAAACTACCACAGTTTTGTGTATGTTGAATCACACTTTGTAAGTTGCAGAGAATGAGTTTAGTATCAGATAATTTGATGATGTTTTTTTTTAATTTTCATTAGTGATTTGTGTTGTGAAGGGAAAATACATATTTTGACAGATGGGGGTTTATTTGGATGCAATTTGTGAATTTAGGAATTCAATGGTGGATTTTTACTCTTGTTCTATTACTTTTGAGTGCTCAATTGTAGCTTGATAACATGATTTTCCCCTTTTAAATGACTTCATCTATAATATTTGGGACGCTTAAGTTTAGGGATGCTCGATTCATTTATGTTTTTAATTTTGTTTGAGGGAACACATTCATTGTATATATGTACACCTTAGGTGATGCTATTGTATTGTCCCAAGCAGTTGAAAGAATCACAACAAATTCACAAATTGGAGAATCATGTTGATCCTTTGAGTTTGATTATTTTTTCACATAGGAGGAATATGTTTGAAGGGATAAAAGAAAGGTTTCTTTAAAGTGTGTCTAAGGTTACTTTCTTGCATTAACTAAATAATGGTTCAAAGTAAGGGTTTTTTGTTTTCCTATGATTTGTTCTATCATGTCAGCGTACTATGTCGGCTTTCATGTTGTGTCATTGTGTCGGTGTCTAAATTTTATTAAAGTGTTTACTTAATTTTTTTAATTTTTTATGTTATCATGTTAATTTATTTAAAATACTAACTCGCACACACCACTAGCACGAGTTTAAATTATCAACTACTCTATAACGATTAATACTAATAAATTTGAGGAATAAATAATCATTAATATATTTTCACCATGCCATCGACACGAGTACACCCTAATGTTTATTTACATACATTTTATACATACAAGTACAATTTTTAGATAACAATAGTTAAATAAAATGATCAATTATCAAAAAGTCCCTCAAATAATTTTTAATACACATTTAGTCCAAGCTTTTTTATTTTGTTTCAAAGCATCCATCAAACACTAATTTAACCAACATTCCCGCCCCACCTACCCCCCTGCTAGAGCTCTGTCGCCTACCGGAACTCATTTTTTTTAGTGTTTTTATGTGGTGAGGGACTTTTTGGAACAAAAATATACAATTTTAAATATATATATATATATACACACACACACACACACACACACAGAGAGAGAGAGAGAGAGAGAGAGAGAGAGAGAGAGAGAGAGAGAGAGAGACCCTTTCCTGTAAGGACTCCTTATAGTGCAGACTCCGGTACATACAATTTTTTTAAAATAGTAAAAAAATGAATTTTTTGATTAAACTTCATGGATATGATCTCCATGGTGGGAAGATCATCTCCAATTTTTTTCACCAAAAAATTCAATAAAAAACCGTTGAGATGAAGTGATATATAAAAAAATGGTATAAATATGCATTTCCGACCGTTGAAATGTTGGCGATCATCTCACCCACTTTTTGATTGAATTTTTTGATGAAACTTCATGGATATGATCTCCATAGTGAGAAGATCATATCCATGGAGTTTCATCAAAAAATTCAATCAATAAAACGGTTGGCGCCGACCCAACATTTAAACGGTTGAAAATGCATATTTATACCATTTTTTACATATCACTTCATCTCAACGATTTTTTTAATGAATTTTTCGATGAAAAAAATTGGAGATGATGTTCTCACCATGGATATCATATCCATGAAGTTTCATCAAAAAATTCATTTTTTTACTATTTTAAAAAAATGGTATGTACCGGAGTCTGCACCATAAGGAGTCCTTATAGGAGACTTTCTGTATATATATATATATATATATATATATATATATATATATATATATATATATATATATATATATATATATATATATATGGGGCAATGGTCTTATGAATAGTAACTCATGCATGATAAACATCCATGACATTTTATGTGTTGCATACTTGCATGCATATACATGTATGTATGCATGCATACATACATACATTATTATTTTATTTTTTTTATTAAAATATTTTTTTAAATATATACATATTTTTATTTTTTTAAGTTTTTTAAAAGTTTTTTTTTAAAAGGGCGAGTTATTATGCTCTGGATTTTATATCGAGGGCAAAGCTATCGTCGTGCCCTCGAGCACGGGCATTCGCTAATATATATATATATATATATATATATAGTGAAAGGATCAAGTGAGGTCCAAGTTGGAGGACCCTGAATGAGGTCCATTTTTTTAAAATAATAAAAAAATTATTTTTGGACTGATTTTTTTCCTATGGTTTTTAAACATTTCAATAGGACCATAAAAAAATAATCAACTAAAAATTATTTTTTTTGCTATTTTAAAAAAATCGGTCAAACTGTGTCAGTTTTTAAGTTGTTAAAAACTGACAAAGTTTGACCGATTTTTTTAAAATAGTAAAAAAATTCATTTTGAGCTGCTTATTATTTTATGGTCCTACTGAAATGTTTAAAAACCATAGAAAAATAATCAGCTCCAAAATATTTTTTTTACTATTTTAAAAAAATGAATCTCATTCAGGGTCCTCAAACTGAGGGGCCTCACTTGATCGCCTCTCTCTCTATATAAGACTATTTTTAATAGCTCAGACAATTTATTTTTGTAATAAATTATCTTGTATATTATATTAAGGTTTATTTTAGTTTATATAAACAATTTTTAGAAACAACAATTAATTTTTTTAAGCCAATGGAAATGGTGTTTTTATTTTTTAAAACAATTATAAAAAGTTAAAACAATTTTTATACAATTTAAAAAAAAGCAGTTTTCTATAATAAACAATTTATATTAATATAAATAAAATTGGTTATTAAATAAATAAAATCTTTGTTTTTTGTTAGGATAAGAAAGTGGATATAAGTTTTGGGTATAAATGTAGCTCTTGGATTAATGAAAAGAGTAAATGAGTTTAACCATATTTTGGTCTTTAACTATAAAAATGGAGTAGGGAAAGTTTGTGGTGGAGTGGGAATAGATGGATCCAATTTCTATTACGAGTTTGACTAACTAATCACTTTTCTATATCTTGAGGTTAATACAACGTTTTGTATTAGTTTCATGTTATCATATTTTATTTATAATTGTGACTTCTAATAACTAAAATCAATGATAAATCATTAAAAACATTGTAAATTGTTTTAAGATACGATACATGAATGTTGATGAGTTGGAAAATTCATTCATTGACAACTTCATTATGCCAATATCAATCATTATTTAGTTTTCCCTATATATATAAGAACAACTGTATCAAAATAATGTCTATCGGGCGATGAAATCATGCAACAGTTAATAATATATGTTAACAGTTATATTAAGTACCATACAATTAGATGTATGGTGTAAAAGAGTTAAGTTACATGTAACCGTTATGCACTTATATATATTGGGGAATGATATATAGATGTTTTGTTGGGGAACGATATTTTTGCCGTTTTCCGATCACGTACTTTCAAAAAATTTGCTACTTTGCGATTACATGGTTTGAAATTTTTCTCCGTGCCTCTAGTCATGGGGATTTCTCTAGTGTATATATATATATATATATATATATATATATATATAAATTGTCACGATTTTTGACAGTGACTAAATTAAAACTATAAAAAAATCAAAATTTTATTTTCTGCATCCCAAAAAAAACAGTACATTTTTCATACTTGTTGACATTTTCAGAAATAAATATTTAGCCAATACGT